>JAHTLZ010000015.1:48364722-48379563 GCA_023846285.1 Phrynocephalus versicolor | reverse complement strand
TATTTATTTATTTATTTATTTATTTATTTATTTATTTATTTATTTATATTTATAAAAGAACAGATAAAGCAGCAAAATAACGTAAGAATAAAAAGTAACAAAACAACAGTATACAAAAATATAACAATATACAGACATAAACCCAGTGCAACCCACCCCCCTCGGGACTTAAACAAGATTACAACTTCATGGTATTGACCAGCCCGTTTCTCTCCAGAAGTACATTGAGTCTTCTCCAGGTGTAGACCCCTTGCATTTTTGAAATACATATACCAATAATTTATCCCATATTCCATTAAAATCATTAGATTTGCTCAGCCCTTTCCTAATTTTAATTTCCACAGGTCAATTTATCATTAATACCTAAATTCCATAACTCCTTATACCATTCTTCCATTACTAATTGATTATTAGATTTCCAGTATTTGGCAAACATCAGCCTTGCGGTTGTAACCATTATAATTACCAATTCGCCCTCCTCTTTCTTCAGTTGAATATCTGCAACTATGTTTAACAGTGCCAACTGGGGGGACATTGGAATCTTTTTCCCTAGAATGGTTTGCCACTGTTATCCAGTGAATTTCCACAGTCAATCAGGAATCTGAACCCATGTCTCCTGAATCCTAGTCCATTGCTCCTTCTATTACACCACACATCACAAGACAGCTGGCAGTCCTAATTCAAATACCTTTTCTTGCAAAAAATCAAGTGAACCTTCTATATTCAAGGCCAGGCCACTTGGCCACTTATTTCCGACCACTCATTGTCAGAAATCCTGATCATCATAAGAACATAAGAACATAAGAAGAGCCATGCTGGATCAGGCCAACGGCCCATCTAGTCCAGCTTCCTGTATCTCACAGTGGCCCCACCAGATGCGTCCGGGAGTGCACGAGACTAGATATCTGTTTCGTGATATCACTCCCCGGCATCTGGCCCTTGAAGTACCCCGATTTTAAGACTGGAGATTACACATTTCCATCATGGTTTGCAACGCATCCACCCAACAATAGCACACAAGATGTCACATCTTGGTTCCTTTCTTCTCCTTCTCCTCCTGCTGCCACCAGCTGCCACTGCTAACACTGCTTCCTTTTCCCAAACTGCCAAGTGAGTAGAGATTCCCTCTTTACCTCCTGCTTAAAAAAACAACACAAAACCACAACAAGACTCTCTGCCAGGACCCTGAGAGGAAGGAAGGCTTGAAAGACAGCCAGTCAAGAACACCTCCTAGAACCTTAGATAGGAATCTTGCCACACCAGTGGGGGTGAAGATTCACCGTCTTATGAACTCTAAACATCCCAGTCTTTTTATTCCTACCCTTTCCTTTCAGAATAAACCAAACTAATTTGAAACTTGGATCTATGGACAACCTGGAACACAAATTCTAAATTCCTAGATAAGCACCAAATCCCTCTAGGCTCTTACTTCTACATACCTTTTCCAGCAGGCAGAGTCTGCTTGTGGGAGGATCTTCTTACAGTAACCCCATTAAAAAAGGATGAGCTGGGTTTACCTGCAATGAATGGGAGCTCCCTGCAGGACAGCTTCCCTCTTCTGGCACTTCTGCTTTCAAAGTGAGGCCTTGGAGAAACTGTCCGGCTGCTTTCACAAGCACATGAACAGGAAAAACTACACAAGCTCCTGCCACTCATTTCTTCTTTTAAAGAGAGAACTGGATGTTTGTTTGAACTGCACGGAAGGAAGGGGAAAGCCCCAATGCCGCAAAGTAAACTAGGTGTTGAACAACCTAGTCCTTGCACCAGCTAAAGGCTGACACTGTTCCCAACAATAAACAACAACATCAAGGAGTGGGCAGACTGTCAAACGGAAGACTTCCACCACCATCACGGACAAGTCCACATAGAGACAGGACATCACTTCTAGGGGTGGGGAGCTGGCCCGGGTTCTCAAAGCCAAGCCTGGGATAAACTTCTGCCCGCTTCATGTTGTCACTGTCCTGTCCTGCTTGTGATCAGATGGCAAGCACCCAAGTTGACAAGCACAGTGCAGCCCCAAACGTAAGGCAGGCAGTATAGACAAACATGACTTACTGGTCCCCAGCACCTCTCCAGCACTTCCATCTCTATGTCAACCTATGTCATAAATGTGACTGAAGACACAACATTCTGGGCACAGCTTAAGCTCTCTGCTCAATCTATGGCCTATTTCATCTTAGTGCAAGACTGCCCCCAACTCCCTCCAAGCAGTTGGGACTAGCACATCTTCGTAACATTTTGCTTTCAAGGCTAACAACGGCATAATTGCTATCCTTCTGGGAAATAGTATAAAAGGCAACATCATTGCCTTTTGGAGTTGTATTCATTCCACTTAAAATCCTGCTTTATTGGAAAAAATCACATAGGGGAACGGGGAACCATTTCCCCCTTATTTTTAATTGTGTGTTTGAAAAATAAAAACTGGTAGGTGGCTATTGCATTCTATTTTGAATAGGGGGATAATATTAATGAGTGACTCCATTTTGGAAAACAGAATCAACTTGTAACAAACTCCATTGCCCCCCCCAAAAAAAGCCTTCTAAGTCTGGCTATCTATCCATTAACACATTAACCCTAGTTCCCCTTGTAAAAACATGCTCTCAAATTCATATCCTCACCATGAATTATGAGTTACCATTTCCCACTCAGGCCCATGATCCGTCAGAGGCAATCTCTCAGGATTGCAAACATCCACTTTCTTGGCACAGCCAGCCACTCCTCTCAATTTTGCTTAAAATCATCACAACTCCTCGCTGACTTTTTCTTTAGTAGGCATCTTGAGACAGAATAAAGGTGAGCATGTGTGACACAGTGGGAGGTGGAGAGGCTGTGGAAGAGGTAGAGAACAAGAGCCAATTCTGGACTGAGGCTTGAGAGGTCCAGATTCTAGTCCTCTACTCCCACCAAGAAAAAAGAAGGCTGGCACCCTTATAGGTTGGCACATAACATCACACAGATTAACTCTGTCAGGTGTTATGTCCAGGCAACTAGGATTGCACACATCAGCTGCACAATTGGCTGCACAGTTCCTATCATCATCTTAACCAACTGCACCATGAGCTTGTAGGAGTTCCTCATGAACAGACCTTCCTCCTCCGTGCTATTTCAGGTGCCACTTGTGCAACATGTGTTATGCAAGCAGCTTCTCAATAGGACTTAGTCCACTTGGTGGTTTGGGGCTCCCACTCTTTCTCAGCCACACTTAATTCAAAGGACTGTGCTGTGGATCAAGGGGGTACATGCCACCAACAAATGTACCACCTCAGTCTCACTGCGGGAAAGGCAGGGTATCAACATACAGTGGTACCTCGGAAGACAAATGACCCATCAGACAAAAAACTTGTAAGGTGAATGCAATTTCCAGGAATAGGCACGTTTTGTAAGACAAAATTTTCCCTATGGATTAAATTCGTCTTATGAGGTACCACTGCAGATCGGGTGCTGCAAACCAAGCAGTGTGCAACACCCGATCCTCAGATCAGGGGGGCTTTCTGAGGGAAGCGGTGGCAGAGGCAGCAGGGCTGGTTGAGGATCACTGGGCAAAGCAGGGACCCAGTGATCCTTGACCAGCCCTGCTGCCGCCGCTTCCCTCAACTCATCTCCCTTGTGAGGGAAGTGGTGACGGTTCACCACCACTGCTGCTTACCTTGTAAAGAACCCAGGCTGTTTGCGAGGGAAGCTTTTCCCCTGCCCCAACCCAGAAAAGGAAAGGAAAAGATTCCCCTCTTTGCTGGGTTCACCGATAGTGGAAGGCTGCTCCCCCACAAGTCAACAGACAGCTTGTAGCTGTCAAAATCAGCTGTCGGCTGCAGGGGAGACAACCTTCTGCTGTTTGGCGATTAAGGGGGGGTTGGGACAGCCTTCCCATAGGAATGCACTGAAAACCTATTAATCCATCTGAAACGGATTAATAGATACAGTATTCAAAACATTCATATGGGAAATCGCATTTTGCAAGACAATTTTCTCTAAGAATTGCCCTCTAAAATTAATTAAATCCGTCTTGCGAGGTACCACTGTGATTCCCAGAAGACTAACAATTTCAAATTAATTTCACACCCTCAAATCTCCATCCCCACCTCCATTTATTCCATTCTAATTCTTCCCCTTGCTTCCTCCCCATCTGTGGCACTCCACTTTCTCTCCTCCCCCACCCCCTTGTCACCACATTCGAGTGCTGCCGATCCCATTGGCCCAGTTGCTACTGCTGGTGCAAATGGAATAGCAGACTGACTGGGTGAGTAGTCAGAGGCAGTCTTCAGCGCGGAGCAGCTCGGGCATGGTAACTGGAACAGCTCTCCCAAGGACTTGATGCTATTCCGCCACTTGTGCTCCACTGGTTGAACTTATGAGCTCATGTGTGTGTTTGCCTTCTAATTCCTTTCTTGTTTTCTACATGGCAGCATCTGGTTTGGGGAGATGCCAAGGAGGTGTTATAGGCCACATATGGGCCACACGGTATCTTCTCTATGAATGCGAGTCCAAGGTCAACTGCCGAGAAACCTACACAGCCCAATCCCACTCACACTGGGAGGCCAGGGAATCCAGTGAGCAGAACTCGGATGTTGCTGTGAAGCCACTCACCCTGCCAGGAAAGCTGATGTTTACAAGTTCTTACAGCACAGAGGCCCATTCTTTGATTGCTGCCTCTTCCACCACCCAGTGTCAATACATGGAGGAACACATCCATGCCAACAGGTAATTCGGGGATACACCTGCTACCAGCAAACAGCCCCCAGCAAAAGGTCACCAGACTCATGAAAACTGAGGACCAGAGAAAGTGGATAGGTTGTCCTCAGGCAGTGGGATAGTGTGTTTCCTTCCACCATCATGTGCCCAATACAGCTTTTCCTACTCTGAAGTTAAAAATACCAATGAGTCTAGGTTCCCTTCCGCACATTCTGGAACACAAAATTGTATTCATGTCGGGGATACAGAAAGCATTCATTTTAAAAAAACGGAGCTCTAAATAGCTTGAATTGCTATTTACTCATTGTCAGACGAGAAATACAAGGGGCACAATCCAGCAAAAATGAATCACGTAATTATATCCTGTGAACAGTAGAGGCACTTGTAGTACAGCCCTGTGCCCATTTATTCAGAAGAGACACCTACTGTATTCACTGGGACTTGCCCCTAAAAACACATGTATAAGATTGGAGCTGCAAAATTAGTCAGAACTACAAAGCAAAATCTTCCTTCTAATTTACCTTGTAATCACCTACCACTCTGAAAAGGATTTACATCTATATGACTGTAACTCTCAATGATCTTGGACAAAATTACATGCAGGAAAACAGTGGCTCCCCTCTTGTGCCTCTTTAATAGATGGCATAATTAGATATACAGTGATACCTGAGTTTACAAGTGCCCCGGTCTACGAGCATTTTGCAAGATGACAAAATTTTCGGAACATTTTTGTTTCGGATAATCAGCTTGTCTTAATCAGCGGCAATGAGGAGCAAGTGGCCAGCAGGCCCTTCAACGTTGGCCCTCAATGGGGCTCCAGCAGAGGCCCCAGAATGAACCATGAGAATTTTAATTATTTCTTATGGGATTTTTTTAAACGTTATGAGTATTTTGGTTTATGAGTATGTTTCCGGAACGAATTATGCTCATAAATTAAGGTATCACTGTCGGTCAATTAAATGACAGTGCTAGAATGATGGACAATCTGAACAAACTACAGGTCGCTATCTCAGATTAAGACAGGCCTTTGAAAAACATACGCAGGGCAACATGGAGCAGAAAGGTAATCAAGTAAACATCCTCCTTGCTCCGACAGACACTGTGGTTCACACCCTTTCTTCCACTGGTTGCGAGATGGCTCACACAACCAGTCATGCAACAAGAAGCCGGCCAGTGTTTGGCTGGCAGGGGTGAGGGGACTTATCCCGCAACTACCCTTCTACTCCACTTAGGCAACAGAATGCAGCCTCCAGTGTTCTATTTTATTGACGCTATGGAGACTCTTAAACCTGACATATATAAGGCCCGACATCCTGAAACACAATTTTACATCCATATGACTACACAGAAATATACAATAATAAGGAACAATTATGCTTCTATGCAGGACCACTGATGAGTCATTCTTGCACATCTTGTATTTAATATTAGTCATCAAAGTAGCTAGCATTTTGTATGCATTTCAACCCGGGTAGCAGACAGTGGAAGAACACACTTAGTTCTTCACAACAGTGAAATGATTCAGAGTTTGATATCTGCAGCTGTTATATGCACTTGTGTGGTTTTGAGTTCTCCTCAGAGACAGTTTGTCTTTCTTGCCCCACTAGAACCCGCCAACCAAAACATCCCAACAGTCAAGTGGCAAAAGCCACTGTCTAGACCAGGAGAGATGAACCTCTGCCCTTCAAGATGTTTTGGACTTCAACTCCCAGAAGCTCCAGCTGATGCCACCAAAATCAGACATTCTGGAGACTGAAAGCCAAAACATCTAGAAGGCCAAAAGCTGAGAACCACTTCCTTAGACCAACCATCCCTAACTTGGTGTCTTCTAGATGTGATGGAATACAATTTGACAAAGACAAGTTGAAGAAGAGTGCAGTAGGACCCCTGAATCCACTGATTCAGTTATCCACGGATGGCAAAGGAAAAAATTAAATATGTAATCCAGCAGCTGTAAAGCAAGCTACTGTCATAAAACAGCAGGTGTAAAGCAAGCTATTGTCATTAAACAGCAGTTTAGGGGATTTTTGGTGTTCTCTTTTATCCACAGTTTTCATTATCCATGGGAAGGCCTGGAACCAATCCCCTCCCCAGGGGATACTGGGGTCCTAGTGTAGTCTCCTCCTAATTGTAGGGCTGGTTAAGTGATCTTGGCTAAAATTATCAATTTCTAAGGAAACCCTATGAAAATATTTCCAGCCATAGAAAAGGAAGTGACCAAAACAGGACCACATTGGAATGGTCAAGGCATACCCGCGCTTCTCACATCTCCATTCTTTCCATATAAGTGCTCAGTGTCCTTAAAGGCTGCAGCCTACACTAAATATTTATTTCTTTTTAAAAGTGTATCTTACCTCCAGTTAGTTTCACTGAGAAGTCATTCATGTGATCTGGACTTGAATTAAACCATTAAGTATACAGCCCAATGCCAGCCCATGTATAACCAGACAGTTCTTAAACAGAACCCTCTCCCAAGGAAAAGGGTGTACACAACTGCTGCCTCAGATGTGTTGCACGTGAGTCCTCAACTTCTTTCCAGATTGATAGACACAGAAATGCAAATCGTATGCCACATATTCAAGTAGAACAGGAAGTAGGGATGGGCACTGAGGTGCAAAGGCCATCATTAAACAGCAGAATCACTTCTCACAAGATGACAATATGGATGCCATATGAGGTCATGTGGATATATATATATACAGCACACCATCCCATTATTTCAAACACTTATCTGTGGAGAATGATAAGAGACTGATTCCTGTGTGTGTGTGGGGGGGGGGACATGTGCAACAACAATCACACAAATGGTAATCTCTCTACCCTCTGTAGGGCTATCCACAACACTGGCTGCATGACTGATAGGCTATCAAAGGGAGGGTACCATTTGTGCGACAGCTGCTGTGCACATGGCTTTCCGCCAACAAGATTCTCTCTTATTATTTCTCTCTATCTCTCTTTGTTGCTCAATATATACAGATTAATGGGAGAAGGGTTATAAAGAACAAGATCTCAGAGTGGCTTAAAACGTTAATGTATCATGCAGTCCTTCTGTCTTTTTTTTTTCCACAACAGGTTTTCTGTGTAAGAAAAAAGATGGGAGAAAGAGAAAGCACAGAAGGGTGGAAAAGCGAAGAGAATTGCTGGCTATATCCTCCCCAAGCATGGGTGAAGGAGACATTCCCAGGTCATTCTCGGTAAAGCCATTCAACAGAGGCCCCAACCCTATGATTTAACCAGGTCAATTGCTGCTAACCCTTGCTGCCATACCGGGGGTGGGTGGGTTATGAAATGCCCCGCTTCATATGCCACAATAGTCTGTTTCAGTTCCATGGAGAAGCCACCTGTGATCTTTAAGAATGTTGGCCTAAGAACCCCATTCATGAGATTACCGGTTTCAGCAGCCCTCCTACTCCCTTTCCCTAGCTGCAGGGTGGATTCAAATAACAATTTAAATAAAAATAAATTTTATAAGAGGGTTTTAAAAATCCATTTTTCAAAAAATTGAAATCATGACCAAAATCAATTTGATTTAAATCAAATCCACCCTGCCTGTCACCTTCTCCAAGCAGCTTTATAGCCACTTCTGTTGCTGGCATCGCCTCTGCCTTCCTACAGGGTGGTGGTGGATGGCTGCCCCCTGCCCACCCCACTCTTATATAAGAACATAAGAAGAGCCCTGCTGGATCAGGACAAGGGCCCACCTACTCCAGCTTCCTGTATCTCACAGTGGCCCCACCAAATGCCTCTGGGAGTGCATGAGACAACTAGAGACCTGTCTCCTGATATCACTCCCCTGCATCTGGCCCTTGAAGTACCATGTTTTTTTAAGACTGGATATTACACATCCCCATCATGGCTTGTAACCTGCAATGAACTTTTCCTCCAGGAATCTGTCCAAACCCTTTTTGAAGGCATCCAGGCCAGATGCCATCATCACCTCCTGTGGCAGGGAGTTCCACAGACTAACGACATGCTGGATAAAAAAAATATTTTCTTTTGTCTGTTCTCACTCTTCCAACCCTCAGTTTGGGTGGATGTCCTCTAGTTCTGGTATTTTGGGAGAGAGAGAAGAGCATCCCTCCTCTATCCACTTTATTTATACCCTGAATAGTTTTGTATGTTCAATCATATCCCCCCCAGGCGCCTTTTTTCAAGTCTGAAGAGCCCCAAATGCTGTAGCCTTTCTTCATATGGGAGGTCCCCCAGGCCAGTAATCATTTCAGTCGCTCTCTTCTGCACTTTCTCTCTTCCCACAAAGGGCGGCTGCCACGGGTCCAAAGTCGGTCGCCTTCCACCCACCTGTAAACGACAAAAATTCCCCAGGGAGCGAAACTGCTGGTCCGTCTGCTTAGGACACAGCTTAAGGAATTCTGGGAGCTGGAGTCCCCAAAACACGCCTATACTAAAAAGGCATGCTTTCTGCCCTTAATCGCAGCGCGTTTTTCTCTTGGCCGAATTAGAGGTTTACTAAAACGCTTCCCTCTCGACAGATTATTCATTGTGCGATCCCGCCCTTCCTTACACTCGCGTCTGCAAGAATCTGGCTCCTGACACGCCCCAAGCCCCTCCCCACAACCCTTCTCCTCTGCAGGGACCCATATATGGACAAGACCTGCAGGCATGTCCAAACCGGCCCTCCAGATGTTTTGGACCGCAACTCCCACAGTCCTTTGCCATTGGCAGTCTAAGCTTAGAATCCTAGGAGCTGTGGTCCAAAACATCAGGAGGGCTGAAGTTTGGACATGCCTCCTCCTCCTCCTGCATTCCCTGGGAAAGAAGCAATAGGTCACCAGGCAGGCTCCCTCCCTCCCTCCCTCCCTGAGGACTAGCGCCCCGGTCTTGCCCCCACCCCGCTCCCTGGTTCCACAATAAGAATGCCAGCCTCCTACGGGCAGGAGAGGCAAGCAAGCCCAATCCCCAGCCATGCTAATATCCCGCCAGCGGAGCGACGAAGGGGAAAGAAGGGGCGGCGGCGGATACGAACATGCTCATACAAACTGCAGCGGTGGGGCGGAGGGGGGGAAGACCTTCCGCCACGCGCGCCCGCTCTCCTGGTTGCCCGAGGCTTCCAGCCAGAAGCGAAGCGAGCTGATTGGCTAACGCGCAGCCATTGAGGTGGAGCGGGCAAGACCGGCAACCCGTTGTTGTTTTTCCGGAAAGCTACGGCGCCCCCTAGCGGCGACCTAACTCCTCCAAAAAGTCGCGCTCGCTTCTATTCCTCTCCCCGAAACTCCAACGGCTTTGGGTCGATTTCGAAAATGTTTTGAGCCTTTTCCCCTTACGTTGCATGAAAGGGGAGGAAATGACGTTTCCAAATGGCCCCTGAACAGTTCATGGCCCGGGAGTTGGGGGAGAGCTCACGCAATCTCACACACACACACTCCTTTATCAAAGAAGGGCTCATCCACGCTGCTTTGTTGTCCCTCGTAGTTCTGGGTCCTTCCAGTGTTTTTGTTACAATTTTGAATAGATCATCCTGGCATGGGCAGCCACACGAGGGGAAGAGTATTTGTGCCTGGATTTTCTGGGTCATCTTAGTACTGCCCTATCTATACACATCCAGAAGTTTGTTTGTTTTATGGTGTCCCACGCCAACACAGATTGCTGTTCCCTTGTCCCTATCCTCTCTGGCCTTCCCCCACTCTCTTTGCACCCCTTGTGTCACCCACCTCCCATCCTCAAACATTTACTGTTTCACTGCAATGCTTTTTAATTTTATTATTTCAAAAGTGTCAGTTTTCACTTTTGATGCAAATATGACATTTTTTTAAAAAAAGGAGGAAACAGCTAATAAAACTATATAGGAGTGGCAATAAAGGGCAGAAGGTTGGAGGGTGCTAGAAAAAAAACATGCCTTAAGCCACCAAAAGTCAGCCTGCAACAAGACAGTACACAGGGTCACATGCAGAGGAACATGCAGAGGAACAAGCTGGAATAAAGCAGAACAAAAAGACCACCACCCAATAGTGTTGTAAAAACAAATTTGGAAAGCAAGGGATTTCTCCCTCCCACCCCATTTTGCCTTACTGTATTGATAGTGGCTTCAGATTTGCATCACATGAACACCAAGGTGCAGTACTGGTTTCATGAGTTGTCAGGGAGTCATGGCAAGTGGACTTTTCTTGTTGGATCGAAATGTTTCACTACTCATCCAAGTAGCTTCTTCAGTCTAAGAAAAGTTGGTGTGAGGCTTCCAGTTCACCTTGGTGTCACACACAAACGGTCTGAATGGGTTCAATAGGTGGGCAATGGTCTAAATAGGCTCGTTAGATGGACAGTGGCCTGGGGTGTGTGAGTGTCACACATATGCAACCCTTCCCAAACCCTCCCCAACTAAAACCTCACCTGGCTAACTGGGAAACCCTAAAGTATCGTGGTTGTACAAAAAGTTGAACAAATGTTCCTCCTGGATGGGTCCACAGGGCTGACAGGAAGAGGAAATCAAAGCTGTCAATCTAGGGCAGTGATTGGTGAACCTTTTAGAAACCAAGTGCCCAAGCTGCGATTCAAAATTACTAATGTTTCACCAAGTGCCAATATGGCAAATTAACCTGAATAGAGGTGGCTGTGAAGGGGTGATGTCAGGTGCCCACAGAAAGGGCTCTGAGTGCCACCTTGGGCACTCGTGCCATAGGTTCACCAACACTGGCCTAAGGTAATATATCTGCACTGATAGCATGCTAAATGTGTATACAAGAAAAATATAGATACATTTACACTTTAGCAAACGGGCGATATGTGATTCTTAGGGATGTGACGTCCATATGTGTGGAACCGGTAAAGGAACTGAAACAGAAACAGTGATGACAAAAGTTTGAGCCCCCAAACATCTACTTAAAACCATCAGGATGTTTGTAATCAATGGACTGTGTAATGACAATGCTGTTTTGCTTTGGGGGTGGGAGTGGGGTGAAGAACTCATCAGTTCTATATAGCACAAAGTATTTATTTAAGGTACTGTACTATACAATATTATCACTGACACAGACACTGACATAAACCAAACATTGTTTTTCTTAACAATATATTTTCTTAACACTGCATCCTTCAAGCCTGAGGTCTACTCACCTCTTGTTTTAACACATGTACATTTATCAACATTTATTTTATTTTTATTGCATTAATGTATATACCGCCCATCTGGGAGCAAGGACTGTTCTACATTGTACAACAGCAGCTAGGAAACATCAGCCGGGATTCCTGGGGTGAAGGGAGGCTTTAATTTCCCCATATTAGCAGCAAGGAAATAAATAATACAGTCTTTGCATCAGGGTTGCTAGGAGGGAGAAGTCTTTAAACACAACGGCCAGAATCCTATTGATTATGTATTATTACTATAATAACAAATATTGCAGAATACTTAACGGTACACAGGCATTGCACTTATTATGAAAGCTACACCAGACTGGGCAAGAAAGTTATCAGAACTCCATGAGTTATTTATGCAAGGTATTAGGCAGCTAGTAGTTTTCTGAGAGATACTGAGTGGTGGCAAACCTTCGGCGCTCCAGGTGTTTTGGACCACAACTCCCAGAATTCCTAGCCTAGATTGCCAATGATAAAGGACTGTAGGAATTGTGGTCCAAAACATCTGGAATGCTGAAGGTTTGCCATAATACAGAGCCTAATCAACAAAAAGATTATCAACTCCTGTAGAGTTGAACCACTCCCACCCATTTCCTCTGCTTCAAGCCTAAGATGTATCACTCCAAAGAGAGACTTGCCAACTCACGGGAGTGTGTTCTAACTCCTCTTACGGTATGGGTGTTTTTTTGTACACCTACCAGGGCTCTCACTGGTGTCATTCTTGGCAAATTATAGGAGCTATAATCAGTCAGTCAGACACCTTTATTGGCATAAATAAATAAATAAAATAGACAATGAGCAATAGAGAATAAAATGCACAATTGGGAAAGTGTACATACCCGAACCAATATCAATTAAAAACAGGGAAGGCTGGAGGAAATATAGGAGTATTATAATAGAACGACAGCAAGAGGGTGTTTCCATGTATCCTTGTATTTGTCCAGCCAAAATTGACTGCGTGCAGACCATCCAGAAGGAACAGACTATAATTGGGGGTGTGGAACAAAAGGGCCGTTAAGTAACTGTGGCCTGCGTCGCTGGATTAACAGATTGATAAATGTGGCAATCTGCCTAGTGTGGGTTTTGTCTGAGCCTGAAAAAAGATTATGCAAAATGACCTCGTCCTGGTGACCAGGAAATCTAGCAAGATGTGGCTCTAGGTGGGAAGCACGGATGTCCTTATATAGAGGACAATATAGGATCATATGCGCCAGAGACTCAATGGTCCCTGAGTTACAGGGGCATAACCGAGTCTCTAGTGGTAGAGAGCTGAATCTCCCGTATAGGACATTAGAGGGGAGCACATTACATCTAGCTAGAGTGAAAGCACGTCGTTCCTGTGGATTCTCTAAAAGATGTAGGTAGCTGGCCGGCTTGCCAACAGGTAGTGGGAGTTGGAGGCTGAGAGGAGAACAAGCTTTAGAGGCTGCTGCAAAAAGTTCTTGCCTTTCAATGTCTAGCAGTCTAAGCTTTAACAGCCTATAAGCCTGCATGAAAGGTAGTGCCCCCAGGTGATCGGGTGAAATGCCCAGCGCCGTAATTCTTTGGAGAAACCGTTTAAGGCCAGGAGAGTAAAAATGGTCGGAGAGAATGCCCTCTATCAGAGGGTCTTTATGTGAGATAAAACAAATTCTCAGCCAATATTTGAACTGTCTTAGCTGTGCCTGGGTGTTCAATCTGCTGAGTCCAGCCTCCAGACAGAGGGCTGCGTAAGGTACACAGTGTGGAACTGCTAATATTTTATAAAGAAAAGCAGATTGAAGCCTTTCAACCAGTGGATTAATGGCGTCCAGCCAAACTGGTACCCCATATAGCAGTTGGGAGATGACCTTGGCTTTGAAGACCTGCAGAGCACTGGGGATATGTTGATTACCCCATATATAAAAGAACCGGTAGATAGCTTGGATGGTCAGTCTGGCTGAGTTGATGGTGATATGCCTGTGTCTGGCCCAGGTGTTACGGTAGAAAAAATTTAGACCTAAGTACTTAAATTCTTTGACTTGTTGTATTGCTCGCCCGTGAAAAGTCCAAGAATGGAGTTTCCAGGTCTTACTGAAAACGACTATTTTAGACTTGCTATAATTGAGGGACAGTTTGTTGCAAGAAAGATATTTAATACATTCTAAAATTAATCGTCTTAAACCTATCTTGGTGCGGGAAAGTAGCACCATGTCGTCTGCATACAGAAGAATGGGCACTGCCAAATGGCCCAATCTTGGGCAGTGGCTATTTACTCCTAGCAATAGGGGAGCAAGGTCATTGATGTACAAATTGAATAGGGTGGGGGCAAGAACACAGCCCTGTTTAACTCCTCTGTTAATGGGAACGCTGTTGGAAAGAGCACCATCACTGGAAACTCGAATGCAGCAAGTGTTCCCTGTATGTAACCTTTGGATTAAAAAAAGCAGTCTTCTGTCTAAGCCGGCAGCCTGTAACTTGGCCCATAAAAGTTCCCGGTCTACAGAGTCAAATGCAGCTTTAAGATCTAAAAAGGCAACATATAGTTGACTCTTTGTATGGGCAGTTTGCTTGGCTATTAGATGAGATAGTATTAAACAGTGGTCCACTGTGGATTTATTCTCACGAAATCCTGCTTGCTCTGGCCCAAGTATGTTATTATCTTTTATCCAGGAGTTGAGTCGAGTCAGGAGGTGGTTAGCATATACCTTGCCCACGACTGACAGCAGGCTGATTGGTCTATAATTGCCTGGCATTTTCCTATCCCCCTTTTTGAAAATGGGTAAAATTATAGATTGAACCCATGACTTGGGCATTATCCCAGATCTATCCACAAAAGTAAAAAGATCTGCCAGAATGGGTGCCCACCAATCAGCATAGGTTTTGAATAGATCAGGAGGAAGTTGATCAGGACCAGGGGCCTTTCCTGATTTCAGGTTGGTTAGTAGCTGCTTAATTTCTGAGATGGCGACTGGGGGCCAATCAGGTAAATCATTAGGATTAACCGTATTTGAAGGAAGGTCGGACATGCAGTCATCAAAAAAGAGAGACCGAAAATGGTCTTCCCAGGTGGAGGAGGAGATTACAGAAATTGGGTAGGTTTTAGAA
>JAHTLZ010000015.1:48312215-48364712 GCA_023846285.1 Phrynocephalus versicolor | reverse complement strand
CTTCCCAGGTGGAGGAGGAGATTACAGAAATTGGGTAGGTTTTAGAACGGAAAAAGCCTGAAATCACCTCCCAAAAGTGCTTTGGGTTCCTACTTTTAATGGCCTTGCTTAACCTGTCCCAACAGGCTGCTGAACGGTGTTTATGGCTAGATTTGATGGCCTCTGCAAGTTGATGCTTGACAATAAAGTATCTGTGGGGTAAAGAAACACTATTAGATTTTTGGAAGGTATGATAAATTTGGCGCAATTCTTTCTTTAGAGTGAGACAGGCCGTATTGAGTCCCTCGGGAACGACCCTTAAATGATGGGAAGCTGAGGTAGAAGGTGGCCGTCCAATACAGGCTGTTAGAGTTTCTACAAACTGCTCATATCTGTCTATGCAGGCCGAAGGGCTATCAGTGGCAGAGACTGTAAAGACATCTAATGGTGGATTGCTCTGCAGGAACTTTTCAAAAAGAGTTTTGGTGGCAGGGTCCCATTTTATTTTAACTGCACGCAGTGGTGTGGAAAGGGAGCGTGGGAGCATTGTATTAGATTCAGGGGGTGCGGTTTGAACGGCGAGAGTGCAGAGTATGGGGAGATGGTCACTAGGGTCAAGAGGTATGACCTTAAAACCAAGGACAATGGATAGTAGTGGAACAGGCATCAGTATATAATCGATCACACTTGTTCCATGTGGTGAAATGTAGGTGAACTCACCGTCGAAATTTAGGTCGGCTAAGCCGTTTAGCCAGAGGAGGCTTCTTGAAATACTGAAATTGGTGAGTAGATGACCAGCATGGTTAATTGATTTGTCCTTGGAGACTCTTGTCCAGGAAAAGTATAATGCAAATCATCTGAAAGGCCCACACCTAATTCTGGCTTACAGCAAGTTTTTCTAGTACTCAGATGACGTTTACCACTAGTCCTTCCTTCTATTAATGGTCTAACACTAGGCCTTGGTAATCTAGGGTGGCGCAGCTGGCCCAAAGTTGCCCAGGTGGGGCAGGGCACATAACCCAACTATCCGCGCATGTTTTGGGTGACGTCTGGCCCAATCCTGAAAGGTGCAGTGAGAATTTAAATTTCTGGGCCTAGGTACTACAGATCACCAAGCTATTGCAAAACTCAATATATTACTACTAATACTGTATGAATAATAATACTGTTTGAGAAGAAATATTTCTGCCCATGCTGGTTATACATGTAGCAGAAGAGAGCAGAATAGCGGGGAAGTGCTTCCATTTTTAGAATATTTGTGTGCAATAGCTTCTGACACAGATACTACTGGATACTAATCTTTGGGAAGTGTGTCCATTTGTAGAATATTTCTATTCAATAACTTCTGGCACAGATACTGCTGGATACTAATCTTTGGTTTAATCACTAAAACTGCTACTACTTAAAACTATTAATTTGGCTCTCTGCAATATCCCACTCACATGATGTGAGCTTTTGCAACCGAGGAGGCAAGGGGTGTACAATGGGCCTTTCCCGATATATATATAAAAAAGAAACTTATCACTCCACCCCTCCCTTCTGCACAGAGAATGGGAATACGTGTGTTCAAGAAAGGCAAAAGCAGATACCAGATGAAGGAAGAGGTCTGAGAGTGATGCCTGGCCTCTCTAGCATCATCTTCCCTGCCACCATGGTCCCATGGTGGCAACTTGGCCCTGCAAGATCAAAACGATTCCCTGCTCCTGGCCTGGAGTTTAGCTTGCATATCCCTTGTTTTGGGCTGCTTTCTTCTCACACCGCGAGCCCTCCCAGCCCCTGTAACAGTGGCACTTGAACCTTTCGGTCATCTCCACAAGCTCCTCTTTCGACATCTTGCCCCTCACAATGAACGGCGTCTCTCCGGGATGCTTCCTTATGATGAAGCTGCCTGGGCTGAGATGCAGGAAAGCATCCGAGTGGCTCTCCTGCCGTGTGCAGCGCCCCTTCTCAGAGCACACAACCCGGCTGCACAGCTTGGCACTGCTGGTCACGTTGATGACATACGGACCCAGTACAGTGTCCACGTACTTCTTCACTTTGAGACAAGCTTCCTGAAAGGTGGAAGAGGTAATTCCAGAAAGAGGTGAGTTTGGATGGATGGGGAAATAGCCCTTTGCAGTTATCACCACACCCACTTCTTATATGAGACAGGCTGAGCATATGCTTTTTCCAACCCAAGCTAGATTGATTACATGTAACTATAACTTCCCATCTTCAAGGAATAGGGAAACCTCTCTATTAAAGAGTGAGGAGGCTATCTGTGGCCTCTTAACAAAGCAAGCTGCTTATATACCACCCCATAGCGCTTGAAGCGCTCTCTGGGTGGTTTACAAGTTAATTATGTGGGCAAAACATTGCAACACACACACACACACGCACACCAGCAAGCTTGGTGCTTATTTTACTGACCTTGGAGGGATGGAAGGCTGAGTGAACCTTGAGCCAGCTACCTGGGTTTGAACCCCGGAGTAGTGAACTGGAATACAGCATTTCAACCACTGAACCATTTAGGCCAGGCATGTCCTAACTTTGGTCCTCCAGATGTTTTGGACCACAACTCCCACAGTCCTTTGCTCCTGGAAACACAGGCTTGGAATTCTGGGAGTTGTGGTCTAAAACATCAGGAGGGCCAAAGTTTGGACATGCCTGATTTAGGCTCTTACCAGGTTTTGCAAGCCTGATGCTCAGGTGATCTTTCCAGTATTTTTCAAAACTATACATATCCGCATGGCAACTACTTCTACATAAAACGGATGATTAAACCAAACAGGTGAAAAGTCATTGGTTGAAGTTGTAACTGGGAGCCTTGGTCCATTGGTGAGCAGGGGCTAATTGCTCTTTCCTTGGCAATTAGCCACACCTCCAAACAATTCCTCTTGACTCAGATGTTTCCACATAGCTGCAGGAACCTATCCCAGCTTCTGACTGTATTAGACTGCACTGAATTTAAGGCTCAGCTTATATATTTTTCTCTCCTTCTTATCCTACTAATTTTCCACCAAGGGTAGCATACAGAGTTATATCACTTTTCTTAATTTTTCTGCACAATGACCCTGTCACAGTGGGATAAGAAATAGCAAATTGGCTCAGGACTAGCCAGCAAACTTTATTCTTTCAAAGCACTTCGATAAAACACCACAGGACATGATGACAGAATCATTCAAAGATAACTAGTTTTACGTTACTCATAGGGTGGCATAGTTTGCTGCAGGTGCTAGGAAACCTATTTAGAATAAATTTTCATAAATGAATTCATCTAACAATCACAGTAGTTAGGAGATTTAACGGGTGATTGGTTATAAATGCATACACATTCAGGCAGCCAGGTCAGTCAGTTTCCTGCCTTAACCCACAAATGGAACTCAGGATATATCCTAATAAATTAATGCAAATAGGATTAAAATATACTATTCAATCAACAATTTATAAAGTAAACACTCAGCACCACAATTAGAATTTAAATGAGAAATATATACTCTTTGGAGGCTTTTGGATGGAAACATTTGTTATCTGAATGTACCTCATTATATATTGATGATATCAGTACGTGTTCCTATCACAACACTGGGCTTGTCACAATAATAAAAACAAGTGACAAGAAGTGACAAAATCCAAGATTTCTTAAGGCTTTCCTCCCTCCTTATGCCAGGTATCTATCCTTCCTTCTTTCCTTCCTTTTCTTTCCTTCCTTCCTTCCTTCCTTCCTTCGCTCTTGGGAGTGAGGCAACTTATATATATTTTAAAAATGAACTGCATTATTTTCTTAGGAGAGAAGAGGTTCTGGAGAAATACATTCTAAAACTGCCATTTGGGTGCTGATTTCAGGAAGCCCAGCTCTGATTCATAACAACCAGTGACAAAACAGGACAAAGCAGGGTGGAATGTTTGCCCCATCTAGAAAAGTCCTTAACACTCCATGACAACACAGTGATTCTCCACAACCCAACCTGCTCTTCTCCTCACCTCAGAGTAACTGTAATTGGTACTTCCCCACAAGATCACTCCAGCAGCTCCTAGAGAGGCACTCTCACCAATGGTGTAGACCAGATCCTCCTGCAGGACAAGAGCAAAAGAAATCAGAGTACAGTGGACCCTCGTATTACAAAGGGTTTGTAGAACATAAAATCTGTAAAACACAAAACATTACAGAGATAGGGGAAATTTGCTTAACAGATTTGTCTAGGGGGCAAATTCATACAACATAAAAATGGTTGCGATTAGGGATTAATCCGTTTTCAATGCATTCCTATGGGAAATTTGTATAAAGGAAAATTCGCTTAACATAATTTCATTTGGAACAAATTAATTCCTTTATACAAGGTACCACTGTACTGTACCCAAAATCTCCTCTTTGGTATCTTAGTTTGAGGACCCATAGCAGAGACTTTTAGATACTATGGATAGGAACAGCAGTTCTTTGAGAATTGTGGCAGTAGTGGGTATGAGAGGAATCTGATTTTGGAAGTGTTTCTGTTTGGGAGCCAGAATCATAATACGGGATTTACAAGTTACAGTATGTTAGGAGCCTGATAAAAGACTTTTACCCCTTAACACAGAGCTCCCATTATTTGTAACGATTTAAGTAAAATGAGCTTTTACTCCTCTCCATGACCTCCCAGTGTTTTTTTGAACAAGCTTTTATCCACACCCATTTTCCAAACTTCTATCTGGTTGTCTCTCATGCTATCATTCTGACAGAAGGGTGGGTCCACATGGCAGGGGCAGTGTTAGTTCTGTTGGTCACATCCCTTATTACTGACACACAGAAATAGTTATAATGACAGAGTTTTACATCCACTCTCCCATCCTGTAAGAAATCTTGGGAAACATAAATAAACTGAGATTTTTCTCCTGTAATACGTACAACTGCTAAAATGAATAAGATAGGGATTTTTAATAAATGCCATATTCCAAACCGAGGTAGATGCAGCCTTGGCTTCTTAATTATGCACTATATTTTGATTTTGAGAACAAAAAGGCAGTGTAATCTAAATCAGAACACACAACAATAGCTGAAAAATCAAAATTGTAAAACCAATCATTCTGTTACTGCTATTTGCAGAAATATCGAGACACTGTTAGTTTCCAAGGCTTCGAAAACATTTGTTATGTCTGATGTCAATTATAATCTGCAGAATTACAGTAGCAGAGGGTCAGTCTAGACAGGATCTTCAAACCAAGACTTGAAGCACATGGAGAGAGACTTATGTTCCACTGAATTTCATGGGTCTTTCTTCCAAGTCACAGTTTACTGCTAACTACATATTGGAAAAACATCAGCCGAATGTTACACCGCTAAACTAAGTATAGCTTACCTGTGAGAGGAAATCCTGAGTAAACTCGTAGACAATTGAAGCATAAGGCAAGACTGGGATTCTTCCGTTTCTTGTCCGGTTCACTATCCTGAATGCTTCCTGGACTCGATGGTGGACAAACTGGAGGGTTTTGTTGAGGCCTCTCAGTTCTTTTGGGAGATAAATGCTGGGATAGAAAGCCCGGCTTTGGTTCCAGAGCCACTGCAGCTGCTCATTCCTCTCCTTCTCAATCTCTGGACATTCTCCTGTGTAATTGGCATCTTGGTAATCATAGTTATAGCAGCCAGGGAAGCCATAAAACCCCCAGGCACCCTCTGGTCTCAGGGCTTCGCCAAGGGCCAGAGTCTGCTGCATAAAGGCCCGGCCATTTTGCTCAAACTCAAACTGGGCTTCGCGGGCCACTTTATCAGCAGGCCAGTCAGGGTGCCGCTCCTTAACCAGCTCTATCGATTTATTCTGGTAGATTTGCATGGAGTCCCAGTTCCGAACCCACAAAGGACGCCAGCTCTCCCAGTCGACCACAGCCAGTCCTTTGAAGCCTACTTCCGTGATGGCTTCCTTAATGTCCTGTTGAGCCCTCCAGAGATGATCATTTAGGCTGGCATTCTGGGGGAGTCCCCCATGGACGGGAATCCCATTCTCTGTGTAGTATGGATAATATCCCAGCCTATTGCTGTAAAACAGGGTGATGTCTTTTCCCATGAAAGATTCCTTCTGGTTGACGACGACATCAAAAACTCCCAAATCGAGAGAGACATTGTATCTCTCCTCGCATTCCTGACTCGGAGCATTCCAAATGGTAATAAAGGGGTGATCCAAGAGTTCCAGGCGGCTCCCAGCAATTCCCTTGCAAAGTATGATGAATACATTCAGTAAGCAGATCCACATCTTCAAGCACGCTAGAGCAACCACCTGTCTTGGAACACCACTCCCAAGATGACTAGATGGAGCTCTAATCTCTCTGCCCCTTTCCAATACCACCAGCTTCTGAATGGTGCCGTAGGAATATCACGAGCTTTCTAGCAAATGAGGAAGTTCAGTTCAATGAAGGGAGAAAAAAAAACAGAAGACGGTTTTTTCCTTCCTCACCAGATGAAGAAACTGTAAAAGAAGAAACAGCACATCTTTGCTTATGTTTTATGAACCAACTTGGATTCCTCCAGAGATAAACCAAGCAGAAAATACAAAACAGAAATCTACAGTGGCTTGTAATGGAAATGTTTCCTGGCACTAACCTTTGATATTTGCTTTTCCAGTGACCTTGATTGACATTTTGACAGACCTTGCTATTAACAGGACAGCAGTTTGGGCAGCAACACACTTATTCCCTTCCTTTTTGTTTTCCTGCCATATGAAATTTGTTTAATGTCTCTCTCCTCCATGGACAGTCCCTTTTCCTCTTACGAAATATCACCAAGGTCACTCCTCCTATGGTTGGGGTGTATGCAAGTAGACAAGAACCTTCGAAAACAAGTTGGTTAAAAATCAATCTTCTATATCTATAGGGAAAATGGAAAATTCTCTGTATATCCATTATGTATTGTATATATTATACAATATACATATTATGTGTATTGTATATATTATCATGTAATATTATGTATTGTATAATACACATACAATAGACCATATACAATATATACAATATATGTATTGTATAATAAATATATAATAACATATTTATTTTATTTTTATTTATTTTTACAATTTATATGCTGCCCACTACCCAAAGGTCTTGTATATTGTATAATGTATATTGTATGGGGGAGTGTGAAGCTCTTGGGTGAGAAAGAATAGGGTTGTGTGTGTGTAGCATGTAGGAGTATGTGTACGGATGTTTGCTTTTAATGGTAGGCTTATGTTTTGAAATTTTATACAGTAGTCTCCTGCCACAACGTGGTTCATGTACTCTATTACGGTCTCAGAATATCATGGGTTTTTTTTTCTTGAGAGAAGCAGGCTTCCAAAGAGAAGTTTTTAACCCCCTCCTGGCACCTCAGCAAACAGACCTTGAGCTCCTGGCAGCAAGATTTGCTGAGGTGTCAGGAGGAGGTTAAAAACCTCTCTTTGCAAGCACAGTGGCAGAAGCAGCCCAAGATCAGTTTACTGAGGCATCTGCATTTTGCAGATTTTCCTTTATTGCAGGTGGATCAAGCACCTAACTCCAGCAATAAACGGGGGAGTACTGTATTGGGAGTGAATCATGTGCAGACTGGATGGAACTTTTTAATTTCATTGTCCTTGTACAATGACAATAAAGTGTTATTCTATTCTATTCTACATAAGAAGAGCCATGCTGGATCAGGCTAAAGGCCCATCTAGTCCAGTTTCCTGTATCTCACAGTGACCCCACCAGATGTGTCTGGGAGCGCATGAGACTCGATATCTGTCTCCTGATACCACTCCCCTGCATCTGGTCCTTGAAGTACCCCAGTGTTAAGCCTGGAGATTACACATCTGCATCATGGTTTGTAACCTGTGATGGACTTTTCCTCCAGGAATCTGTCCAATCCCCTTTTGTCCAATCCAGGCCAGATGCCATCACCACATCCTGTGGCAGGGAGTTCCAGAGAGTAACAACACACTGGGTGAAAAAAAAATTCTTTTGTCTGTTCTTACTCTCCCAGCCCTCAATCTGAGTGGATGTCCCCTAGTTCTAGTATTTTGTGAGAGGGAGAAGAGCGTCCCTCTATCCACTTTACTCATGCCCTGCATTATTTTGTACGTCTCAGTCATATTCCCCCATCAGGCACCTTTTTTCCAGACTAAAGATCCCCCAGCCCTATAATCATTTTAGTCGCTCTCTTCTGCACCTTTTCCAGTACCACAATTTCTTTTTTGAGATGCAATGACCAGAATTGTACACAATACTCCAGGTGCGGCCTTACTAGTGTTTTGTATAATGGCATTATAATGTTGGCTGTTTTATTTTCAATCCCCTTTTTGATAATCCTTAGCATGGCATTGGCCTTCTTCACCACTGCCACACATTGGGTAGACACCTTCATTGAGCTGTTTACCAACACACCAAGATATCTTTCCTGATCCGTCACGGATAGCTCAGAGCCCATGAGTTGATAGATAAAGTTCTAATTTTTTGCCCCAGTATTCCTTACTTTATATTTTCCTACATTGAAACGCATTTGCCATTTCACAGCCCATGCCCCCAGTTTGAAGAGATCCTTCAAGAGCTCTTCACTATCTTCTCTGCTTTTTACCACCCGGAAAAGTTTTGTGTCATCTGCAAACTTGGCCACTTCACTGCTTATCCCTGTCTCCAGGTCATTTATGAACAAATTGAAAAGCACTGGTCCCAGAACAGATCCCTGGGGCACACCACTTTTCACCTCTCTCCATTGTGAACATTTCCCATTGATACATGCTCTTTGTTTCCTGGATCTCAACCAGTTCTCAATCCATAGGAGGACCTAACCCTCATCCCCTGACTGTGGAATTTTCTCAACAACCTTTGGTGAGGGACTGTGTCAAAAGCCTTCTGAAAATCCAGATACACAATATCCACCGGTTCACCCAAATCCACATGCCTGTTGACCTTTTCAAAGAATCCTAAAAGGTTTGTCAGGCAAGACTTATCCTTACAGAAGCCAAAAGGATTTAAATGGGAGCAGAGGGCAAAACAATAATTGAGAAATGCCAGCATGTTCAGCATTCTAACACGTCGACTCAGTGAACTTCACAATAGTCTCTGAAAAGTGTAACTCATCAGATACTATTCCCAACTCCTGCCAATACAGCCCTCTCTGCACAGATACTTGACTAACATCATTCAGTGGGTCTGCTGCTCAAGTGCAATTTGAACAGATTAATTCCCACATTCTTAAGCCATTTCACTATAACAGCATAATCAACTTAAGATGTCAAGGTGCTTAGTTTTTTACTGTGGCTTTTTATACACAAAGATCCATAAAATCATCCCATATAAACTGCCATTCCAGTCTCTTTCAGCTAAGGCTCACTCTTGTAAATGAAAATACAATTTAAAAAACAAATATGTAGCATCTTACTGCTCTTTCCAGAAACTAAAATCTGCTGCCTGAAAAGGCTGCCTCATTTCGTGACTTGAAAGAAGTGCTGCCTCTGGGTTTATGTTTACTCTCTGTTTTCCTTGACAAAGACTGGGAATCTCCTGTCTCATGTGTCAAAATAATTTGCTCGGGGTTTTTTTGGTAAAATATTTTATGGCTGCCATGCTTCATTGGTCAGCTTCTTCCAGAAAAGTTGTCACTTTTCAACTCCCTGTTTGTTGTTGTTGTTGTTATTGTTTGTTCAGATTTTATTAAGCATACCTTGGCTACATGCATTTATTATATGTTTATAGTTTATTGTAAAACAGGTTTTGTAGTCCAAAAAGTAACTTTTCCAAGATTGGGATGGGCAAAGTTTCACAGCATTTTCTTTGAACTGTAAACATCTGCCACTGGCTTGCAGAAAGGAAAGCATTAAGGGAAGGGAGAAGAAAAATACAGCCAATGAGAAATGAAAAAGTACAGTATTGAATAATATGTCAATAAGAAATATGTTGATGCTGAAGTATTATTACCTTGCCACAGGAAGCTTACAGTGTGTGATCTTTGTTGTGTGTTGTGTTGTTACAGTTGTGACCGACTCTTTGTGACCCCATGTCCATGGAGTTTTCTTGGCAGGAATACTGGAGTGGTTTGCCAGTTCCTACTCCAGGCGCCTACAGCACCTGGTATTCCCTGGTGGTCTCCCATCCAAGTACTAACCAGGGCTGACCCTGCTTAGCTTCCAAAACCAGGCAAGATCGGAGGTGCTTAGGGCATCTAGGCAGCTTCTGTGATCTTTGAGTAGGTATAAATCCAACCATTTTCCTTGGCATAACTGCTCATTAACTCCACAAAGTTCTACCTCATCATGGCATACGGCGATTCTTGGTTCTTGAAACCTATGCCAGTGGAGCACAAGCTCTGGCAGGTTCAACCAAGTAGGCAAGGATTTGAGAAAAGCCAATTATGGTATTTGTACCACCCAGTATGGTATAACTGATGGACCAGAACTTAAATTTGAGTCTGACTCTCTACTTAGCCATGGAAACTCATGGGTAGTGGGGTAAGGGACTGGTAAAACCTTTTCCTTAAATATCTGACTTATTTTGAGCCTTCTTAGGGGAAATGTTCTAACCAACAAGTGTGGCCTGTATCAGTCAAGGGATACCCTGGAAGAATGAAATCATGGATATTCAAGATAATGCTAATAGTTCAAACTGCTATTTTCATAGTTTATTTGGTGCTCCCAGATTCTGTACTCCCTCCCACAGGAAGCTAAACTGACCCAATCTTTACCGTTCTTCAGGCTAGCTTTCCCTAAGAGACTGACTGACTGAAGGTGGGGTTTCAATGTATTGTTGTACCTTAATGTTTTGAATGTGTTTTCATAATGCCTTTGTTTACATTTTTAGGATGGTATTTGTTTGATCCTTTTTAGTATTTATATAATAGTATAGGGGCGTGGTGGCACAGCAGGGTAGAGCACTGAAAACCGTCGGCTACAAAGTCGGCAGCTCAGCGATTCAAATCCCGGGTGCCATGCAGTGGAGCGAGTTGCCACTGTTAACCCCAGCTCCTGCCAACCTAGCAGTTTGAAAGCATGTAAATGCAAGTAGATAAATAGGTACCGCCATAAAACGTGGGAAGGTAAAACAGTGTTACCTTGCTGCCATGCCGGCCACATGGCCAAGGACCTGCACAACACTGGCTCTTTGGCTTGAATAAGGAGATGAGCACCGCCCCTAGAGTTGGACATGACTAGCACGCATGTGTGGGGGGAACCTTTACCTTTACTTTAATATTATATAGTAAAGATAGCTTTAAATATTATATTTTAATGATGCAAGCTGCCTTGGGTCCTTTTCAGGGACAAAGGGTGATAAAAACACTTTGAATAGTTAACTAATTTAGTTTGCAAATGGGGAAGCTGTGAAGTTCCCTACATTGCTCCCATTTTTCTTTACCATTGGCCCTGATGATTAGGGCTGCTAGACGTTTGAGTCTCAAAACATACAGAAGGTTCTTTACTTCTGCATCCACTCCCTGAATTAATCTATTCTTTAATGCGTTTCTCCCTCCCAAGAGGCAATTCATCCATTAAAATCAAGCTTCCAGTATTAATAATCACAAGTTTGCCTTATTCAAAATCATGATTTGTGTCATTTTTTTCTGTGAGCCTACTAGTGACTAACTGTCTCTGTTTCTGAACAAAGAGATGAGTCTGAATTGCATCATCACAATAATCTACAGAGCAAAAAAAGAAACAAGTTCCTTCAAGGACATCATCAGGACACACAAATATATAAGCACAAGGAAAAAAATAATTTGGGCTGTCACAATGACTTCACATTTACAAAGCAGGAGCTAACATCCTATTATGCTTTTAAATTAAGTTCGTGTGGGTATTAAAGTAGTGTAATAAATTAGAGAAGGCATAGTACAATCACACAACTAAGCACAAATAGCAAATGCCGACACTAACTTCTTAATGTGTAGCAACTCAGCACCAAGTTTTAGGCCAATTGGTGGTGGGCATATGTAGTAGTGTTGGCCAGATGATGCGGTATAAAAATCAAATAAATAAATAAATACATAGGACTTTTGCTGCTAATTTCTATAAGAGTAGCAGCAAAACCATGGAACTTTATGGAACTTTAGGGAAAGCATATTGGCAAGTCTCCTTCATGGGATGCAACAAAATGGAATATTAAAACGCCTCTTCCTGAATCCCTGCAGATAGGAATAAGACTGGCCATTCTGTACAGATGCAAATCTCCAAATTACAGACCACAGGAACTTGGATTACGTGCCAATGAAATCAAGGGTAGACATTACTTATTTATTCATCTCTCTAACATGGTTGGTGTACAGTACGAGTCTTTGTCCCAAGAAACCTACACTCAAACATTCAAGAAGTGGAGAAAAGGAACAATGGGGGGGGGGGAGAAGGGAAGGGAATGGTTATGTTTTCAAATTGTAGGATACAAGGATCTGACTGATGTTGAATCATGCTCGAACCCTGGACGGTATCCTCTGCCTTAAAGACAACTATTTTTTTTTAATACGTTAATTAAAAAAAATCTCGCGTTAGTTTCCCCGGTTGTAGCAGATACTGGGGCGGCGCGAGTGAAGCCGGCATCCAAACAAGACACCCCCTAAAAAGCCTGGCCCTTCCGCAGAAACGCCTTGCTTTCTTGCCGGCTTCTGAGTCTCTTGGTGATCGTCTAGATCAGATCAACCTGGAAGATCCGGCCAGGCTTTTGTTTTTCTTTTCTTTTTTGACCAGCAGTCCTTTTAACACCCCCCCCCCAAAAAGGCGGCGCGCATCCACGAAGGTGCTGGGATGGGAAACCGGGGTGAGGGGAGGACAAAGGCAAGGCCAGCGCCCGGAAGATGTAACTGATGAGAGACCAAAGACTCACCGGCGGGTCCTGGGGAAGCGGCTGATTCCTCCAGCCCCGCCCCTTCTCCAACTTCTGGCCAATGGGCGCGGAGAATGGGAAGTCCTCCTTCCCCAAACCCATCCGCTGGGACACGTGGACGGCGCGGGCTTTCGGGGAGGTGCACGGAAGGGGTGCGGGAGGGAGAAAGTTTTTTTAAAAAGGACGAGGGTTTTCCTTTCGTTGCTCACCTTGAACGTCATAATTTAGGGTTTTAAAGATATGAGAGATATTTAAGGAGCGTTTTGGCCACTGTTAGTCCTTATTGAGGAAGTTTCTTCGGTGGGATTCGAACTCCTGTTCTATCTGGAAGTTGAGTCATGGCTACTGGACTTCTTTTTTGAGAGATAGAAACACGTCTGTGAAGATTCTCAGTCATCCAGGTGCATTTAACTGGGAGTTGAGTCATGGCTACTGGACTTCTTTTTTGAGAAATAGAAACGTTTCGCTGTTCATCCAAACAGCTTCATCTTGGCAGCTTCATCTTTGGATGAACAGCGAAACGTTTCTATCTCTCAAAAAAGAAGTCCAGTAGCCATGACTCAACTCCCAGAGAGATAGAAAAGTTTCGCTGTTCATCCACAGCGAAACGTTTCTATCTCTCAAAAAAGAAGTCCAGTAGCCATGACTCAACTTCCAGATAAACTCACCTGGATGACTGAGAATCTTCACAAACTCCTGTTCTAGCCTTCCCCTCTTTCCCCCCCTCGAGCCCATGCCCCCGCCCACCACCTCCTTTCTTTGAGGGTGGCGGGCATTAAGGAGCGAAGGTTCCGGGGAAGAGAGACAGATAAGGACACGAGTATGGTTAGGAGCGTTTCCCCAAATCTCCTCTGGAGAGCCTTCTTTTAGGAGAGGGAGGTAAGCGAGTAGGAACCGGGCGGCGGCGCCTTGGCTGTCGGCTCGGCGCAAAAATAAAGCGAAGTGACGGGACCCCGCCGCCCTTCTCCCCGGAGAGGCTCGTCGCCGAGTTGCAGGCGCGGCTGCCCGAGCGGCTCCCTTTACCTTTTGCGCGCGCGCGCGCGCTTGACTGGGGCGCTTTCTGCAAAAGAACGGGAGCGGGGAAACAAGGCGGGCTTGCTTGCCCTCCCTCGCCGCGCGGGCCCCGCCTGGCCCCTGCCTGCCTGCCTCCCGGGGCTAGTGGGGTGGTGGAGAACAAGCCTCTTTGGGGAGGTCGGCTCCTCGTGTGGGGCGTCGGCCGGCAGGGGGCAGCACATGCCCCACGCCTTCCTCCCCCTCGGAGTTTGACAGCTCGTTCGAAGAGAAGCGGGCCAAAAAGAAACCCAACCCAAAAGGCTGGGGGTGGGTGGGGAGTGGGCGAAGGGGCGGAAGCCAGCCTTCTTCCTTACGCGGCGCCTGGTTTCTATTAGGCAGCCCAGCCCAGCCCGCCTGCTCCGATTGAGAGGAGGAGGAGGAGGGGAGGGATGGGGGAGAAAGGAAACGATTAAACGCCCCAGCTTCTGGAGACCGACCCGGGGCTCTCCAGTCGAGCGTGGAGAGGTAACCCTTCCGCGTCTGGATAGGACGCCGCAGCTCCAAGAAGGATACAAGAGAGGAGGCTCCTGGCCATTCTCGTTTAGCCAAGCTGGGCCTTTGAGGAGACCACCGGACCTACCACTCTAGATGAGGGAGGAGGCCAGGCCCAAAAAACATTTTGCTGCCCAATATGTGTGCACCCTCCTCCACTTCCCAGTTGAACCGACAAGAACTGAAGCTTCAGGACTGGTGACCAGTCCGTGTAGCTTAGGGGGTGTAGGCTACAAGACCTAGAACAAAGAGGAAACCTATTGCCATCCGCATGCCTAGCATTTGCTGCCTAGGGCTATCATCTCACCAGGGTTGATAGAAGGGCCAGCTCTGTCAAGGTGTGGACTGGTTGTGTAAGGAGGCCTTACAGAGATTCAAAACTTTGGGTACTTACCTCAAATTGTGGTATTTTAATCAAGAAAAGCTGATCGTTTTTCCTCCCTGTTGTACAGCTGCTAGCAGCATAGCTGTAAAAGAAGAAAGTAGTGCATAAGCACAAAAAGGATGGTATTTAATGTCACTTTGAGTCAGGCTCATCCTTGGAGGCTACAGCATTATTTATTTATTTTGAATATTTTTACCTTACTTTTCTCCTTGGAAAAAGACCCAAGGTAGTTTACAATAATGAGGCAATATACAGCCGGGAACGTTTAAGACATATTCAAGTTAAGAACAGAATTAAAAGAGGCATTTTGGAACATTAAAAGATAACAGGAGATCTACAAAGAGCACACAAAAAGTTAAGAAAAATCCATTATGGGGGGTGGAAAGTAACATGGAAAACACTGGTGTTCTTATGAAATCAGTCAATGTAATCATGCATGGTAATCAATCTAAAAGCCACATAATAGGTAGTCCCTCATTCAGGAAAAGTTTCTCTGAAGAAGAAGGTATTTGCCTGCTTCTGGAAAGACAGCAGAGATGGGGCAGTCCTGGCCTCCAGCAGGAGGGAGTTCCAAAGTCTGGGAGCAGCAACAGAGAAGGCCCTTTCATGTGTTCTTTTGAGGTGCACCTGTGAGTCTTAATCCATATTAGTCTTAATCCATATTGTAGAATTTATGCAGAGTGTTTCTTCTCATTCCAGTCCCTAATTTCATATCTGGAATCAAAAGACAGGTCTGACTAGGTAAATGACATCATTGGCAAGATAGGCTTGGAATTCGTTACAATCCAAAACATCTGGAGGGCTAAGGGTTCCCCACCCCTGCTTTAGACCAAGGGATCAGAAGCCTTTAGTTTTCCAGATGTTTTTAACTAGAGTAAATGCAAAACTAAAGCACCCACTGTGGGTGGGGCTGATGGGAGTTGTAGGCCAAAACTTAGTAGCACCACAGGACACTATCCTTCAGACCTGCTTGCTTCCTACACTCAATTTGTTATTAGCAACGCAGAACAGCTTGCACATTACTGTTCTGCTGGATTAATTGTACCATAAACAGCTGGTTTCAGTTATCAAAATAATTCATTGCAAATTTCATTTATTTCTGTTTAGTTCCCTAAACCATGTCAAATAAATTCATAAGATTTCATCTATCTCCACAATGAAAGTCCAGTAAACAAATTTCCTGCCCAGCAAAGCATGACTCTATTAATATTATAAAACATTTTTTCCAGCCTGGCTTCTTGCTGCATAATGGTCAGGCCTCTGACCTCTTTCCTCTCCCCCTATCTCTATGCCTTTAACATCTACAAGATGATAAGAAATTCAGCAAGTGGATCTTTCACCCTGGCTATATATGCAGAACAAAATAGCACCCATCCTATATTTCCTCTGCCAATCCCATATTTCTATTAAGGACCTTGCTGGACATCTAGCAAGGTCCTTAATCATCTGGCTTTGTTTTCCACTTCTCTAACAATTGGGATTCCTTTAAAAAGGGATTATACTGTACAAAGAACCCAGTAACACCTTGAAAAATTGGAAAAATCGCACAAGCCCTTTTGGTTTTCTTCAAAAGAAAAAATTATTTTATTTAATACTGGGAGAGGAAATATGAATAATGATTAATTCTGGATTTTTAAACATTGTTTTGTAGAGGTTTTTTGTTTCACATAAACTAGTAAACGGTTACTCCATTTGTTACAATTAAAAATAAATATTTAAAAAGTAAATTATGTTTGTAATAATTGTTTGGATACATTGCATTTTAATATTCTAGTTGTGATAATTTTATGTTAAGTCAAATTGCCCATAGTCATATTTTATGTTCCTAAAGTATCAGAATGGCTTTAAAGCTGTAGAAGGGGGGGAGTGGTAATGTAGCATTTTATTCATTTTTTTTCTGAAAATTTCCATGCTTTTCTTTTTTAAAAAAACTGGTTTTTTTCCAAGCTTCAAAATTTATGGAAATTTTACATCTCTAATATCTGTAGTGTAGAATATGTGTAGAACAACAAAAATACAGTCTTCAGATCAGTGCAAAGTCATATGTTGGTTTAAGAAAAAAAACAATATTTGTCTAGTGCCCTTTTCATGCACTCAGTGTGTGAAATTATTACAGGTATTGCTTTTGGAATTCCAGATTTCATGATGGAAGGAATTAAGAAATACATCCCTCTTCCCCCACCCCATCTGAAACTGGCATTGTTGATTAAACTATTTACAGCAGGCATGTCCAAAGTCAGGCAGCGGGGGGGGGGGGGAGTGGCTCTTTTTCAAATTCCAAGTGGCCCACGTCCTCTTTTCCCCACCAGCTCAGCATGTCATGCATCCCTGCCGGCTGGCCTCTCCCCATAACGGATGGAGGCATCAGCTTGCAGTTTTATGGTTTGCCTGTCCTCCCTGCCTCTGTCCACCCACCAGCCACCTGCCCAGCCTACTCGCCCCCAGCTCCATTGCTGCAGGGTCCTCCCCGCCTCCTTGCATGTCCTAGAGCAGTGATGGCGAACCTTTTAGAAACCAAGTGCCCAAACTGTTATTCAGAATCCACTAACATTTTTTGCAAAGTGCCAACACAGCAGTTTAACCTGAATATAGGTGGTTGTTAAGGGGTGATGTCAGGTGCCCACAGAAAGGGCTCCGAGTGCCACCTTTGGCACTAGAGGCTTGTCCAAAGTCTAGCCCAGGAGCCAAATGCTGCTGAATGTTCGGCTCCCACACATTTTCACCTCAACAAATCTGGCCCTCCTCGCAAAAAGTTTGGATAACCCTGATTTACAGGGATGTTAATGAGGATAAAAAGGGATACAACTTTTTTGGGGGGAGGGAAAATAATGTAACCATTAAGAAATAGCCACTGTTCTTTTCTCACCAGGTAAAAATGTTCGAATGCCTTGGTTCCTAACCTTGGGTTCACAGATGTTCCTGCTCTAATCCTAGCCAGGCTGCTGGAAGTGGCAGCCCAAGAAGATCTGGAGACCCCAGGTTGGGCGCCAGGGCCAAATTTAGTTGAAGAGAGGTTTTCCTATTCCCGGACATTTCATTCGTCTTACGATTTTTTTTTGTCTTAAGAAGGGCCATTCGTCTTATGAGGTATTACTGTATTTTGTACCTGGAAATGGTTCCTATTAAGCTCAAATCAGCTTTGGTTGTGTACACGCGTACACACTGAGGTGGTTACTTCACATCCTTCCTCGAGCCAAGGTGAACTTGCCTCCGTGTTGAAATCGGTTTTCAACATGGATCGAGAAGTGGATTGAAAAGATTCCCAAGCTCCAGGACAGGAATCTCTCACCCCGGCGCAGTTCAGAGGGCATGGTCAGGGTGAGCTCCGATTGACCCCACAAGGATGTGAGGTTCCGTTCCTTCGAACTCGGATTGACCCCACAAGGACGTGAGGTTGCGTTCCTTCGAACCGGTCTCCAGCGGGGCCGTGAACTGCAGCGAGAGGGACATGAAATATCAGCCTGAGAGAAATTGTAAGCCTTCAAGCAGCAGATTGGAGGACCAGCGGCACCTCCAAAGCCCCCAAACTTAACCATTGTTTTTCTATGGTGGAATCTGAACTATCCTTCTGGGTCCTCCGAGTAAACACTGCAGGATGGGTGGAACACATTCCAGAAATTCAAGACGTGTCTGGGCAAAGGCATCTGCTTGCTATCTTATCATGTACCCTCCAGCCTCTCCCTCTGTGTTCTTTCTTCTTGTCTAACCATCCCAAGTTGAAAACAGGGTTATTTCTCCGCTCTTACCGAGACCATCCGATTTCTAGTCCAATCAGAACGTGCTGCAAGCACAGTCAGGCTTTTCTGGACTACTCAGACAACTCCCTTTCTCAGGGTGAATTTTGCAATATCCTGGCAGCACCTCATAGGGAGGGCACAAGAGGTGGATGTGCTATAAGGTTTGCAGCCTTACAAAATATCTGGCACAGGTATGCCTTGGATAAGTCAGCAGCCAATAAAGATTGTAAAAGATTTGCCTGCAAAGTAGGAAAGTCATGTCACTTGTCATTAAAAATCCCCATCATCCTAAGTTGCAAAGAAAGCTTTATTCCTTAAAAAATTGTAATTGCATCCTGACAAATCAGCTGATAAATCCCTCTCTTCCACTGTTCCAATCGAGCTGGATTAGACAGTGGCTGAAATCTTTAGTAAGTCAGAACTAGAGGAGGCCTATTGAATCAGTGGAACTTGCAGTATATAAATTTTGACGCACCATATCTCCACTGATTAAATGGCTGGATAGTAAGCTAAATATCTACTGGAGAGCCAGAATTTGCCTCAGGATCGGGGCTGTGCCTGAACTTTCTAACCCTAGCTCAGTTCCTGGGAGAAAGCTGCACTAGAGCTTAAAGCAGGCCTGCCCAAAGTCCGGCCCGGGGGCCAAATACAGCCCGTCAGGCCATTCTGAGTGGCCCGCGGCTGGCTGGCCCGCCCCTCCCTCCCCCTCCCTCATCCCATGTTTTTTTTAAGAAAGTGGGTGGGGCTTGCAGTGGGGTGGCAGGGTTGGGGAGCAGCAGCCCCTGACACATTCTCAGCCACCAAATCTGGCCCTCCTTACAAAAAGTTTGGGCACCCCTGGCTTAAAGGATTGGGCCCTCTCCCTCCAACACTGAGCTCAGGAGTGTCACCTGTGGAGCCTGAGAACCTGCAAACCTTGGCCTCAGCAACAAAGCTTGTGGTTTCTGCTACCCAGGTAGTAACTCTGCTCTGATTTCGTCTCTTGTCTGTTCCTGCTTTGTCTTCCTTCATGTCCCTGGGTCCTGCTGATATCTGCAGCCCTCGTTTGCAACCCAGAAGAGCCAGCCTGTTTGACCTTGGGCAAACTACACATTCTCAGGAGGAAATGGCAAACCACTTTTGAATCTTTTTTACCTAGAAACGCTGAAAAGAGTTGCATTGACTTGATGGTGCACAGTTGTTATTCCTAGACTCTAACCAATGACTTTGCCAAACTGAGTCTGGTGCACGAAGTATGCTCCTCTGAATGAATACAGAACTGCCCAGGATGACTTATTTCGAGTTACTCCATGTCTTAATTGCCTCATGTCTCAAGAACTATGACTAAGATGACAATCTTGTTGGTAACTACACTGATGGCCTGGAACTCTTTCCCAAGTAAAGCTTGACTCACTTCCTCAGAGATGATCTTTTTCAAGCTGGCCAGGCCCTTCCTTTTTAGTGTTAGACACTATTTTAGTCAGTTTCTGGCTTAAAAATATTTTGTTACTGTTACATTGCCTGTGATTCTTTGCTTAACATCGTAAATTGCACAGTTCCATAAATTCCATTGATTCAAATGGGTCTATAGTGGTATCCCAGTTTAAGAACGCCTCAGTTAACAAAATTTTTGCTTCACGAAAGGAAAACCATTGAAAAGAATGCCTCTGTTTACAAATTTGTTTCCAAAAAACCCTCGGTTTATGATTATTGTCAAAGGACTTCCTTTTCCATTATGCATTACGCCCCGTGCATTTCCGGTTTACAAAATTTCTGCCTGGCACATACTAGATAATGCATTGATTTCTTATACTAAGGTGCCACTGTACTTCATTTTTGAATTACTGTGCTACAGTAAGTAACAGTTAGACTGGGCCAATTTAAATCCATAAAATTTATGAAATTTTTGACTCACAAAATACCTGTTGATTCAGTGGGTGCACTACTTAGATACAATTTACAACACTAGTTGAGAGGATTTTGAACAGTATGTATTTCTGTTGCTGTTTTTTGTGTCGAGGGATGCCCTCTGGTCTGTTTGAACTCTTTGTACACGCGGCACACTTGTTTTAATGGAGCCAGATGTTGTCACAAAACTTTGCACTATGGAGTGAAACAGAATAAGTGCAGACTGCACAGCAGAGGTGAAATGAATGTGCACTTAATGGATATTTTAATAAATTATATAGAAAATACTTTAAAATATTTTTACCATGCAAAATCAATAGGTAGTACCATTGTATCACTCTCATTTCTAACTGTGTAATTAAACACGAATGTAACAAGTACAGTGGTATATTGTATAAAGGAATTAATTCGTTCCAAATGAAATTATGTTAAGCAAATTTTCCTTTATACACATTTCCCATAGGAATGCATTGAAAATGGAGTAATCCCCAATCATGAACATTTTTATGTTGTACAGATTTGCCCCATAGGCGATTCTGTTATGCAAATTTCCCCTATCTCCGGAATTTTTTATGTTGTACAGATTTTATGTTATACAAACCGTTGTTATACGAGGGTCCTCTGTATAATGGAATCAAGCTTTTGGAGAAAGGGGCAATTATTGGACTTGTTACTACAATTTTTAGCAGGTTGATTTAAGCAGTATGACTGTCCTATGGCAGGATATTGTCTTTCTTTACATCTTCAAGTATGTATCAGGTCTTTTTTTATAGAGAGGTGGCAAGTGTGGCTTATTGTAAGCACTGCCCCCACCGTGCTAAAAATGTAACTGCTGTCATGAAATGACAAAGGCCTAATTTTCATATTTAATCTAGAGTTTGTAAATGGGGCTACCAACCTGCAGGATTCCTCTGCCTTTGGTCCTATTCAAGGCAGGCGTCTCCACCATACACATGTTCTCCTCCAAATACAAATAACGTAGCATGGCCACAAGGGAGCAAACTGACAATCTGGCATTGTTGATCAAGAAGACATGCACCCTATCCCCCCCCCAATCATAACTTTCAGAAAATCCAATAAAGGGTTAACACTTTCTTACCCTATCCATTGCTAGCATGGAGGGAAAAAATCAATGTGGCTTTCCTCCAAAGTCTTCCGTCCTCATTTAAAAAATTGTTTCACATACATCAACATTGCAGGGGTGGGGAGAGGAAACAGCCACACCCAACCCCCAAATTATATTTGTTTGTTGTAGTCAGAGCCAAATGTAGAAAATTACTTCTGCCCTGTCTACATTCTGTTGATGTGAAAAATGACACTAAACTGAGAGGCATGGGTCAGCCTGGGTCATCCGGCAAGATCCCTGGGTACAAAGAGTTAGGTGGGCATATTAGACTGCGTGGCATGGTCTAAATAAACACATTCCCGCAAGCCATGGCAGTTAAACCAAAACAATAGATGGCTGTCCTTCCTGAAACAAGATCATGGTGGGCGAGAAGGAGCTTTGCTATTCGTCCCTGATGAGGGAGCTTCTCATCTGTAGTGGGTGGAAGGAGAGGAGCATTGGACATTTTTGGCTCATGCATCAGAGGGAAGGGAAAGCAAACACTCCAACGTAGGGGGTCAGATCCTCTCAGCCTCCCACAGCAGCTTATCTCCCAAGAAACTCTCCACACCAGATTTTAGCGAAGAGGGTTTTAGACCCACACATGGATTCCAGTGTCAGTAGTATAATATACTCTTAGGAAACAGGCAGTAAACTTGGTAGGAGGAGGAGAGAGGATAATATGGACCCTCTGACCCTGGTGTGTGATATGCACAAAAAGAAAACAAGAAAGATTTCCGTCTTGCTCAAGGGGGACGGTTCACACCCACTAGTAGAGTGTGTTTTTTTTTTGGTTCTGAATATTGTCCCGAGGCAAGCCTCAAAAGCATATGTGGGCAGTAGGGGAGAGGGTCTCACTGGTATTTTCCAGAAAGGACTCGACAAGCACTTTTCGACATGCACGTCACTGTGCTCATGCTCTAAAAAAAGAGAAGAGGGTGGAAAATGAAGGACAGCTTATTTAAAGGTACACCAAAGTGCAGGGAGGCCTAGGAAAGGCTACCACTTTTCCCAGTGAGCAAGTTGTTGTAAGTTTAGAACTCACTGGAGCCCTACAGCAGCACCAGCAGCAACACTACCTGGAGAAAAACCCACACATAAATGCTTTAATTTAGCCAAAGAATGGCAGACTCTGAACTAGCTTATGGCCTGATTCTATGCATTTCTTGCGTGCAGTAAATTTTACTAGGTAGTGTTGGAACAATTTTATTATAGTAACGGGTGGCATCTGCAGATCTGTACCATGTGTTTCAGACCACATGTGATGCGCCACTCAAGTCACCTCCAATGTATGGCGACCATATGGAACGGGAGAGCTCTGAAATGTTCTGTCCTCAAGCAACCTTCTCAGCTCTCGTTTAGCTCAAGCCTTTAAGTAATTGGTTGTAATTGGTTGTTTTCTTTTCCCACCGCATTTACGCTTTCCCAGAATTCTTGTATTTCCCAGAGAATCTTACCTTCTTATGGTGTGCCTGGAGAATGCCAGCTTGATCATTTTTGCCTCCAGAAATAGTTCAGGCTTTGATTTGCTCCAAGACCCATTTGTTGGTCTTTCTGGCAGAACAACCCATCACTTCTCATGATTCACACAGTCTAAGGTGTTGTGAAGTCAACGAAGCAAATAGCCAGATCTTCTGAAATTCTTTGGTATGCTCCAGTAGTTAACAAATATTTGCACTATGATCTTGAGTGACTCTTCCTTTTTGGAATCCAGCTTGAATATCAGACAATTCTCACTCCATAAAAGGTAAACGCCTTTGTAGCAACACCTTGAGCATCACATCTTAAGTAAGGAAAGTTGAGGAGGGGGCTCCCATTACCACCCTCCACACAGTACTAACAAATGCTACCCTAAGGCTCACTGCCATTGCCTCTGCTGCCATTGTCACCTTCAGCTACTGCTGCTGCCTAGTAGTGCCTTGAAAGGTATCTCAGCTATGACCATTCTGCCTTGGGTGATCTTGCTTTGTGTTTAGTGTTGAAATGGAGTCTGACTTCCTGCTGGCATTGCTCTCAGCCTCATTCATACACTCAGACCCCATCATCATGTTAAGGTGTGCATCCAATAAGGGCCCTTTTAGTATGAACCTCCCTCTTGAAAGTCAACTTGGAGTCCTTTGTTGTGCAGCCAAGAAGAATGGACTGGAACTAGGCAGTAGGGAGGGAGGCACTGCCTACCCCCTAAAGCCTCTGGAATGCCATAACTTTCTCTGCACACACTGTACATGAAAGAATGGCCAGACTCACCGAGAACAAAGTTAAACTTGGAAGGGAATTCCATGATTGGACACCCTGCCCAAACTTCAAACACTGGCTCTGAGTGCAACACATATGTGAGTAGGCATGATAGCTGCTCCTGGTGAAGCCAGAAAGCCTCACACTATAATGTGAGTGGGAAAATATGCTGAACGGTTATGGTGGGGAGAGGTTGCATTTGAGAGCTATGACCTTAGGATAAGTGGGCTGTGTATGTTGGCTCCGGGGAGCAAGTTCTGATTGAAAACCCTCCGGCCCCTTTGCAATGAATGCATGTATAAAGACAGCGTGGTAGAGACGGACTTCCTCTTCATTTCCCTCTCAGTTGTTCCAGAGTGTGTGTAGGCTTTTTAGGCAGGGCAGCCTGTGAGATAACAGAGAGAAAGGCCATGGGGAGGGAAGAACACTGTAGGTCTTTAAGAGGAGGCTAACGTGGGGGCAGCTGGCATGCATGCCTGGGGGAGGGAGGGAAGGTCAGAATGGATGACAGCAACTGCATAAATAAACACCACTCTGAAAAATTGGAGGACCTACGATGAGGATTCAGAATTGATAACCTGGGAACACAGTTCTTTACTGTTCCAAAGGCCTGTGACTTTTGACGGGGGTGGGGAGGTGGGGGCGAATGCAGTCTTCTAAACATTCACCTGTGAATGCTAGCATTATTTCAGGATTGACCACTATAAGTCCCCCTTTCCACACTGGAATTAAGCTCTAAGTGTCTATCACAGCAAAGGAACTGATATGAGGACAACATTCCAGTTGCTAAGTCCCAAAAGCAGTTTCATGGAAGCAAGTCATGTCAGATTAATCATCCGTTCCTCATTTTTTTTAACAGAGTCACAAACTTGGTAGGTGGGGCCAATACTGTGGATGTTGTTCATCTCAATTTCAGCAAGGCCTTTTGACAAGATCCTTCACGATATTCTTGGGGGGACCTGGTAAAATGTATATAATGTTAGGTGGATTTGTAGCATCACTAGTGGTTTTTGGTCATCCTGGAAAGGTAAATGGGATGCTCCAGAGGTCAGGCCAAAGTCCCTGTGTTATTCAGTATCTTTGTATATGATGGTGGGTGAAGGTGTAGATGGAGCACTCAGATGACACCAAACTGGGAGGAATAGCCAGTGCTTAGTTTAGAAGATTCAATTAGGATACATAATGGCCTTAGTAGACTGGAAAACTGGAGCAAAGCACACACAATGAATTTTAACTGGGAAAAAAATGTAACATTCAGCACCGAAAGAGGTAAAAATCATATGTACAAATGTAGAGTGAATTACCTCTGGGCCTAGCAGTAGTACCTGTGAAGAAAAGATCTTGAGATCTTAAGGCTACATTATACATGAGTCACCTATATTATGTGGCTAAAGAGAAAGGGAACTCAGTAAGCCACATCAAAAGTATGGTGTCCAGATCAAAGGAACCAATACCACCACTCTGCCCTGCCTTGGTGAGATCTCACCTTAAATACTGGGAACTTACATTGTAAGAAGAATATGGTCAAGCTAGAACATGTCTAGGAAGAGGGTAACCAGGATGATAACAAGTCTGGAAACCAAACCCTGTAAGGAATAGTTGAAAAAACTAGATACTGTACATGCCTGGAGGATAGAAAACAGAGCGGTGATAGAATAGCCTTCTTCCAATACTGTATCTGAAGGGCTGTCACAAGGAACACAACAAGGTTGTCGTTCCATTCTGCTGTATGGATTCAGAGGACAGGACCCATAGAGATTCAAATGGCAAAAACAGAGATTTTAAATGGGCATGAGACCCCACCACCATATGAGACAAAAGCTAAAGGAAAAGAAGATTAGGAAGAGCTTTCTGGCAGTAAGAGCTGTTTAACAATGGAATAGATTATGCGGGGAGGCGGAAGCTTCTCCCTCCTTAGATGTTTTTTAATAGCCATCCATCCAAATTTCCTTTAGCTGTAGATTTTCTGCTGTGGTGGTAGTGGGAGCTCAGCGACCTTGGGGTCTCTTCCAAATCTGCAATTCCATGGTGGTTGGATGATATTAGCATGATAAAGCAGGGTAGGGGGGAGGCATTCCAGTAAGCAACAGGGGAGGGGGACCCATTTCCTCACTTCAGAGGAATCTAGGTCAGCATGAGGGGGAATGAATTGGCCCTTCAGTTTCTGTGGCACCTCCACCCCTTAGGCGTGATCTTAATTCTCTGCTGATGGATCCTTTGTGGGCCCCTCAACCCCCTTATAGGTCCTAGCATGTTTTCGGGGTACTAGGAATACCCTCTGCCCTCCTGCTCCCAACACATATGCCCCTTTAGTGCATTGATTAAACTGATTAAAACCTTGAGAAGAGGGGCCATGCTGACTTCATCACCTCCTCTCTCATTTTTATCAGCCTTCATGTGAAGAGAACAACAGGGACCTGTGAGGAGAGGCAAGACTACTTAGCCCAGCCACACAGGCCAACGTCAGTATCCCCCAAATTGTGAAAAAGACTGCCCTCTCCTTCTCTGCAGGTCATAAGAGTGACAGCGGGGCCATGTTTTGTGATGGGTTTCTGAAGAGGTAAATCAATGTGCCTTTGAATGAACCTAACTGGGCTCCTCTTTTATCTTTCTGTCTGTAATGGGAGGATCTCAACTGACTCATGTCCAAACTAGCTGCTAATCGCTTGGTTTCATGGAAACAATATTTGTTGTGTTGATAGTTTTTGTTTTTGTTTTTTAACTTGGAGAAATGGTGTAAGCGAGATACCTAGGGAAGATAAAGCAAAGACACGGGCTCGCCTTGTTTTGGACTCCCACTAAACACCTTTCTGTCGTACAGAGAGAACCTGGAGAGGCGCTTCCGGCCTTGGTTCTACTCATGAAGGAGGCCAAGGATACACAGGCTTAATCCAGACATGGGCAGTGGCTGGGGAATGAAAAGGTGGTACTGGCCTGGAGAAAACAGCAGCCAAGCTGAAGCAAATGCTGAGGGGGACATTGACCTGCAATAAACAGAAATTGGGAGCTCCTGCAGTTTAGGAGCTGAGGAACCCCCATTGGCTAGCTTACGTGCCCTTCAGATAATCCTCCCCCACTTTCTACCCTCACACATCCACAATTTCCCTCCCTTTATATCATTTTGTCAGGCTGCACCTCAGGAAAATAAAGTTTGTTTCGGTGAATTTAGAGGACCTGATCTTGCCTCACTGAGTACCTTCTGGTACTTCATTTAGCAAACCTTTCCATTCTAAACCTTAAAAATTCATATGCTTCTTATTGAGCCTTACCTTCCATGTTTTATCTGTGGTTCCTGCTCCTTGTGTCACAGATCTCCATGTCATGCCCTTCCTCTCTCTCTCTCTCTCTCTCACACACACACACACTTAGCTTCCGTTCTCACGCATATTCCACATCTCAAGGTTTTCCTCTGTGCTTCTCTCTGTATGACAGACAAGGCACCCATTCTTCAAGTAGTAATACACTGCCAGAGGCTGCCAGCAGCTGACCAGCACTCCTCTCTAACTTCAGGCCCAGACTGTTTTTCAGGATAATTATTACTCAGGAGAGAAAAGTGCCTGCAATTCATCTTGCACCACATGACAAGAGTCCAGCAGCCTCACATTTTCTGAGTCTCTCTTCCCAAAGATAATCTAAGGGGCTTTGCATCAGTATTTTAATTATTATTTTTTACCACTGCTTTTAAATTGTGGTTACAGAGGACCTAAGTGAGGTCCCATCTCCATCACCTCTTTGATGCAGAAAATCATCATGGATAATTATTATTTTCTCTCTCTTGAGGAAGAAAGGGAGGAACTCTTGTCTAGCAACAGTGGGGTCTGTGGTCTTAAAAATTCAAGGCTTAAAATGTATAGCCTGTGCTGCTTGCATTTCAGACCTGCATGGAATATTCAGAATGTGTTTGTACCAGGTTCTGCATCCATCTGAAATCACTTAAGAACTTATGTTAAATGAGATCAGAGGGACATTTTTCAAAGTGGCACTGAAGAAATCAAGCACATGCATTTGCACGACTCTGGATGGGTTATAGGGTATTTGAGATCCTTCATTATCTTCTAAAACCATGGAAACACTTTGTACATATAGTTAAGCTACTTCAATAAGCACCAGTGATAAGTGCTTCAATAAGCACCAGTGATAAATACCACTCCAGCAGCTTATTTTTCAGCAAGTCACATTTCATATGACTTAATGATACGTGAAGCAAAATGTTAATGAAATCATTTCTATCATCACAAGTGTTATTGAAGAGTGTTAAAGAGATGTTTGGTACTGCCAGGTGTACTTACGTGGCAGGAAAAATAGAAAAATTACCCGTAACTATATACAGTGGTACCCTGACTTAAGAGCAATTCGACTTAAGAGCGGAAAACTGTTGGCATTTTAACTGCCGCCTAACAAATTTTGGATATGATCTCTCGACTTACATTTTTCTTCATTTATTGATTTTGTAACTTATTTTTTCAATGTTTTAGATAGGTACCCCGTTCAACTTAAGAGTACTTTGACTTAAGAGCATGCATTCAGAACGGATTAAATTCGTACGTTGAGGTACCTCTGTATTTAACTTCAGTAGTATATCTTGCTTCCTGAAAGCATGATGTAACATCTCACAGCATACATACGTCACAACATGTTACATCATTAACTTTTTAAAAACAGCTCTGAGGAAGAGGGGTTTGCCCTCAAAATATTAGCAACTTTTTTGTTCTTTTTCTAATAGCCTAACGGTATCACCTGTTCTACTTTTATATTTGGTTTTTGTAATGGCTACACAGCTCCTTAACTTGTTTTGCTTCAATTAAAAAAAAAACATCATGCATCAGCTTCCTATTGGCCCAGTGGACAAAACAAGAGCCAAGTTTAGTATACAGTGGTACCTTGTATAAAGGAATTAATTCGTTCCAAATGAAATTATGTTAAGCAAATTTTCCTTTATACAAATTCCCATAGGAATGCATTGAAAATGGAATGATCCCATTTTTATGTTGTACGGATTTTCCCCATAGGCAATTATGTTAAGCAAATTTCCCCTATCTCCAGAATTTTTTATGTTGTACAAATTTTATGTTATACAAGCTGTTTGTTATACAAGGGTTCACTGTACAATAATTCTTCTCTCATCCTCTATGGTGCTAAAACTTCTCCTTCAAAATTTTAACTTTATTTACACAGAAGTGAAAAAACAATCCAAAATCTATCACAGGTCTTTACGGTTCTACTGGAATTCAAAGTGTCACTGGTGAAATGGACTCAGCACCACACCCTCTCTCACCTATTATACTAGACTACCATTCTGTTCTTTTGTTGCAGCATCCTTTCCTCCAGTTCAGAGTAGTTCTGTAGGGTCTCAGCCACCCTGCTGCTTGAGATCCAGTTGCCTAGCGAAGGCAAAGACCTCCTGTCCAATGAGCATGGACCCTGCCACTCAAAGTGTTTTGTGCCAGGCCAAGATGAGATTCCAATGTATGGCCTGCCGTACTCAAACAAGCCCTAGGTAGCTGAGCAACGCCCAACAACTGCACCTTAATGCTGAATGTTCATGTTTGACATATATTGGTATTTTCTTCACTTTACCAAGGATGCATTTATTTTGGCTTATTTGCACACAACTAATCATGACACCGAGCTGCCTAGATGCCCTAAGCACATCTGATCTCGCCTGATTTCGGAAGCTAAGCAGGGTCGGTCCTGAGAATACCAGGTGCTGTAGGCGCCTGGAGTAGGAACTGGCAAACCACTCCAGTATTTCTGCCAAGAAAACTCCATGGACATGGGGTCACAAAGAGTTGGTCACAACTGTAATGACACAACACACACACACAATCATGACACAAGCATGGATCATGGTGACCTGTAATAAAATCTATTCTAACTTGTGCTTGTCATTCTTGAACTACCGTTCAACTGAAAAAAAGAATAAAGAGAAACACAGGTTGGATTTTTCTGCTTTTCTAATCCAAATCTATTGTTATCATGTTATTCTTTGCCACCAAGCCATCCCCACTTTCTGGTAACTCTGTGGATTAATAACCTCCAAAAGAGCCTGTCACAAACAGCCCAATTCAGACCTTGCAAACTAGATGCCACACCAAACTTTCCTAGTGGTGGTATGTTTTTCCATGTTTTATGGTAGGCTCAGCCGCTCAGTAAACCGAGGCTATCAGTTTACGACTCCCTGAATAGCTTGCATACTTTGAAATCCTTATTAAGGTCACTATATATCAGAAGCAACTTGATAGCACATAACAAATCAGTGCATGAGTAATAAGAATTCATTTTAGTAGTGAGTCAGAAAACTAGCTGTTAAGCCAGGTCCATGGAACTAGCAGTAAGTGGTGGGAACCAGACTATTAGCTGCATAATTCAACAACCCTGTTCGGTTGTCAAAACTAATTCAAGGATTCACACCACACAACACACATGCAGTAATTTTATGCGGTTGCAAAGAACCTTTTTTCCCCAGGGAAGCAGTATTCATACAATTGTTCTCCTCTTAATTTTGGTGTGTTAAAACAAAGACAGACTCTGCTTAATGACAGGCTAGAAGTGGAACTTGACAGCGAAAGTATATCCCATCCTCAGAGAAAGGGAACCATGCAATCAGTGTGACGAAAAAGAGAATAAGGTAGGGGAAACAGTGCTGTGTTCCAATGTCTTGAATAGATGGAAATGTGTGGAAGATCTGGGAGAGCCTGTGAAAGGCTTCACATCAGAAACCACAAGGAAGGGGGAAAGTGGGTGGGGTGGGGTGAGGTGGGGTGGGATGGAGGGCATGCCTGATCCTGGGAAAAAGATTTAAGATAAAATAAAGAAATGGCCTGACGCCATCTGAATGCTCTGCTGCCTGATCAGCAATGTACTTGAGGACATCCTGGGGAAATCAGATATGGGAGCCGGCCTAAACTTGCCCGGATTTGTAGCTTATGACAGGAACTAGAGATAATTGCCCATTGATACTCCTGCATCAGCAATCACTGTACAGAGGGGCCCTTGAAGGTACATTTATTTATTTATTTATTTATTTATTTATTTATTTATTAGTCTTGTATCCCGCCCATCTTCCCACTGGGAACTCTGGGCGTCTCACAACAATAAAAACAGGTAATAAAAACACAGACAGAAAAGCAAGACCAGGCATAGTTAATGCAGGGGGGCAAGATGGCGGCAAGACCCATGCATAATAAAGCAAGGAAAAAAACAACAACACCAAACTAATTGAGAAGGTCACCAAACGCCTCCCTGAAGAGGTGGGTCTTCAGGGCCTTCTTGAAGGCGGGCAGGGACTCTGTCAGGCACAGCTCACTGGGGAGGTGATTCCAAAGTATGGGGCCCACCACAGAGAAGGCGCGGTCTTGCGTACACGATTTCCACGCCTCTCTGGGTGTGGCCAATCTCAGTGAGCACGCCTGCGCCAATCTCATGGGTCTGGACCCAGTTGACCTTTGAGAGATACGCTCCGCCAGGTACTCTGGTCCCAGGCCGTGAAGGGCTTTGAAAGTCAAAACCAGGTCCAGGACCTTGAACCTGATCCGGAGGACAACGGGGAGCCAATGCAAGCGATCCAGGACTGGGGTGGTGTGCTCGTATCTACGGGCACCCACCACCAGCCTGGCCGCCGCATTTTGCACCTGCTGTAACCTCCGGACCAGGGCCAAGGGCAACCCCACACAGAGGGCATTGCAGTAGTCGATCCTCGAGATCACCAGGGCCTGCACTACTGTCCTCAGGGAGGACTCATCGAGGTACTGGCGGATCTGGGCGATCCTGCGGAGGTGGATAAAAGCGGCCCTGGAAGCAGCCATCACCTGGGCTTCCAGGGAGAGGCCTGAGTCCAGGACCACGCCCAGATTCCTGGCCCTGTCCGTAGGCTGGAGGGAAACACCCCCCAGCTTAGGGAGGGGGCCATTGTACATGACATTGGGCTTTGATTTGTTGGCTTATTTCGGCACTAGGGGGCACTCTCCTACTGGTCAGAAGGGAGCTGTAGGATATTGACAACACCCCATTTCACCCACGCCAGTAACACCCTAGTTCAGCAGAGGGTTTGGTGGGAACACAAGGCCATAGGAAATTGCTATTTCTCAATTAGCTAATGCTAGTAATGGAAAACTCAGGCTCTCCTAATTCTCAGCAAGAGCAAAACATGTTAACAACCTTCCACCCCCACCCACCCCCCAGATTCATATTTCTCTGAATTCCTGGCCTTGCTGCTTAAGCGAGTGTTGAGTTGCTTATTACCGCAACTAGGAAGGCCAAGTGAGGCTCTTGAACTTGGCAAGGCAAGGCTTCCACCAGATGGATTTGAGTAATGGAGCTCTTGTCAGCAATAACGGTTATAAAACCTCCAACCCTAGCAGGAGCTATAATGAGATGCCCAGTTAAGCCAGGTTTCCAAACCCAACTTGGATTTTTAAAAGCACTTGAGTACTAGAATGAGAAATCCGCTTGTCTCTCGCAATTTCAGCTACAATACAACACCCTTGATCAAACTCTTGAAAGGCCATGAGCTAGATGGAAACCTCAAGGGAAGGAGAAATTAATGAGGGTCAGTATATCCTTTTCCCTCTGTTCAACCTGCATCATACTCCTTTTCTTGATTAGCTCCCGCCAGTTATGTGCAGCAACCAAATCACGCCTTACAGCTGGCCATGTTTCTTCTCTGTGCCAGGAACTCTGAGGGGAACTTTTGAAGGCAGGATGTTGTGTCCTCTTCACCTGTGAGGTTTTATGTGAGAGGTTCACTTGGGAAGGCAGCCTAGTCCCTATTCCGGCTAATTCTGAACAGCTTTATGAAGGGCATACACGTCAAAGTTTCTTAAGCCCTCGCCTAGCTAGTATGGCTGACTTAAGACACACAGAATACTTAATTTAGGCAGACCAACTGTTCTAGTGCAGCTATCTGCCTCAAAGCAATATCCTTGTGAGGAAATACACTTCCAGATAGCAGTATCTACTCTCAGAAGTCCATCCTAAGTGCAACAGAAAGGGGTGGTTTATAGAATCCAATCATTCCAGACATCATTCCAGATGTTCATCTTATGAGCCTAATTCAGACCAAGGTGACAAGAGGTCAAAGCTGACTATAAGATGGAGGACTTGCACTAGCTGTATTCAGACCGATGAAGCTGTTTGGATGAGCAGCGAAACGTTTCTATCTCTCAAAAAAGAAGTCCAGTAGCCATGACTCAACTTCCAGATAAACTCACCTGGATGACTGAGAATCTTCACAGACATTCCAGACACTTCTGCCAGATTCTTGAGGCAGTGGTGACTGTGGATTGTACTCTTCTTTGCCTTTCTTCTGCTCAAGCCCCAAAGCCTAGTTGTGATAGATCTTTGTACAGAATTGCATAGACTTTGGGACTCATGTCCAGATGTTTTGCAGTGAGGCGATCTTAGGCATAAGATTTGAAAGCACTCTTTGAAGATTGCACAGAAAATGGCTGGATCTAACAGCTACCAGGAGTTGAAAACACTGGGCAACATGAAGCCTTCAATCCAATCCAGCACATATTTTAATTTCTGACAAGGCACTGGTCTGGCTCAGGATGAGGCCGTGCCTTCTGCCCTCGATGTCAATTATCTTCATGAAGAACAAAATAGGCAGTCATTTGTTGCAGCTCTGCTCTCCCATTCTGACTAGACTGGGCTTTCAAAAGGGCTCTCACTCCTTTCACAGCTGCTTCATTACGGCCAGACCTCCACAAAGCACCAGCTTTTCGTTTGCCTCAGAATCTCAGCTGGGGATCCCGGAAGACCGCCCGCAGCGCCTCAGCCTCTTCTGCTACTTTTGGAGATGGCTGTGCTAGCATCGGCCAAGAAGTGCACCGCCAAAGACAAACCGGACGCACGCTCCTAAACACACCCTGGTTGACTGAAAGAGCAAAGTAGTAAGAGACCAAAGGTGGTTTTCATGATGAAGAAAGGAGGAGAAACAGAACCTCATCTGGGAAGAAGGGAAACATAACAGCGGTAGAAAGGGAAGTGTCAATTCCTCCACTCCCATCCTGGAACAGCACATGAACCTGGCCTTGACAGAGACAACGGGTGCTGAGGGAGTCCTCTTTTCTATAGTGGAAACAAGTTGGCTTTGCTAGCCAAGTCTCCTTGAGTTAATTACAAGGAGCACAGCAACCTGGCAAGACAAAAGCAACTCGCTGAGGCAAAGGGACAGCAAGGCTGGAGAGCTCTGGAAAGTTCTTTTTTTTGGACTGCATTTCCCAGAATTCCTGCAGGCAGCATAACTTCCAGCAAGCTGGCAGGAGGATTCTAAGATTTATTTAAGTTTTTTTGTAATGATTTTTTAAAAAAGAGAACTAAAGAGTAGGCTGGTAGACGGTATTACTCAAACTAGCAGCAGGACCTGAGGGAAGATGCTTACTCTTCACTCTGTTTTGGGGCCACACTGCAGACTAAGAGAGTCTGGGAATGGTCAGAAACGAGTCCATCTGCTTGTCACAGCTGGGTGACATTCTCCCCTGGAGAAAGACCAGAACCATCAAGAGCCTTGGTTCTTTTGTGACCAGGAGGACGAGATGCACATGAAGGTGATGCAACACATAGCATGTCAACGTGCCATTGCCATCTGAAGGCAAATATGGCTCACAGCTAGAGTCTCCTTTATTGGCGGAGAAGCAAAGGGAGAAGACATCCTCAGGGCAATTACCACACAATACCAGTTCCTTTTTCTGTTTCTGTTTAATTTTATTCATTTGTTTTGTTCTGAGGTAAAACTTTTTGGTTCTCCTGAAACAGATGCAGGGCGTCAACTCAGCATCAGCTCATGGCATGACATTCCTCTTCCCTTCTGACTGCCCTTACCCAGGCAATGTTTTTTGTTTTTAAAGAGCACTGTCCATGCTATTCCATCCTACTGGAAAATAAAGAGTATTTTGCCCATCAGAACTCATTCCTCTTCAGAACAATCTCCAGTGCCCCTTTTCCCCGCCACCTAAAGCCATCATTCCCACTTTTTCAACTAAGAGCTCCCTTGATTTCCTGGTCATGGGCTGCAGCTCCCCCCAAAATGATACTTTAGGTGAGGGAAGGGAGGAAGCCTGGTAGGAAGGACTACTGAGGCCAGAGGCCAGTAAATCAAGGGAACTGTGAGTTGAAAAAGTTTGGGAACCACCACCATATTTCATATGGAGATGGGAAAACATCCCTCCCTTTGATGTCAATGGAGCTGAACCCTATAATCCTGGAATGAGATCAAGGTGCCTGCTTTGAAGTTTGTTGGATTTTATTTAAGGTGGTCATTTAGGCTCCTTTGTTTCTTCCAGGCTAGCAAGTTCACAAGGCTTCTCTGCAAGGCTCCAAGTTTCTCCGGCAGCCATTTCCAGCTTCAGGTCCTCCACCCTGCTGGGTCTGGTGTCCCCAATGGCCGAGACCCAACACACAGCTACCACCAACTTGTTTCTGGAGTCTGTGGCAGCAGCTGTGTCTGTGGTGCACTGGAGCTGTGGCAGCTCAGGCAGTACTGGAAGCGTTAAGAACATAAGAAGAGCCCTGCTGGATCAGGCCAAAGGCCCATCTAGTCCAGCTTCCTATATCTCGCAGTGGCCCCAACAAATGTGTCTGGGAGTACACGAGACTAGATATCTGTCTCCTGATACCACTCCCCTGCATCTGGTCCTTGAAGTACCCCAGTTTTAAGCCTGGAGATTACACATCTCCATCATGGTTTGTAACCTGTGATGGACTATAACCTGTGATGGACAGCTTGGGTGGGAGTGGTGGCAGGGGAGACAGTGTCACTCACAGAGGCCTCACATGACCTGGTCCTGCTGCTCCGCCCAGCAGATCTCTGGAGATGAAGCAGCTCGAGTTCTCTCTGTCACTTTCTTCCCCCCTTTTCTTTTGTTGGTTGGATTGTAACATTGTAATGTAGAGGGAGCATACATGAGAATAAAATCTTTTTTAAAAAATGGATTAAAACAGTAGCAGCAGGCTTTCCCATGCTCCTCCTAAGATGTATCTGCTGCCTCTAGGGCCTTGTAAACATCCAGCCTCTGAGAGCACCCCTCTTCCCTCCAGCGCTTTGTGAACCAAAGATCAGACACACCGAAGTCCTCGTTTTCTGCCCGGTCTGCCCCATCAGCAATATCATTCTCCCAAAATCTGTATGCACCTAAAGGAAGCCAAAGTGGTAATCAAAGTTTTCATGGGGCACAGATGGGTCCACTTTGCAAACTTGCAGACTGGGTGTTCCCCCCCCCACTTCTTTATGTGTTCATCCTCTTTAATTGACCCATTTCAAAAGGGGAAGGGAAGAAGCAACAGCAGAAGCGAAAAGTTTAATTTTTTTTGTAATCGTAGTAGAGATGGGCACTTGCCATGGCTCGGCACAGTTCTGTGGGTCAGGCCTACAGATGTTGTGGGGGTGGCCCTGGATTCTGTACCCCACCTCCTCCCATGGGCGCCCATGCAGAGGAGATGGTGGGACAGGGAAGCCTGTGGTGCTGCTCCTGACTGGGCAGAGGTAGGCCACAGAAATCCAGGGCACTTGTACAACCCCTGTGGGTCTGACCCACTGAACCACACTTAAGTGCCCATCTCTAGATGAGAGGATTGCATGGTGCCCCTGGCTGGGTTTGACGGCGCCCAGTTTGGGAACCACTGACCCCAAAAGACACCTAACAGCAGCAACTTCTCCTCCCTACAGCAGCTCCGTCAAGCCCGCCATGCGCACCCCTCAAAAAACCTGGGTTCCGGTTTCATAATCCTGCCCCGTCCCACCTCGTAACAGAAGAGCCAAGCACTCCCTCCCCAGTCCTAGTCGCCAGGATCCAGGGCTCTTGAGAACAAATGCAGACATTCAGCCCCTGCTCCACTATTCCCAAGTTACTCGTCTCATCTCGTCTCGCCTCCCCATCCCACCCCACACATCCTGCCTCCCCTTTAAGCAGCTGATCCCCATTGCCCTGTGTCCTCTTGGAGGTGCTTCTGGACCATCCAGAACCCCAGGTGGCTGGGGGGTGGTGGAGACAGACCAGCTGTGCCTCACAGCAGCCCTCCTTGTACAACTTTTGCCAGTCCCCTAGACTACTTCCTCTTATGACAGTCCATCAGTCTGTGAACAGAAGCCATGGAGAGAGAGAGAGAGAGAGAGAGAGAGAGAGGAGAGGGGGGTTCCGTTCCCCTCTTGACAGCCTGGTGGCACAGACGGGAGAGGTAGGGCAGTCTGTTAAATAGGAGGTCTGCTACATCACTGCTAGATAAAGATATAAAAACCAAGAGGCCGGCGGCTCCTACGTCTCCCTTTCTGGCTACCCTTAGCTGCCTACTGCGCCCCCTTGGCCCCCTTCTAGGCACCCTGGAACTCGCCCGCAAACCACACAGCTTCCAGTGAAGGAGTGGGCCTAGTGCCAACAGGCCAGAAGAGAGAAAGTCACCAGCAACTGGAGTCCCAAGTTACAGGCAAGGGAGAAGCCTCCACCGGGCGGGTTCAACTGTTCCTCGCATCCTTTCCCGTGCCACCCTTGGTAGCAATGGCACTGGAAGTTGGCCCGCAGGAAGGCAATGTCCTCCGGGGACATCTCGCCTTGGGCTATAAGCAGTGGCTTTTGCTGCCCGGAATCGTTGGGAAGGATCCAGAAGTTGGCCGGGTTGAGGTGCAGGAAGACGTCGGCGTTGCTTTCTTGGCGCCGGCAGCGCCCGTGGCTACGGCACAGAGTCTGGCTGCAGAGTTTGGCCGCTGTCGTCACATTGACAACGTAGTGCCCGAGGTCCTCCTCAATGTAGTTTTTGATCACTTGGCAGGTTTCCTAAAGAACAAAGGAATTCAAGATGTGAACAGCGATAGAGAGACGGAAAAGTAATCTAATGAACAGCGGGCAAGAGCAGGAGCCCCTGGCAACAACTGAAGCTGCTCGGGATCTCCTCCTACGATTTTCCACCCAGGAGCTGTCGAGAAGAGGCAAAGAAAAATCCCTGTAATATATGAAATGAAAGAGAGCTTCTGCACATCTACTGTACAACCTATCGAAACTCAAATTTGTGGTGTAACCCCTAACTATGGATTTTTCTTTGGAAGTGAACTGATTCCAGTGGGAATTTTCCCAGGTTAGCTTATGCAGGTTTTCTGTTTTAGTTTGTATTTTCCTGGTTTCACAACCTATGCCATTTAGATCACATGCTCCACCTGGGAACTCACATGTGCAATCAAAAGGCTTCAGGTCGTCTCCCAGCCAGATCTAGACTTGCTTACTTTCAGGAGAGTGGCTACAACAACAACACAATTATTGTAGCTCCACAACCTTGTCATTGGATGACATTGTAGCTAGATATCTTACCACAAACGGTTGCACAGAAAGCCACGTCACCAGACTTTCAATGATGCTTTCCTCAACGCCAGTTGAAGGCACAAAACAGTCGCACGGCTGAGTGTTGACCAATAAAAGAAGGTTCTGGTGACTCCAGAATAGACTGGAATTGAGATAGGCTCTATTCTTCAAAGGATTCAGAATCTCCCTGCAAAAGGGCCATGACTTTCTGGCTAGTGAGAGCCATAAAGGGCACAGGTTTTGTTTTCTTTGTTTTTGATGGCTGCGTTGTTCCTTCTTGAATTTTATAAGGCCTTATGAATTTCAGTTTATTTTATGCCAGTGGTGCTCAACCTGTAGGTCCCCAGATGTTCCTGGATTGCAACTCCAGAAATCCCTTCCAGCACAGGGAGTGGTGGAGGCTTCTGGGAGTTGCAGTCCAGGAACATCTGAGGACCCACAGGTTGAGAACCACTGATTTATGCTAATACCTGTAATTTGTTTTTAGTTGCAGCTGGTGATGTTAGCAATGAGCTTTTGTGCAGATCTGACGTTTGTATGAACAAAAAAAAAGGGATATAAAAATAATGATCTTTGACCAGTGATCAAAGACAGTGGCAACTTCCTCGCCCCGTCTCATCAAGTACTCCCAGAAGCCCTCTTCCCTCTGTCTGTTTCTCCTAGCCAGGGAGTAAAGCCTGGCTCATGGCTAAAATATTGAGCAGAAAAGGTCCACTCAGACGTCCAGCTGGAACCTGACATCACCTGCCCCACAGAGAATCCAAATCCCTACACTTATTTTAATACAAGACTCCCCTAATATGTTAGAGGGCTAACATTCTCCTTTTTCAGCTCCTCATATCTGATAGGAAGCAGGCTAGTGTCTTTCTCGGCACAAAAAGGCTTTTCAGGAGTCAAGAGAGATGAAGATGAGCACCTTGCATGGCTTCATGGCCACTACGCACAGCCTGCGCTCCCAATATTAAATCAAAATGGGCTTGGCCCTTACGACTGTCCATTGCACACCAAGAGGGGTACTTTCTTTTCCTGGCATCTCTGCAGTGAATAAATTGTATGCCAAGCATCCATATCCCAGTGGCTACCACTTCCATTTAACGTCAGAAAGGCCCAAGAGATTAAGAAGGCACCTCTTTGAGCAAACTGGTGGGTTTATCAAGGACAAGGATCCTTTGGTTTAATAAGTGCAAAAACATCCTTTTTCTGATCGTTGTTGTGAGTTTTTTGGGCTGTTTGGCTGTTTTTCTGGAAGTATTTTTTCTCTTTCTTTCTCTCTGGCAAAGCCCTCTACGCACTGGACCTCTCCGGTTTGGGAGTAAAATTCCTACTAGCCTGAACCAACCTGCCCAGTGGCTGGGGATGATGTCACTGTTTTTGTTGTTGTTGTTTTAAAGTTTTATTTTTCAGTTAAAAATATAAAAAGGATATACATAAAAGGAAAAAGAAAAGGAAAAAAGTTAAAATAGTACACATATAAAATTATGATATATTAAGTTGGGGGGGGGGGAAGGATGAATAGTTAGTATAATGTCAGTGACAAAGAATCACCAAACGAGATATGTTGTGTGTGTGTGTGGGTGGTTGGGTGTTTGTGTGTGTGTGTGTGTTCTATTTTTACTGTTTTTGTTATTGATGGTGGTAGAGACCTAAGTAATAGAAGATTGCTCTAGTGCAAAGGTGAGCAACAACGGCTCTGCCTAACTATGGCCCTCCAGATGTTTTGGACCACAACTCCCACAGTCCTTTGTCATTAGCAATACAGGCTTGGATTTCTGGGAGTTGTGGTCCAAAACATCTGGAGGGCCGAAGTTTGGCCACCACTGGCCTAAGCCATCCATTTGTTTACCGCCTGCCATTAAAAGAAGCCACACCTGGCCGTAAACACTTCTGTTTTTGAACATGATGGGCACTGCTGCCTGCTGTCTCTCCCACAAGCCTTCCCACAAGCACCTGCTTCCATTTCACAGAGCCCATGTGCCTTGACTTAAAGGGAAAATGGCTCAATTTTTCCCATCACGTTTACTATTAACAGTGGCCCTTCAGAAATTTCTGTCTCTGTTCTACCTGGAGGTAGCATTTTTTTAACCTTCCAATGAATTAAGGCAGCCTCCCACAACCCAGCAAACTCCACTTGCATTTGACTTACAGTGTCTTACCACCTCTACCTGCCTTGACAACTTACTTTTACTTTTAGCCAGGATATGGTCTTGCTTATTTTCCTCAACAGCCTTGTGAAAGAACCTGGGAGTCCTAAACAGATACCGCTTGGAGAAGTGACCATTAAGACAGCTTCCTCCTGAACCTGACATGACCTGACAAGAAAAGTAAGTTGGGGCGAGGAGCCCACTCTAGGTTTGTCTCTGCACAAGACTATGCTAGGAAGAAGGCAAAAAAGTGAAACCATACATACCCGACCTTTCGTGTCTTCCGCATCTCCCCAGAGAATAGCTCCAGCTGCTCCCAAAGCAGCACTCTCTCCAATGGTAGAGATCAAGTCCATCTGGAAGAAAATATCCAAGGAGCTCAGTCCAAAATGCCAAGGATTTGGAAGAAGAGCAGGCTTAGTTGAATTCATACAACCCCTTCCTAACTACTGCTATTCTTCATTCATTCAACTTTTACCAGCCCCCCATGTCTGAAAGATCCGTTCATCTTTCAAAACATTCTCTGCCATACAGATGCAATAGACTTTTCAGGCCAACCAGACATGCTGATGAGCACTCTGCTTTCCTGACGCTATGGCAGGTAGCATTTCCGTTCCCTAACACAGATATATCCTTCCGTCGCTGCGCAGAATAATGTACAAAGAAAGGGCAGAAAGCATCACTCGGGCACAATCCAGAGACATGACATGTTGTCCTTGACGGTATCACTCAAGGACATGTGCCTTCTTGCCTTTTCAATGCCGCTGGCTAAGCTTCCGATATTGACAACCTTTTCCAGTACAATGCTGGGTGTGCAACATCGTCGTGTGCAATGATAACGCATCCTTCTCTTGGTCACACATACCAAAACTAGGAAGCTTAGCAAATCCCCGCATCACCTACATGCAAAAGGATTTTCTGTTTGCCATCCTAAACTATTTCAGGCAATCCCAGATTTTGATGTTTCTGCACAGATATCACCATGTGAGAAGCAGTTTGCCTTTGGCCACTTACAGCACACTTCTTTGTTTTCCAAGGAAAGGGGTGGAAAGACCCTAAGGATCTGACTACATTTTCCTCTTTGCACCCATTCTCTAAACCACAGCCCTGGTCTAGACCTGAATTTGGTACCTCTTCTTCCCACAGAAAGCAACTTGATAAATAAAGTTATAAATAAAGTGCTGGAACAAGAACCCCCTAGCATACAGAGAGTACTCGTTGAACATCTTGAGCTAGCTGCTGACAAGCTCTACAGAATCTTAGACACAACTAAAAGGGCATTAGAGATAGGGGGGAAAACATAACAAGGAAAACATCCCCCCCCCAAGACTTCTTTGCCATTTTGGGAAAATTGGTTGTTTTCATCCTCCCAGTTCACACCTTCTGATCCAGTTTATCCCTATGGGTGGGCATCTGCTTTAGGTGAGTGGGCTACAGTGACTCACCTGGTGTTCCTGAAAACATAAGAAGGAACTGTCAAGTCAGTTTTCATAAATTCTTATAGGTAGTGTTTCATGTACCCATGGCTAATCCAAGACCCAAAGGACTCTAGCCTCCAAAACCAAGCCTCCTACAGGTCTTTTTATTTGGGAAGGGGCAAACAATCTGTCAAGCTAGAAGGGAGGGAGATGTGCTAAAACGACAAGAAATGACTGCCTTCATACAGAACTTTATGGGCAAGGCTTGAAAATCTCATCCCAGTTCAACAAATAGGGGGGGAAAGGTGGAAGACCTGCTATTCCACCCTTACAATGAACTTCCCGTCATGATTAACTTGGGTTGGGGTGGCTGGGATGGAAGTGAAGGGAAGAATGCAGCTAGGGCAGGAAGTTTCCTTCCTTGGCTGACACTAAAGAACAGCCAACAGGCATGGTTGGGCTTTTTCTCTTATTTAGTTTTGCAAAGCAAGATCAATTGGCAGACCCACATGGAAGCAGCTGGAAGGATCCCATTTCTTCCACTGCTAAACATTGCGCTTTTCCCTCACAGAATATAACCAAGCAAGTCTGGCAAATATGGCATAGAAAAGAAAAGATTCCTACATTTAGAATTTATCAGAAAAGACAGATTTCAGAATGCAGATTGGTAAAATAATCTGTGGGGTGAGAGGATTCCTGGGGTATGTCTATGAACATTCTCAGTCATCCAGGTGAGTTTATCTGGAAGTTGAGTCATAGCAACTGGAATTCTTTTCTTAAGAGATTGAAACATTTCACTACTCATCCAAGCAGCTTCATCAGTTTGAGGAAAGTTAGTGGCAACTCCTCCATTTTATAGTTCACCTTGATTTCATACACACTCTGGTCTGAATAGGCTCATAGGTGGAGCATGATCTGAATAGGCTCCTTAGGTGGACAAAGGCCTACGGTGCATGAAAGTCCCACCTAATGCAACCTTTCCCAACACCCATTAAGTATGCACCATTAGCTATCACATTGCTGGTGGAAGTGTGAAGTGCTTCTGGTTTGTCTGGGGATTGATGCAGTGGGAAGTGTGCAGACTTCTACAGTGGAGAAACTAAACTGCAATTACACAGGATGTCCCAACATAGGAGGGGCAACAGCTCAGGACCAGAATTAGCAGCGTACAGTACCTCCATTTGAAAGACACTCATTCAAAGATGAGTATGTACACATATTAGAAGAGAGGTGGTTTGAGAGAGGGGTCAGGGAAGCTATTCATGTATGTATTCTCTCAAAAGAGGTGGGGGACTCAGACACAATCTGTCTGCTGCTTATCAAGTGGACCTTTCATCAATCCCCAGACAAATGAGAAGCACTTCACACCTCCACCAGCAAGGTCATGGCTTAAGGACCCATACTTAATGGGTGTTGAGCAAGGTTGCATAGGTGGGACTTTCACGCAACCTAGACCACTACCACCTAACAAGCCTATTCAGATCATGGCCCACCTATGAACCTATTCAGGCTGTTGTCCACCTAACGAGCCTATTCAAGCCTCTGTCCAATTTATGAGCCTATTCAGACCAGGGTGTGTGTGAAATCAAGGTGAACTATTAAATGGAGGACTTTCCACTAAATTTCCTCAGTCTGACAAAGCTGCTTGGATGAGCAGCGAAACATTTCAGTCTCTCAAGAAAAGAAGTCCTGTTGCCTTGACTCAACTTCCAGATTCCTGGGGTACAATAGAAAAAAAAAACAAGCTGTTGAGATACTCTTCAGCTCAAACCCCCAAGTTATCCAACGCTAGGTAAGAGGAAGCCTTCAGGCATAGAGAGGTTAAAGCCAAGTCAGCCAGCTGGAATTATAAACCTAGAAGTTTACCACCCAAGCCTAAACACATCTAAATCTATCATTTGTTGGTATTTTGCTTTCACAGCTTACCTTCCAAGCCACCTTCCGTTAACCTGCATATTTTCTAACAAGTAGGGATTAAAAAAAAAAATCAGTTCACTGGCTTCCACTCCATCTATGGGAAAAGCCAGCCACATAAAAGGGCAAAGCCGTGCATGTTTGAGGCCCCAAGTGCTCACCGCCGGCCATCGACTCTCCCAGATGCTCAGCTGTCAAGTTGCTTTTTTTCACCCATGCATGGTAAGAGGCCAGAAATGAAGGCAAATATGGGCGATTTTAAAAAACAAAAACCCTGAGATGCTTACAGGTATCAAATCGGCCTCTGCTTTTCCAAAACAGAAGTTGGCAGGGCAGAAAACCCACACAGGTTGCTTCATAAGGAAGTTGCAACTGTCCAGCAAGAGCTGAAGTTTCTGTTTCAGCAACGTCTCTTGCCAGCTACTCATACATTAAGGCAAGACAGAAAAGCCTTCAAGTCATCTCGGAGCCCAGTGATGTCATGAACCTATAGATATGAAAGGCCAGGAAGTCTGGAAGGAAGCCATCCACCTCCAATGCCTTTCTGGCTGTTTCTTGCAAACCTCAAGTGGGACACCTTCGCTCCCCACGCCCACCCACCAGCTGATATTTTGGTTTACCACTCCCACAATGCCTTTGCTATGGTCCTCAGAGGGAAGTTCTAAGCCGAAACATCTGGAGTTCTGATTTATAAGCTCCTGTAGCGCAGTCATAAACCCAGTTAAGATGGGTAAGTTACACAACTTTTATTTCTCACATTGAAGTGCACCATCCAGGGGAAAAAATCAGCCCCCCCATACTCATTTATAATCAATATGGGCACACAATGCAGAACAGACAAAGGTGAGGGATAGCGGGAGCTGACAAATGGATGGATAACCAAGAGCTACAGTTTAAAAATAGCCAGAGAGTTGCAATTACTCATCCTTGATGTACAATCAAAAGGGTTTAACCTCTCCAGAGAGCTTTCACTTCAGGCTAAGGCAGAGCAACCCATGTGAACCTCACATACTCTCAAATTCAGATCCTCCACCACCTCGAGCCAGAGATGATCCTTTATTATGCCCAGGGAGTATCTATAGCAATGGTTCCCAACCTTCCTAATGCTGCGAGCCTTTAATACAGTTCCTCATGTTGTGGTGACCCCCTGACCTGCTTGGAAGAGGCCACAAGCCCCCTTTGGCAACAGGTGCCATAGAGAACTTCCCTATACAGGCATCCTCAGCCAATCACAGCCTCTGGTGCCATTGACTGACATCCCCTCCAACCTATCAAGCTCTTCCCCCTTCCTCCTCCTCCAGATCCAAGCCGTTTGTGCCTTTTTCTTCACTGGCTCATGGCGACCCCTGTGAAATGGTCATTCAACCACAAAAGGGGTCATGACCCCCAGGTTGGGAGCCACTGATCTACAGGAATTTTCTGCATAACTTGCAGTATTAGTTGGCTGAGAAACGGAAAGAGGCACAAAGCAGTGCACTCTGGGCTTCCTCAGAAGTTCACAGTCCCAAGAGTTCCCATGTAGTTTTGTGCCAAAATGCCCTAAGAAATTAAAAAGATCCCTCAAGTCTGCAAAATTTTATACCCTCTCACCAGGAGGACTGGAGACAAATGATTCTGTTCCCTCACCTACTCTATAGGCCGTGGTCAGGGCCACGCTCCCTACAGGAACAATTTGGAGCACTATTGTCAATTCCTTCAGCTCTGTGAATTCAGCTGTTCCAACAGGTGCATCTAATGCAGAGACTCCTATCCTTTCAGAAAGCCCTATGTACAGCATAGTACTGTGCTCGCCTAACCCTTCTTCCTAGAAGATTTAAGACCACTAGTAAAAAACACTCTCCTGCATAAAGGTTGCAACTTCCAGACACAACTGCTGATAGACAGCCAGGAGCAGCTGGCTCCTTCCTCCCACCCACACAGCCTCCTCCTCAGGTTTCCATTGTGCCAATGGTTTACTCGTTTCCATGCTGAGGACTCATAGCAGACAAACATTATGATGGATCCACTGGACAGTGAACCCTCAGAAGGGATAGAACTTAGGGTGCCTGCTGGGAGAGGTTCCAGGTCTTATTTCTTGGTGGTTTGGTACTAACAAAAATGTTTTTGGGTCAATAACCCTACACCAGAAACTCCAATCCAAGAATGCTTCTCAGGTATTAACAAAAGTTCCAAACAATGTGTGAATGAAGTCCTGAGCAGTCTACCAGTTACGTGCCGTGGTCAGCCATCTAATGGCCAGATTTCTATTCTATCCCACCTTAAAATCTCAGACAGTCAGTAAACCAAGTACAGTGGTACCCTTGGTTACAAACAACCCCGGTTACGTAATTTCTGGGTTACGTAACAAAGTCCATTGGAAATAATGGCTCTGTTTATGTATTTCCCCCCACAATACTGTGGGTTACATATTGTTTCATAAGGAATTATGAAAAATAAAACAGAACGCATTGGGCCCCGCGCGGTTCCACAATATGAAATATCCCGGTTACGGAGCGTTGCGGGGAATGGATCAGCTTCGTAACCTGAGGTACCACTGTACTTACTGAGTCCCTTTGTAGTCATGGCTGGTTTAGCTGCTTTTTGGCTTGAGAGAGCCACAGCTTACAAAAGATCTTGCTTTGGATGAGAACCCCCTGAATCCTCCGGCCACCATCGCCATTAGTAGCCACACTAGCTGCGAACTTTATTCCAAAAGTCAAAAGAGAAAACAAACAAACCTGAAAGCAGCATGTTTTTCCAAACTCTGATGGATTCTAGATCAAAACTGTATGTTAATAAGAACAGCCACCCAACATGAGTTGCCCTCGTTTCTTGGACAAATGTCTGTGAAGATTCTCAGTCATCCAGGTAAGTTTATCTGGAAGTTGAGTCACGACAACCTGACGTTTCTTTTTTAGAGATTGAAACGTTTCGCTGCTCATCGAAACAGCTTCGTCAAACTGAGGAAGCTGTTTGGATGAGCAGCGAACTGTTTCGATCTCTCAAGAAAAGAAGTCCAGTTGCCATGACTCAACTTCCAGATTCTTGGACAAATCTTTTTCCAATTCCAAGAGGAAGGGGCTTACTAACCTCACTTAAGTAAAAGATATCCTGTCTGCGGGTGTAGGTGGGCCGGGTGTAGACAAAGACAGGTAGGCTGTAGTCATCGTGGTGCTGTTCAGAGATACGAAGGGCCTCTTGAACCCGGGACCTCACAAACTTGCGCCCGTTGGTCGTGTTGGCCAGCACCTGCTCCAGATAGATGGACGGGTAGAGGGCCGTGCTCTCCTTCCAAAGCCAGGCCAGGTGGTCATTGCGGGTCTTCTCCACGTCAGGGCACTGGCCGGTATAGCTCTCCTGGTTCTTGCTGTAGTCGTGGTTATAGCAGTCTGGGAAGAGGTAGTAGCCCCACAGCTGCCGGGGCCGAAAATTCTTGGCCCGCCGCAGAGTCTCCTTCATAAAGGAGCGCGCCGAGGCCTCAAATTCGTACTGAGCCTCCTTCTTCACTTGATCCTCCGGCAGGTTGGGACGTCGAGCCTGCACTAGCTGCCGGGAAGCGTTGCGGTAGATGTCTTTTGTCTGCCAGTTCCGGATCCAGATGGGTCTCCACTCTTCCCAGTCAATGACAGCCAGGCCCTCCCGGGTGTCAGAGGGGATGTACTTCAAGATGCTGTCCGGCAACCGGTCCAGGTGCTGCTGCAAACTGCTGTTCTGTGGGACGCCCCCATTCACGGCCACCTTCTGGACGTCGTAGTAAGGATAGAGGCCCAGGCGCTCCTTGTAGAAGATGTTCAAGCTCTGGTTCACGAACCCCTGGTTGGGCGAGGCGTCGGCATCAAAGATGCTGAAGTCTAGCTGGATCTTGTAGCGAGGCTCGCAGTCCTGCGTGGGCACATGCCAGGCGACAATGAAAGGCCGGCGGGTGAAGATGGGGGCAAAAGCAGGCTTCTCATATTGACCGGGGGCACCCGCCGCCGCCAGGAACATGAGCCACGTCCCTGCCAGCGACAAACTTCTCTGCATCCTCTCCAAACTGTCCGAGCACCAGCCAGCAGATCACAAGCAAAACAGAGCCTACAAAAGATAAGGGATTAAAAAGTTGGAGCTGTACTTTGGAAGACGGGGCGGGAGGGGAGGCCAAGGCTTCTTGCGCCACAGACCTCGTGCCTCCCAGACAGGTTCACCACCTGCAATGCTTCTTTGGGAAATTCCTCAGTCTAGGTTGGCGTCGCTCGTCTTCCATCATCAGCCAGAGATCTCCCTCTTCTCGACTTTCCCACAGCCACAGAGGAGAACAAGAAACTCTGGGCTTCACAGCTGGGAAACAGAGAAACCCAACAACACAAACAGAGCCCAGTTTAATCTGCTCTGTAGTGCAGAGGAAACACGTTCTCACCCTTTGCCACTCCTGGGCGATTTCAACCCATGCCTTTCTTTGCCCCAGGCTATTGCCATTTTCCCACGGGCTCTGCCACCAACCTGTGTGCAGTCTACCCTTCGCTCACAGATCTGAGTCTCCCAATTGTCAACACACCAACACACACACACACACACTAACAAGGATGATCCAATAAGCACCTAACTCCTGCAGAAATAAAAGCACCCATTCCACTCATGGAAGCCTCAAGAATCAGCATGCAGGGGCAAGGTGAAGGGAAAATAAGTGTGCTTGTTTAATATGCTTCAGGACTGTTCCAGAGATGCTCCATAAAGAAGCAAGTCCTGTTGTTAGCTGTTTTTTTAAGTTCTTGCTCTCCCCCCTCAACCCAATCCTTCATCAGCATAATCCCAGACCAAACTGTACTGAGGCTCCCTCCGTCTAGGTAAATAAATGGAGTAAACAGAGGAGGTAGCCCGTCCTGACTCTGGCAGAGGAAGCTTCGCATGGAGAAAGCCAAGCATGCAAGAGGGCCGAGGGACTTTTACTGGAGTCCATAACTCCCTTTGCAAAGCCCTTAAGATTCGGGACTGGAGCCCTTTTCTTAGCGAATGTTACTGACTCCTCAGCAAATGGGACTAGTTCTTAATACAGTATTGGCAACCTGAGTCCTGCGGCTAGTTTCGCCGTGTCCAGCCTTGCCTAAACCTGAATTAAACCTCCCTCCCCCATCCCACCCCTCTCCATGCCAGAAAGGCGCTCCAAACTCCCTCGCCTCCGAATCGGTTTAGGAGAGAGCTTTCCTTTGTTCCTGAGCGTCCCACCAGCCGCTCGCCCCCGGGGGCCACGCCGCTCCCCCTCCGTCCTCGCCACCCACCCCTCTCTTCCCACCCGAAACGAGTTCACAAGGTTGAACGGTGGGGCTGGAAAGCACACGAGCCTCCTCACCACCAGTAGCGGGAGGCGAGGAAGGAAAAGTGAAGATGTCAGCAACTGCGGCGCTAACAAAGCCGCGGAACAAAACCAAAAAAAGAAGGCTGGGATTGGAATGAGAGCCGAGCGCGAAGGCGAGTTCACAGAAGAAGAAGCAGCAGGAGGAGGAGAACGAGGAGAAAAGGGGAGAAGAGGCCAGCTTTAAAATAAAAAAGGAAAAGAAAGGGGAAAGCAATCGGAGGAGGGTTTCTTGAGCCGGGTCGGCAGGCGAGAGCCGAGCGCCCTTTCCACGTGCTTACACCAACGCTTCCCAAAGAGCGAGGGCGAGCGATCCTTGCAGCGGCAAACCGCAAAATATGCAGACCTGGGGGAGGAAGGGGGGTGGGCGTGGGGGAAAAGTAGAGCGAATTCCCCAGCACAAGAAGAGGGAGTTTTGGAGGGCTTTTTGTTTGTTTTCCATGCACGGGCTCGCCTTCCTCCCAAGGCATTCCACCAGCCAGGGAGAGATCTGCCATGCCAAGCCAAACCAAGAACGGGCAAGAAAGAGAGAGAGAGAGAGAGAGAGAGAGGAGGAAGGAGGGTGCCGCAAACCAGGCGAAAAGAGGAACCGTTTGGGGCAAGCCGCCCTACAACACCACACCTCCTTCTCGAGCCCTTCTTGAGCACTTTTCCCGCACTTCCCGGCCAAGTCAAACTCTCCGCCGGCCCGGGTTCCTTGTTGGCCACGGCTTCTCCATCTTCTTCCCTCCGCAACCCTGGAAGGAAAAGAGCGGCCCCCGGGTTGTGTGTGTGTGTGTGTGTCTCTCTCTCTCTTTCCCCCTTTCCTCCCAGGAACTTACCTGAAGCTTTAACTCATCACCCCCCTTGCCAGCTTAAGTACCATATCCTCCCGGGTACGGGGCACCCCCTTCTTAAAGGGCACATGAGCCCAGCGCCAGATCTGCACCCGCCCCCCTTTCTCCCGTTAAGTCAGCTTTTCCTTTAAAAGAGCGGCGGGAGGGAACGTCCCAGGCCGACTCCTGGAAAAGGGTGGGGGAAGAGTCGAACAATAAACCCCCGGGGGGGGGAAAGAAAAGTTGCCCCACACCCAATTCCTAACTGAACTGCTTGGGCCGAGAAATAAAAGCAGAAGTAGCAAAATGTTTTTTTTAAAACGTTTCCGCTGAACGCTCAGATGCAAACATCGCGGCGTCTGGATTCTATTCAAGAGATGCCGGGTCTAGTGGTCCCCCCCGCCTGCGCGGCTTTCTTGGTACATTCCCGAGGTGGTGTTTTTTTTTTCCACGCCGAGTGTGGCTTGCCTCTTAAAGGGACCCGCGATAGGTTTTTGCTTTTTATTTTGCCCCACCCCCCCCGTGGAATGGAATGCAATCTGGTAGTAGGCTAGGAGCCAGCGCCTTCGCAGATCCAGGGCGGTTGCAAGGAGCCCTCCCCCAAAGCTTCTTCACAAAGAGGTGGTTCGTGGCTCCCTCCCAGCCACCCACCCCCAAGCATAGGGTGCTCAGGACTGCCGTTGTTCCTTTGTTCTCGAAATTGCCAGGGACTCTGTCTTGGAATGTATGGTCATCAGTGGTAGAAAATAACGACCGTGCCTCTTAGCATGTGCAGAGTGCACCTCCCTCAGTCAGGTTCACTGCTGGCCTCGCGCCACGTGTAGAACTGCAGAAAGGGTTGCGGCAACCCAAAACATAGTAAGTTTCTGTCATGCTTTTTTTTGGGGGGGGGGTTGCTGCCCAAGTGGATTTCACACACATTCAAGAACTCTGCGTTCCTCCTCTGTGTAGATTCACCCTGCAGTTGGTTAAGAAAGCACGAAACGGGAGCCTCGCCTTAAAACACGCCCTTGGGCAGCAAAATGTTTTGGGTCAAATCTGAAACGTGACGATCCAGAAAAAGTTGCTCTGAGGCTTATCAGTGACATGATCTTTGCAGCGCCCTAGAGAGGGTGGCTTCTCCGTGGTCGCATTAGGACACAGAAGATCTCGAATCGGGGTGACCTGATCAGGATCTTGGACATAGCCAGGGTAGGCTTGAAACCAGCTTTGCTTGAATCCCCCTAGCTTTCGTTTAAACCTGAAGATACCGCTGTAGCCTGCCAGGTATTTTCCTGGCCCATGTCTCCTATCCACCCGAAACCTACAAGGAGAGGGATTATGATGGCGGTCTGCAGACTCCTTCTGTTGCAAAAGGCTTATTGGCTCGCTACCCTCCTTCCTACACCCTCTCTCTCAGTGGCGACTGGTGTAAGGATTGCCCCGGGAACCTTGGTTCTATTATCAAGCCACAAAGCTGTTGTTATCTCCAGAGTCCCTGAGAGCATTCATTTGATTACAGACTGCAACATCTGCCTGAAAGACCAGCGTCCCTTGTTGCAGTCAATGGCCATTGTCTGGTGAAGGAGAGCATCCTCTTTGCAGAAATGTGCCCCCTGCCTTCCTGGGGTGGGTTCAGCTGGAGCCCACGCAGCTCCCCACTGTCCTGGCAACCAAGGCAAGATTCTGCCACTGCAAACAAATTAGCACACGACTTCCCAACCAACGCTCTGGAGCTGTTCCAAAGTGCCATGAGAAACCGGGAGGGTAAACAGAAAGCCAAGATGCCCAAGAGTTGGGTTTTGTTCAACAGCGAAGGCTGGTTCCTCTTCCCACCTGCTGCTCTGCCACAGGCACAGTCATTGCCAGAAAGGTGTGCTCAGAAATCAGTGTGGATTCTTTCTGGTCTCAAAGCCAAGGGAGAATCGTACCAGCTGGAGCCTTTGAGCAGCAACAGCTTGAGCAGGACAGGGTCAGCCATTGAGTTTCATAGCTGAAGAGTGGACTAGGGGCCTGGATTCTCCCAAGTCATAGCTCAGCACTGTAATTGCTTCGCCACACTGGCTATTCTCATTCCCCTGACTAATTCTGACCATTAACCAATGAGGCAGCTATCTGACATGCAACAGTGTGGCACTGTTCCAGAAGGTATGCCTCTGCAGAGCCAGACGTTGGGAGTTCGATTCCCGATTGTGCCCCCTTGACAGGAGCTGGACTCAGTGATCCATTGGGTCCCGTCTACCTCTGCAGTTCTAAGATTATTTTATTATTATATTAAATGGCTTTGTGTATCCTTTTCTCCTGATTTGCCAGTGTGATGAAGTGTTTTGAAGGCCTGGATGCCTTCAAAAGGGGATTGGACAGATCCCTGGAGGAAAGGTCCATCACAGTTCACAAACCATGATGGAGATGTGTAATCTCCAGGTTTAAAACCGGGGTACTTTAAGGGCCAGATGCAGGGGAGTGGTATCAGGAGACAGATATCTAGTCTCGTGCGCTCCCAGACACATCTGGTGGGGCCACTGTGAGATACAGTGGTACCTTGTATAAAGGAATTAATTCGTTCCAAATGAAATTGTTAAGCAAATTTTCCTTTATACAAATTCCCATAGGAATGCATTGAAAATGGAGTAATCCCATTTTATGTTGTACGGATTTTCCCCATAGGCAATTATGTTAAGCAAATTTCCCCTATCTTCAGAATTTTTATGTTGTACAGATTTTATGTTATACAAACTGTTTGTTATACAAGGGTCCACTGTACAGCAAACTGGACTAGATGGGTCTTTGGCCTGATCCAGCATGGCTCTTATGTTCCTATGTTCTTAAGAACGGTGGTCTAGGACTCAGGACACCTGGTTTCAAATCCTTTCTCAGCTATGAAAACTCCCTGATGGGTTCCCATTACAGAAACGCTCCTTAAACATCTCACATACCTTGAAAACCTGTTCAAGTCCCCATAAATCAGATGCAACTTGACAGCATATAAGAAACAC
>JAHTLZ010000015.1:48295371-48310215 GCA_023846285.1 Phrynocephalus versicolor | reverse complement strand
TGCTGTATGCCTATGGTAGACGGTAAAAGAAGGGACTTTTAGGCAAGTGTCTAGGCATGTCTTTGGAAATTTAATTTTTGCTGGTACTCCCAAAAGCTCCCATGAAGATCATGCTGGTTGGGGAAGTCTGGGAGTTGCAGTCTAGAAAGTATAATATTGTGAAATGGTGGCATATAGTTTATGCCACAGAAGACCTTAGGCCTCTTGGATGGGAAGCCCTGTTGTGAAGAACTGGTCCCAAGCTGGCATCTCCAGAGCTGGCATGAATAGAAGAAGGACCTGGCAGCAGAGCCCAGCCATCTGGAGCAGCCAGGAGTCTGGCTGCACGGTTCAAAGGCACGTCTGTCTTCTTGGTTTGGCAGAGAAGGAGGAAGGGGCAGCTCCAGGAAAAGCTCAGTCAGGGATTTTCCATTGGGAAATGGAGAAAGATTTCCTTCATATATACCACTTTCTGTACACGCTCATCAAGGCTGGAAGAATCAGTCCAACTAGTAGTTCTCCATGCTGAAAAGCCTTTCCTGGGCAGGAATTACTCCGCCTCACTTGGCCCCAACAACACCCTGTGTCACATGTCAGACCAACAGGACGTTGAAAAGCAGATTGAGAGATGAGCACAAGAGGGTCCACGGTTGACATTTAATTTATTTAGCCCAATGACAGAACGTTCTCTGGGCAGATTTCAAAAAGGCAGCAAAATCAAATAAAGTGCAATAAAAACACTATTAAAAAGAAAACAGAACAGAAAAAAAGATCAAAACAGGCACCAAAAACTAAAAAGCCTGGGAGAAATGAAAGATTTTTTTCCCTAGTACCAACAAAAGGTACCTATATAACTATGAGGACAACACTTTGTGAGCTGTCTTTTGGTGGAGAGACATTCCATAAAGAGGGTAACACAATCCACCGGACCTTCTTTCTTTTACCCTCTGGCCTGTCTTGCTTCAGTAGGGGCACTTAGAAGAGACCTGCTGAAAATCCAGGGGTGGATAGATACATGTGGAAGAAAGTGACACTCTTGGAGATACTTGACAAGTGAGCGTTACTGAGCCACTGAGCATTCTTAAGTTACCATCTTGAACTGGATTCAGAAATGGAGTGGAAACCAATGCAGTCCTGGTGAAGTACTGTTACTCCCAGGCACATTTTCCCTAGTCGTGCCCATCTCTAGTTCGTATTGAGACCGTTGTCTACCGAACGAGCTTATTCAGGCCATTGTTCATCTTATGAGCCTATTTCAGACCAGGGTGACAAGAGGTCAAAGTGAACTATAAAATGGAGGACTCGAAACTAGCTTTCTTCAGGCTGATGAAGCTGTTTGGATGAGCAGCGAAATGTTTCAGTCTCTCAAGAAAAAGAAGTCCAGTTGCCATGACTCAGCTTGCAGAATTCCCCCACTGTGCCTCCTCGACAGTGGGTGGAGCAGATGATCCATAGGGTCACTAGTGTTTCTAGTGTCATTCCCCCTATAGACAGAAGATGACACATCTGAAGAGAACATTCATTGCACTGACACTATGCTATCAATTGTTAGTTTTAATGTTGCCTTTTAATGCTACAAGTGCCCCCTGTTTCTCAAACTGAATGTGTCTTAAAGTAATGGACTGTATATTGTCCCTCTTTACTGTAAGCCGCCTTGGGTCCTTTTCCAAGGAGAAAGGCGGGGTAAAAATACTCATAAATAAATAAATAAATATGAAAGACTTCTCAGATACCTATTGAACCAACTTATATTTGTGCCCCCCCCCCCTTTGGAGATAGCCTCATGTACAGACACACTAGCATGGGAGGTTATCAGAATGTGGGTGCACACGGCCGTGTCTCTAGTTGCTTGATCAGCTTCAAGCATATTCTTCATTCGGCAGTGTCAAACAGCATTCAGTGATGGTGACGGTGAGGAGGTTTTGTCACATGCATCCATTTCCCCATATCTCACTGGTTCAGTCTGTGGACCTACAGGATATTTATCCATTCCTCTTCCACAGGAGTTTTCAAAGGTGCACAAAGGTTTGTAAAGTCTAGGAAGCCACAGATGACTGTATCTTCATAAATGTAAATGTATTTGAAAATCAAAAGGCTTCTGTCTTCACAGCCAGAGGTGTGTCCCATGTCTTATTGTCACAAAAGGAAGCATCTGTCATCCTGCTTCTACCATAAACTGCCCAGATATTAGAATGTCTGCTTCGGAAAATTCCAAGTGAGCTACTTTTCACAGGTCGGATGACCAAGGAGACATGAAATGCCATTTCTTATGGTTTGATTTATGCAGGACATAAAAATTAACTTAGGACATAGCAAAATCTCTTAGAGTGATTAATTCTAAACCCTAACCTTAAACTGCAATAGCAGAATTAACATTAAAAGTATGCATCGGTGAAGAATAAATTAAAACCAAAGAGAGGCCATAAATTATGGCATGTGTGAAATGCAACCAGACACCACTGGCTCTCCGCAGGCCAGCATAAATGTTTTATGGTGTTAATCCCTGCTTCCCACTTTATATGTCTGACAAAGTAGTCTAAGAAGGTCCATGGACATTAAACTATAACAGTACTTACTGTGCCACAGCACTTTTGTCTCTTTTTAAAAGTTTTCCTTTGCTTTTGCCTGCTATTAAAACTATTAACCAGTGAAAAATATTCATGTTCCAATTCTTGGCATATTTTACAACAATTAGCTATAGTGACATAGATCAAGAATGTTACTTTTTAGATGCAGTCCATTTTGTTAACATCGGGTCAGTGTCACTCAAGCATCTCTTGTTTCTCATTAGTCGTTTGAGGGCCAGCTTTTAAATTCTTCCAGCATGCTCTGGTTGGACGGGATGACTGTTCTCTTCCTTTTACACGACCCCTAAGATCGGCTGGTAGCTTAAATTCGGATCCCCCCCAGCCAGATATCATATGGCTTTTGTTCCTCTTCCTGTGTTCTCACCCTTCCACACTCTGTTGCTTCTGTCTGCGGTGAGGGGAGGGAGAAAAAAAGGGAGAAAAAATGCAGGCTCACCTCCGCTAGAGCAGCCCTGTAGGGATTTCTGTCTGTTAAAGGGGCGGCGGGGACAACAAAAACAAACAGAAGGCAAGGAGAGCCGGGCATCTATAGCTTTACAATCCACATCAGAATTTTTTTTTACCTCAGGAAACCAGGTACTTGTAAAGTGCGCTAGGGTGCGCTTAAGTGGGCATGGGCGTACTTTTTTTTTTAAAGTTCACTGCTGGTGGGAAAACAATTTTATGCTCTGGATCTGCAAGTGTTTTGCAGCGGATTTTAGGGGCCGTGTAAAAGGGCTTGAAATAGTCACGCAGAGCAATCCTGCCTCTATGCATTTGGAGTTAACTATCATTTTCTTCTATGGCCTGGTCCCAAGGAAGTGTGAACAGGATTGTTGTTTCTGACTATCATTCATTTTGAAGAGCAGAAATCTGCATTGGATTTGGTGAGAGGGAAAGCTTTTAGAAAATGTAGGGGGGGGGGAAATAAGTGCAGAAAGCTTGCTGGATTTGATTAGAGAAATTCAAATAAATCTTTCTGTTTCTTCTTCGAACATATTGCATACCTACAAAATATTTTATAGATATATTAGACCTGTATTTCTGATTCAAAGAATTTCATTCAGTGCTCTCTGATGACTGGAGGGAAAAGCACAAAAATTCATAGAATCATAGAATGAGCTCATAAGTCCAACAGGTCCGATTCCCTGCTCAGAGCAGGGATCCAAAACAAAGCAGATCTGACAGATGGTTGTCCAATTGGAGCACTCACCATCTCTTGGGGGAATTGATTCCATTGTTGTACTGCTCTAACAGTTACGAGGTTTTTCCTGATAATCTACCTAAATCAGGCTACCTGTGTCTTGCACATTGGGATGATTAAGAAGAGATCTTGCCTCTCCTCTGTTTATCTTTTATGTATTTGGAAAGTGCTATCCTATATACCCTCTAGGTGAACATAACCAGTTTCCTCGTAGGACTTGGCTTCCGGTCCCCTCATTCTTGTTTCCTGGCTTCAATCTGTTGAGATCTTTCTTCAAGTGTGGTGTCCAGAACTGAACACAGCACTCTGGGTGAGGCTTAATGAGTGCTGAACAGAGGGGAACTAGTATCCCATGAGATTTTGGGACTATACTTCTGTTAATGCATCTTGAAATAGTACAGTATTTGGTTTTGTTTTTTTGTTTTTTTTGGTGGCCACATGACACTGTTAAGACATATTCGGCTTATAATCTACAACAATTCCAAGATCCTTCTCCCTTCTAGTATTGTGGAGCCAAATATCTGCCATCTTGTAACTGTGCATTTGATTTCTTTTCCCTAAGTGCAGAAGTTTGCACTTATCCTTGTTAACTTTCATTGTGTTGGTTTCAGTCCAGTGCTCAGGTTTATCAAGATCTTAAATAAATAAATAAATAAATAAATAAATAAATAAATAAATAAATAAATAAATAAATAAATATTTTTGGATTTTGTTCCCAACTTCCAATATATTAGCTATTCCACCCAATGTTGAGTCATCTGCAGATCTTATAAGTATTCTCTGCACTTACTCACCCAAGTCATTAATAAAAATGTTGAAGAACCCCTTGGATTTCTGTTCTGCTCTCTTAATTAATGTCTCTAGAATTCATTGAGGGGTCTGGCCTCATATTTTGGCTGAAATTAGGGGCAGCATAGGGTGGAGCTTATGGATATATGAAAGGTCTTCCATGACTCAAGGAAAGGTTTTAGAACTTCTTGGGCAAATATAGGCAGATTGATCAAGCAACTACTGTATATGTGTGCCGGTGGGACTAGAAGGAAAGCAGACGCCCATGGAAACTCCCCAGGGAAGCTAAGTTTGGCCGTCACTTCACGAGGCTCCTCGCTTCGGACCGTGATTGCCTTCGCTTTGAATTCGAAGGCGATCACGTGGTCTCCCTTCGCCCCCACCCCTTTTTCCCTGTACTCACGCGGGCAGCTTTTCCGTGCGAATAGAGAATGACCTCACGAGCTCCATTCGCATCCAAACACTGATGTTCTTTGCCCGTTTACCGCGTTTTTTGCTTTTTTTAAAAAAAAAAGAAAACGGTGTATCGATGCATCGATGCTTGGCTGTCAGTTACGGCGAAGCGCTGAAAATGTGTGACCCTTTGCTTCTTAATTATTATTTATATTATAATTTCCATTGGCGGCCTCCTAAAACTGCTGTTCCCCATCATGGTCACTAGGTGGGCCATCGAACAATGATTGTGCTTCTTCTTTGTAAGGTCCTCCAGGACACTGGAGTAACCCCCGCCTTAATCCCTAGAGTATACACCAAGCCTCTTCCGCCTTCTTTCTGCCATTCTGCCGGTATCATGCCTCCATCGCGTTCTTCAGCCCGCCTGCAGAAACTGCATAGGTATACTCCATACATTATTGCTGTGTTGCACAATGTCAATACTTTGTTGAGCACTGTAGCGTTGTTACTTCTGAGAAAGGGAAGACGAGTTTTCCGACGCCGAGTGCTTTTTGGCGAGGCGTTGAGGGCATGCAACGCTTTGATATGGGTTACTTCTGCTTGGATAAAAAGCTCGCCTCGAGAGAAGCTTTTCTGGTGTTATCCAGGACGTTCTCAGTGGTTTCACGACACGGTTCTTCAGCTTTGGGACGATCGCCAGTGGTTAGAAAACTTCCGTATGACTAGAAGAACACTTTTTTGGGTGGCCGATAAGCTGCGTCCGTTTCTGATGCGCAGGGACACAGTTATGCGCTCAGCTGTCCCAGTGGAAGAGAGAGTGGCAATCGGCGTGTACTTTTTGGCAAGCCGTTCCTGCTACAGAACCATCGCTCTAGTATTCCAGAAAGGAAGTTCAACTGTTGCAAGCATTGCAATCGAGGTTTGCCTTGCAATGGAACACGTTCTTCTTAAGGAAGAGGTACGCCTGCCTGAGTTCAATAAGGTAAGCTGCTTTCGGTCATCCCAGTCTTTACTTGTATTCTGTACCAGCGCCCTTACGGTTGAGGAAACTAATGGTTCTTTATGTTTTTTTTTCTCTGTTTCTACAGATGACATCATCTATGAAAATCTTCGGGTTCCCACATGCTATAGGTTGTATCGACGGAACGCACATTCCGATAAGCCCCCCAAAATTGCAGGGGCCGGCTTACTTTAACAGGAAATCATTTCATTCTGTATTGCTTCAGGCTGCTTGCGACGGAGAGGGAATTTTTTTCTCTATGTTGACTGGTCATTCAGGTGTTAATCATGATGCCCATGTGTTCAGATCATCTATGCTTTTTAGTCGGATGGAGGAAGGCACCCTAATACCTGGCAGTCCTATGTTCCACTATGCAGGGGTGTCAATACCACCCATTATATTAGGGGATGGTGCCTATCCATTGTGTAAGTGGCTAATGAAGCCCTTTGCTGTTACTAGAAATGACAGGGAGCGCCACTTCAATAAGGTTTTTAATCGCTCAAGATGCGTCGTGGAGAGAGCATTTGGGCGGTTGAAGGCCAGATTTAGACGTTTGTCAGTTAGGATTGAGGCTCACATAGAGAACGTGAATTCAATTATTGCCTCTGCTGTGATTCTACACAATATATGTGAACGTGAAAACCATGACATACTTGATGAAGAACAACATTCCGTTACCCCACCTGAACCACAGGATGATTGTGAAATAAATGACTACCAGAGGTCTGGAACTGCACGTGCAGAGGCTGAGGCTGTACGGAATGCTATTGCGGAGTACCTGTTTACCCATGTGAAGTGACATGGGCGCAAAATAACAAGTACATCTACTCTACTTTACTATTTTATTGTACACTTTCATTTGGAGTATAATTGAGTGGGTTTACAGTATGGGTTCTTCCTGTTTAATTCCTTCCGTTAATAAATGTTTCTATTTAATTTGCATTACTTTCATTTAACTTAAGTTCAAAACACCAGTAGGTTTTGCAAACTACTACACCGGCTATGCAAAGGAATGCCTGACAGAGGTATTTGCTTCAAAATCATACAATGATCAGTAATATACCTTGCACAAAAACCCAAGGCACACTTGACTAAATTAATAGCAGTTTCTGAATGCATACCATCCAAAAAAAAAAAGCCTTGCCTAAGAGTTTATCTGCCCTGTTGTCTGTCAGATAAAGTACTTTACAAAACATGCCTTTCAGAGAGGCCCCCCTTTTAAGAAAACAACATTCCGCTGTTGTTTTCTTATAACACCTCTCTCTTGATATGCAGAGTAATGCTGCCAGAGTAGACTTAAGAAGGAAGTCTCATATTACAGTTCCCTCTACAATCATTTTATGGCCTAATGGCTCTGAAGGAAAGGCAAAAATAAACAGTTCGTGTTGCCTTTAGCCACATAAGGAAACTTAGCACATGTTTTTTATCCTTTGCTGATAACTTTTGAGGTATAAATAAGTTTCTACTGCATTACTATGAATTTCTTGGTTTTGAATTGCATTATTCTTTACACTTACTGCACAATACTATTAATTCCTTTGGGTTACCACCAGTAAAATCCTTGACTTTTAAAACCTTGTTTTCTAAAATGATTATAAGTTGATTCTGGATGATACTTAGAAGCAATTGATTGCTCTCTACAGAAAACAGTGTGAACAACAATCACTGCACTCTACAAAATCAGATTCCTGTAATCAGAGAAGCATTATGAGAATATCAGGATCATACTTTTAAAATACTTAATCATGCTACGCAAAATATACCTCCTAAAATAAAACTTTCTAGGCAATGCAGCCTGTATTACAGGCTCGTGGTTAAAGGTTTCCTAAAAAAAAATATATGGAACCTTTTAAACAAGAAAGGAGGCCCCTTCCAAGCTACAACTTAGGGACAGTACATTGAACATTATTGTTTATGAGTTAACAGTAGCATTTTCATACTTTTTATAAGACTATTTTGCTCTCAAGTGCAAATTGTAGCATCAGAGTTTGTTTAGTAACAGCTTCCGTGCATAATGGGGGAAAAATTGATCACATGTTCACCATCCTCACAATCCTCCCCTCATACCTGCAGAAAAATTCTCTAACAGCTGCTGTGTTCTGCAGTTTTGAGTCATAACTAAACACAGTGTCAATCACATACTTTGCATTACTACATTAGGTCAGTTCTCATTCCCATACCTCCATGATACCAGAAGGGAGTAGATGGGAAAAAATACTTGATGTGCTATGGCATATACACCAGCAAAGAACATACTTCCTTCAAATAAGCCTGAAGTAACTTGTATAGACAAAAGGAAAGCTAATGAAACATTTCTTCACCACTACCTAGCCAGCTGAGATACAGGACAGGGGGCCCCTTTGTAATCAATCACCCATCCCCCTTCCCAAATTGAGATCACCTTTCTGTTGAAATGCTAATAAAGGGAGCCAAAAGGTGCGAGGGAAGGAAGTTAGCATTCAGGCAAGTGAGTTTAGTTGCTGGTGTCCATTCAAACAGAAGGGTTTTTCTCGGGGAAAAATTCCAAAAGGGAGCTATAGGGATGGATTCGGAGGACAATTCAGAGAATTGCACAGCCAGTTCTGTTCAATCCAAAATTAAGAGAGGGGTTATTTGGGGAAACGAGGAGACTTCAGCCTTAATTAAGGTTTGGGGTGAGGCAGAGATAAAATATGCCTTGTCATCCCTCAAAAGGAATATTGAAATCTATGAGGTGATTTCAAAAGAACTACGAAAAATTGGATTTTTAAGATCAGGCACGGAATGTAGAACTAAATGCAAATCGCTTCGTAAACTGTACAAACAGGCTGTAATTCAAAACAGTACTTCTGGAGCGGGGCGTGCAAAATTTATTTGGTACGAAGAAATGGCAAATATTTTCCGAACGGACACCTCAATTCACCCCTTGCGGACAACCGAGAGCGAGTCCAGCGGGAGCACTGGTAAGCATTGACTATGAACCTTTGAAATTATTACGTACAATACTGCACGTTTATTGTACAAAATTGAGAAATATAATGTTAACAATATTAACTCTACTGCTATTCCAAAGTACAGTCATTTGTTTTTTCAACACGTTCTGTCCTTCGAAAAACCGAAACAACGATGGAACGGGATGAGTTATAAATCTCTCTTATTAACGCGCGGATGCGTTTAATATCCCTCTAATATATTGATTTCGTTTTTTAATTAAGGAGCATTGCAGCACTGCATCGATGCATCGGTATCTCTTTATTATTAGATACATTATATATGTAATTAAAAGTATCCGTAATGTATTGTACTTAGGATACATTGTATCTCCGCTTGAAAGAGATATTCGATGCATCGATTAACAGTTGAGAATTGAGCACAGAAAATCTCTGTGAATTTTTTTATTTCTGCTTTGAAAAATATATTTATAAATTATTATGTAGGCTCTGAATAGGTGCACTGATACTTGAGTACACTTTTTTCTTTATTAAAAATGCCGTTTGCTTAGTTCAAACGATATGCATCCGTTTGTAAGTTTTGCGGTTCTGACCGGAGGGCAATCACTTTATTTTACCAGAAATTTAAACTTTAATTGATTCGGGCCAGAGGAAATGGAGGGGCGGGACATGCATCACCAGTAACCAACCATGGAAGCTTAATCGTTATGTGCTCCGGAAACTAAAGACAGCTTCCTGTCCTTTGCCTTTTCCTGTATTGCAAAGCGAGGGAAATATAACAACTTAAATTCCTCTTCTCACATGCAGCAACCACGGAGGCAATGCATGGTGTTAGCGATAATGCCGGATCACAGTCCCTCTTCGAAGACAGTGAAGGCATGAACCAAAGCTACGTGGCTTCGGAAGCTTCAGGAATGGGTAAGGTAGACGTTAAAAGTTATGCAGGAAGGCCATGTTTTGCAAACGACCAGTGGTCTTATTATTAGAAATAGCATATAAATGATTACCATACAGCACATAGTAGTGTGAGTTATACATCAATAATGTAAAGTACTGCCATTTAAATAAATTTCTTCATTTTCAGACTATCAGTCTACAGACGGTTGTGAACCGTCCACATCTGGCTGTTCTTCTTCCCAGAGTCCACAAGCAATATTAAATGAACGGCGTGGTAAGAAAGGTATGTTCATCTCTGATTATGAGAAATTAAACCTAACAAGAAAAAACTACCTGAGTTAACCACTCTTGTTAATGTGAGTAACTTAGCAGAACTAAAGGTTTTGATAACAATTATAACACTGAGCTATTAAAACTCCAGTACTTTGAATTCCGGAGAAAACAACTTTTGTGTTTACTCTGTTAACACGACCACTACATTCCGTACAATTAAATGATGGAATTTTTTATATCAATGTCTTTAAATTGTAATTGATTATTGGATTAATGTGAGTGAATTGTTATGTTACTTGGTAATAGTTTATGCAGTCAACATAGTGATTTTTACATCCCCCTAAATTTAGACACTGCTTAAAAATAATTTTTACTTTCTCCTTATCAACTTCAGACCCAGTGGAAACAACAAACTATGAAGCCACCCTTGACCCCGCAACCAGGCTTGCATTGCTAAGGAAAAGGAAACAGAGATCTACTGCAGCAGCACGCCTGGACAACACATTAACTGGTTTTGTGGACTGGGTTAAGGCTTCGGATGACAGGAAAGAGTCTACACTAAATGCTTGGAACCACCAGGATATGATGTTCCAGAAACAGGTTATTGATAATCTAAGGGTGGCTTCAGATTCTCTTGCTAAACTAACCCACTTTTTAACAACTTCAGGGACAAAAGACAAGGTTTACATGGAAGGAGATGCCTCCAATAATGGTCCACACACTAAAAACCAATCTAAAATCATGCTGTCCAATGGTTCCCCAAACAATGATAATGTAGACAACAGTGATTTTGATGGAGATTCAACTGGAACCACAGCCTCTGGTACTGCCTCCGAGCTGGACAGTGATACTGAATGTTCAGTATCGCTCCTGCCCTCTAGGCCTACAGCTGCCCATGTTTTCTTTGGAAAACCAAAAAATGGAGCATCAGTTCAGGGAAGTAAACCAGGGGAAAAAAAGCTGCTGGGCCACAAAAATAGCCCTAAAACTAGTACACAAAAACAGGGTGCAGTAGAACCTGACTTCCCGGTGTCTCCGTACCTGATTGTTAAGCAGGAAAGTGCTACTGAGAACATTGAGTCCAGAAAGCTAACCCCACCAAAAAGAAGACGCATCAAGAAGAAATTTTTTTCACCCTAGTTGATTACTTTTTATACTTTGAGGAAATAAAATAAAATAAAAGGCCTTAGTTGGGAGTAGGGACAGAATACCCAGACCCTGGTTTTTAATGGAAAAGTGCTGAAGTGCTTTACATTTGCAGCAAGTTCAGATAAAGCAAAACCTAAATCAGCAGTACACCACTAATCGAGCTCATATAAAGTTTTGTGTGGGTTTTAAAAAGGAATTTTTTAGCCTTTCTCTGATGTTTACACTACAGTTGTATGATCTGTAAGGAAAACAATTCTAAGTTACTGTAAATCACTGGGTATTCTCCCACTTCACTCACCCAGAATAAGCTAACCCAGACAAAAGGAGTAACAGAAACAGAGATCATTTCTTAACAAAGTTTTTATTTCTATCCACTCAATATGTTAAGTATAGGTATGTGCACTTTAATTATATTTGGAGTACTTAAAATTAAACTTTTTAATGGAAAAAGTAAGCACCGATACAACATGTAAGGTAGTTCTTTGAAAACAAAAACCTTAATAACAATGTAATCCTATTTTACATAAATGGCTTTTAAAACAAAACCATACAGCCACAAATTAGATTTAGCAAATTTTTGTTAGTTACCAGTATAACAAGAACAACATTTAAAGTGCATTATTAAATAAGTTACTGTGTTGCAAAAATGTTTAAAGTGCACAAACAAGAACTAGGGAAAATGTAAAGTAAGCTCTCCTAATATTTTCTTAGGAGGTTCTATATAAATAAGGTTTCATAATATTGGTTGTACATTCACTGTGAGGAAAAAAAAGATAAACCCCGGTACGGTGCTTGGCACAAAATAAGTCCTTTAACACTTTCTCCAAGGAAAAATTGGCCATAAAAAAAGGAAGTGTTCATCGCCTAAATTGTCCAAAAAAAAAAAGAATTGTTCATCGCCTACGGCGCCTTCTCCTGGCTGGTGCTCCTCCTCTGTTTCCAGGGAGCACAATTTCTTCAAGGGCGGCTATTCTCTCCACCGCCTGCTGAAGAGCAGCCACCCAGTTCTGATGTTCAGCGCGGGTAACTGGTTGCAGCATAATGTCCAGTGGTTGATCCTCTTGTAACTCTGGAAATAAGAAAATTATAGGTATTTATTGCTAAAGAACATTCTTGTATATGTACACACCTCAGTGAAGACCACAAATGACTCTCACACACCTTCATGCTCCACCTGTTGTTCCTGCACGTTGCCTTGCACATTCTGCACTGGCTGTTCTTCTAGACCAGCACCTTGATTTGCATGGCGTGGACCCTCTTGCTCCACTGGTGGTTGGTCATCCAGGGGCATGGCCTGTTCCTGGTCTTCATCGGAGTCATTGGCCTGCTGCTCCAATGCTTCCCTTCTGTTTGGCTGCCTTTGAGGCCTTAGGTCACCGCCCCTGTTGCCTAGCCTCCTTCCTGGTCCAGCTCCTATTGAGACACAAGAGGAAAACAGTTTTATAGTGGAAACCGCCCTGCTGTTACACATTTGAAGGAATCTAAAGCAGTGCATGCATGCTTAATTGAAGTAAAAGATATCATTGCCAAAACTTTTACTCCAAGATATGATTTTTAAATCATTGGTCTTACTTTTATTTTAATACAGAACATTTACTAGAGGGCACACATTTTTAATAGAATGGTTTTAAATGTCATTACAGCTACTTAATTTTGAGCAAAGAATCTTATAGAATATTTCAAATGTTTTAATGTATTCTTAACCATTAATTGCAGCACAATAACATCAGAGTTTGCCTTAAAATCATAAAGTATGTGCCCCTAACAGTTTTCAAACTACAGTTTTAGGTATTTTAACACATCTTAGTTAAGCCTAAAATAGTAAAGTTTTTAGAAGTAAGTTTATATGACTTACCCAAAGGAAAAAGATGACGAGGATCGGGCCTTCCAGCTTGAATCCAAAGTTGTAAGAGTTGATTCCAAAAGGCTGATTGCTGACCCTCTTCAGCATCCTCTCCAAAATAAAAAGTGCCCTATTGAAATTCTGTCTTATTGTTTTAAATTTCGATCTTATTTGCGTAGGATTCCGGGCATAGTTAAGTCTAGCCAACTCTCTGGCTGCCTGCCTGAAAGCCTGCTGGTTCCTTCTGGGGTGCAGATGAAACAGAACTGGGCCCATTTCATTCTCAATAAAAAATCCAGAAGACTGGACACCTCAGCCTCCGTCCAGTAGCGGCCTCTGCCTCCCTCCATCTCAAAAGCACATACCTTGACCTGTTCTGAGCTGAACAATAATTTTTCAAATGCACAACTGCTCTCTAGGTAACTCCTAACTCTCCATGGGTGACTGGGAAAAATTGAGGGGTTTTTATAAGGTTGGGCCTAGGGATCCTGCACATTTCTCTGGAAAATGAAACTAATTTTAACCAATAGGATTAAGGGTCAACGTAGAGTTCACTTGCCAGGTGCCTAGGAGTATGTTTATCTGTCCTTTTACATTGCTAACTTAAATTACTGCAAAACTGTACCTGGGGTTGTGTTTAAAAAAGATGCATTTGTTCTATTGCAAGGAATACTAATAAACTGTAAAATGCATTTGTTTATGAATACTTTTATTTAGCATGCACAGTTACCTGTGCAATTTGCAGAGCTCATGCAAAGTACCTCCAGATTTATCAGTCCTACCCAGCAACGTTGGGTGAAGGACAGGAATGGAAACATATTCTATGTAGTGCAATGAGTGGGCCATTGTTCCTTGAGGAAAATGGGTGGAGTTTGTAATTGGAAGGCTCCAAGTAGGCCAGCACCTGCCGGCCGATAGTGAGGCTCTATTGTTTGGAGCCTGATGGCCAGCAGAAGGTGAAAAGTTCATGACTCGGGACTGACCGTTACGAACAATCTTGGAATGTACCACTGCAGCTACTGGTCGTGTTTGGTGATGTTTTTTTGTTTTCATAGTTCGGTGTTACTGTATTAAGTTGTATTATTGTATATAATGGTTATCACAATAAAGTTACAACGTTCAGGAATTGAATAAGACTCTTACTGTTTGTTTGAAAAGTTTTTTCAATAGCTGCTTTTATCATTAGTACTATGGAACATTCCGGATCTGCTGAAAGGAAAGCATAGCCATATCTGCTTTTCGATACAGCGGTTTCTGAATGTCCGCATGAAAACTACACAGCTTTACCAAAGCATTACATTGGTTAGAACGTGGAACTCCTAAAAGAGTGGTAGATAAATTTTTTTGCAGCCAAGAATCTCAATAACTAAGTTAATAAAACGTGTTATTTTAACTTTTGGGGTGGGGGTTTCCTTTTCTGGGCAGAAATAAGGTGATGGGTATACTGGGTCAGGCAGCTTGTCTATTTGACAGGGAACCGTTATCCACGCTGCCCGTGTTCCATGCATAGAAAAGGGGGTTTCGAGGCATAGGCGGAGAAACGTCAACAGCTATAAATTTTTTCTCTTGAGCCATTATTGGCGTTCCAGGGGGGGTTATTCGGGGTGAGAGAAGTGGGTGGGAAAATGCATGAGTACTTTGAAAGCGGCAAGCGGAGAATTTTTTTTTTTTTCAAAAGAACTCTGCACATGGCCAGAGGCACCGGCTCACTGAATATCGGCGGAAGGGGAAGTTTGTCTGTTTGACAGGGAACCCTTATCCGCGCTGCCCGTGTTCCCTGCATAAAAAAGGGGGTTTCTCCGCCGAAGCCTCGAAACCCC
>JAHTLZ010000015.1:48277975-48295361 GCA_023846285.1 Phrynocephalus versicolor | reverse complement strand
AGGGGAAGTTTGTCTGTTTGACAGGGAACCCTTATCCGCGCTGCCCGTGTTCCCTGCATAAAAAAGGGGGTTTCGAGGCATCGGCGGAGAAACGTCAACAGCTATAAATTTTTTCGCTGGAGCCTTTTTTTGCGTTCCGGGGGGGGGGGGGGTTATTCGGGGTGAGTGAAGGGGGGGGAAATCCATGAATAGTTTGAAAGCGGCAAGCGGAGAAATTTTTTTTTTAAAAGAACTCTGCACATGGCCAGAGGTATCTGGATGAGAGAAGTGGGGGAAGATCCAGTAAGCGTTACTAAGCGCCAAGCCTATCAGAGGTTTTTCTAACAAAGAACTCAACACATGCACAGAGGATATTTATTGTTTCCGGTGTACCAACTTTATCGCTGGGGGGGGGGCTAAGGGTGAATGAGGTCGGGTGATATCCAGATATGTGCTGCACCCTTTGTAGAAGTTTTGGGAGGGGGGATTCTGGAGCGGTTTAAGAGGGGAAATCCGAACAGTAAGGCTCTTTGCGAAAACGGCAGCGGTGGAGGGGAAAAAAGTATAAAAATTATCGGCGGTTTCTTTCCAATCGCTACGTTCCGGAAGCGAAGCCGTAAGTGCCAACGAGTACTAAAAGGAGTATAAACAGCCTTGAACGGCTTTTCAGAACGCCACCCCATGGATAAAGGAGCAGTAAACACATTTACAGATTTGGCTGGCAGGGGAATACAGAGACACCTGGCGTTTGTTTTTAGAACAATAAAAGGATGTATTTGGAACCGGGGTACAATTTAAAACTTGCTTTAACAACAACCAGATCGGTTTTTTTCAGGTGCAGACCGCAACAACGAATCTCCGACAGAACGAAATATCGATGCATCGATATTTCGGGTGGCAAAGAACACTTTAAAAAAAAAAGGGGGGGAACCTAAGTCCGCACGCGGCGCTGGGTGCGAAGCGAGATGCGAAGCGAAGAGATTCCCGTCCTCCGCCAGGGGCATCACTTGCCCCGGTTGGAGCACGCTAAAGGGGGCGTGGCCGGGGTGACGTCGAAGCCAAAAGGGAGGAGCGTGCGGACTGAAGCGGTCGGTTCGCACGCAAATGACGGCTTACCGCGAACCGAGCCGCTCGTGAAGTAACGGCCTTTGAGAAAGAAAAGGACAGGAGTTGTTTAGAAGGGATGGCGAAGCAGGAGGCAGAACGCAGAGGAAGGAGAATGGATGCTGTTTATCTGTGTGGAAGAAAGATCATTTTAAGTATGCAGAGGATATTTGCAGAACACTTGGACTTAGTAAACACTAGTGGATCTGGATGGCAAAGTGGGTACATGGGGCAGAAATGGTGTTCACGAAAGGAACTAACCAGTGAGTCATCCCTGTGTAGCGGGTCCAAGAAGAGACAGAAGAGACAGCTGTTGAAACTCTCTGATTCATGCCAACTCTGTGGGCAAGGTGGAGAGGCAACACTGGTCAACTTACTGTACCAGAAGACAATGCAAAGCCAAAGTGGAGTGAGTTTACTGGGACAGTATGAACACTAACTTTGTTAGGGGAGTGAGTTTACTGGGACAGTATGAACACTAACTTTGTTAGGAAGACCGGCAAAATGGTAAAATGGGATATGAAAGCTTTGCAATTGCACACAACACTGCATTTAATAAAAGTGACTGAGAGAGAGAAAGAGAGAGAGGAGAGAGAGAGAGATGAAAAGACCAAGAGTGAGAAGGGTGCTTCTGGTGAGCAGGAAAGGTGTTAAGCTCTGGCTTTCAGTATGCTTCCATCACAAGAGGCTGAGGAAAGACATCCCTGCTTGTTAAACAGCCAGTGCCTTCTCAGTTTCACATGCTATCTAACTAACTAGCATTTGGCTGCAAAAGACTTCTGTCTTTTGCAGCCAAATGGACCTGCTGAATGTCTGAAGGAAAAGGTCTGCGATTGGTATGGTGTAAGCTTTGAGAGATTCCCTAAAATTATGCCTGGAGTCAGCATGCCTTCCTTCTGTGAGAACCAACTCTGTAGGTCCTCCCACTTCCCACCTTCTGCCGCTTTCCATAGGATGAGATTCTGGCACGAGCTCAGGAAGTGACATCTTTGCATTCCCATCCGCACAAGTCAGGACATCAGAGAACACAACAATGGCAAGGAAACACCTCCCCAAGCAATCTTGTGCCTCTCAGGAAATAGTGTAACAGGGGATTTGCCTGTGGCGTTGTCTGCAACATAATTTTCTGCTCAAAAAGTCCCCATGATATTGCAGAACATCTCTTGTTTGGCTTGGAAGTAGTTGCTTGTTATTCTTAAAGGATTTTTAAAAGTAAGTGACTTGACTGACTTGGGCATATTTGAAGCACAGACATTTATGTTGCTTGGCCTCACCATTTTTAAGGCTCAATAAATAGATGCATTCTTCTGTTTCCCTGCTTGCAAATTTCAGTATTTGCTGAAGTTAATGGAATTAAATGGACATCTTGAAAAAATTATGTTCCTTGTCGAGTTTAATTTGCAGACAGGCTCCTGCAAAGTGCTTTAGTGTGAAATCCAGTTCTTAGAAGAAGCATGTTGTTCAGGAAACAGATTTATATAAACAAAACAAAATTTGGTTTAGCACTTGAAGTAAGTAGGAATGAAATGCATACTGGAAGCTCCCTGAAAGATCTGGAGCTGTTTAGTCTTCCCTTCAGTTGTACTGGGGAAAAGACATGAACCTTATACATAGTGGGACCCCAATCTCAGATAGACCTCAACTTGGAGTCAGAGTTAGAAGAAGAAACCATATCTGTTCATAACACAACGCCCTGCCATATGATGCCCTGATAATTTTTGGACATTGCTGTCCTAAGCCTCTGGCGGACAACTGGTGAGTACAAGTTGATGTGGATACAAACAAGTGGATGCCCTTTGGCTCACTTTAGTGAACTGACTGCTGAAGCTGCCTGTTCTTTCCAAAACGGCCTCATTCTACCACTGTTGATGTCTATACAGCTTCATGATGGACTTGTAAGCAGAACCCTTGTGGATACCCAACAACACCAAGACATCTATTCCACGTATGGTGCCTGAATGCTGAAAGAGGTAACACTGTGAGCACTCCCTTTGCATCTCTCTTTCACGATTTACACCACATGTCTGCTTTCGTACTGCAGGACAACCCTTGGAAATCACACCTACTCTGGACACGATGGACGTTGCGTCATTCCCATTATGCATGACAGGGCCATTAATCCCATAGTCTTGAATGACTGCCTTTTTGTGCTTTGCCCTCCCCATAGCCAAACGCTTGGGGTGGAATGGGGGAGGAATCCATTTTCTTCATGGAATCCCCATCTAAGATCCAATGGATGCAAGAACCACACTCATGTTTTGGCCATTGAAGACAAAAACTCCAGCCCGCTCTTGCCCAACCTGATGCTTTTCCAGATGGGGCGGACCTGGCTTTCACAAACAAAAAGAGTTTGCTCATGGCGGTCACTCTATGCCAGTGGTTCTCAACCTGTGGGTCCCCACATGTTCTTGGACTACAACTCCCAGAAATCTCTTCCAGCACAGCGAGTGGTGGAGGCTTCTGGGAGTTGCAGTCCAGGAACATCTGGGGACCCCCAGGTTGAGAACCGCTGATCTATGCAGACAACATCGCACATGTTGAATGAGGAAAGTGGAGGCCACGACAGGGACAGGAGGCTCAAATGCCCTTTGTCGGCAGAAGGCAAACTCTGACCTGGCCAGAAGCCGCCGGGAGAGCCCTCCCGTGGAAGGGAGAGAGGAAATGACCTCAGCTGAGGGGAGGTAGGAAGACAAAGCAAAACCCAGTGGACGCGGATGGGGAGCAGGCGTCCTGCCAGGGAGAGACCCAGCCTGACCTCCATTGTTTCGAGTTCAACGCTGATGGAATTGCCAGAAAGAGGAAAATAAAAATCATATAGGAACACTTCAAGCTGGGCGGTGAAAACAGGTCTCGGTCCGGCAGCATCTAATGCTGTGCCTGTGGCACGTTTCTCCCACTGCTCTTCTATGGCCAGGTTCTGTGCTGGCACACGCAGAGAGAAGCAACCGGAAAACGTTGGAGCGATGGGTGAGGAACTGTAGTAAAAGGGCAGCCAAGAAGCCTAGGAGCTGTTCAGCTGCTTACGGGCGGGGGGGGGGGCTGTTCTTTTTAGACCAATGGATGTGAATATGCTTGGGCAACCTGAATCTATTCAGTTCAGCACTTGATAAAATGACCACCCAAGTGACTGCCCCCTCACAGACTCCTCTTCTTCTTACCACAACAGTTCCACGCACTTTATATTTATTTATTTATTTATTTTGAATATTTTTACCCCACCTTTCTCCTTGGCAAAGGACCCAAGGTGGCTTACAATAATGAGGGACAATATACAGCCCCGAACATTCAACACGTATTCAAGTTAAGAACAGGGAATTAGAAGAGGCATCTTAGAATATTAAAAGGTAACATTAAAGCTACAAAGATCATGCAAAAAGAAAAAAAACCATCATCAGGAGTGGAAAGTAACATGGAAAACACTGGTGTTCTTATGAAATAGGTCAATGCAATCATGTATGGTAATCCATATAAAGTTACGCACTGTAGTAGGAAGTCCCTCATTCAAGGAAAGCTTGCCTGAAGAGGAAGGCCTTTGCCTGCTTCCAGAAATACAGCAGAGACGGGGCAGTCCTGGCCTCCAGCAGGAGAGAGTTCCAAAGTCTGGGAGGAGCAACAGACAAGGCCCTTTCGTGTGTTCTTATGAGATGCATCTGTGATGGTGGTGGGATGGAACACATCCTCTGAATAAGAATGGTGGATCCTCCTCTGCAAACTCATCTTCTTAGAGCAGTGCCCAGAAAGACAGGTTCCTGGGGTCCATCATATTCTGGTGTCACACTGTTACCGGTGTGACCAAGGAACAGATGTCGGGCAGGGAAAGAAGTAGAACTAAGAGTGTGATCAGATGGGGATATCACTCGCATTTTGGACTGATTGTAACACGGTCTGATGCAAGCTAAAGCCCGGGGATCACAGGACATATGGGCAACAGTGATCCAGCCTGTGATTCATGAAGGGAGACAGCTACCAGCAAAGTGACTATTCTGATGCCATAGTGTGTAGTGTTTGCCCACCATCAGACTGCATCCCTAAATACTCTGAAGACAACTGGTTTCTATGGATAAAACAGGCAGCAATCCAGGTACAGGATTGTTGAAGGTACAGTGTCTGTATTGGATGAGAGTTGCGAAGGACTGAGAGACACAACAGCCCCAGTCTCAACAATGACCCAAGGAGCCCTGCTTGACTTTTCCTTTCCTTTTCATAAGAACATAAGAACATAAGAAGAGCCATGCAGGATCAGGCCAACAACCCATCTAGTCCAGTTTCCTGTATCTCACAGTGGCCCCACCAGATGCATTTGGGAGTGGATGAGACTAGATATCTGTCTCCTGATACCACTCCCCTGCATCTGGCCCTTGAAGTACCCCAGTTTTAAGCCTGGAGATTACACATCTCCCTCATGATTTGTAACCTGTGATGGACTTTTCTTCCAGGAATCTGTCCAATCCCCTTTTGAAAGCATCCAGGCCAGATGCCATCACCACATCCTGTGGCAGGGAGTTCCACAGACTAACTACGTGCTGGGTGAAAAAATATTTTCTTTTGTCTGTTCTTACTCTCCCAGCCCACAATTTGAGTGGATGTCCACTTGTTCTGGTGTTTTGTAAGAGGGAGAAGAGCTTCCCTCTATCCACTTTACTCATGCCCTGCATTATTTTGTACATCTCAATCATATCCCCCCTCAGGCGCCTTTTTCCAGACTAAAGAGCCCCAAGTGTTTTAGCCTTTCCTCATAAGGGAGGTGCCCCAGCCCAGTAATAATTTTAGTTACTCTCTTCTGCACCTTTTCCAGTTCCATTATGTCTTTCTTGAGATGAGGTGACCAGAATTGTACACAATACTCCAGGTGCGGACTTACTACTGTTTTATAGAATGGCATTATAATATTGACTGTTTTACTTTCAATCCCCTTTTTGATAATCCCTAGCATGGAGTTGGCCTTCTTCACCGCTGCCACACATTGGGTAGACACCTTCATCGAGCTGTCCACCAACACACCAAGATCTCTTTCCTGATCCGTCACGGATAACTCAGAGCCCATGAGTTGATAGATAAAGTTTTGATTTTTTTGCCCCAATATGCATTACTTTACATTTGGCTACATTAAAACGCATTTGCCATTTCTCAGCCCATTCCCCCAGTTTGGAGAGATCCTTCTGGAGCTCTTCACATTCTTCTCTGGTTTTTACCACACGGAAAAGTTTTGTGTCATCTGCAAACTTGGCCACCTCACTGTTTATCCCTGTCTCCAGGTCATTTATGAACAGATTGAAAAGCACCGATCCCAGGACAGAGCCCTGGGGCACACCGCTTTTCACCTCTCTCCATTGTGAAAATTTCCCATTGAAACCTACTCTTTGTTTCCTGGATCTCAACCAGTTCTCAATCCATAAGAGGACCTGTCCTCTTATCCCCTGACTGTGCAATTTTCTCAGCAGCCTTTGGTGAGGGACTGTGTCAAAAGCCTTTTGAAAATCCAGATAGACTATATCCACCGATTCACCCAAATCCACATGCCTGTTGACCTTTTCAAAAAATTCTAAAAGATTTGTCAGATAAGACTTACCCTTACAGAAGCCATGCTGATTTTCTCTCAGCAAGGTTTGTTCTTCTATGTGTTTTAAGATTTTCTCTTGGATGAGGCTTTCCACCATCTTACCTGGGACAGATGTAAGGCTAACTGGCCTGTAGTTTCTCGGGTCCCCCCTCCTTCTTTTTTAAAAAATTGGTGTGACATCCGCTATCCTCCAGTTCTCCAGCACTGTGGCCGTTTTAAGAGACAGGTTGCATATTATCGTTAAGAGATCTGCAATTTCATTTCTCGGTTCCCTAATAACCCTTGGGTGGATGCCATCTGGGCCCGGTGACTTATTAATCTTCAATTTATCAATTAGTCCTAAAACATCCTCTCATTTAACCTGTACTTGATTTAATTCTTTAGTCAAGAGGGGCCGTTCAGGCAGCGGAATCTGCTTAAGGTCTTCTGTTGTGAAAACAGATGCAAAGAACTCATTTAATTTCTCTGTAATTTCCAAGTCCTCCTTAACCTCTCCTTTTCCTCCCTCACCATCCAGAGGGCCAACTGGTTCTCTGGTAGGTTTTCTACTTCTAACATATTTAAAGAAGCTTTTATTATTACCCTTTATATTGCTAGCCATGCGTTCCTCAAAATCTTTCTTTGCCTCTCTTATCATCTTCTTACATTTCATTTCCCAGAGTTTGTGTTCCTTTTTATTTTCCTCATTTGGGGAGGATTTCCATTTACAGAAAGACCTCTCCTTGCGCTTTAGAGCCTCTCTAACTCTACTCAACCATGCCGGCGCCCTCTTGGACTTAAATGAGCTCTTCTTTCTTTGTGGTATGCACTTGTGCTGGGCCTCTATTACCGTTGTTTTAAACAGGCTCCATGCACTCTGAAGAGATTGGATTCTTTTAACCTTCCCCTTCAATTTCTTTCTAACTAGTTTCCTCATCTGAGGGAAGTTTGCCCTTCCGAAATCAAGGGTTTTTATGTCTGATTTGCTTGACACTCTTCCTCCAACATGCATGCCAAAGGAGATTGCAGCATGGTCACTGTTCCCCAGAGGCTCAGTGACATTCACATCCCTGACCAGGTCCTGAGTATCACACAGTATTAGATCCAGAGTTGCCTGTTCTCGGGTGGGCTTCATGACAAGTTGCTCTAAGGCACAGTCATTCAGCAAGTCGAGAAACCCGATTTCTCTTTCTTGCCCAGAGCTCACATTGGCCCAGTCAAGGTGGGGATAGTTGAAGTCCCCCATGATTACTATTCTATCCCTCTTAGCCACCTCCATGATTTCTCTCCTTATTTCAAGGTCCCCCTCATGTTTTTGATCTGGTGGACGATAGCATACCCCAACTATCACATCACTCCTTGGACCTGGTAGTTTAACCCACAGTGATTCTATGGTGGAGTCAGACCCTCTGTCAATCCCCATTCTTCTGGATTTTACCCCTTCTTTGACATAGATGGCCACTCCCCCTCCAACCCGCCCCTCTTTATCCCTTCTATAGAGTTTATAGCCTGGGATTGCTGTATCCCACTGGTTCTCCACATTCCACCAGGTTTCTGTTATGGCTATTATATCTATGTTATCCCTAGCTGCCAAATGTTCAAGTTCTCCCATCTTTGCTCGGAGGCTTCGAGCATTGGCGTAGAAGCACCTGTACAGTGGGTCCCTCAACAACAGCTGCTGCTTTATTCTTTTCCCCCCACAGCTTTTATTTTCAGTAGACAAACTATCATATTCCATTATTCTCCCAGTGCTAATACCTGCTATGTCATCTCTATGTGATTCTCTACCCTCTCCAGCCTCATTCCATGAGGACGAGGTATTCCGAACTGGATGCCACTCAGATCCTGTCAGCTTTCTCCCAGTTATCAGTTTAAAAGCTGCTCTGCAGCCTTTTTGATGTGCCAGCAATCTGGTCCCATCCTGATTCAAGTGCAACCCATCCCTCCTGAACAGCTTTGGCTTGTCCCAAAATGTTCTCCAGTTCCTGACAAATCTGAAGCCCTCCTCTTGACACCATTGCCTCATCCACGTATTGAGGCTTCTGAGCAATGCCTGCCTGGTGGGTCCTGCACAAGGAACAGGTAGCACTTCTGAAAATGCTACCTTGGAAGTCCGGGACTTCAATCTTCTTCCTAACAACCTGAATTTGGCTTCCAAGACTGACTGCTTAGCCTTCCCGACATCATTGGTACCAACGTGTGCCATGACCACTGGCTCCTTCCCAGTTCTCCAAACTATAGATTGTTGTTCCTCTGTGCATGCCTCATGAGGTGTGATGAGGGAAAGAGCCTGAAATGGATTGTGCAATATGAGACCCTCTGAGTGATCCCTTGGCCTTCTACTCCTTTGAGTCACATTCCTCCACACATCTACCTCCTGAGTTGGGGAACTGACTTCATCCTCAGAAGTGTGCCCTGTCTCTTCTTTGATCTGGATAGTCTGTTCCGCTCTGTCCAAGAACAGCTCAAGCTTCTTAATATGTTGCTGGTTTGATATGTGGGCCTCTAGCTGCTGGACCTACAGCAAGTGTAGTTCTCCGTGCGCTTTGTCAAGATGACAAACATGACACAAGTGTTACAGGTAACTACAGCTGCTCCCTCATACTCCATTTTAATGAGAGCAGTATTCTGGGCCTTGAAAAAGTTACAGTTTTACTAGCTACTAATCTAGAAATAATAATCTAATACTATTTTTTCCTTTGATGTTAAAATGAAATCTTGCGCGCCATCAGGCTGACTAATGGCTCTTTGTATTTAAATGAGCAGTTAAAGTTAGCAGAGGCAGAGGTAAAACAGCCCTAGTTGAATTGCTCCAACCCAGAAACTTACCAGTGCTCACTTCTTTCTCTTTTGCTCTCTCAGCAGTAGGTCTGCTTGGTCTCACACACCAGGCTCAAAATCAAGTGCTTCACTTGGGGGACATGTTCCAGTACTTCATCATTACCTCTGAGTCTTGAACAGGAACACCACTGCCTATGTGCCTATGGGCACATGCCTGATACTTGCAGGTACAATATATTTTGGCTTAGAGCACACGGAAGCATCGTTCACTTCTCCAGGTCTCTACAATGTAGGCTTCTTGGCGTTATCAGGATAGAGACAGTTTTCAAGCTTGCAGGGGTCTTCCCTTTCTCTCCACTTGAACCCTAGGATCCACTCAGTGGCACACAGCATTGCTGGAGCAGAGAGCATTTTGTAGCACTGAGGAACAGGGAGCAGTTTAGTGTTCAATTCCACAACTGTACTGTAAGTTCTCTCGCAGGGTGAGCCTTATTGTTTGAAAGGGCACCGTGGACCCTTCCTGATGTACAGCAAAGTGTTCAAAGATCTATCAGTACATCCTGATCTGCTGGATATTCAGCAATTCCCCGACACCCTCTCCCATTCATGCAGATGGATTTTGATAGTACCAAGGGAAATCTGCCAGACCGTGCTGGTTAGGATTTATGACATTGGGAGATGGCATGTGCCCTTTCATCTGTTCTGCCATCTTCGTTTCTAGATGTAATCTGTTGTTTGTTCTACAGCAGTTTCTATGGCCATGCGTGCCTGAAGTGGCTTTGTTCAGTGTGTGCTATTCAACGGGACATGTGTCACAGAATGGCAAGCAACAGATCGGGATTTAATACGGGTTCTGAGAAGCTGCAGTCATCCCTATACTTGCAGAAGGAATGCCCATCTAAGCAGCCAAAGGGAAACCACGCAGGAGTGGTCTGTCCAGGAAACAAGTGTGTCGCTCCCCAATGGAGTCACAAAAGGTGTCACTAATGAACAACCGCCAAGCCTCGAGTGAAAACAAGGCTCCCAGCATGATTACAGAAAGCTCAGTTGCTACTTGTTGGACAGAGCAGCAGTGAGAAGGAGAGTTTCAGGGCCGGAGGTGGTCGTGGCCAGACGTTTTGGGTGGGTCCCAAGAGGAAGGATCAGGCAGCTGTGCTCCGAGGTTGGCAGGAGTGACTTAAAAGGCAAGACGAAGAGAGGAAAGAGACGGGAATGTGCCCAACGTGCCTGAACAGTGACTGAAGAAGAGAAGGAGAAGCAGGGGGAGAGAGGGGGAGGAGGGGGAGGAGGCTCCCAGGCTGCCCGCGGCTCCTCCTGGGCATTAGCACCATAAGTAGAAGCAGAGGACGCGGAGAAGGGGAGGGACCCGGATGGTGGGCCTAGGCGTGACATGAAGAGGAAAACAGGAGCATAATTTCAGGAAGATTGACTGGACAATACCAAGCCGGAGGCAACGGAACCAACCCTGCCCTACAGGAAAGGAGTTGGGGTGGGAGGGGAGACTTTCCAGCACACGAGATCTTAACAATAATTTTAATGCAGCAGCTTCCAGCCCATTCGTGGAAGACAGGAGCCCAAATCTGTCACGCGTCCTGCTCTAAACATCCAAGAGAAAGTGGGAAGAAGGTGGAAAGGATTGACAAAGGGCCTTGGTCACTCCTCACCCATCTTTCTAGTGGCCCAGGACTCCGGAGCACATTCTGGCCCCTGGCAGGCCTTGGCTTTCTTGATTATAAACCTAGACCTACATTCTCTCTCTCTCTCTCTCTCTCTCTCTCTCTCTCTCTCTCTCTCACTCACTCTCAAATCAATGTGAACCATTTGAGGAAGGAAAATAGGCATACAATAATAGAAAAGAGACATACAATAATATTTATTTATTTATTTATACACCGCCCGTCTTCCGAAGGAACTCCAGGCGGTGAACAACATCAATAAATTAACAATTAAAACAAAAAGAAAACAACAAAAACAACAAAAGAAATATCTAGCAAGAGGGATAAGATAGAAATTAAATTAAGGGTCGCCAAACGCCTTGGGAAAGAGCTAGGTCTTCAGGGCTTTTTTGAAGGCTGGCAGGGACTGTGCAAAGCGCAACTCACTGAGGAGATGGTTCCAAAGCAAAGGACCAGCCACAGAGAAGGCTTGGTTGCGGGTAGCCGCTTTCCTAGCTTCTCTTGTCATAGGCACCCGAAGTGAGAGTGCCCGTGACATTCTAGTAGGTTGGGCCTCAGTTGATCTCTGGAAGAAGCTGATCCTGTTTCTGTTGCTTTTTGATAATAAAACATTTAATTTTCATGCAACACAAGGTGTCATCATTTACAGCACTGCCAGGACAGCTCACAATGGATTTCAAATAATATTTCAGCGTTTTCTTTTCCAGGTTAAACACAGCCCACTCCCTCAACTGTTCCTCGTAGACCCTATTTTCCAAGCTCTTTACCACAGGAGCAGGTAGTGTAGACCAGGAAACCTAGGCAAATATGGCCTATATGCCATTTCTGTACTCTTCAGATCTGACAGGTAGGATGGTGGAAAAAGGTATCATTCTTCTGCTCTTGGAAACTCAAGGAGTGTTGGCTATTTTATACAGTGTGATATAGAATTTCCCAATCCCCCAACAATCCCAACACTACACAAATGAAACCAGATGTGGACTTCTAGCAAACTTCAGTTTGTTTGTTTTTTCATAATTTGGGGTCTAAGGCATATTTTGGTGGATCCTGCAAACAGAAAATTGGCCCCTATGCCTTTATAAGGTGCCCACTCTAGCCCTGACTGCCCTTCTTTATACACATTCCAGATTACAATATGCCTTCTAAGCTTTGTGGCCATAATTAGACACAGCCCATGCATTTTAGGATAGTGCTTCTAAGCATGTGAATTCTGACCAGAAGCATGAAAAAGCCTATATCTTGCATCCAACACTGATATCCCAATCAATCTACCTTCAAGGTGGCTAACTTAGCATCATAGAATTACTGAGTTGGAAGAAGCCTAGAAGGGCATCAAGTCCAACCCTCTTCTAACATCTTAATCTGCATTCATCTTTTCTAAATCTCAAGTTTCGGAGTCTGCAGAGTCCTCCAGACTTTTTCAGACAGGTAAGACTGTCCTGGAATAGTCAAGAGGGCTGCAGTGATTGATCTCAATAGCATCACCTTGGCAAGTTAGCATGGTTTCCAGATGAAGCCAGAGTCAGCATTCATATATTAATATTCTACACCATCTCTTTAAGATGCTCCCTAATGCTAAGACACATATTCTGCTTGTTTGATCCATATTATGAAGGCTAAGCAAAAATTGCACGAGTTTGGCTGATCTATGAGAAACATGGTAGGTTATAAGTACAGTAGGACCCCGGTATCTGCTGGGGATTGGTTCCAGGCCTTCCCATGGATAATGAAAACTGTGGATAAGAGAGAACGCCTGCCCACCCACCCCAAACTGCTGTTTCCTGACAGTAGTTTACTTTGACAGTTACTTCACGTCCACTCTCGTCCCGGGAGGAAGTTTGTTGTATGTTGATGTTGGTCGCAGTCACGTGGTCTTCTTGCGGTTCTGTCCCTGTTCCCGTGTATGCATGGGTGTGAGGGATGATACTGGCATGACTGTTTCCGCACATCCTTGTTCCGTGATGAGATGTGAAATTCCATGCCTTTGTTCTCCATTTTTTTCCAGCTCAACCTTCTGTTTTTCAATGTTTCGATTCACCGAAGCCTTGCCTTCAATGTTTTACGGAGCTAAGTTTGAGGCATTTGTCTTTTAATCTCTCTGCACTGTGTTGCTGACTCCATAGGGAATGTACTGGCGAATGGCACTTCACATTCAAGCCACTAGATGGAGAATGGCACGTTGATGAGCCTTACCTCACAGGCCTTACCTCATCGGAACGAGAAGCGAGATGAGGAGATTCCCGAGGCCAGGGAGGGGAATCTCTCATCCTGCTTAGATCGAAGTTCAGGGGGCATGGTCGGGACAAACTCCCCTCATCCCGCAATGGATGTGCAGTTAGATTACTTTGTACCGGTCCCCAGCGGGACCGCGAGCAGAGATGAGATGGATGTGAAGTATCAGCCTTTATGACTGCTGTTTTGAGACAGTAGCTTCCTTTACAGCTGCTGTTTGTGACAACAGCTTGCTTTGTGGCTGCTGTATTATTTAACTTTTTTTCCTCTGCCAACCATGGATAACTGAATCAGTGGATAATGAATCAGTGGATACAGGGGTCCTACTGTAATATTGTTTGAATAGCAAAAAAATAAAAGGCGATGAATGGTAGAAAGCTAATCCCAAACCATAAATTCCATGAAATCCCTTGCCACTAGCAAATATTGTGAATGATTCAGGCTTGATTTTTCCATCCCTAAGCCCCATCCTAAACTATTCCATGCCCTCTTGGGTGTAGACATCCTCTTCGTTGGTTTTCTGCACAACACACCCATCATAAAGACTGGCCTGATAGAGGTGATAAGGTGCTGATGTTTACAGAGAGACCAGCCCCTCCTTCCATTTATGCCCATCAGGGCCTAGGCTATAGAGTGGCAACCTGCCAAGGGAATTCAATTACACTGCTCTCAAAGTTTATCTCTGAATAGCATGCGTGCATTTGGCTTTGGTTAATTTGATAGGAGCTGCCCTGGCGATTTGACTGGCACCTGGTGCTTTCCACAGGACCACTGTTCGGTTTCTCTTTTGTTTCTGACACCCTACATAGGCATTTTGCTTTTCATTTGCGCCACACAGTCTGCATGCCGGTTCTCAAGGCGGCGTCCCAGTTGTGGGGAAACCACCTTATCCAGGTATTTCAACTGTGATTATTTGGTACCTGGGAAAGTGTGACCCCTTACATTTTCAGGAGACCATATTTGTTCTGATAACAGCTCTGTGGCACTGGATTGCTTAAGTATCAGAGAGAGAGAGATCATGTTGAGTTAGCATTCAATTAAGCCGGGTCAGATCTGGTTACTACGTGGATGGGAGACCAGAAATATCAGGAGGGTCCAGATGGGCAAGGATCTCACCTGATACCTTGGAGAGGCAATGAGTTGGATGGAATAATGGCCCGAATCATTATAAGGCAGCTCCCTATGCTCTTCCATTCAAACAAGTGTTCCTACCTGATATCCAATTGATAGAAGAGGAGAGCCTGTGTGGTGCAGTGGTTAAACTGCTGTTTTGCAGCCATAACTGTGCTCACGACCTGGGGTTCAATCCCAGGTAGCCGGCTCATGGTTGACTCAGCCTTCTGTCCTTCTGAGGTCAGTAAAATGAGTACCCAGCTTGGGGGGGGCAATGTGTATCCTCCATAATTAAATTGTAAACTGCCCCAAAAGTGTTTTAAGTGCTGTGGGGCAGTATATCAGCAGAACACTTTGCTTAAAAGGGCACTCTAATGCTAGTGGCCATCTATGTCAAAGAAGGGGTAAAATCCAGCAGAATGGAGATGGACAGAGGGTCTGACTCCACCATAGAATCACTGTGGGTTAAACTACCAGGTCCCAGGAGTGATGTGATAGTTGGAGTCCACCAGATCAAAAACTTGAGGGGGACCTTGAAATGAGGAAAGAAATCATGGAGGTGGCTAAGAGGGAAAGGATAGTAATCATGGGGGACTTCAATTATCCCCACATTGGCTGGGCCAATGCGAGCTCCGGGCAAGAAAGAGAAACTGGGTTTCTCGACTTGCTGAATGACTGTGCCTTAGAGCAGTGCTCCCCAACCTTTTTGACCCCATGGACCGGAAAATATTTGATTATTTTTCCGTGGCCCGGGGGCGGGGGATGGGGGGAGGGAGGAGGGGGAGGAGGGGGTGCGGGGGGACTTGGAGTGTGTGCCTTGTGGGGGGGCCACGGGAGCGGTGGCGGCGCTCACTGGCTGGGGGCGTCAGGCTTGCCGCTCCCCCCCGCGCATGGGCGGGTTGGGGGGGAGCCCGGGACTCCTGGGCAGGCGGGCCCCCGCCTCCTCCTTCTCTCGGTGGCCGCCTTTGGGCGGGCAGGCGAGCGGGAGGGGGAGGGGAGGGAGGCCGTTGGGGGGGTGGCGCGCGCACACACTCTCTCTCTCTCTCTCAGAGCTTCTGGAGCCCCTGCCCCGCCCCGCGCGCGCTCCCCCGCCACCAAGACTTGCCCCCCCTCCCGCCAGGTCTCCGGGCCGAGAAGGGGGAGCCCGAGCGCCTCCCGCCGCCGCCTCTCTCACCTGCTTCTGGGCAGGGAGCCCGAGCTCCGGCCAGGTGCGAAACTCTCCCGGGGAGGCGGCGAGGCGGCCGCTGGGGACTGGCGGTAGCGCCTCCTCCTCCTCCTCCTGCCGCCACCGCCGCCGCCGGAGGAGCAGCAGCAGCAGCGGGGGCGATTGCGGCGGGGGTCGCGGGGGCAGGGCAGGGGCGACCGCGGGGGGGGTTGCGGCGGCGAAAACACCCGGGCCGGCACGCAACGCCCCCCCCGCCCGCCCCCAACACAGGCGCGGTCCGGCGGCAGCGGGGGGGCTCTGCCCTGGAGTGCGGCCGCAGGGAGGGGCCAAAGGGCACACCCCCCGGGGGAGGAGGAGGAGGAGGGGCACGCACCTCCTCTTCCGCCTGAGGGCCCCCCCACGCTGCGGCGGCGGTGCGCGCGCGTGGCGGGGCTCGCCAGCGCCTCCCGCGCGCACCCCCTCCTCCCCGCCGGCCCCCGCGCGCCCGGCCCCCAGGGCAAGCGGGCCAAATGGGGTTCCTGCTGCTAGTGGAGGGCGAGGAGGAAGAGGGCGGAGGAGGACGCGCCGCCGCCGCCGTGGCTGCTGCTGCTGCTGCTGCTGGTGGAGGGCGAGGAGGAGGAGGGCGGAGGAGGAGGAGGATGTGCCGCCGCCCACCCGAGAACAGGCAACTCTGGATTTAATACTGTGTGATACTCAGGACCTGATCAGGGATGTGAATGTCACTGAGCCTCTGGGGAACAGTGACCATGCTGCAATTTCCTTTGTCATGCATGTTGGAGGAAGAGTGTCAACCAAATCAGACATAAAAACCCTTGATTTTCGAAGGGCAAACTTCCCTCAGATGAGGAAACTAGTTAGAGAGAAATTGAAGGGGAATGTTAGAAGAATCCAATCTCTTCAGAGTGCATGGAGCCTGTTTAAAACAACAATAATAGAGGCCCAGCACAAGTGCATACCACAAAGAAAGAAGAGCTCATTTAAATCCAAGAGGACACCGGCATGGTTAAAGAGTGGAGTTAGAGAGGCTCTAAAGCGCAAGGAGAGGTCTTTCTGTAAATGGGAATCCTCCCCAAATGAGGAAAATAAAAAGGAATGCAAACTCTGGCAAAAGAAATGTAAGAAGATGATAAGGGAGGCAAAGAAAGATTTTGAGGAACGCATGGCTAGCAATATAAAGGGTAATAATAAAAGCTTCTTTAAATATATTAGAAGTAGAAAACCTGCCAGAGAACCAGTTGGCCCTCTGGATGGTGAGGGAGGAAAAGGGGAGGTTAAGGAGGACTTGGACATTGCAGAGAAATTGAATGACTTCTTTGCGTCTGTCTTCACGACAGAGGACCTTGAGCGGATTCCGCTGCCTGAGCCGCCCCTCTTGACTAAAGAATTAAATCAAATACAGGTTAAAAGAGAGGGGGTTTTAGGACTAATCAATAAATTGAGGATTAACAAGTCACCGGGCCCAGATGGCATCCATCCAAGAGTTATTAGGGAACTGAGAAATGAAATTGCAGATCTCTTAACGGTTATATGCAACTTGTCTCTTAAAATGGCCACAGTGCGGGAGGACTGGAGGATGGCAGATGTCACACCAATTTTTAAAAAAGGAAGGAGGGGGGACCCAGGAAACTACAGGCCAGTTAGCCTTACATCTGTCCCAGGGAAGATGGTGGAAAGCCTCATCCAAGAGAAAATCCTAAAACACATAAAAGAACAAACCTTGCTGAGAGAAAATCAGCATGGCTTCTGTAACGGTAAATCTTGTCTGACAAACCTTTTAGAATTTTTTGAAAAGGTCAA
>JAHTLZ010000015.1:48197590-48277935 GCA_023846285.1 Phrynocephalus versicolor | reverse complement strand
AATCCAAACTTCATCTATCAACTCATGGGCTCTGAGTTATCTGTGACAGATCAGGAAAGAGATCTCGGTGTGTTGGTGGACAGCTCCATGAAGGTGTCTCCCCAATGTGTGGCAGCGGTGAAGAAGGCCAATTCCATGCTAGGGATTATCAAAAAGGGGATTGAAAATAAAACAGCCAACATTATCATGCCATTATACAAAACAATAGTAAGGCCCCACCTGGAGTATTGTGTACAATTCTGGTCACCGCGTCTCAAGAAAGACATAGTGGAACTGGAAAAGGTGCAGAAGAGAGCGACTAAAATGATTACTGGGCTGGGGCACCTCCCTTATGAAGAAAGGCTAAAACATTTGGGCCTCTTTAGTCTGGAAAAAAGGCGCCTGAGGGGGGATATGGTTGAGACATACAAAATAATGCAGGGTATGAGTAAAGTGGATAGAGGGAAGCTCTTCTCTCTCTCCCAAATTACCAGAACTAGGGGACATACACTCAAATTGAGAGCTGGGAGAGTAAGAACTGACAAAAGAAAATATTTTTTCACCCAGCGCGTTGTAAGTCTATGGAACTCCCCGCAACAGGATGTGGTGATGGCATCTGGCCTGGATGCCTTCAAAAGGGGATTGGACTGATTCCTGGAGGAAAAGTCCATCACAGGTTACAAACCATGATGGAAAAACCAGGGTACTTCAAGGGCCGGATGCAGGGGAGTAGTATCAGGAGACAGATATCTAGTCTCATGCGCTCCCAAACACATCTGGTGGGGCCGCTGTGAGATACAGGAAGCTGGACTAGATGGGCCTTTGGCCTGATCCAGCATAGCTCTTCTTATGTTCTTATATGTACTGTATAAACATTGTGATGGTGGGAATGGGAAGCACTGTTCTGACAAACGCCTGCCTTTGAAATCACTTTAGATTGATCTCTAAAGATCTCTAAAGATTTGATTGTGGAGACGCCCAGGGCCAAGATGGCTGCCTCATTCCATTCCAGGCACAAAACCCTTCCACTAGAAAGGCAAAGCTTCTCTGGAGCCCCCATCAACCTCTTCCTCTCACTGTAGGTCTCACCGCACAGCTTGTGCCCTCGGAGAATGAAATAGCCTTTTGTCACCAGGAAAGACCACAAACGAATGACTGCAGAAACCAGGGAGGTCTTTTCCAAAGGAGGAGACCTGCCAAATCTTTCCCAATCTCTCCCTCTGGGCCATAGCCGGGGAGGGGAAAAGGGATTTGGAAGTGTGCTTAATGATTCCTGGAAAGCCTTGCCTTTGCACCTCGGCAGGCAGAGTTTCAGTGGCCTGTTGGGTACATACAGAGAGTTACGTGCTGCAGAAATCAACAGCCCACAAGCTTTTGTTTCACGAACAGCAGAAAGTAAGCATTGGGGGATGAACGTTGAGCTGAAACCTCTGTTTTTTCTTCTTCTTATGTATCACAGGCTTTTTTGGCTTGGCTAATACAACGGAACACCACAACTTTAAAAAAAAAAACAGAACGTAATTGATCTTTCATTTTGCCTTACTCCATACTGATTATGGGAATGGAAGCATTACAAATGGCAAGTTTTCACAATAACTTGAGGGAACTGACTTACGCCCAGGCAGACTCCATATCAAATTGGACACACAAAGGATTTATTTTTATTTTTATTTTTTGGCTGCTAAAACCCAGGGACAGATCCAAAGGGAAAGGCCAGTCTCCACAGCTTGGAAACAATGTTAATAATAATAATTGCATACTGCCAAGTCATTTCGGGCTTTCCTGGAGGATACTGACTCATAGAATCATAGAGTTGGAAGAGATCTCAAGGACCATCCAGTCCAAGCCCCTGCCATGCAGGAACCCCCATCACAGTATTTCCGACAAATGCCCACCCAGCCTCTCCTTCAGATCCATTTCAGTCTGGGTTCAAGCCCCAGCACGGCCCAGAGATGCCACTGGTCACACCTGCAATAGGACCTTTTAAGGGAGGCCAAGAGGGGTAATCTGACCCTGCTGGTCCTCCTTGATCTCTTAGCCACCTTTGATTCCGTTGACCATGGTAGCCTCCTGGACACAATCTCGGGGCAAGAGATTGGTGGCCCCACACTAAGCTGGCCCCAGTCCTTCCTCCATGGCCAACTGCGAGAGAGTAGCCAGCTTCAAGTTGACACAACCTTCCATCCTTCCAAGGTTGGTACATTGAGTCCCTAGCTGACTGGGGGAGGGGGGCAATGTGTAGCCTTCATAATTAAATGGTAAACCACGAGAGAGATTTAAACACTATAGGGCAGCATATACAGTAAGCAGCACACTGCTTTCTTTGCTTTGACCCAGCCCACCCATGTTGTTTCCCTTAGAAAGTACAAGTTTCAATGATCATGCAAACACTTTCTCCAAAGTTGCTGCCTCCTGTATAAGATAGAAAGAGGAATGCCTCTTTTTAGAAAGTGTCTTACTCTGGATTTCAGAGAATCAAAGGGCAGGAAGAGAACCCCAAAGGGTTTCTTGTGCTGAACTAGGAAATCTGGTTTGGTGACCATTCAGACTCAATTTGAAAGACAGTCCACCATTTTCCATTCTATTCCACTCTTGGTCAGATTACTGCACTGTCCTATTAGTAAGCACTACTAAATGTTTTTCATTGGGGGGTAACCATGTTAGTCTGTTCTAGTCATTGTTGATAGCAAAACAGAAAGCGAAAGGGAAGTGGTACTTTAAAGACTAGTAGATTTATTCCATTTTGAGTTACAATTCACCTTCACATTTACAGTAGGCTTACTGTAAATATTGCCACTTAACATTCTAAAAATCAGACTTGTCTTTCAAATATTTAGAATGACTGCTAAGAAGGAAATCAAGGGAATAAATGTAGCAGGTAACTTTATAAGAATAATAATTGCTTTACAGCAGGTCAGTTCCCACTTATGGGGACTAGGCACAGTATGCACAGAAGTGATTTGCTGTTCCCTTCTTGGGGGGGGGGCATTTCTGGGATGGTGCAGTGGCCCCATGGCCACACGGGCTGGCTCTTCTTCCAGGAGATACAGCAGAGAATTGGAACTCCCAAACTCTGCCTCCACATCCAGATATCTAAAGCAAAGCAAAAGCAAAGTGTTCTGCTTTTATACCGCCCCATACTACTACAAGTAGTCTCTGGGCGGTTTACAATTTTAATTACAAAGTGCAGGCTACACATTGCCCCCCCAGCAAGCTGGGTACTGAGCTATCCACCCAGCATGCAATCCTAGAGAGCACTGCAATTAAATAAAACAGAGGTAAACAGTTAGATGTCTAGATGCTGTAAGCACACCTGATCTCGCCTGCTTTTGGAAGCTAAACAGGTTCGGCCCTGGTTAGTACTTGAATGGGAGACCACCAGGGAATACCAGGTGCTGTAGGTGCCTGGAGTAGGGACTGGCAAGCCACTCCAGGATTTCTGCCAAGAAAACTCCATGGACGTGGAGTCACTCACACAAACAGTTAGATTGATGACCTAAATCAGGGGTATGCAAAGTATGAGCTGCCTATGCTCTCATGGCCTTCTTTTCTGCAACTTGTATCCCCAGAAAGTTGTGTTTTAAAATGCTATTAATGATTTGGGAGAGGGCTACTGTTGCGGAATCAGCTGCTTACTTCAATAAGGCCACTGCTTACTGAAATAAGAACCCTTTCATTACTTTTAATTACAGTGCCACTTTCTTCCCCAAGGGTTGCTTCCTTTGTCATTTACCCTTTGCAAGCCTTTGTTATTTAATTAGCAAGTTGCAGCTCATGTTGTATTTCAACCATGTAGTTTTAATTACTCTTCAGTTCAGTCTCTCTAGATTAGGGAAGAAGTGTTGAAATAAACCCAAAATGAATTAAAATGAATGCTTTATATTAATAAATGCTTAAATCTGCAACGGCTTCTGCTAAGTATTATTGTTTCTTAATACAGTACTAAGAAGCTCTCTCTCTCTCTGTGTGTATGACAGAAATGTAGAATACACAGCATCTCCTGTTGTTTTCATAACTCCCTGATGCCAATACGGTAACAGAAGCTTACACCAAGATAAGAAACGTTCTTTTGTATTATTAGCACTGAGAGTTAAATGAACATGATTCAGGCTTCTCTGGAAGTTGAGTCATGGCTACTGGACTTCTTTTTTGAGAGATAGAAACGTTTCGCTGTTCATCCAAACAGCTTCATCGGTGAAGCTGTTTGGATGAACAGCGAAACGTTTATCTCTCTCAAAAAAGAAGTCCAGTAGCCATGACTCAACTTCCAGATAAACTCACCTGGATGACTGAGAATCTTCACAGACATATGATTCAGGCTTCTTGTCTCAATTAGTGGCATAGGTGAACACATCCCAACTCCACAGCTTTTGCATCTGACATAGAATCTCAGAATCATAGAGTTGGAAGAGACCTCAAGGCCCATCTAGTCCAACCCCCTGCCATGCAGGAACCCCCTCACAATATTTTCGACAGATGGCCATCCAGCCTCTGGTTAAAAACCTCCAAAGAAGGAGACTCCACCACCCTTTGTGGCAGCATAGTCCACTGCCGAACAGCTCTGTCATGAAGTTCTTCCTAATGTTCAAATGTAATTCAGAAGGCAAGAGCACTTTGTACTTAGAACAAGGGCACTTTGATGATCCTAACAGCGATGGGCTCCTGAGAAGTGAGCCCACAACTTGATTATAGCGCTTCCCCGGCCACAGTGGCCAAAAGCTGATGGCTTTGGTTAGCTGAAGCTGGTCATATTTCACAATTCCAAGGAAAGCTCTCAGCAGAGGTTGATATACCACAGGACACAGCAAAGTTGGAACAAATCGCTAATTGTCTGGGCTGGATGGGCCAAACCACACTCCTCAGCGCTCCTTCCCATAACCCAGGAATTAAATGGAAAATCTCAACAGCAGCCTGGAGGTTATTTGAAGTTGGAAGGGGAAACTCAAGCCAGCTGAAGGCTGCCCTCTCCTGAATAAAAGGGGCACTTGAGCATTATGTGTTGCCATTCCTTCCCTTCCAGGCAATCATCTTCCCCTTGGGATTTGTGCAATTGCTCCTCCTTTTCCCCACAGGGATCTGCACAGACACTGGAGTACAGTTGTAACTTGGCATCATCTAACAGCAGGAACTACATAGACATGACTTACCATCTAAGAAAACGGCTTTACGCCTGTGCAAAGTTCATGGGTGACAAATGAGCATACAAAGCAAAAGGCATTCTGTTTGTATACCGCCCCATGCCACTTCAAGTAGCCTCTGGGTGGTTTACAGTTTTAATTACAGTATGCAGGCTACACATTGCCCCCGCCCCCAGCAAGCTGGGTACTCATTTTACTGACCTCAGAAGGATGGAAGGCTGAGTCAACCTTGAGCCTGCTACCTGGGATTGAACCCCAGGTCCTGAGCACAGTTTTAGCTGCAGTACAGGCATTTAAACACTGTGCCACGAGGCTCCTTACAGCTATTTAACAGATATCTATGTAATAATAGGGGTAAAAGCATTTGCCATACACAAGGAAACATAAGATTCTGTTTGTGACAGTCAAGTTCCTCTCATGTAGAAAATGATATGAAATTGACTAAGATACTATGTCTAAGATGATACTTGGGTTATTATCTAACCAGCTAAGGAGGACCTTTGATACATTGAACCTTGGCAACACTATATTGTCTTCACTAGTTATTCTAGTCCAGTGATGGTGAACCTTTGGCACTCCAGATGTTTTGCACCACAACTCCCAGAATTCCAAGCCTGTATTGCCAATGACAAAGGACTGTGGGAGTTGTGGTCCAAAACATCTGGAGTGCCAAAGATTTGCCACCACTGTTCTAGTCTTTCAAAATGATAAAAATCACTCTTGCATCTCTCAGATCAAGTAGCACCAACTGGTTTGCTTAGCTGTAAGATCAGGGGTCTCAGTATGTGGACTCTAGAGGCCCAAGCGTGGCCCCATGGCCCAGGAAAACAACACCACTGCATCCCCACAACTTTATTTGTACCTTTATGCCATTTAGGATCAGTGGTGCCAAGTTCTGAGGACTGGGGGAGGAAGCAATGTCCCAGGATGAGAACATGCAGCTCCTGGACATCCACTGATGCTATCAGATCGCTGCCACCCTGGTTAATTTACGACAGCAGTTCTAACAGGTGTGCCCTGTCAGTATCTCCAAGAATTGAAGGTTTTTGACCCTGCCTTGTATCGATTATATTTAAAAACAGTATTAGCTATTGCAAAAAAAAAATGGACAAAGATTTTAAGTTGCTACAGTTTATTGGATGTAGTGTGCTTTCGGGCCCAAAAACACAACAGCCTGACAGTTAAAGCAAGAGCATTTAGTGAACTTCGGACTGTTAACTTTGCCTTAATTTTACCTTGTACTGTAATCTATTAGGTTTAAATATATACATGCAAAAACATCCATTCCTACAGTCATACAAGTTACTGTCCTTTCCTTCTTCCATTTCATATGTACATTTCAGGAACACATAAACAGAGGCTGCGCTTAAAAATGTTAGGCTTTGAGATCAATTGCTATTAATCCCAGAAATGAATCTCCAGTTAGTTCTATTTCATCATGTTACAATTGTGCTAATTGGCAGTTTTAGACGAGCCAGAACTCCAATGGCTTAACTCCCCCACCCAATCCTGAGGAAGACAGAAATCCACTTGTGTCTTAGAAGGTTTTTGTTATATATGGTTGAGAGATATACTGTAATACAATAACATAAGGAAACAGGCAGATGACCCCACAGGCTGGGGAGTCCTTGAGCATAGCCAGATATGGTCCTTAAGGCCAGCAATGCATGAACCTCTCTCCCTCCTTCTGTCCCATTGTGGAAGGGCTATCATGACCTAGGCAGCCGAAAGGTCTTTATGCTCTAGCTTTCTTGCATTGAGACATGGAGAAATAGGATACCTAACCCATCTGGGAAGGAACATTTACAGAGTGACATAAATGTCCCGGAACAGGTTGGCATGTCATCAGCTTGACAAGATAAATTACTCTTAGAACAATATCTGCTGGATAGCTTGACATAAAAGCTCGGTGGTTTAGGCATCTGACTGCAGAGACAAGAGGTTGGGAGTTCAATTCCTCGTTAAGCCTCCTTGACTTGATGATCCACAGAGGGTCTCTTCCAGCTCTGCAGTTCTAAGATGATAATGATACTTTTGGTGAGTATATGCTGTGATGCATGCATAGCTCCCACTAACCTGAAGACATCACACCCGTGAGATAGTGTATAAACATGTATTACATAGCAGATTTCCAATACAATGCCCCAAACTTTGATGCCTAAGTAGTAGGCCAGTGTATGAACAGCATAACTTTTGGGCACAGGCTGCCTCATGTAAAGAAATCTGCATATACATTACTGTATATATCGCGTGCTGAGTCACACAACCCAGTGAGCAATGGATAATGCCTGTGGTGATTTCTTAATTTAATGCAATTCACTTCTAAAATTATGTTGTTAGTATCATGTTAGGATTAACTAACTACTGTACACAAGAGGATTTTGACCAAGATGTTTATTTTGTTTGTCTATAGTGCCACCTTATGGTCATTAATGAGTTCACCATTTACTGTATATAGTTAAGAGTTTATCTTCCCTTTTGTTAATCTAAATCAGACTGAGGAGAGTTTTTGTACATAACTATCAAGAATGAGTGTTTGGAATAGAATATGTCCTCATATATATTAACAGGCAGTTACCACAGATATTGTAGCTAGTACTGTAAGATAAATGTAGTTAGTACTTAAAAGCTGATAAAAGATACATTTGATGTTATACAAACAATCAGGCAGTCTTCATATTCTAGCAGTCACTGTTAACTGTGCTGATCTACACATTAAGCCTAAAAACTTCAGGAAGAATAGGTGTGCTAGGTTGCATGATAAACTCTTGTGGTATTTGAACAGATCTCATGTCTGATAAGAGAGGCCCTAAATCTGCAAACACTTAAACCACAGTGCATTTAATTTTTTAAGAGTGCTACAAGACTCTTGACCGTATGCCTAATACTTCTTTCAAGTAAACTATGAATTGATAAGAGTTGTAAACTATTTAATTAAACTTGGAGTAGAGAGATGCAAGGTTTGTAGAACTACTGATCAAATGCAAGCTAGGCCAATACTGTATTAATTGGCTGACAGTTAAGTTTTGCTGTTTTGACCATCACAGAGGAAACACATTTCATTTCAGAATTTTTTTTATAAAAATGCTACATGGTTCTCAAAGACAATACAAATGCAGGAACAGGTGATGCCTTTATTGGGCTATTAAGAAAAAAATAGCACTTAGAATAATTAATCTTCCTCAGGCTACGCAACATGATCTCATGGGTAGTTCCAATTACATTTCATTTCATCAGTGAACACCGATTCAGTATTGATTACATTTATTCAATGTATTACATCTATCAATCAACAGCATTCATGTAGGTCTGCTTCATCCAATATCACACCAAATACTACTTGACTCCTAAAATTAGCTACAGTACTCCAAATGCAATCAGGTGGCTGCCAAGCTACTGTAACAGCAGGTGCAGCTTCTTACGCATTAACGACAGAATTGTTTAAAGCTGGATTAGTAAGGCGATAAACTTAATTTTACATGTGCTGTATGTGAAGTAAGCTACAGTTCACTGTTCTATTTATAAATTGGTTTCTAAACATCTCAGTGATTTTAAGTCCCCCAAACATCAGTAGACAAAAGACAATTTTCAGCATCAAAAATCTGAACAATGTTTCTGAAACAGGTTTGTAGCAACTAGCCTAGATTCAGTGATTCAGGAACTGTGGTTTATCTTTTTTAAAAAAAGTCAAATGTCTGGACAGATTAACAGGGTTGCCTGAGGTGGCTGACTTGGCAAAGCTGTATAAAAAAAGCAGAGGTTTACTCTCCTTTAATGTAGCCAGCCCCTCATGTTCACAAATAATAAAGCCTCTCAGGGAGTCTGAGTCAAAAGAAGCACGGAGTTCCAGGACTTACAAATTAATTTTATTGAAATTTAACAAAATTAACAAATGCACTTCAAGGCAGAGGAAACATACCATGAATATCTTACACTTTTGCCTGCACAGTTCTTATACATATGCTACAGGAAAAGGATGTGTAGTGCTAGTAGGTTCAGGTATTCTACACAACCATACACTTGCACAGAAGAATCATTAAAAAAGGAGATGCAACATTTTGTTTGTTCAAACAATAGTGATCATATATCTATGTATATCATTTACATCAGCTTTCACATTATTAGCATCCTGTACAAAGTAGTCTCCACAAGCCCAGTTCCAGGCAACAGGTGCCACTGTCAAGAGGAGCCAGGCTGCCGGAAAGCACAATCCTACAAGCAGCATCACCAGGATCCCAGACTCCAAGCAGTCTAATTGCACAGCTGCAGTCCCACCAGGCAAGGCAGTCTTGGAAAGAAATGGCTTGACAGCAGCTGTTGGGGACTCCAGGGAGTCTTCCATGCCCCAGGAGATTTCACACTAGGGAAGAATGGAGCATCATCCTGTGGGGGAGAAAACTCCCAGCAGGAATAGTCACCCCCCTCCCCTGTAGGATGTGCACTAGCACTAGATAGAATTGGCAAGGGCAACAGCAGCCAATGTGACATGGTACTTTCCTAGTCCCACAATATTTGCCTGCTCAGGAACAGGGGAGTCAGTGAGACAACACATACCACACACAAACAAAAAAACCCAGTAATTTTAGGAACTGTGATATGGGGAAGGCATTTTAAACTTAGAATCTTTCATGACTGAAGAGCCACACAAAAGAAAATCCTTGCTCTCAACTAGCAATGGGGCACGCTCTACGTGACAAGCATTAATAGCCTATTTTTGACTTCACTGTTCAAGAAAAAAGTCAGCCTTTTGATTTCAGATAACTCCCACGCCAAACAATGCCAGGATGGAATTTTGTTTGCCCAAGAATGATGCAAATATCCCCCCACCTCTCTAGGATGCTCTTAATTTACAACAGTGGAAGCTTCCTTCGTTCCGCAACAAAAGGTAAAGAAAGTCAGTCTCCCAGCTTCACCATCCAGCTGAACCTGAACTTAAAGGGTACAGCAGGAGGAAAAAGAAAGAGGGTGGAAATAAGGTAAGAGGCCCAATGTCACCACCAGATCTACTCTTCTGTACATGCAACTGTACAAGTACTTCCTGTTCAGGAAAACACCACCACAACGGCTCATGCTTCTGATGTTCTAGAGACAAATCCTTGAGAATGGCCACAGACTTGCTACTAAGATGGGAAAGACGAGCAGCATCAAGCCACTGAACATTAAGACCTTTGGCAGTGAACACTAGATTCGTACTAGTCTGGTTCATAATGCTTCAAAAGACTTCCCTTTGCAGATTCAGGAACTGAGACACAAGTGACTTAGACTTACTGATACTGGTGACCCAATACTGGACCAGTTGATTAAATTAAACACTGAGGTAGCAAATGCCTGAAGTGCTCCAAAAGGCAAATGACATGCTCTGGGAAGGAAGTTTGCTGCACAATAAGCCCACTCCTGCTGCTAATGCCACCTACAATCCAGTTTTAAAGCTTTATAAAAAGGTTATTGGGGATGGATAGAAAAGGGAGGAAGGGAAGCAGGCCAAGGTCTCTTGGGTGTTCACTGCATAAGAAACCTTTTACAAATGAATGCCTCTGACAAGAATCTACCTATTTAGATCTCAGTAACAGTAACTCCAAATCTTGAAAGCAAGAAAACTGGGATGAAGAGACAGGCACACCATGTTGGTAGTCACATGACTACTAGTGCCATTCTTACCAGGAAGTGTAGCCACAGTAATTCCCTCTTGCACCCAGAGAAAAAGTGCAGAGCTGCTGAGAGGAGGAAACGTGACCTTCTTTACCTGCCCTAAGCCACACACTCAAGGAAGATCACAGAACACAACTATAATTTGCACAAGGGGAGATCCCACCAAAGGTATCAGGAGCAGGCTGGTAACAACCTTGATCAGAGCTGCCAAGTTTCTTCAGGGCTGGCAGCAGAATATAAGGGACGAAGGGAAAAGTGCTACCCATGTCTCTGTTCAAAGAAGAGAAAGATCATTTCTGTAATAAGAAGGGGGGACGGACAACATGATAGTTTCCCCTGCATTCCACACACCAGCAGAATATAAATTCTCAAGATGGAAGAATACTGGAAAGAAACCACGGGCCGGCAGGACATACTACTTCCATGTAGCAGCCTTTTTGGTAAATCTTAACAGAAAAAAACCTACATGGCCACTACTGCCAACAGCCTCTTCTCAAATGCCACAACAACAGGCACTAATTAATGGGATTTTCTAAGCAGCATAGTTGAAAAACGTATTTACCACCAAGAAAACAGTGCAATTTCATTGTGAGTTGATACCAATAGGGTAAAACCAGCTCACATCAGTCTGTTACAGTGGGGGCCCTCAAGAGTCAGTCTGTCCCAGACAACTTCAATAGCCCTCTTAAATGCAGCATTTGATATCACCACTCCCTGCTCTTAGAAGCGTACATTACAGCGTTTGGTATTCAGCTGTGGAAACAAGGAATGGAGAGAAGCATAACAAGCTTGTAGCTCCCCCTTACTCGTCTACAGCATACAAACTGAACTTTCACAGTCACCTTTGCAGGTGGTGGCTGGGGTACTTAATAAGTAGGACACTGGGTCAGAAAAAGGCAGGTTCTCCATGACTTCACGAGATTCAAAACTGGTTCCCCACCCCACCCTATGTCAATTAGCAACTGCTGGAATAATTTTGTTGGACTCAGTAGGGGAAGTTTCAACAGGCTCCTAAACAAGGCCAGCTATTTCATGTGACATAGTTACTATCAATGCCAAGGCTGCTCCTGCATACTGTTCCATTCCGAGACATCCTCAGGGCTGTGGCTGCTGCCGTCTCCTCCTCTTGGCAGAGGCACTTCAAAGCCAAGCATTTGGCTCCAGAGCCATCACTCTGTAGGGGCACGAGGCTGCCAGCATGGTTTACATGAGGTACAGTAAAACTGGGCAAATACGGTGCTCTGACAGCACACATGGGACTGTTCACGCTGCTTCTGTGGCTCAGACCTCACATATAATAACAGGGAAGTCCACATGAATCCGAGGATGCTCCAGCTTCACTGTCCCCTGCAATGAAAAGGACACCAAAAGGATCAGGGGGCGCCACACAGAAATGCTTTCATGAGTCAGGCTACAAGTGATCCATTTTCTGCAAGTGACCCACCAAACAGAGACACGTGATACTGAGTGCCTTAATATAGATTTCAGCCATGAGTTTGGGAAATGCAAAGTTACATTTAAACAAAGCACTCATTTAGGAAGCAAAACATTCATGAAGGAATTCCTCAATAATCTGAGGGAACTCTAGAGAAAAGGAAATTATTTTTTTGTTTACTGTTCATAATGTAACCCAGTTATCCACCTGTAATTTCAAAGACATGTTCAAGAGACAGAACATAGTTCATCTTCACTGTTCTATCAAGAACACCTGCTACTGAACATAGCAATTTATACAAAGATTTTTGAACCAGGCATGGGCCTTTCATTCTTGAATGGGTCAGGTTCAAAACGAAGCATGGCAGCACAGGTGCTGTTTGGAACTTGGACCCACCCCGTGAAACAAAATCACCTACTGACTTACCTTGCCTTACCTCGCATGGAGCGCACCTCCAACCAGGAAGAAGCCTCTGACGCGTCATCGTTCCTTCTCCCTGGTGCTGGCCAATCAGGAGCTGTGCAGGGACATACAGCATCCTGCCTCCCTGTCTGACTGGCCAGCACCAGGGAGAAGGAAGAATGACACATCAGAGGCTTCTTCCTGGTTTGAGGTGTGCCTCACATGAGGTAAGGCAAGGTAAGTCAATGGGTGATTTTGTTTCGCAGGGTGGGTCCAAGTTCTGAACAACACCTGTGCTGCTGTGCTTCGTTTCAGAACTGGACCCATTCTGAAACAAAAGGCCCATGCCTATTTAGAACTATAACGACTTCAGCCTCTGTCAAGAAAATTCCAAAGAAGCCATGAGGTGCAGAATCTCACTCTTTTTATGTCTAAAATTTTGTAGGTGGCTACTCTTTAATTTTTATATTATATTATATTATATTATATTATATTATATTATATTATATTATATTATAAATCTACAACTGGCCACTGTTGCCCCTGATGACAGAGGCAAATTACCTATTTCCTGCAAAAAAATCCACAACCCACAAAATCAAGTATCCTATCCATAAAGTATGAGACAAAATCTACAGATTTCTTTCTTGCTTTTGTGTTTGAAAACAAATTGTAACAGCTACATTTTCCCTCTGACTGGGTTACCTGAGGTATCAGGTTCTTATGGATTCTTTTCAGCTTAGCACGCTTCCTCCCATTCTTGGTGACTATCGTCTCCTCATAAAATTCATGGGCAAGGTCACCATCCTCATCATAATACATAGAGCTGAAAAGAAATGGGATACATTTAGATAAATGTATCAACAGGAAAGAGCTTAAGAAGTAATTTTTCAGATTTGCAGCTGATTGCTATAGCACGTCAGCAAAAGGGACCAGTGGCTACCATCCATTTGCTCAATCCTTCATACAACAGAAAAGACTGTGTCGGTCATTTAGAAAACTACTATACAGGACAGTTGTCAGATAGGAAATGAAATCCTATCTCCTTAACATGACTGACAACAGCCTTTAGCAGCAGCAGCAGCAGCAGCAAAAGGTTCGCAGATATCAGTCGTATGTTGCGAACTATGGCTACAGCTCGATACAATGGTGACCCTCACAAGTGGAATCCCAGATATATTTTGAGACTATCATTCCAAAGCAAAGTATGAACCTTCACTATAGTAGCATTGTGCCCTCCGGAAGATACCCAATGTCCCATTGAACCTGCTTCTCACTTCCCTTCCTTTTTCTTGAACCTGTCCTTCCTTCAGTTCTGATCTTCTGTCAGTTTCGATGGGGAGAAATCTGAATTCCTCTATAAGGCTCCTAACCCAACATGCTCCTTATGAGAGACCTACTGACTTGTGTATTTCATACTTCTGGCAAGAAATTAATTTATGGTCTCAGAAGGTATTCCTAGATAGCCTTTTTGTCTTAAACATTCAAAAATAATATCTCTTCTTTAAAGGATTTATTTGCAAGCAAGTAAGCAAACACATACAAGCCAAAAATGTAAAATATACTTAGAATATATAAAAATACATGAATGCATATATGCAGTCTTCTCATATAACATTTTCTAGTACATATGTGTAGATATGTAAGTGGTATTTGTTCTATATAAAATTTTGGTTCTTCTAGTAAGGACGTCTGATCTTACAGCATAAATTTGAAAACAGTAATTAAAAAAGGTACTGAAAAATTATTTCTCATTAGTAAAAAGCTATTTCCTTGATAAAACTATTATATAAACAACACTCTCATAGTCATTAAAGACAATATTGTAATATATACTGTTATTAAAACAATTCTGCCAAGCATAAGTACAAATATAGTAAACAAGTCACATAAGACATTTCTCATATTTTCCCAGCAAAGATTTCTCACCTGTTTGCAAGACCCAGATGGCTGTATGTCTTGGGGGATGTTCTCGCAAACACGGCAGAAATCTCGATTATACACTACTGAGGTGTTGACTAGACAAAACATCATGACATCAGTCTAGCTCTCCTGGGAAGATGGATCTCATAGCAGCCCAGACTGCTACCTGCCAAGATACAGGTGAAACTCAAAATATTAGAACATCATGCAAATATTCATTTATTTCAATAAGTCAACTCAAAGTGTGGAATTAATATACGAGACAGACTCATTACATGCAAAATGAGATATGTCAAGCCTTACTTTGGTATAATTGTGAGGATTCTGACATACAGCTTATGAAAACCCCAAATTCACAATCTCAGAAAATTAGAAGTGTGAAAAGGTTCAATATTCTAGGCTCAAAGTGTCCCACTCTAATCAGCCAAGGAATCCATAACACCACCATTCAAAAGCGTTGGGGATTTTCACAAGGAGTGGACGGAGGCTAGAGTTAGTGCATCAAGAGCTACCACACACAAGACGGCTCCTGGACATGGGCTTCAAATGTCATATTCCTCTTGTGAAGCTGCTGTTGAACACTGTTACTCAGTGGTCCAAAGTCCTCTTTTCTGATGCGAGCAACCTTTGCATCTCATTTGGGAACCAAGGACCCAGAGTCTGGAGGAAGAATGGAGAGGCACACAATGCACAATGCTTGAAGTCCAGTTTCCACAGTCTGTGTTGATTTGGGGAGCCGTGTCATCTGCTGGTGTTGGTCCACTGTGCTTCATTAAGTTCAGGGTCAACACAGCTGTCTACAAGGATTTTGCAGCACTTCATGCTTCCTTCCACAGACAAGCTTTATGGGGATGCTGACTTCATTTTCTAGCAGGACTTGGCACCTGCCCACACTGCCAAAAGTACCAAAACCTGGCTCAGTGACCATGGGATTACTATGCTTGATAGGCTAGCAAACTCACCTGACCTGAACCCCATAAAGAATCTATGGGGCACTGCCAAGAGAAAGATGAGGGACATGAGACGGAACAATGGAGTGGAGATGAAGGCCGCTATTGAAACATCCTGGTCTTTCAGCATGCCACGCTGCATTGAGGCAGTAATTGATGCAAAAGGGGCCCAAACCAAGTAACGAGTACTTATGCATGCTTATACTTTGCAGAGGTCCAATATTGTTCTATTTCCAATCCTTGTGTTATTGATGTCATGTAATATTCTAATTTTCTGAGATTGTGAATTTGGGGTTTTCATAAGCTGTACGCTGTAATCATCACAATTGTATCAAAATAAGGCTTGACATACTGTATCTCGGTTTACATGTAATGAGTCTATCTCATATACTAGTTTCACCTTCTGAGTTGACTTACTGAAATAAATGAACATTTGCATGATATTCTAATATTTTGAGTTTCATCTGTATCTAGGAGCTGAGACTGCTACTCTCCAGGAGATAGGCCCCCATTTGAGAGAAATTTCCTTAATACTATACTTGAGTAGCATAATAGATTTTGAATGCCAACTTCCTGTATTTTACATTCAGTGCACTTCTCTGAAGCACATTTTAAAATGACTTGACAATTAGTGACAACACTTTAGCTCCCTTATATTATTATTTGCTACTTTTCCACATGTATGGCAGGCTATATAAAAATTCATAGGAATTTCAGCCTGGATTGTGCTTCAAGACTATTACTCTGAATGTTGAACAAAGAACGAGATGAAGGAAATGGGATAAGTGAGAGAAAACAAGCCTGTGTTTGATTCAAAGTCAGAATCATACTTTTATTTTGATAGCACAGAGTCTCTGCAGCCTGTCCATCAGTTAAGAGCATTTCATTCAACAACACTTGCCCAGCTGCAGACAAAGAGTGGAGATATAAATGCCAGTCATTATTCAGGCAGGAGCAAAGTATTTTGGCAGAGGTCAGTTTACAATTGGCAAAGAAACAGTTTGTACCAAGAGAGGCAGTCTACAGCTTAGTGCACTAAAGTGCATTAGCTCCTGTCATGTATCTACAAAAAGTTCTGAATCTAGTCCTTGCAGCTGTTATGAAGTGAACTACCATAACTCATTAATTTAGTCAGTGCATCCACACGGGTACAAAACAACGTGCCACAGGAGATTTGGAGCAAGGGAGTTACTATAAACATAGGACCCAACTTCAGCAAAAAGCACGGTTGACCACAAGGCATGCACCTGAAAGCGCCAAACAAGCAAGAATTTATGTATTAATGTGCCCACTGCAATAACCATTAGCAGGGTTAATGGGAGCGCATATCCAGGAACGAAAAGGCGCCCCTACCTCGCTTTCCTCCACTTAAATCAGGCATGTCCAAACTTCAGCCCTCCTGATGTTTTGGACCACACCTCCCAGAATTCCAAGCCTGTATTTCCAATGACAAAGGACTGTGGGAGATGTGGTCCAAAACATCTGGAGGGCCAAAGTTTGGACACGCCTGACTTAAATCATGCCCAATGCTTTATGAGTGCTCATACCGACCTGCAGGCATTCTAGGTACTGCACCAGGCAAAACAATGACCCCAGACTTCCCCTCCCCCCTTGTGTCAATCTTCCAGCTCTAGGCCAGTCTCGTCTGGATTATGGGCCTCAGCATCACTGACAACAGCACCAGAGGCTTCTTCAGAGGGAGGAGGCAGCCAAGGCCACTTGTGGGGGGGGGGCAGGGGGGAGCCAAGCTGCCGCCACCTGGTACTCGGGGGGAGCAGGAGGGCGCCAGGCCACCAAGGAAGGGGGGGCACGTCGCTCGCCCCTTCCCCAAACCCCGACACGAGCAGGAGGGGCAAAAGCCGGCCGCTTGGACCACAGCAAGCGTCCCCCCCCCACACACACAGAGAGAGAGAGAGAGAGAGAGAGAGAGAGAGAGAGAGAGAGACAGAGACAGAGACAGAGACAGAGACAGAGAGACAGAGAGAGACAGAGACAGAGACAGAGCTTATCCCCCCTCAGGGAAGAGAAAGGGGTCGGGGCAGGAAAAAAGGGGGGGGTCCCAGCCGCCTCCCGGCCTCCCCCTCCGGCTGCAGGGAGGGACCGACCGACTCCACCCCCCCTCCGCCGGCGCTCTCCTTCTCCTTCTCCTTCTCCTTCTCCTTCTTACCCTCGGCGGGTGAAGACGAAAGGGGTGGCCGAGCACAGGCCCCTCGCCCGGGCCAGAGCCTGCTGCTGCTGCTGCTCTCCGCCGGGGCCCTCGGAGCCGCCGGGCCCGCCCGAGCCAAAAGGCCAGAGGCCCCGCGACTTGGAGCCACTGGCGCCCATAAGGTGGCCTCAGAGGGGCGGCATGGGGAGGGGAGTGGAGGGGGGAGGGAGGAAGGGGGACGCGGCGGCGGAGCCACCCCACAGACAGCGCCTCAGCTTTAATAGGCGGCCAACGGCACCTTCCTCGCGCCGCCGGAAAAGCGCTCCTTCTTCGCCCGCACGCGCGCCCCCTCCCCGCTGCCCTCAACGCCACTTCCGACTCCTCCATCCCCTCCGGAAGTCTCTGCTCGGAGAACGGGGAGGAAAAGCGCCCTCCTTCCCAAGGGGCTCCCATCTCGCAAAAACCTCCGGTTCCCTGTGCACGTGACGAGCCCTCTCCATGTGCGGGGCAGAAAGCGATGGACACATGGGTTCTACGGAGGGGGAGGGGGAAACCTTGGGGGCAGAGTTCGGTTTTGCCTTTTGATATGATATTCCGTTACACACACACACACACAAAAAAAATCACAAAAACTTGATTATCAATCCTAGTGGCAAGTTATCCGTGATTTTGAATGTCTTGTAGTATGGATTAATTTTAATGGATATGCAACGACCAAAAGTGTGTGTTTGAGCAGAGTACACAGTTCCGTTCACCTTGGAGCCAGTGTACTATATCCTGACATTGACCCAGCAGTATATCAGTTAGCATGGCTGTTCCATAAATAGTTTGATGTTCTGACTAGTAAGCTACTATGCGGAATAGGGGAAAGGTTGGCACAGATTTTACATACTAGTCGGAACTAATTGGCTACGTTTGCTATACAGGAAGTTTAAGCAAATTCAGACCAGAATCATGTCAACCCCCAAACAACAGCCCTTACATAGCATGTATGATCGGCCGAATAAGCACTTAAAACAAGCCTCATTTTGCCTCTGGCCTGCCCTCTTCTAGCAAACCTATCCTCTGAAAGAGGGTCACCCCTGGTATGGCATAGCTATTCCATAGGAGCCTGATGCTGAGTGCATAAACAAATACGCAATTTGGATTTATAAATATTTGATCCTACTCTGCAAAATATAATCAACTTGAAAGCTGCTTCCTCAGCTGGTGCCATTAGAAACCTGCAGCAGTGGAAAGATGGGGGTAAGTATAAGCAACCCTGCTGGAACACAATTTGTTTTTCTCCTTTCCATTTTTTCTTTTGTGCCATTTTTTAAAGAACGTAAACCTTCTTTTGGACATCTACTGCCTGTATGCAAGTGCTCCATGTAAAGTATTATTTGAATCAGCAGGATGAAAATCTCTAAATAAATAAGTGCAGATTCAGATTGGTTGTGTTGAGATATTTTCAATAAAACTGCAGTTCTGCCTACTCCCAGCTCTGTGGAAGTGGAGTTAATGGGACCACCTCCCTGCAGAAAATCTCTTTTTCTGCTGTAGTTTCACATAACTCTTTTGATTTTCAGGTCTAAATTATGCTTGCAAAGGCAAGGAAGAACTTTCTCCAACCTTAAATTATGTGAATATTCTCATCACAATTTTTCTGAGCTTCCTCACTGGTCTCTGCCCCTTTATAAGGTTGCTAATCATCCAGTAAATGATCACATAGGCAAGCGAAGCCAAAATGGGGACTGCAAATTATAACATTCCATAGAATTATTTAAAACATCACTTAGGACAAAGCTAGTTCACCCTAAAACAGCGGTTCCGTAGATCAGCAGTAGCTATAATAGTAGTATCCCATCTCTCTAAATTCTGCCCCGTTCTCAGTATGCAAATCTTAGCTCACTCCACGCTATTTCTTTAAAAGATTTGCCTGCCCAGCAGATGGCATCCAACTCACACATTAGGAGTTTCTACTGGCAGCCAACATTCACACATGTAGTATGACACAGAAGACAGTTTGCCCTTAAAGGATTGCTAGAAACAGGAAAGGCAAAGGCAGCTGTAGGGTATATAATAGGCTTATTTGTGTAGACAGTAATCCATGACATTAACCTCAACATTCCCATGGTTTTCTAAAGAGGGCTATATTCTGCACCAACTTCTAGACATTCTGTGAAAAGGGAATATGAATTTTGAGCAGTTGAAATCTTGGTCCCATACTGTATCTCATTCTATGACACAGTCAGTGAACAGCACCTGAGAATCCCAACTTATCTGAGTTGTACAGGAGCTGTTTTGAAAATTAAAGTGGGGTGGGTGGTGCAGCTCAGGAAACCTTGTATTATCAAAGTAGACATCAGGTACACTCTTCTCTGTCCCAAATAAGTGATCTCAGGATATGGTTTGTTTTTGCTGTTTTATTATGTTCTATCAATGCTGATTTAAAGCTGTCCTGCATACTGTACTACCTAGTAGCAGTTTCACTCTGATACATGGCATGATGGATTTCCTTTTCTCTTACGAGCTTGTTTGTGTAATAGTCAGGAAGTGGAAACTGTTTAACACACATATTTTTACATTATTTATATATTGAAGTTCAGCAAATGATTGCCTCTTAAATTGAGAAGTCGACCATTATTGGAATCTAAAAATGAGTGCAATTGGCCAAGTTTAGAACACACAACTAGACTTCAGAACGGAAGCAGATACCACTGATTTGGAAGCATGGAATGTTTATATTGTCCAATCAAAGACAATCAAGACACAAAGTACAAGTATCAGGAATTTCTCATCTCTGGATCTTTTATTGATATACAAGCAGCACCTTTCATAACGTGAGCCCTCAAGGCATTTATTCATCCATTGGGTTGGTTCTCAACAGTCAGTTAACAGATAATCCTGAATATAATCATCACCTCTGGATGGATCAGCCATGTCTAATAGACCTAGTTTCTTTTGGTTGCCCTCTCTAGTGAATCTAGCTGACTTTAAATACTGTACAGCAGTATGTATTCATTCCACGCCAAGGAATTTCCAGCCATACCTAAGGGAATTTCATACTAAATCTTGCCCAAGTCAAGGGAGCTCCTTGGATAAACATCATTGCTGCAGTCATGTATGTACAGTATACACAAAGGATAGGCCAATCTATGGTTGTTTGAAGCAGAACAGCAAACAGAATCATGCATTCATTTTATTCCAACTCGCCACATTTTCCATCATTATGATGAAGAAAAAGATTTATCTAGGAAAGAAAAATATTATTCCCTCCTCCTTGCAAGTGCTTGAAAACTGGCCCATGGTTGACACTGTATTGCCTTCTACCGCCTTTGTTTCTTCAAAACCAACCAGGCCAAAATGAGTAATTCTAGAGCAAGTACTGGAATTACATAATGATGTATCTTAGTTTAGGTGCTCTTCCCCAAATCCGCAAAATTGGCAAGAACTCTCCTGGGTCTTTTTGGAGGTGGGATTTTGTCAGTCACAGGAGTTTACTCTGGTATTTTCATCACACATTACCAAATTTCTGTCCAAGCGTTCTTTTTACTTATATCCATTTTAAACAGGACAAACAGACTTTATTCTCCAGAGTTTTATATGACTGCAATCTAAACAATGTTTTTATCTTACTGGCACTGCTATCAATCTAATCACTGGGTGGTTCATACCAAAGACAAAGTAATACAGAGTTACTTACAATCCCTTATACAGTACTTACAATCAGAGTCCAGCAGAAAGACAAAAACAGTATTTTTTATGAAAGGTAGGAACTTGCCAAAGACACCTCTTTTCTGGGGAATGTACATGAGTATAAGGCCACTTCAACAAGATCTCATTTAAGTTAAATATGCATGTTGTTCGTGTTTTGCTCAAGTCAAATCTAGGTCTAAGCTCAGACAAAGTCCACTTAGCCAGTTTGTGGCTAGAATGTCCTAATGACATATTGGCACTTTGAAAGCAGCTGCTGTAACAGGATTACCAAAGTTCTTTTTAGAAACCTCCTTACCTCCCCGCATGATCCCGCTGTGACATGCATGCAAATTCTCGATGAACCACTCACTCCTTGGGGAGCACACACACATGCACCCATCTTGGGCTCATACAGAGAGCCCTACATCCCTGCTTTCCCTTCCCCACCCTCTCCAGAACACATTCAGCCCACAGACAGTCTCAGGATCGCATCACTCGTAGCCCACTTGGCTTCCCAGCTTCTTTGCATCTGTTATCTGGATTGAGATGGGGCACTTGTCAACCCGGGGTGCGGGTGGCTAAAGCCTCTTGCATCTTCTGGCGACAATGGGCATACTTCTGCAGGATCTGCCGAATATGTTCTTCCTCTTCCCGCTGCAGGATACGCAAGAAGTTCTGTAGCTCAGGCATGCTAAAAGCATCCCACTGCAGAAAAGTGTGAGACGGAAGAAAATGAGCAAAGGGCTGACGGCATGGGGGCTCAAAGTTAGTCACAAATTCAGATGTCAGCCCAAAAAGAAGGCAAGAGTGTTCATAGTAATTAGGGAACTTAGGTTTGGTGCACGAGAGGCAAGGCGGGAATGTGGCCAAAGGTGCTCCTCCTGATCCTTTTTGTCTACGACCTCATCACCTTTAAACAACATACCCACTGCTAAGGTACTTAGGAACAACAATCCAAAAATATATGGAGGGCCCCAGCTACCTGCAACAAGCAGGGTGCAGCAGGAAAAAACAACTGGAGAATATGCAAGTTTAGCACTCATGTTTCACTATACTCAAAATCTAATGAAGTATACTGAAACTACCTGCACAGTGAACTAATGTTTTCAAGCTTTTTGAAAAACTTGAAAAGTTGCCTTTCTGGAGTGGTTATGAGTGTTAGGACATTCTGACAGCCACAGCAAATCAGGCCCTTTGGAAGTTATATTACCAAGCTGTGCACCCTAATGGAATTAAATAGAGCCAAGAGCTCATATGAGAAAGCCCGTATTTCAGGCATGTCCAAACTTTGGCCCTCCTGATATTTTGGACCACAACTCCCAGAATTCCAAGCCTGTATTTCCAATGGCAAGGGGCTGTGGGAGTTGTGTTCCAAAACATCTGGAGGGCCAAAGTTTGGACATGCCTGCCATATTTCATCTCATAAATGCCCATTCTATTTTTAACTCACCATGAGTGCCACTATATGAGTTCTACTACCAGTCTGTACTGTAAAAGTCTCTGGATCCTTGTCAACAAGGTACTATTAATGCCCCCATTAGATTTTCATTTTTGTTTTTCAGCTAGACTGGGATCATTTAAAAAAACATGGTAGCAAGAAGCCATATTCTAACAGTTTAGTTATCATCATAAATAAATACAGCAATAGCATATACTATTGCTTTCTTTGAAACTTTGAAGAGTTTGAATCATCATGTTTTCTGGTCAATTAAGTTTACAGGCATCCACTTTAACTTATTTAAGATCCATGTTTTTCTCACAGCTAGAAGTTACTAAATGGAAATATCTGAGTAAAAAAATCAGTACCTACTTAGTATATACATTTGACATAATTTAAATGCAATACTGAAACAAATGCAAATCTTTATTTAGGTAAGAATTTGTAAATGGCAGCTCCAGAGCACACAGAGTAACCGAGTAGCACACTTTTCCCAGTTATTTTTTTAATTTAATGGATTTATTGGACACCTTTGGAAGCCTAAAGAGCTCTTCTTATGTGTACCCTGTCTTGCTTTCCCACTTAATTGTTAGGAGTAGTTACCCAAAGGGATTTTATTACCATTTTTAAACTGTAATTTTTAATTGAGTTGTGTCCAATCACAGAACAAAAATAATAGAGGAATAATGTCTACTCTACATTACATTTTGTAAGCCAACCATATTATTGAAAAAGAAGCCCAAGAAGCTGCGTCCATCTCTATTTGAAGAAGGTAAAGGGGGGAGATAGTCTTCATCATCCTATAAGATGAATCTGTATCCCCACCTCATGTAATTTAGCACAGTCTCACATAACTTTCCCTGAGTGATGGGCTATCATACATAGCTACACAGACTTGTGTTTAGAACTACTTATAGCTTTGTGCTTGTATCTCTCCCTGTGTGATTACACTGACCCTATGTTATCAATTGTTAGTTCCCATTCCTCATAACTTTTAGATGGTCTACCGTACATTATTACACAGTATTTATACTTTTCTTAACTGCTTGTATGCTCTTTTAGCTTTAATGTTGCCTTCTAATGTTGTAAGATACCCTTCAATTCCCTGTTCATAAACTTGAATATGTCTTAATTGTACTGGACTGTATATTGTCCCTCCTTACTGTAAACCACCTTGGATCCTTTTCCAAGGAGAAAGGCGAGGTTAAAAATACAATAAACAAACAAACAAACAAACAAACAAACAAACAAACAAACAAATAAATAAATGCTATCAGTCCGCATACTCACATTGACTTCTCCAGTCTCATTCTCCTTTAGAACAAAGCTGAGTGCCTTTTCACTAGGACCTGCTAGAAGTCGGAGACGCAGGGGCTGTTCCTCATCAGAAAGCTTGCGGAGATACACTGGCAGACAGAACATCAGAAACTGAATTCATTTTAAAATACTACCGCCTATAACTAATAGTGCATTCTCTACAAGGAGGAGGGGCATATAGTAAACTGCTTTTCCATCCCCATATCTTATCAGTAGAGAATGCAACACGAGACAGATGAGGCGCTAAGGATAAAAAGGAGATTCAGCTCATTCCTTTCCAACATGATGTCTGACTCTAATTGTACACCTGCAATTAAAAGTAATGAGGAGTATTTTTTCTACCCACTACACAAATTATCTCAGTCTTGCATTTTCCATCTTCAAGAGAAAGTGAACAAACTTGCTATGGGTGCACTACGAAATATTTTTCCCACCTCTTATTTGAGAGTCACAATCAGTGTTTCAGCAACATTATGTCACTGAAAATGTACAAAGAGATCACTGTCACAAGCCAGTTTGCAAGAGATTCTGATTCACACATACTGCTAATTTAGCCACCATCAAATGCATATAAGCCTGAGAAGGCTTGATTCATAATCATACTTATGTTGGTATACATTCATAACCAATACTTATGTTCTGACTGCCTCCCTTGCAGCTAATTCAGCCTTGTTTTCATGGCTGTGTGGAAGCAAATATTGACTGTTACAGATTGTCACACAAATGGCTATTTACAAGTCTGAAAGAAGCTACGTGCTATATGTTTTCAATAAATACAGTACCTTGGTCATCCTTTTCTGTTCTCTCAAAGAGAGCAAATTTGCGAGGATTGTCAACTACCATGAATTTCTTCAGCAGTGCCTCAATAACCTCACTGGCACGTGTACGAGAAATTATGTGCAGATGCTTGACTGTGTCCTTAGGTAAGTAGAATGATGTGCGTCGTTTTACAGCCTGGCTGCGGGAGGTACTCTTCCTGGTATCCTGGATAGAAGGTGCCTTCCTGTTAGCAGGTACTGAGACAGGCCTTATTAGCTTCAGCTGCACCTTGATAAAGCCAGTGTACGAACCATCCTTGTTCTGTGGGAGTAAAGGTACAGTGAGAAGTGCAGAAGAGTCGCATAACAGTAAAATTCAGTAAGAACCTAACCACAGCGTAGATCACAGAGCATCTCAACAGTAAAGAACCCACAATTAATAATCAAGAAACTTGAACAGAGCTCTACCTTCCAATCGTAGACAAGGGAATATTTGCATTACATTTTTCCATGTGCTGTAATTGAGGATGCCATAAACAAAGGCATGGAATACTATGCCCTGAAATGGTTGTTATATAGTATTTTAAGCAATAGTGATATAGCTAGAAGAGTTGGCAAAAGCATTTGAAACTCAGATGTCATCAGTTCATATATTTGAGCACTTAAGTCTCCTGAAACTTACCAAACTCATGAAGAGGTTGCTGTTAATCTGGCTGTTATACTCTTTTATCTTCTGTTCAATCTCGGCTTGGGATAGAATGGGTTTTTCCCAATCGATCTGCTCATCCTGCAAAAGAGATGGTGATCGTGAATTTACATTTCAGCTTCAGAAATTAGAAGTTCAACTCAGTCCCTTTCAGCCCCTTCTGGGATAAAAAAACATGCAAACTAAATCATCTTCACATTCTGGTAGACAACTCTACCATCATAGTTCTACAAAACTGGTTTTCCCTGCCACTTTGCCAATATCAAGAGTTTTTTTCCTTTCCTCGAAAGTCAGTACTTACACCCACGTTTTCTGAAAAAATTCACAGTACCTTTCTTCCCCATAAGTCTTCCATGGAGTAAAAGAGCGGCAGTCTTTGCTGTCAACTACAATATTACTGTAGGCTCCAGTACTGCCTCCTGTTGCCCCTATTTGTCAGAAGAAAAGGATAACTACTCCCCCCCCCCCCACAAGGACAAGAGAGGGGAGGGTGGTTTCTCTCCTGCACACTTCCAGACTGCAGCAAGTGCTGCTTACTGTCTGTAAAAGCAGAGGAGAATGATGAAAATCTCTCTGCAGGTTCACTGTGTCATGTAGCTCTTGCAACACAGGGGTTGGTAGCACTGACAAGTAATAGCTTGACTAATAAAGCAACCCAAGATTCTGTACACGATCAACAGAATGCTTGCTCCTGGCCTATAGTATAATTTCTGTATACTTCACCTCAGCAATTTCTGACATTAACATAACCTCTTTTCTTGTCTTCCAGCTGCAGCTTCCCCAAACCTCCTACATATTAAAACAATCATACTTTCAATCTAAAATGCCACACACACATCTGTGATATATGTTTGCCTAAAACTCTCAGAAGAGGCTTCCTTCCCAAACTGTTTCTTTAACTTTTCTGGAATCAAAATGAAAATTTGAGGATTTGGCCTCACAGACTGTAAATGACAATAATATGTGTAATAACAGTTGGTTTCTTGATAAAGAGCTCTCAGAAATGATTCATCAATCACTCCTTATGGGATCATGGAGCTTGCCAGATATCACACAAGTGGTAAGGCACAGATCCTGGGTGATTTCGACCGGTCTCTCTCCCAGGAGGCAAAGCTGGGATTCAAACTCCCAGGCAAATTGCAAAATGCTCTAATTCACTGAGCAGGGATATTTCCCTCTGGATTCCCAGAACTATTTTGCTGTTAGAAATCCTGTATCAAATCTCCAAACTGCTTTTTGAATTTAAGTGCATTCCTCAGTGACCATTCTTGAAGGATAACTCGGAAGGCCCAGGAGCAGTTGCAGAATACATCTTTATTCCTCCTTTGGAGGGTAACTTTATTATTATTTTTTATTTTAGAGTATTTACCCCACCTTTCTTCTTGGAAAAGGACCTAAGGCAGGTTACAGTAATGAGGGATAATATATACAGTTCAGTACAATTATTAAGACATGCTCAAGTATTTGAGAATAAGGACTTGAGGGACATCTTACAGCATTAATAGACAACAACACATTAAAGCTACAAGGTTGTAAGTAGTTATAAACACAAAGTCTATGTGAACCTATAGATTCATGTAAAATACACATGGTAGTTCATCATTCAGGGAAAGCTTGCCTGAAGAGACAGGTCTTTGCCTGTTTCTGGAAGGACAACACAGATGAGGTAGTCCTGACCTCTAGTGAGAGGGAGTTCCAGAGTCTGGGCACAACAGTCGAGAAGGCCCTTTCATGGGTTCCCACGAGACGTACCTGTGAGGGAGGTAGGATGGAGAGAAGGACCTCTCCTGATGACATTAACACTCTATAGTCGGTTCACACTGTGAGATTCTATCTTTGAGGTAGCAAGGACCCAAGTCATACAGTGCTTTGTAGGTCAAGGTCAGCACCTTGAATTGTGCCCGATAGCTGATTGGCAGCCAGTGGAGCTGTTTTAATAGGGGTGGTAATATAATCTCTGTACCCTGCCCCAGTCAGCAGTCTGGCTGCTGCATTTTGGACCAGTTGAAGTTTCCTGAGACTATTCATCGGTAGCCCCACATACAGCGCATTACAGTAGTCTAGCCGGAACGTAACTTGGGCATATGACATCGTGGCCAGAGCTGGTTTCTCAAGAAAGGGGCATAACTTATGCACTAGCCTTCATTGTGTAAATGCGCTCCTGGCCACATCTATGACCTGGGCATCCAAGCTCAAGGATGAGTCCAAGAGCACCCCCAAGCTGCGTACCTGATTTTAGGTGCACAGAAGGTATAGTGTGAACTAGAAAACACACTCCTACGATATCCGTTTAAACAAAGATTTCAAACCAACACACAACTTTGGCAATAAATAATCAAATGATAGTTTGATATCATTTGACATAAGAAAAACATCTCTCTACAAGAGATGCTACAGACAAGTGAAGCCCTTATCCTGCATTTAATTCTACCCTGTTCTTTGCTTTCTCCTTAGGTTGAATGAGTTCACTGTTCGAAACAGCTTCCTTATTTTCTTTCTTAACTCTAAACAGCAGATGATAATATCAATGTGTGTAAGCACCTCACATGTGGAGGGATGGGTGGGGACAAGCTAAACTGAAATATTCATACCAGGCATTTGGAGGTATGCCAACACAGCAATATGACTGTACTTTAGCCCAATAATTAAAATGAAGGGAAATGAAAATTAGAACCCTATTATTAACCAGAAGGCTACGAAATATATTTAGACAGTGTCTGAAAACTGCAACACCTCATCACCATTTGGTTTCTTCGAAACTGCAAAATAAGTGTTCAGAACTATGCAAGATGGCACGCAGAGATGGCCTTTTCAAAAAGCAAAGCAAAGTGTTCTGCTTATATACCGCCCCATAGGACTTGAAGCACTCTCTGGGTGGTTTACAGTTTTATTATGTAGGCTAGACATTGCCCCTCCAGCAAGCTGAGTACTTATTTTACAGATCTTGGAAGGATAGAAGGCTGAGTCAATCATGAGCCGGCTACCAAGGCTGTGAGCACAGTTATAGCTGAAGAAAACTAATTTGCGGGTGGACCAAATTGGCAATTATAGGCCCGTCGCCAATATCCCTTTTATCAGCAAGGTAGTGGAAAAGGTGGTGGTGGTCCTGCTTCAGGGGCTTCTGGATGAAACTGATGCCCTCCATCCATTCCAGTCGGGGTTCAGGCCGTGCCATGGTACAGAACTGGTATTGGTCACCTTGTACAACAACCTTTTGAAGGAGGCCGAAAGGGCCAATCGTCCTTGTTGGTCCTCCTCAATGTCCCAGTGGTGTGTGATACTGTCGACCATGGTATCCTCCTGGGGAGGCTCTCTGAGTTGGGAATTGGGGGCACTGCTCTGCAGTGGTTCCATTCCTTTCAGGAGGACCATCCCCAGAGAATTCAGCTGGAGGAGATGGCCTCCACCCCTTGGTCCCTCAACTGTGGGGTGACACAGTGGTTGGTCATCTCCCCCATGCTCTTCAACATTTATATGAGGCCCTCAGGAGGTAAGGGGTTTCGTGTCATCAGTACACTGATGACACCCAGCTCTATATCTCCGTTCTTCCATCTGCAATGGATGCCGTTGCATCCCTGGATACTTGCCTGGAGGCGTACTGAGTGCGAATAGACTGAGTCTGAACTTGGGCAAGACAGAGGTCCTCCAGGTGGGAGCACTGGGTGTTGTTAGTTTGGGAAGCTCCCTCAGTTATGCGGGGCAACTGTCTCTGCACAGGATGAGGTATGGAGCTTGGGCGTAGTATTGGATCTGGCACTTTCCTTGGAAGCCCAGGTGGCATCAGTGGTCTGGTCTGCCCATTTTCATCTTAGGCTAATTGTTTAGGTCTGTGCCTTCCTGGACCCTGGTGCTCTCGCCATGTTAGTCCATGCACTCGCAGTCTCGAGATTAGACTACTGCAATGCTCTTTACGAGGGGCTGCCCATGAAGCTAACATGGAGGCCAGCTAGTGCAGAATTCAGCAGCTAAACTAGTTATGGGGGCAAGTAAAGTGCAACATATGCCACACTGCACTGGCTGCCAATCCATTACCATACTGACTTCAGGGTTTTAATGATGACATACAAAACCCTAAACCAGTGATGGCAAACCTTTTGGAGACCGTGCCCAAAATGTGATTCAAAACCCACTAATTTTTCACAAAGTGCTAATACAGCAATTTAACCTGAATACAGGTGGCAGTGAAGGGGCAATGTCCAAGTGCCACCTTTGGCACCTGTGCCATAGATTCGCCAAAAGTACCCTAAATAGTCTGGGACCTTGTTATCTCTCAGAGAAGCTCTATTGCAAAGTACTGCCTGTTTTAACCTGATTGTCTCAGGCGGGGCATTCGAGGGTTCCATCACCGAAGGAGGCTCACAAATCCTCAATGAGGAACCAAGCTTTCTCAGTGGTGGCCCCTCGACTGTGGAAGCAACTCCCACCTGAGATCTGCTTGCCCTGTACACTGTATCTTTTCAAGAAACATCTTAAGACATGGCTATATAGAAAGGTATCTCTCATCCTCCCAGCACCTTGGATACCTGCCCTCTGGGAGTCGGTAAGTGTAGGTGCCGACAGGGCAGGTCTCCGAGGTGGCGGGAGGGTGAGAGGCATGCAGTGTGCCTTTCACCCCCTCAGCACTTACCCACTCCCACAGGGCAGGTCTCTGAGGCGTCTGCATATTGCAGATTTTCCTTTATCATGGGGTGGTTAGGAAATGAGGGACTACTGCATATCTAGCACATACAGTAATAATTCTGGTTCAGCATGCAAAGGTCATCCTAATTTTGTTAGGCAGTTGTAGGGTTTGTTGATTCAGGCCTTAGCACTTTTTAAAAATCCTAACAACCTACATCCACTCTCAAATAACCACAAATGGAAGTAAATCTATCCTCAACATTTACAAAGGTGCAACTGTGAACTATGTGATATAAATAGTCTATGGATCCCATCCATTATAGGCATTATCATTGATTATCTTAGACATAATTTAAGGATCTGGAATTACTTGAAGTAATTAATCGGGCAACATGCATGGTCATAACATTTCCAAAAAGTCTGGATGACGTTAAACCTCCCTGGCATGCTTTACTATTAAGAATAAGAGGAAATTTAACTACTGTATACTGTTCTTAAAAAGTAGAGGTCAGTCAGAACAGAAATATTTAGAAGTCCAACTCCTCAAAGACATTTAATCCTCAGATTAAGAACTAATTTTACATTCCTCACCCAAATGAATATCAGGATTCTCTGCTATACAGATCCTCTTGTGATTATATTACTTCCTTTCCTCTAGTCCTACAGCTATACAGTGATCTACTTGCAAAATTACATGTACACCCTCCTACATGAATAATCAAAACTGGTTTCTCTTTCAAAGCTTTTCAGCAGAAGTCAGTTGCTCCGGGTTGCATCAGCTTCCTTTCCTGCTGACATCATTCTCTTTGGTGGGGGAAGGGAGATTAAGGGGAATTCAAAGTGAGGTCACCAAAACCCAATCAGACATCTCCAGGGATTACTGGAAACCACTTCCTTTCCCACCACAAGAATAACTACAGGAGCAAGAGGAAGTGTGAGAGATCAGTTTCTAATTCATCTGGAGAGTTTTTCAGAGATTAGGCATACATAAACAACATGATGCCTGCACAGTACGCAGATGTAGAAGCTGCATCACAGAACAAACTTCAGCAAACTCAGGGATTTCTTTGTAATAAAATGCGGTGAGATGCAGTAGCTTCAATATTCATTTTGGTGATTAAAATACCTGTAGTTTTAACAGAGGCTTCGAGAAAGTCATTCCCTACCTTAATTAGTGAGTCTTATGGCAAGGCGGTTAAACTGCTGGATTGGGTTCAATCCCAGGCAGTCAGTCATGGTTGACTCAGCCTTCTATAAATGCCCAGCTTTCTGGAGGGGGGCGGGAATGTGTAGCCTGCATAAGTAAAACTGTAAACTTCCCATAGAATGCTTTAAGTGCCATGGGGCAGTATATAAACTGCACAGTTTGCTTTGCTTTAATCTGCCTCACAGGTAGCTGAAAAACAAAATTCATCCGAGCTCTTTAGACAAAGAAAATGAAATAGATTTTATAAACAATGCAAATAAATTTAGCTGAAGAAATTGGTATCAAGGAACTACAATGTGCTGAGAAATTAGTACATTTGTTTAAGAACTTGATACTGTATATTCTTTTCCAAAAAGAAAATCATAAAAATACTGCTAAGAAAGCAGTCAACACAAACATCAGCTATCACCATGAAACTGTATTTAAAGAAAAGACTGACTACTAGTTCTTAAGTATCAGGCCACAGATGGCCCTTCCCCATAAAGAGGGAATTCCTTAAATGGGATGTTACCATATGGAAAGTTGTCTCTAGTCACTACCCACTTTCTCCCATGTGATACACAGTTAATGGAAAATCTCCAAAGCAAAGTGCCACACATGACCACATGGGAGAAGAAAATATTCCTGTGGTGGTCCAGGCCCAGACAGTATAAGGCTATAAAAATAAGCACAAGCACTTTGGACTAAGCTTAGAAATAGACCATGGGCCACTGTATTTCTCTGAACATTGGTGAAATATATCTCTGACCAAGTCCATTATAAACTTAATAGCTATATTTTGCACTCCTTTCACAATGTGATGCCACAGAAAGAGTCCTTCCATCCACTACAATGCCTGCATGATACCCCACAAAGGGAAAGAGGCGGATATGTCTGGGGCTAGTAGTCTTGTTTACCTTTACAGAGGACAGGAAGAGTTGCTTTTTTAAAAAACCATACAACCAGCTCCTGAACAGCCAGTTGCAACAACTTTTGCATTTGGACTTCTGTATTGTAACTGCTGAAGGGGTTAGGGCCATTCAATTTAATGGGAGCACACGGTTTCCTATCCTTTTTACTATCATTGTGTTTTTCATCATTTTCTGTAAACAAACAAACAAAAACTCTCTTTCTCTGACACAAAGGCAGCAGAAGACCAAACATTTTGCTCTTCTCTGCTGTCTCACATAAACAAAAAGATGTGTGTTCCATGGAGTGATATTTCTTTCAGGTTATGAGAGAAGGCTGCATTTGCGCCTCATCTCCCCTTCAGCAAGTACCTACTGCCTAGCAACCAGCAACTCCTACTTGTTGCTGCCTATCAGTTAACCAGGAACAGATTACATGCCCTGCATCAGGGAGTTCTGCAGAAGAATTCTTTGCCTGTTAACAGAGCTGCCATTTGCCGCCCTGCAGGAGCTCACAAATCCACTGAGCCTTAAAAATCATGGGTGGACAGGGGAAAGGTGGTTGTGTCAGGGTGAGGCGCCTTTCCCATACACAAAGATCTGACCTAAGGAACAAAATGGGAAGTTGCTGCATCCTGTGGAAAAGGGCAAGAGGAAATCTGCAAGGGTGGGGAAAAACAAAAGGGAAGATGGCTTTGGATAGGATGGAAAGGGCTGCCCTCCCTCCTGATCCAAAGTGAGGCATGTCAGGCATCCTGTTTACAAAATGAAGAACTATCTGCAGACTAAACCCCACAACAAAAATATGATAGAATACTGGTTTTATTTTAAAAAAGCCACTTTTGGCCAGGGTTACTATTATATTTAAGCATCTCACCTTTTCATTTGAACAATGCATTACATCAGTGACCTGTTTATTTCTGAGCACAGTTGCCAGTGCTCACTTGTAAAGCACTGTATGGCTTGGGAACTATATACTGTACCTCGACAGCCACCCCTCCCAGAGGAACTTGTTCATATACTGAGCTTACTGTCAGAAGCCTTTTTTGTTTTTATGTCCATGCTCTCTGAAATTAGGCAGATGGTAAGAGAGAGAGAATTCAGAGCTGTTATCTTTGAAATCCTCTTCCCAGGAAGAAACGTTTTGCCCTGTTTCTAGAATATTCTCACTAAGCAAGTATGCTAGGCACATCTTCAAACCTCTGTAACACCAAATTAACCTTCCCACACCATTTAAGTTATTCTTCGAATTAATTTAACTCTTATGAAATGACTGATGCAGTCAATATTTTAGTTTGTCTGCTGTTAAGCTGAACCTATTCGGTTTATAATGGTGTTGAAAGACGTTGGCAAAGACTCTGCCAACAGAACAATAAAAACAGTTTAGCCCTAAAAATAATAACGGCCTAAACTCTGCTGATTTATGCTTATGTAGGAAGAACTGTGTATATCTTGGTAGCAAATTGTCACTTGTTAACAAGGCACTGGTTGCATTCCTGTATACTTTCCTGACCATGTGAATAGCTAGCTATACACCTAGGAACACAATCAGCACCTTATTAGCAATTTGCCACCGAAACTTAATGTAATTTCCATTATGTAAGTGTAAATTGGCAGTAGGATTCTGGTCTTAAATATATTCAGTTAAGCTTTTTGTTTGTGTTTGTTTGTAGCTATCCTAAAAGTAGAGTATCAAAGAGTACATGTTAACGTTTTAAACATATTAATTTAAAAGCAAAACAAAGTCTAAAACTGTTAACAATTCACTAACTTGTTTTTTATGGTGCCACACTATCAGAATTGTACTTAACCTCACCTTTCTGCCTCAGCAATGACTGTTCTCATATGAAGAGATTTATTAAGGACTCTAGAAGTAGAAATAGCACAGAAATAGCATGCATTTTTATGGTTTTTTATTTTATGATTTATTTATTTATTTGACTTTTATACCGCCCATCTAGACCAAGGGCTACTCTGGGCGGTTTACAACATAGGATAACATGACAACAAAGGAATGTATTTTTTAAAAATGAGAACAATGAACTAAAATTAAGGTAAAATGAAAATAGAAATAGCCAGGGGACTGCTAAAACTGGGGGAAAAAGAAGATAAGTAGAAAAAGAATAAGAGTGTCTTGCTATATGTTTGAAAAATCAGGAAAGGCCATTCTATATAACTAAGTTTTCAATAGCTTTTTTAAAAGTTTGAAGCAAGGGTGCCAGGCGAATTTCTGTAAGTAGAGTAGAGTAGATGATTTGTAGACTCAATCATAAGGAAACAGTGCTCTATATAAAATCTGACTCAAAATTAATAATTGAAAGTATTTTCTGAATAGTCATATTTATTTGCTCATTACAATAAACTCCTCTGAAAATTTATTCCACAAGTTTTAGATCCAAATGATTATCAATGCTGACGTTCATTTCATGCTATAGGTATGTTTTCAAAGTTGTAGCCAAACATAACTCTCTCTATAACCTGAACTGACCATCCAACAGTTCTTGTGCAGGGGGCCTGAACTATCTGTATTTCTCCTTTTCATTCCTAACCTGGAAAATTGCCAGTTGTTTTTAGGCCATACTATGAAAAGTGTCCCTTCCCCATCTAAAAAAATCTGTGCTTTGGAAATTCTGCCCCATGGCAACACTTCTTACAACGAAGATTCAACAGACATGGGCCAAAATCCTGTTGCTAGTTAAAATAGTCAATTGTGATTCAAATTGTCCTACTTTAACTATGAGTGTTCCTCCTTTTGATCCACGTGGGCACATAGCATACAAGAGGATATGGGAACAAAAGAGTTCAGTCCCTACATTCTGTGCAGTTGACATACTCCTTTTCATGTTGAGAAAAGAAAGAAGGTAAAATGCAAAATACAGTAAAACCTTGGTTTATGAGCATAATCTGAAACATCCTTTTAAATCAAAGCATTCATATATCAAAGGCAATTTCCCCATAAGAAATAATGGAAACTCAAATAATTCATTCTGGGGCCCTGCCAAAACTCACAAAAGAAGTTGGCCAGAAGTCCACATCCACACAGTACCTGACTGTAAAATCTGCTCTGCATGGGACTAATAACTGGATTTTACTCTTGTATTTTTAATGTGACAAGAATAAAATGCCATTTGTAGCTCTATACACACTTGACTATTTCCCCTATGACTAGAAATGGGTTGAAAAATAAGAAAGGAAGTTGGGAATAAATTAAATAAAATGTAAATATAAAGAAAAATAAAACCGTAACCTGCAATCCCTTTGAAAACATTTCTGGCTCGTGCAAGGGAAACCTCTGCTCCTCTGTCCTCCCCGTTTTGGAGACTGCCTGAAATGGAACATTCCAGACAATCACCCACAATTCAGCAGGGAGAGAGAAACACACACAGAGAGAGACACCTCTGGGTCACTTGTTATTATGTGACTTGCTCCAGTGCTCTTATTAAAGGACACTGCTTGTTGATTAAGGCAAAATTGATCAGAAATAGTTGCTCATCTTGCAAAACACTTGTAAACCAAGGTACTCATAAACCAAGGTGTTATGTATTGTAGCACTTTAAAAATAACAGTTTTATTTAATTTTTTAATATAGTTTTATTTCAGCATTAGCTTCTGTGCATCAAAATCCACAGGGAAGTGCATTTTGATCTATGAAAGCTCACAGTGAAATAAAGCAGTTTAAAAAGCTATGTTACAATATTTTGTATTTTCTCTCCCCTTTTCTTCTTTTAATTTTGCCAACAGGCTAACTGTAACACAGCTACTACTATGGATATTGTCTGTGAAAATCCTCAGTCATCCAGGTGAATTTATCTGGAAGTTGAGTCCTGGCAAATGGACTTCTTTTTCTTGAGATATTGAAACATTTCACTGCTCATCCAAGTAGCTTCATCAGTATGAAGAAAGCTAGTTGCGAGTCCTCCATTTCATAGTTCACTTGGCCTCTTATCACCCTGGTCTGAAATAGGCTCATAAGATGAACAATGGCCTGAATAGTCTTAAGAAGACAACAGTCTCAATGTCCTTAAGGTGAACAATGGCCTACACTGTGTTTATGAAACTTTATGGCTTTCTTTCCCTATACCTAAACAGGTCAAATCCCAGGTACCCAAGATGACTACCGAATCCCTGCAGGGCTATGCAAATAGCAACTCTAATTTTTAAGAAGCTAGGGTCAAAAGAGTACTTAACTCAAATGATCTGCCAGTATAATTCTTTATTTTATTTTGTACAAATGAGTTGCTGCCCTTATACAAATGAATGGCTGCCTGCAGAAAGAGCAACATCTCATAACTTAATTCTGCTCCTGATTGGTCTAATTTGTTATTTTTGAGTTTTTTGCTCAACTATTGAAGATACCCCTTAAATGGCTGATCAGGACACAAATAATATGGACATTTGACACCAACTATGCAGTACTGTATTAAAGAAAGCATCCACCCAGTAATCTGGCTGTGAATTTACAAAAATTGGCCTTCCCTGGCAGTTAAACTAAATTTATTCCCAGCTCTGTGGCGGAAGTCTGCCATGTGATTCTGTCCCTGCCCCCCATACAGAAACCAACAACTTCAAAGGAAAGGCTTTGTGGGGGGAGGGGATGAATACCACTTGGTGAGTCTTTGTCTGAAGAGACAGAAATTGTGTCCTAAATTTCTAAGATGCTATTTGATGTTATTTGCAGGGGAATTTGCACTCACCTGCCCCACAAGCGGTTTGGATGCTACTAAAACAATCACATGAAGCAACTTTTGAAATTGCTCCAAGAAGATAGAACTTGTTACTATTGAAAGCTTGCAAACTACTTGATCTTTCAAGTTGTCTAATAATAGTATCTGCTTCTGCATTTGTACAGTTCAGATTTGCATCAAATTCACAGGAGAATCCAACAACTCCTACTACCTGTAATGTAAGTTGCAAACCATCTTCTACTAGTGTCACTGATACAAGACTGGTAAAGAGAAAGGGGGAATTGGCTTGAGACACAGTATGTATCTTCACATTTTGTAGGATATGTTCAACCCTAATAAGATACAATAGGTAATATTTCACAATCAACTGGGTATTCGGCTCTTCCCAAATACATATGCATCAATGGTCCTTGAGCCATATACAGTGATAACTCTACTTACAAGTTTAATCCATTCCGAATGCATGCTCTTAACTCAAACAACTCTTTAGAGCAGCCCTATCTAAAAATAAAAATAAAAAAATAAAAAAAAATTGTAAGTAGAGCAGACCGCATCTAAAATTTGTAAGGCAGTAGTTAAAACGCCAAGTTTTTTGCTCTTAAGTTGAACTGCATTTAAGTCGAGGTGCACGTAAGTAGAGGTACCACTGTAAAATGAACATGGATAATAGTGGATAATTGCTTTTGTTACTGCACTGTAATATCATGTGGTAATCCAATCCTGTCCTCAAGCAACCACTTATTCATTACTCTTGAATGACACTTGTTAAGCTGCCAAAAGCCTTCCGGATGTAGACCTTTTAAAGACATAATCTCACACCTGTCATTACTGTTCACCCACCCTCCCGCAAGTGAGTTCATTTCCTATGGTCAGACAAAACAAGTACCCTATGCCCAGTTTATTACCATGCACATGCAAGTGGGAGAAATAGTAATAAAAATGATAGTGATAGTTCTCTCATCCAGCACAGACAATACAAACTTGCATTGATCTACCCTTGTTACCCCCAGATTATTATTTAAAATATTTTCCCTAAAGAGGTTCAATACCACATTACAACAGGGTAAACAAGAACATCAAACAAGCACTCAAAAGCAGTAAGGCATAATAATCAGTTTAACACTCCCCTCAGGCAGTTAATCTCTGAGGAAAAGCTTGTATGAAGAGAAAACTCCTCAGCCACTACTACCTCAGTGAAGTTCTGCCAAGAATATCTGATACACAGCACTACCTCTTTTCCAATCTAATCTTTCTTTGTTCAGTGCAACCCAGTATTTCAATTTGGACACCCAACTGAAACCCACACGAGAGATTCCTGTTAGTCAGCCCTCCTGAAATCTTTTTTTCCAGTGGTTTCAACCCAGAAACGAACCAGTTTCCACCAAAGTGTTAGTTTAAGCGGACTGGTCACTTTAGCTTCCAAATGACACCCACCTTACCATCCTCCAACCAGTGACCTTAGCAACTAAACAAAGCAATTGACTGGTCAGATGCACAGTTCATGAGCCAGCTTTAAAGAAATGGATGCTTAAATCAAGGCATCTTTCTGATCTCTCTTATTCTAGTTTGCATATGCCAAGTTTCTTATTTCCTGGGTTTCTTTCCAAAGGAGGTTGACTCTTCATTAATAGGAACTCATTCCTCCCACTGGTAAGTGCTCTTTTTACCACATTTCATTGTGTTCTTAAAATTATAAACATATTTTATATGTTTTATTTTTCTAAACAACAAGTTGGAAGCTACAGTAGAATCTTAGTGGCAAGAAAAAGATAACAATTATCAGTGGCAGTTGCGCTTTCCCTAATATGTTCTCATGATTTGACCAAAGGTTATCCATCACAACTGGGCTTCCCAGAAAAGTAAAAACAATGGGTAGAAATGGGATGGTAAAAAGAATACAGTACTCTACAGCACATACCTTCCCCACATGTAAGAGACTAGGTCTAGGGGAACTGGGAGGTGCTGTATATCCTAACAAACTCGCAGGGCTTGATCCAGTCCACAGCCAAATACAAGCAGGACAAGCTGCGCAACGAACCCTTCATGTGGTTAGTCTAGAATTATTATTCTTATTAACGGCGGGGCTGGAGCGGGGAGAGGGGGGGAGGGAAACCCGCGCAAACGCCGGGACCGCGTAAGGGAGAGGAGGATGGGAAAGAGAGCGAGAGTGGCGGGCGAGGGCGAGGAGGAAGGTTCGCGCCTCACCTTCTCCTTGTTGGGCTTGCGGATGAAAGAGGTGCGGGCGGTGAAATACTGCTCGAGCTCCGAGTCCGAGTCTTCTTGGCTACAATAGCCGCTGCTCGTGGTGCTGCTCCAGGTCATCTCGAAAGAGGGGGTGGCCGCCGCCGCCGCCGCGTCGCTCTCGCTCATGCCCCGGCAGCAGCTCTTGGCCCAAAGGGAGGCTTAGGCTTAGGCTTGGCTTGGCTGGAGGGAACGAGGAAGGGGAACCGGGCGGCTTCCCCTCTTCTAGTATCCCGACCGAGAGAGGGGGGGGGCGACGCCCGACAACCCCGACCTCCCCTGCTCCGAGCTCGGGAAAAAAAAAAAACCCGGCCGCCTCAGCGACGAGCAGAAACGTCTCTCTCCGCCCGGCAGCCCCTCTTGAGGAAGGAAGGCAGGAAAAAAGGAGGCGCGAGAGGGATCAGCTCCTCCTAAAAAACTAAGCCTCTTGATGGTGGTGGTGGTGGCGGTGCGAAGCCGGCAGTTGAGCTGGCTCTAAAAAAAAAGAGGATCACGCCTTAAAAAAAAAAAGGCAACCCCAAAAGCAAGCCGAGGCTGCTCCTTTCCCGCGAAGCGCGCACCAGCCGGAAAGCGGCGTCCTCACAAGACGCAGGCGAGCGCCACCCCTTCCAAGGAGGAGAACGGCCGCTTCCTTCCCGGCTCCCTCCTTCCCTTCCCTTCCCTTCCCACCTCACCCGGCAACCGTTGGGATTGAAACGTATACAACTGGCCGCACGCGCCCGCCCGATTGGGCGAAGGGAGGGGCCGCCGGGCGCCTCTCCTCCTCGGTGGCCACGCCCCCTCTCCCTTCCAGGCCGGCGTGGGAGGGGGGGAGAGGAAAAGAAAGGGAGATTGATTGGGAAAAGGCCGCGGCGATGATTTCATCTCCCCGAGAGCTGCGCCCGAGGTTGCGTCAGGCGGCTTGGCGGGCTTGCTGGCCGCCCACGCGCAGTTCGTGTCCGACCGGCAGAGCCAGCCGTTCCCGTTCAGTCAGGGCACCTCCTTCCGAGTGTATATAATATTTAATAGTTTTTAAGACTTTTCCCTTCTCGCTCCTCCTCATCAGGAGGAATCCTTTTTTTAACCATCATCTGCAAGGAGTTTTTAAAAAGCACCCAAGCACTGTATGTGGGTCTCCTTCAGTATACTGTACACATAATTCTAACTCTCGGCCTCCCTACTCAGTATTATAGGCTGTAAAATAGTACATACAGATACAGACTGAGGGCAAATACAAAAGTGGAACAGGTGATACCTTTAAGCAAAAATAACAAAAACGTTGCTAATAATTCGAGGGCGAAACTCTTCCTCAGTAGTACCAACAAAAGATTGTTTTGCCAGGAGTTATTTCTTCAATTTAAGGTCCTTGGCAAGAATGAGGGCAGAATCTTGAGCTCCACCCTACAGGACAGCAAGAACAGGGTACCATTGCTGAAGGCTCGCCCCTGGTCCACCACATCATGCATGAGCAAATCCAACCACACAGATTTGTCCCAAATGAACTTTTAAGAACTCTCTCCTGGCAAATTACATCCCTTGCCATGTTTGGACTTTTATAACCGCTTTGAAAAAGAGGACTTGTGTTCTCCAAAGCTCAGCAACTTTTTTTTATTTTTTATTTTTCTACTAGCAACCTATGAAGGTATCACCCATAGTCTAGTTCTGGAATTAAATCCTGACATCCCTAGCCTTTGGGCTGCATTTTGACAGCTCCACTATTGTTATCGGCCTCCTAGATCAGAAAAAAAAAACACCTTATCTCTCCTCAAATGTTAGGTTTCTGTGGGAACCAGCCCAAGGTGGCCTATGAAATCCCCTTAAGCTTCTCATCTACAGAAGTGTGATTGCATCTACCCACTCCTGCATCCCATCAACTGATAGGGCTACTGCCTCATGCTAGTGGCAATATACAGCCACTGCAAGTACTAATTACTGAGCAGCTTTATCCTCCATGGTTTCTTTAATCCTGCTTTAAGGCAGAGAAATTAGTAGTCGTTGCTGCATTTTGCAGTGCTGTAGCTAATTCCACAGCTTTGTGATGTACTGACTTTTGAACCCTTAAATCTCCCATGACAGCTGTGGCTCTCAGAATTCCTTGTAGGGACATTAATGGTAAACAGAAGCTGTCACATAATATGGCTTTTGATGTTTATGGGGAGGGGGGTTAAGTTACATGACAGTGCAGAGGAACATGTCAAAGAGATGGAAGAACAAAGGATATGCCTCTCTGGGGTCCAGACAAGGATAACCGCACGCATCCTTATTTTGTACATGCCTTTGTTTCACTCTGTCATGGGAATAGCCTATTGATGCTGTTGCTAGGTGATGTGGTTCCATAGCAGAAGCTTTTAGATCTGGCACGTGGTGGTAATGTATTAATTGGCAATGAACTACCCCAGCTAGGCCGACAGGTCTAGCATCTTTAAGTGCTTGCCCCTTTCAGCACTCCTTTTCCCCAGGGGCATGTTAACAGCGTCTAGCACCAGGTGCAGCTGACACTGCTGCAGTAAACCAATGAAACTGAATCTTCCAGGATCATGTGGAAATCGATTATTCCCTTATTCTCTTTGCTAAGTTTCAGCTTGCACTGAAAATGCAAGCTAACCGCTATGCAGGTTTAGATGGAAATAATAGTTTTCCACATACTCCAATAATAAGATTCTCTCAATCAATTTTTAAAAAAAGAATTAATGTCATTGTGACTCATACAATACTAGATAAGTTTGAAAATAAAAGTGATATACTGTAGTACAGGAATTGCAAAGAAAGATGAGTGCTTATGAAAATAGACCGGAATGTCTTGAGGATGGAAGTATTTGCACACCTGGATACCACATCAAAACGATTTTGTTTTTCAGTCCAAGATTCTCCATTTTGCTTTAAGGGACATGTCTTAAACTGTAGAATGTACAAGTTAATTGGCAACATATTTAGTTCCATACCAGTAGAAAGCATCCTTAATTTTTCAGTGATATGCTATCACTACCATGTGTTACCTGATATGATCCTGACATGATATATTCTTATACATGTAGGAGAGCCAACATGGCTTTTGCAAGGGCAAATCATACCTCACTAATATGTTGGATTTTTTGCGACTGTCAACAAGCATTTGGATAAGGGAGATCCAGTTGGAGTATTGTGTACAATTCTGGTCACCGCATCTCAAAAAAGACATAGTGGAACTAGAAAAGGTGCAGAAGAGAGCGACTAAAATGATTACTGGGCTGGGGGACCTCCCTTATGAGGAAAGGCTAAAACATTTGGGGCTCTTTAGGCTGGAAAAAAGGCGCCTGAGGGCGGATATGATTGAGACGTACCAAATAATGCAGGGCATGAGTAAAGTGGATAGAGAGACACCCTTCTCCCTCTCACAAAATACCAGAACTAGGGGACATACACTCAAATTGAGTGCTGGGAGAGGGAGAACAGAAAAAAGAAAATATTTCTGTACCCAGCACATTGTTAGTCTGTGGAACTCCCTGCCACAGGATGTGGTGATGGCATCTGGCCTGGATGCCTTCAAAAGGGGATTGGACAGATTCCTGGAGGAAAAGTCCATCACAGGTTACAAACCATGATGGAGATGTGTAATCTCCAAGCTTAAATCCGGGATATTTCAAGGACCAGATGCAGGGGAGTGGTATCAGGAGACAGATATCTAGTCTCGTGTGCTCTCAGACCCATCTGGTGGGGTCATTGTGAGATACAGGAAGCTGGACTAGATGGGCCTTTGGCCTGATCCAACATGGCTCTTCTTATGTTCTTATGTTGTTACGACATTGTTTATCTGGACTTTCAGAAGGCTTTTGACAAAGTCCCGCACCAAAGGCTCTTAAATAAACTTGCCAGTCATGGAATCAAGGGACAGGTCTTGTCCTGGATCAGCAACTGGTTAAGGGACAGGAAATAGAGAGCAGCACTAAATTGACACTTTTCCAAGTGGTGGGAGGTAAAGATTCTGTACCTGGACCCCTGCTTTTCAACCTCTTCATAAATGATCTAGAAGTAGGAGTAAATAGCAAGGTAGCGAAATTTGCCAATGACACTAAATTATACAGGGTAGTAAAAAAACTGAGAGAGATTATGAGGAGCTCCAGAGGGATCTCTTGACACTGGGAGAGCGGGCAAACCAGTCAGCCTTGACAGCTTTATGAAAGGATTAGACTAGTACATGGAGAATAAAGGTATCAATGGCTATCATTATGGATGCCTAAGGACAACCTCTGGGTTGGAGAGATAGGCAGGATATCTCTCAATGCCATTTGCAGGGAATCGTAAGTAGGTGAAGACATCTGCTTGGGAATACCCTGAAGCAAAAGGTGAGCCGCTGTGCGAGACAGAATGCTGGACTGGATGGGTTGTGGCCTGTTCCAGCAAGGCTGTTCTTATGTTCTTATGTAGCAGGGAACACTAGGTGGAAAAGCTATAGATGGACATCTAAAACCATCTTACTGATAAGGTGATTGACACTCATCACCCAGTAATGCCTACTGTGTCTAATGACTCCTTATGGTCACAGTCTATGGTCCTTCCTCTCATTTTCTATACAAGACCCTTCATCTGGTAATGTAACATATTAAACCTATGCTCTTTGGCATGGTCACACATTCTTGTCACCATTGCTGTCATCATGAGAAGTTCCATTCCATTCCACACATATTTTCTTGAATGGAAAAAGGAACTCATGGTATTTTCACTTCCTGCCTAAGAACTGGAACATTCTTTTTGCTTACCACATTGGTGTCTTTTTCCACTGCCTGTTCATTGACTTCATTCTGATCACCATCTTGATATCTCGGACCACTGCAGTCAAGCCGAATTAGGGCTCGGCATCGGTAATGACAGATGAACTTGCAGTCTGTGGAAAACAAGATTAATAGAAGATCATCGGCCTACTAGACAAAATGTTATGTGAAAAGAGCCCATAAAGCTTAGCATTTGAAAGGCTATATGTTTCCTCTGAGTCACCATATGCCACATCATCCGTTTGTGGGAAAGGATAGATCAGGTGTCATTGCACATTAGACACAGATGCTTTGCAGCAGAGGACATGTGGCTTGGGGTGAGAGAGGTGATATCTGAACCACTTGTACCATATGTTAATTAGGTCAAAAAGTGTCCACCATTGCATTTCATCCAACTCCCATGAAAAGTACATCGCTGAAGTATAACATCAAATAGTATCCCTTTTTAAAATACTTCAGTACTGCATTTCTGTGAGTTCCCTCCATCCCCAAAACATCTTATATAATTTGCAGATCTTTAATGAGGCCATGTGCTCTTGAAAAGGCATGTGATTACAGCAGAATCTTACTAGCACTTTGCCTTTCTACAGACTCGCAAAACTTCTCTTGCTAGACTTCTCTGGTTTTGTGCAGACTGTACAACACAGATCAAGACTCCAAGGCATCTCCTGAATGGGTCTGAGTTTTGCATGGCTTATTGTCTGCACAGCCTTTGACAGAACACGAGTCCATGGCTGGGAGAAGATGATTCCCATCCCACCCCCCACTTCAAAGACAGAGAAAGGAAAGAGCCTCTCTGCCCCAAGGCATCAGCTTCTTGTGGCAGCCAATCCGATCCGCCACCTACCAGGATAAAGGCCTTATTTTTAAAGACAGTTAGCACTAAATTATCCTCGGCTTGGATCAGCTGGAACTGCTGCTTGGCAGATAAGCACATATGAGAGGAGTACCTCAAGCCAGCCACAGGATGGCAGGCCATAACATCATGTCCAACACAGGGGAGTGCCCAGTTTGTGTAGGTCTTGGTATCTTTGCATTCAGCCTGGGCACTTCAAATGTTTTGCTAAGGCATCTGGGAAATTAATCTGGGAATCCACAAAAAGTCATGTTATAATCTGGTAGTCTGAAAAAGTGCCCCCAACCCCCTCTTTATTGAGCTATATACATTGCTATATGTTGTGTTTTCCCTTTTTTCTGTTTTGAACAGAATTGTAACCAAATGTCTGCAGAAGTATGCCTATCTGCATTCTCATGGTTTGTTTGTGAACTCTTGAAATGAAAGAAGACAGAAATAAAAGCACCAGGGTGACTTAGAATATACTTCTAAGAACACTTCTTCTTCTTCTTCATTCTTGTTGGAAGCAAGCCAAAGGTACATCCTGAATGGGAAGATCAGCCAACAGGACCCCCTCATTCCCAAAGGGACACCTGAATGTATCCACAATCCTCATATTCTTTGGGGAGACTCCTTCTGTGCCCCCCTCTGCTACATGTACATTGTGAGAAGTCTTTGGTGATAACATTTCATATTAATGCAAAGACAACTGACTACCTCTTGATTGTAATGAATTGGGGTAATATCCTCCCAGCAGGAACATTCATTTGGGACAAAGAGTGGATGAGGTAGGACGGAAATTGCAACATAGAATAAGTAAGGAGGTAGTACAGGAATACCTGGAAACATTAAATGAATTTAAGTCTCCTGGGCCAGATGAATTACACCCAAGGAAATTAAAGGAACTGGCAGAAGTCCTGAAGAAGAGGGGAAGTCCCCATTGATTGGAGGAGGGCAAATGTTGTCCCATCTTCAAAAAGGGGGGAGGGGGACGGGCCCAAATAATTACCGTCCCATCAGCTTGAATTCAATTCCTGGAAAGATCCTAGAACAGATTATTAAGCAGACAGTCTGTAATTATTTGACAAGCAATGCTGTCATTAAGATAAATCAACATGGGTTTCTTAAAAACAAGTCATGCCAGAATAATTTGATACCTTTCGTTGGTAGAGTTACAGGTCTGGTGGATGAGGGGAATGCTGTAGATATTGCTTATAATAAGAAATTTGATAAAGCTCCCCATGGTATACTTGCAAAGAAATTAGTAGAATGTGGGATAGACAGTGCTATTCTTAGGTGGATTTGCAAGGTTCACTGATTGTACTCAAAGGGTGATCATAAATGGCTTCTCTTCAGCTTGGAGAGAAGTGACCAGTGGGGTGCCCCAGGGTTCTGTTCCGAGTCCAGTGCTATTCAATATCTTTATTAATGACTTGGATGAAGAAATAGAGAGTATGCTGATTAAAGTTTGCAGATGATACCAAATTGGGAAGGGTTGCTAATTCCCTAGAGGATAGGATGAAAATCCAAAATGACCTTAACAGATTAGAGTGCTGGGTTAAAGCTAACAGAATGAGTTTCAACAGAGAGAAATGTAGGGTCCTGCATCTAGGTAAAAAAAAATGAATTGCACAGATATATGATGGGAGACACCTGGCTGGAAAACAGTACCTGTGAAAGGGATCTGGGAGTCTGGATGGACCACAAATTGAACATGAGTCAGTAGTGTGATGTGGCAGCGAAGAAAGCCAATGCAATTCTTGGTTGCATCAACAGAGGCATAGTTTCTAGAGCAGTGATGGTGAACCTTTTAAAGACCAAGTGCCTAAACTGCAATTCAAAACCCACTAATTTTTCGCAAAGTGCCAATACAGCAATTTAACCTGAATACAGTCCATTGGCCATATCAAGTGAGATGTAGCATACATTGTTTTATTATTATTTATTTAAAATATTTATATCCAGCTTTTGTCTTCAAGAGAACCCAAAGTGGCTAACAATATTTTGGATTACTGCAATGTAATCTATGTGGGGGTGCCACATGTATGTAGAAAACTCCAGTATACCTATGATCAGATACTATGCGGTGACACAGCCACTGCCTTGGTCCTTTAAAGGGAAAATATTTTAAAGAGATGAAAATAAATACCTTATTCCATTCTCTGACTAAATTCAATATGATTTGTGCTTTGTGTAATTTTTTTTGTTCCAATAAATTTTGACTTGGAAAGGATATGTGGCTTTGTTCTTTTTTCAGCATGAGATTAATGAAAATTTATTTATTTATTTAGATTTATTATGTATAAACTTATTTCTCATAGAACAGAGTGTATGACATACTGCTTCTAAGGAAATAAGCCCCGGTCTCACAACGATTTTGCTGTTCTTTTTGCTGCAAAAGACTGCACAGCAAAAGAGCGTGCCTTCACTCCGAAGAGCAGTATTTTGGTACCTTGTCCAATCACGCCCCTGGAAGCGCACTTTAACTGCAGCATTTTGTACGGCCGCTAGGGGTTGTGTTAAAATACTTCTGTTATTGATGCACACTTTTAAATGCCTTAAACAAGGTGTGACTCCAGAAAATTTGCACCAATTAGATTTGTACTCCTTTTCCTGCCACTTCCTGTAGTTCTGCCTTGGTAATCGTATGTTCTACTGAATTGGTGGCATTCCGGCATTCCGGCACAATTTTTACTGGCTTTCTGCCTGAAATTACAATTGATTTTAAGAAGAAAAACTGCTACCTGGCTGCAACACAGGTATTCACCACAAGGGAAAAAACAGGGAAAAGATGCGCAGTAAGCAAGTAGGGATGGATGCAGAGAAGTAAAATACTCCCCTGTCGTCGGGGCGCTAACTGCACATCAAATGTCACGTGACTACCCAAAAAATAGATTTTTTTCCCATTCAGGAAAATCTGGTGGTATATAAATATAAAAAGAAATAAATAAAATAAATAACTACGCATCATATTAAGATGCGCAGATAATGGTAGTGAGACTGGGGCCATAGTCACCACAGGTCTCTTCAGTCCTTCATTACAGGAGCGATTCAAGGCTCATTAGGACATTTCTTTTAAAATTAAATTAGCAATCTTTAGCACACAATAACTCCTCTACTAGTTCAGTGATGACCTCTTAACTTGCCTTTGCTCCATACTTTCTAATGACAGTTCATTTTTATTGTTCATTCAGCATTTAAGCTGACATGAAATTGAAAACTGTGGAAGAATAATACTAGATCATTTCATACAAGTAGTCTTTTATATTGTTTGTCTTCCAGAAGGTCCAAGAAATCAAAGGGAATTTTAAACCTAGATTAGGAATGTTGAAACACCAACAAAGAACTATCTGAACAGCAGAAAATAAAGAGAAGGTGGAAACAGTATAGTGAAGATTATAGAGAAGAGATAAAAGAATTGCAGACTCCTTTGAAGAGGAATCATATAATGATTCACAAACCCAAATTCTTGTGGCAAGCTGCATTTTATAGCTTTCTTTCTGAAAACTGAATCACAGTTTGGTATGTTATGACTTCAACTCTTCTAGTACAGAGAGGAAATATAATTTAATAAATTCAGACCAAGAACAACTTTTGGGACCAGACTTCCTTCGTGCATGTCAAACAACAGTCTTGTCACTAACTTCAGACTTCATAGAAGTGCACACACAGAACAGGAGTTATATCAAATAATGAATGGCCAGACTATTATCTCATAATGCCACAGAATGCCAACTTCTTACACCAAAGCAAGTGCTGGTGCAAGTGAAACAGCTCCAGTGCAGGCTACAAGGAGAATAAGCTGCCACAATGATTTTTCTAGTGGAGCCCTTAAGGAATCTCTCCAGCCTTAGGAGTAAAGATCCAGTAGGTCAAGGGTGGGGAGTGTGTGGCCCTCCAAATGTTGGATTCCTATTCCCAGCATCCCTTGCCATTAGTCGGGTTGCCTGAAACTGATGGACTTTAAGTTCAACAACATCTGGAGGGCCTCAAATTTACCAAGTATGCTATTCAAAGACGGAGTAGTCCAGTTACACCTTGCAAAAGTTTTAAATCATCTCTGCCTTGTCTTTGTTACTCATCTCACAGGGAAGAACACTTTCAGCACTGTGGCACCCTCTAGTGACTGGAAGGGGTGATTTTTTTTGCTACCGTTAACAGGCATTACTAGGATGCTTTAGGATTAATTTATACCACACACACACAATTGCAGACATTGGATCATTTAATTATGGATTAAAAGAATAAAGTTGTTCCATCCCTAGATCCCTAGTTGCAATAATTAACAGATTAAAATGGGAAAGAATAATCTTTACTATATGTCTAACTTGCAGTGGAGAAATTAATATAATTTTCAATAAAATGTCTGCCCTTGAGGAGTGAAAGCAAAGGATTGCTTCAAATGATCACTTTTAGGATGTGTACTTAAAGCCATCACAGGCATGTTCTTTTCTTGTGCCAATGCCTTTTTGCTATTTCTACTTTTCCCTCTGGTTCAGTTTAGTTAATTCCAGGAATAAAGCTGATGAAAGAAAGTTTCCTTTACAGATGTGCTGCTGCTATTACTAAACACTGGCTCTATTAGCCAACAGTGGTCTAGCAGAATTAGAGTGCTACTAGACACAAGCACCCCTTCCTGAATGCACACCTTAAGAGGGAGAAGGGGTTTGAGTATGTGAGAGAAGTCAAGAGCAATGTCATTTACAAGCTAGATTCCATTATGAGACCTGGACTCCTAGCAGGGTCACTCAAGGCAGAATTTGAGACACCAGACTAAGATGCCTCCACCCTTTTCAGGAGTAACAGTCATGTTAGCAGAAAAGAGAGGATCACTCCAGTGATTAAGCTTCTGGAGGGCAGCTACTGAGTAGCAGAGTTAGCCGAGGGTGATATTGGTGGAGAATCTTTTACAGGTAAAAGGATAAAGGCAACAACAAGCAAGCTACCTTTTGTTAGTGCTGCACAGAAGAAGGCAATAATAAAACATTGCTGACTCTTCTTTATGTTGAAAACCCCATGTGAGATAGCCTAAAATGAAACATGAGACTTCCAGGTCAGAAAGCACTAATGCAGGGACTGGAGAAGACCAAAAAACAAGGACAAACAGCACTGTCATGAATAACACAACCAGATTCATGCCAAAGGGACATCTAATGACTGATGTGCACATAGATGAAATGAAAATTCAATGCTGCACAACACATACAACTGGAACATGAAAGGTAAGAAGTATGAAGGTAAACTGCAAACTGTGAAGCAAGAAATGGAATGTTTAAACATTGCAGCATTTGGAGCCAATGAACTAAAATAACTGGAATGGGACATTTTCAGCCACACAGCTATAAAGTTTTTCTACCCTGGAAATGACAACCATGAAGAAATTGAGTAGCTATTATATACTGCAGAGGCAAGAAGTATCACAGGCAGTTAGGGCTATAATACAAAGTGTGACCAAATAGTATCCAATCTATCAGATGTCTAGGAAAATCTATCAACAGAATTTAAGTTTATGCTCCAACTACCTATGCTGAAAAGAACATGAAATTAAAGCTTTTATGCAAGCTTTCAGGGTGAAAAATTGATCGCACAGTCCAAAAAGACATGCTTACAATCGTAAGTGACTGGAATGAAAAAGCAGGAAACAAAGCAGAACTGGAAAATTTAGGAAACAAAGTCTCACTGGAAAATTTAGTTTAGGGGTCAGAAGTGAAGCGGGAAAATAACTCAGAGTTCAGTGAAGCCAACACTCTGTTTACATGTTGTGAAAAAGAAGTCAGGGAAGGCAATGACTCTGTCAGTGGGCCATCACATCTCCCAAATGCAGCTACAGAAACAACAACATCCAGTTCCACCCTTAGAGATGGCAGAAACCCTGGCACTGATCCTTTGGAGATGCCAAATAGTCCCAGAACACCCAAGAGCCTGGGAAAAGGCCAACAGGCAGGGAAGGAGGGGCTTGGAGGGAAAGAAGAGATAAAAGGAGAAGGATAAGAAAGAAATGAAACTACTGTACAGTATTTCATCTTCAGCACCTATAGGTGGAGCATAGAAGGGAACAGACATGGAGACTGAGTCTGTTTATCCCTCCAAAGGACAGGGAATGGATAAGCAAAAAAGGCCTGTGGATGGGGAAGCTGATCCAATTGAGGGGCTTTACAGTGGAGGCTGAAAGGCCAAGGATACACCAGCCTCCTCCCAAACCAAAATTTTCGGGAGAGAGAGAAAGGAGGGAGTTGTTGGAGGAGGGAAAGGGATCGGAGGTCAGAGAACCCACTCAATTTATGGAAGGATCATAGAACTCCTTACTATAAAGTGGCAGTTTGACACATCATTCAGAGAGGACAAGAAAGATTTGAGGAGAAAGGGGGGATTTGGAGCAAAGCAGGAGATGGGCAATCTATGTTTTACAGACTACAGCAAGGCCTTTACCACCATGGGTCATGAGAAGCTTTGAGTTATTCAGAAACAAACTGGTGTGCCTCAGCACTTGATTGTCCTGATGCATAACCTGTATTGAGTGAGGACAAGAATCCTACCATTCAGGCAGAATAGGGAGAGGCAGAATGGTTTCCGATAAGCAAAGGTGTCAGACAAGGATGCATCTGATCCCTAACCTGTTCAATCTGCATGCAGGATGTCTTATACATAAAGCTGGACTAGGTTCAGTTGGAGAAGGAGTGGGGAAAATATTAGTAATTTAAGGTATGTAGATCAACATTTTACTTGCAGAAAGTAGCAATGACTTGAAAGGACTTTTGGTGAAAGTAAAAGAAAAAGGTGCCAAAACAGGACTTCAGCTTAACATTAATTACAAAGGCAAAAGTCATGATTACAGAAGAACTACACAACTTTAGTGTTGACTAGAAATGTAAAATTTTTGGAAATTTGGAAGCTTGGAAAAAACCCTGGGTTTAGAAATGATTTGGAAAATATTTTATTCATCATGTTGAAATAAAACAATCCAATTTTTCCATTTTTTCAGGAAAAAAAAACAAAGAGGCTTCAGAAAAAAAAATCTGAATTTTTCTGATTTTTTTTCCAGGGCCTTCACATTTCTAGCATTGACAGCAAAGAAATTGAAATACTGTATCTAAAGATTCTGTATGCCTTGACTCAGCCATCAGTCAATATACTATAGGGAGACAAACGACAGCAAATCAGAAGATGGCTGTGAGTTCTGGCAAGTGTCCTCCCCTTTCCTGCTCCACAGCTTTTTCCAAATGAATAGACTCAGACAACTCTTCGGCTTTAACAGATTTATTAAACCTATCAAACATAGTTGACTCTTCTGTGCCTTCCTCCAGCATATATTCATTAAACTTGGACTTAATAATAACATCTTGGACCATCCCAACAGACTGATCAGGGTCTTTTAACAAACTTGCAACAGGCAATAAACAATCAGTCCCATAACCGGAGGTATTTAGGTCTAAGGCTGGTGATCCTTGTAGAACATCCATCCGATGCCTTGTTCCCAAACTCTCTGGATGGGGTCTCTGTGTACAGTTGCGAGAAATGGTCTCATCCCATGGCTGGTCCCCGGGAAGAGAAGACATCTTTGATTCTCCCTGTTGAACCTCTCCCTTTCAAAATACATGTGTTCTCACTTCCCTCTTTCCCTCTCATTGGTCTCTGCCCAAAAAAGAGTCTACCAAGCCTTTTTACTACATCACTCATGTTCAGCAGCTTCTCTGGGTAGTCTGAATGTGACCCATTCTCCTACCACGGATCCTCTTTAACCACCTTTTATCAGTTCCTCTTGCTCCACTACACTCGCCTTCTCAGCCCAACAGGTTGTGCTGTTATGCTCATTATTGTTCCCCAGATCCACCCACAGTCCCTAGCTCCTGATTGTTTATACCTTCCTTTTTCACTAAAACAAAGCACTCCTGTTTCCCCAGGCTTTCCTCTTCTTCCAGTTTCAAATTCAAAAGTCCCTTCTCTAAATCCAAGAGAGAGGGGTTTTCAGTATCTTCTTTCTTTGAAGCCTCACCCTGAGACTTGGAAAAGGAGTAATGAAGGAACAGGAGCAGACAATCAAGTGTAAAAATGTGTCACTGGAGAAAGGCAACAGGAAGAAATGGTTTGTATGAAAGATGGTATGGGAGCAGATGTCCCGGACCACCAGAAAGATGAACAGTTGATTCCTTGAGCAAGTCAAGCATGAGTTAACCACATCATAAGAAGGAAAGATGCTGTGGAAAAGCCAATAATGCTTGGAAAAGTAGGAGGCAGCAGGACAAAGGGAGAGTAAACATAATAGGGATTGACTCGATAAAGAAACCTGTAGCCTTGAGTTTTTAAGAGCTCAGCAGGGCTGTTGGGAACAGGACATTCTAGAGGTCGCTCGTTCACAGGATCACAACAAGTCAAAGGCAACTTGCTTGTAACAACAGCACGGGCAAGAAACTCTAAGCAAGACACGCTGGTGGATTTCAAACAGCCCTTTTCTTTTGTCTAGTTAACCAGCAATATGGAGGCAATGAAGGAAGAGCAGCCAATTAACCCCAGGCGTTATTCATACCGGCCACAGCCCAAGAAGACTGGAATTAAGTCACAATTAGCCTGTAGAACCTATACAGTACATATTTTGCTGCCTTTGCAAGAAACCATGGAAGGAGAATCTGCAATCCTCCAGATGTTATTAGACTCTCACTGTCATCATCACCTCTCATGACTGAAAAGGCGGGGGCTGGTGGGATGTAGAATCCAGCAACATGTTCACCAGCCCTGCAAAATGATGGACAATAAAGAATAGATGGCATACTTTTCCTTGCACATTGGGGGGGGGGGGCTGAGTAAGGTCAGCCTTTCTGTCTCCTAATACACCACAAGAATGCACAGAACCTGAGAAGTTCTGGCATTTTCACTAACCACAGTCACTCTCAAAGTACAGTACGTAAGTATCACTAGAGGAAGAGACTGCTCGGTTTCTCATTATTATTCTCATCAGTTTGCAATGAGTGACACCATGAATTCCTTGATATGTCTATCTCCTCATCTCAGGGAAACAGAATCAGAAGTGATGGAATGAAGAAAAAAACTAAGAAAAACAGCAGTAGTCTACCATTTTATCCCCCTTCCAACTCAATCTTTTGGATGCCTCATGGTCAAAATACAGACGGCAGCTCAGGAATTAGAAATGGAGCTGACGTATACCGTATAGTAAAGGATATGTGATTAAGTCCTAACATTCTTCTTCAGCTTTGTAAATTGCAGATTTGCTTACTTTGGTTCTGTGATTTTTCAACAGGTGGAAATACAATAGTATTGCACTTGTATTTTGATCATGCAAACACAGTATCTTTAAAGAACAAATATATTGGAGGATAAGAGTCAAAATCAAATAAGTGTTCATGTAAGGCTTGTGTATCTTGCTGAGGCTTATTGTGTGGCTAACTAATGAGCTGCCCTATTACTTATTGGCCATGTGACTGGGCACAAAACCAGACATGTGACTGAAACCTGCTCCAGAACCACCAGTTACATCTAATTAGCTGTGGCACATTATGCAAGCCTTGAGCAAATACCAGTAGGATTCTATTCAATGTTTCATCACCTGTTAATAAAAAGATGCCCGTTTTTAATGTTTTGGCTTTCAGTGATTGCTATAGCATGCCTTTTCATGTCACATATTGCTTATATGACATGCAAAGGCATACTATAATAATCATTGCCCTCTGGCATGGAACTCAGGAGCTATGAGAGAGACACAGAGTCATAGGAGATTTTATGGTTGATCCAGGTTATGTTAGTTGAACTTAGATCCAATTTAAGTTAGCAACTTAGTCTATCTCCAACCCATTATACTTTTCAGGAAGGAGATTAGTAGGAACTGCAAATTAAGATGAGAATCACTGGAATATGGAGACAGTGCAGACTCTAATGTTAACTTCCTGGAAAATGTGGGGTTAACTGATCTCAGATACCTTTGTTTCCTTACATCCTGAAAACACCCTACCTAATAATAGTCACTCAGTTATCAGACCAAAGGTCTGTCTTTCCCAGGATTTTTTCTCCTACGGTTGTGGTCATCTGATGCAATGCCCATAAGCTAGGTAAGAGCAACTCCTCACTCCCCTTTCCTAAGTGTTCATATTAAAAGGTACAGTACGTAAGAACATAAGAGCAGCCTTGCTGGAACAGCCCACAGCCCACACAGTCCAGCATTGTGTCTCAAACAGTGGCTCACCATTTGCTTCAGGGTATTCCCGAGCAGATGTCTTCACCTGCTTACAATTCCCTGCAAATGGCATTGAGAAATATCCTGCCTATCTCTCCACCCCGGAGGTTGTCCTTAGGCATCCATAATGATAACCATTGATACTCTTGTTCTCCATGAACTTGTCTAATCCTTTCTTAAAGCTGTCAAGGCTGACAGCTGCCACCAATTCTTCTGGGAGGGAGTTCCATAGACCAGTGATCCTCTGGGTGAAAAAGTACTTTGTCTTATTTGTTTGAGATCTAGCACCCCAAAGTTTCATGGACTGCCCCCTAGTTCTAGTGTTGTGAGATAGGGAAAATAGCTTTTCCTTATCTACTTTTTTCCATACCATGTATGATTTTATAAACTTCAATCAGGTCACCTCTTAGGTGCCGTCGTTCAAGAGTGAAGAGTCCCAGCCATTGCAGCCTCAGATGGTAAGGAAGGTGTTCCAGTCCCGTAACCATTCTGGTTGCCCTCCTCTGCACTTTTTCCATCTCCATAATATTCTTCTGGATGTATGGTGACCAGAACTGTACACACTACTCCAAATGGGGCCTCACCATAGATGACACTTGCTGACTTGTTTTCTATACCCTTCCTAATGATTCCTAGCATTGGGTTTGCTTTTTTCACTGCTGCGGCACACTGGGTTGATACCTTCATTGAGCTGTCCACCAGGACACCAAGGTCCCTTCCTGCTTTGTTGCAGAGAATTCTGACCCCATCAGTTTATAAATGTAATTGGGTTTTTTTTTTTGCCTCAACATGCATCACTCTGCACTTGTTGAACCTCATTTGCTACTGGTTTGCCCACTCCCCCAGTGTCAAGAGATCCCTCTGGAGCTCCTCACAATCTCTCTTGGTTTTTGTACTACCCTGTATAATTTAGTGTTGTTGGCAAATTTGGCTACCTTGCTATTTACTCCTACTTCTAGATCATTTATGAAGAGGTTGAAAAGCAGGGGTCCCAGTACTGAACCTTGGGGGACCCCACTCTTGACCTCCCACCACTTAGATAAGTGTCAATTTAGTGCTACTTTCTGTTTCCTGTCCCTTAGCCAGTTGTTGATCCAGGACAAGACCTGTCCCTTGATTCCACAACTGGCAGGTTTATTCAAGAGCCTTTGGTGTAGGACCTTGTCAAAAGCTTTCTGAAAATCCAGATAAACAATGGCCGTTACTTCACGAGCCGCTCGCTTCGCGGCAAGCCGTCATTTCTGTGCGAACCGATCGCTTCAGTCCGCACGCTCCTCCTTTTTGGCTGCGACGTCACCCCGACCACACCCCCTTTACCGTGCTCCAACCGGGGTGAGTGATTCCCCTGCCATGGGCCGGGAATCTTTTCGCTTCGCATCTCGCTTCGCTCCCAACGTCACGTGTGGTCTCGGTTTTTGGCTTTTATTTCAAGTTTTTTTAAAAAATATTCAAACAGGGATATCGATGCATCGCTATATCGTTTCATCGCTTTGCGCTGTTACTTCCTTGCGTGAGTAGCGGCGGCGGCAGCGGCGGCGGCGGTGGGAGCAGGAGGAGCCGCTGCCGCCTCGCCCGGCCAGAGCAGGGCACCCGGGGCAGGCAGCGTGCAAGCGGCGGAGGGCGGGCGGCTGTGCCATGCGGGGCTCCCCCCGAGTAGCGGCGGCGGGGGGGGCTGCCAATGATGCCAGGAAACAATGGACGAAACAATATAAATTAGGAGCAGAAAACACAGGATCGTACAGTAACCACGTACAGTAACCATTGATGCATCGATACGCCGAGTAAATTTTTTTTTTAAAATAAAAGGAGAGTGGAACCGGACGTTGCAAATCAGCTTTCTACTGCGAAGGGAGCACGTGAGGTAGTAATCGATTCGGTCCCAAAAATGCCCTGCGTGAGTACAGAGAAACGGGGGTGGGAGCGAAGGGAGACCACGTGACCACCACGTGACCGCCTCCGAATTCAAATCGAAGGCAAGGTCGATTCGAAGTGAGGCACCTCGTGAAGTAACGGCCAATGTCAACTGGATCTCCCTTATCCAAATGCTTGTTGACACTGTCAAAAAATTCTAACAGATTAATGAGACATGTTTTGCCCTTGCAAAAGCCATGTTAGCTCTCCTTCAGCAGCACCTTTTCTATCTCAAAAGGAACACATATCAAATCCAAAATCTAAGTATATATACAGCACTTGATTGTCTTCTTTGTGAATCCAGCTGAAGAGGACACAGTTTCATGATATCTAGCATTATGTATCTATTCTACTTAAGATGGAACACTTCACGTATCTTCATACATCCACAAATGGTCAAACCACAGTGCTCAAATGAGAGAGAAGAACTAATACTAGATCACAATACAAACTTTGTTCACTTTTCTTTAATTGCCCCTACCACTTTCTTTTTCTTAACCTTCCTCCCTTAAGTAAACCAGGGTAGAAAATATGTAACTCTCCAGATGTTGAACTGCAACCCTCTTCATTCCTTATAATTGGTTACATTTGCCAGAACTATTGAGAGATGTGGTCCAACTATATCTGAGAGTCCAAAAAGTCCACATTCTGCCCTAAATGTTATTTGATTAACAAGATTCAAGATTTTAAAGAAACTTCTCTGCCCTGATTACTCTTGTGAAGTTTAATTGCCTGGGTCACTTCCATGGCTCCTAAACAGAGCGTAAATTCAGTTCCCATGCCATTGTTCTATATGGGGTTCTTTGTTCAGGAACTCTAGCTAATTATCAGGATACTAGATTCATTTTCCCTGTGGACGTGAGCCTTCTGGTACCTCCTGATGGGGAATACTTTAGTTGTGAGTACAAGTGACCATGCTTGTTCATCACTTAAGGTACCTACAGCTTGAAAGGACAACACTGAATGTCTTTGATTCGGGTAACTGTCATGTTTGAGCCAGTCATGGGGGGAGAAGAAGCAGGTCAATACTATGGCACCTGCGAGACATCCAAATGAACACCTTGCTCTGATAACGCATAAATCTCAACCAAGAACTCACACATGATTCAGAAAGTACAGCACAAACTTGGGAAACTTTTGACATAGAGGTTCCCCTAAGTCAGAGGTATTATCAAGATAGGACCAGAAACAGCAGATGTCTAAACTCAACAGGACTACCTTGTCACATCTGGATGCAAATGAATTATTATATGCTACCATGATGGGGGGCTTATCAGACCACTCAGGTCAGAAAATTTTAAAAAAAGTTAGAATGTTCAATATTCACCCCATGTATTGTCTGAATGACAAACACCAATGCTTCAGGAACTGAACTTCCCAAAAAAAGTAAGCTGCCTTGCCTAACCATTGACCCAGACCCATTTTGACCGATTTTTGCTCTTTGTTTCTTAAATTTGTTGACCTCCCTATAGAGGGTTCTTGCACCTTTAGTGGCTCCAAGACAGACTATGCATTTTCATCTCATAGCAAGTGACAGGGAAGCCTACCCTGTTGCATTTTTGCCTGGCCAGAGAGATGCTAAAGGACCAGATGAAGGGGAGTGATATCATGAGACAGGTGTCTAGTTGTCTCGTGCGCTCCCAGACGCATCTGGTGGGGCCACTGTGAGATACAGGAAGCTGGACTAAATGGGCCGTTGGCCTGATCCAGCATGGCTCTTCTTATGTTCTTATGAATCCAACCAGGAAAAAGCGGGGACCCTGAGGCTCTTGGTGGGGGAACCCACAGGCCTCCAGCATCCTAAGCTACCTGTTGATCGACCACCACTCTGTGATCGACGTTCACCGCCTTCCCTCCCCACCCCGAGTCTAGAAGCACCCGCCGGACCGAAGTGCCGCCGCCGCCACGTGCCGCGGGGAGGCTGACTGGTACTCACGGAGGCACTGCAGGCGCTTCTTGTACACGCCCCAGATGAACTCTCCGCACAGGTCGCACCAGGTCGGCTGGCTCTGGGTGCAGGGCTTGAAGGCGTGCCCCACGCCGAGCTCCTCGGTCAGTTTGGGATCGCTCTGGCCTCCCAGGAGGCGGATCTGGCGGACGCGGCTGAGGATCTCGGGCACTTTCCCCGGGGAGATCCTCAAGGCGTTGGCCCGCTCCAAGCGGACGGCGGGCCGCTCGGGGGTGCCGCGCGGGCCTCGCGTCAGGTCCAACAAATGCTTCTCCAGCCCCAGGTTCTTCAGCTCGATCATCTCCTCCTGCTCGACGGGCCGGTGCATGGCCACCTCCTGGGCTGAGGAGGTCGCCAACAAGGAAAGGGCCTGGGAACCAGCCCGGTGGCCCCCATCAGAGGCTGAGAAACATTCCCGCCTACCCACCCAGCCGCCGCCACCACCCGTGGCTTGGAAAGTCCTGTGGCGTGCGTGCAGCAGAACCACTCCACGACTCACGATCTTCCTGCCACTCTTTTCTCAACCTCATCAAACTCTCCGCCCTCCCGCCCCGCTTTTTTTTGGCAGCCTCTCCTGCCCCTTCCCAACCCACCCACCGCTCGGATTTTAAAGCAGCCAGAAAAAAAAGCACAGGCGATCTTTCTTGGTGGGAAAAGAGCAGCGCCTCCGCCTCCTTCCTTTGGCGGTTCCCCTGAACCAGCGCCAGAACGTCCTTGTCCAGCGTCTAGTAGGCGCAAAGACCGCGCTGGATGGAGACGAGACGAAGAAGCTGGCAAGGATTCCGTTACTTAATTGGGACGTTTCTCAAAAATGCTGCCCGCTGCCGTTTCCCGCGCACAGACCAGCGAGCCCAGGAAAAGTCCCAGCTCAACTCCTCCATTCAGGTCTCTCCCGTCCCCCTTCGCGGGTGGAAACGGGGCGGAGGAGGAGGAGGAGGAGCGCAACACAGGCGGGGCTGCCGGGCCGCTCGCTTTTTCCGCCCGAGGCGAGCAAGAAATGAACCTCCGCGCCCACCCCCACCCCCACCCCTCGGGCCTGGTGGTCCAGGAAGAGCGGGGCGGCCGGAGGGACGGGGGTGGTGGAGGGTGGGAGAAGAGAGGCAGCCGGACTGCCCCCCTCCCCTCCCCTCCCCTCCCCACCCCGGAGTCTTTTGAGGGAGAAAAGTTGGCGCGGAGGAGGCGGCGCGGGCGCGTAGGCGGCGGGCTGGGCCGGCGGCGAAGGAGAAAGGCGGGAGAGCCCGGCGAGAGCGCGAGCGAGCGAGCGAAGCACGGAGGGAGTTCCAAAGGACGACCCGGCAGGGAAGACAGACGCGGGCGGCGGGCGGGGGCGAAATGGGTGGGGGGAAATAAGGCAGGAAGAAAGCCAAGGCTGCTCTTCCAAATGGCTCTTATTATTAGCCCTCCCGAGTTGGCCCGCCGGGGCAAGGAAGGCGAACCCCGCCAGGCCCTTTTCAGGTTTTCCTCAAGCTTCCCAAGTTCACAACAAGAAGGGAGGTGGAGCGACGACTCTGTTGCCCCGCTCCCCTACCCCCCCCCACACTTCTGGGGCGCGCCGCCCTCCGCGGCCCCGTTTCTGCAGGTTTTGGAGCAGGCGACAACCGCAGCGGCGAGCCTCCTCCTGACGTCAAACCCGGCGAGGAGAAGTCCGCAGCCGGAGGGGAGACAGGCAGCCAAGTGTCGCCCTCTCTTCAGAACATAAGACGAGACCTGGTGGATCAGGCCAAGGGCCCATCCAGTCCAGCTCCCTTTATCTCACAGGGGCCCCACCAGATGCCTCTGGGAGCGCATGAGACAAGTAGATGATACTTCTCCCCTGCGCCTGGCATTTTGAGGTACCCTCCCTTTAAGCCTGGAGGCTACAGATACAGTCTCTTGTAACCTGCCATGAACTTTTCCTCCAGAAATCGGCCCAATCCCATTTTAAAGGTATCTAGGCCAGATGCTATGGCAAGGAGTTCCACAGACTAACAAAACACTGAGTAAAGAAACATTTTGTCTGTTCTCACTCTCCCAACCCTCAATATGAATGAGTGGATGACCCCTGATTCTAGCATTGTGTGAAAGGGAAAAGAGCTTTCTTCTATCCACTTTATTCATCCCCTGTATATGTTTATACAGTGGTGCCTCTGCTTAGGAGAGGCTCGACTCAGGAGCAATTTGATTTAAGAGCAAAAAAATTGGCATTTAACTGTTGCCTTACAAATTTTAGATGCACTCTGCTCTACTTACATTTTTTTTAAAAAAATCGATTTATTTATTTATTTTATTCTTTAGATAGGGCTACTGTACTTAAGAGTTGATTGACTTAAGAGCATTTCTTCAGAACGGATTAAACTTATAAGTGGAGGTAGCACGGTACATCTCAATCATGTGGTTGAGGTGCCTTTTTTCAGACTAATGAGTCCCAAGTGCTGTGTAGCCTTTCCTCATAAGGGAGGTGCCCCAGCCCAGTAATCATTTCTCTTCAGCACCTTTTCCAGTTCCACTAGGTCTTTTTTGAGATGCCGTAACCAGAACTGTATGCAATACTCCAGGTTTTGTACAATGGCATTATAATATTGGTTGTTTTATTTTTATTCCCCCTTTTAATAATCCCTAACATGGAATTTGCCTTCTTCACCACCACCACACACTGGGTTGACACTTTTATCAAGTTATCCACCAAGGTCGATTTACTAATCCATCAGCTCAGTACCCATTAGTAGATAAGTTTTGCTTTTTTGCCCCAATATGCATTACTTTGCATTTTCTTACACTGAGACACATATGCCATTTTGCTGCCCATTTTCTGAGTTTGGAGAGATCATTCTGAAGCTCTTCATAATCCTTCCTGATCTTTACCACCTGAAAAAGTTTGTGCCATATGGAAACATTTCACCTCATTACTTATCCCAGTCCAGGTCATTTTTGAACAGGTTGGAAAGCATTGGTCCCAGGACAGTTCCCTGGGCAACACCACTTTTCACCTCTCTCCACTGTGAAAATTGCCCATTGACACCTACCATCTGTTTCCTGGTTCTCAACCAATTTTCAATCCATTGGAGGACCTGACCTCTTATTCCCTGACAATGGAGTTTTCTCAGCAGCCTTGGTGAGGGACTGTGTCAAACGTCTTCTGAAAATCCAGACAGGCAAATTCCACTGGTTTCCCCACATCCACATACCCCTTGAGTCTTGACATTTTCAAAGAATTCTAAAAGATCTGTGAGGCAAGATTTACTTTTGTAGAAGCCGTGCTGAATTCCCATCAGCAAGGCTTGTTCTTCTCTGTATTTTAAGATTTTCTCTTAGATGAGGCTTTCCACCATCTTCCCTGGAACAAACTTCAAGCTAACTGACCTGTTGTTTCTTTGCCCCCCCCTTTAAAGATTGGCATGACATCTGCTGTCCTCCAGCGCTGTGGCCATTTTTAAGGACACATTGCATATTTTAGTTAAGAGATCCACAACTTCATTTTTCAGTTCCTAATAATCTTTGGATGGATGCCATTGGGGCCTGATGACATTGATATCCAGATTATCAATTAGGTCTAAGCCATCCTCTCTTTTAAACTGTGTTTGATTTAATTCTTTATTCAGGAGGGGCTGCCTGGGCACCAGAATGTGCCCAAGGTCTTCTCTGATGAAGACAGATGCCAAGCACCCATTTAAATTATCTGCAATCTCCAAGTCTCCCTTTATCTCCCTCACCATCTAGAGGGCCAGCCACTTCTCTGACAGGTTTCCTGCTTCTAACATAAAAAAGCTTCTGTTATTCCCTCTATATTGCTGGCCATGCATCCCTCAAAGTCTTTCTTTGCCTTCTGTATCATCGTCTTATATTTCTTTTGCCAGAGTTTGTGTTCCTTGTTATTTTCCTCATTTGGGAAGGATTTCCATTTGTGAGTGTACCCCTCCTTGCCCCTTAAAGCCTCTCTAATGCTGCTAGCTAACCAGGCAGGCACCCTCTTGGATTTAGTTGAGCCCTTCTTTCTGTGCAGTCTATACTTCCGCTGGGCCTCTGCTACCATTGTTTTGAACAGTCTCCATGCACTCTGGAGAGACTGGATTCATTTTAACTTCCCTTTCAATTTCTTTCTAACTAGTTTCCTTATCTGAGCGAAGTCCATCCTGTGGAAATCAAGATTTTGTGTGTGTGTGTGTGATTTACTTGATACTCTTCCTCCAACATGCATTCTGAAAGAGACTGCAGCATGGTCAGTCTTCCCCCAGCGGCTCAGTGACATTAACGTCCTTAACTGGGTCCTGAGTGCCACACAATGTTAAATCTAGAGTCACCTGTCTGGTGGGCTCCATGAGAAGTTACTCTAAAGGCACTGTTATTTAGCATGTCAAGAAACCTGGTCCCTCTTTCTTGACCCAAGCAAGCATTGGTGCAATGAAGTACCCCATGATTACAGCCTACCCCTCCTATAGAATTTATTGCCTGGGATTGTGGTATCCTACTGTTTTTCAACGTTCTACCTGGTTTCTGTTATGGCCACTGCATCAATGTTGTCCCTTGCCACCAAATGTTCCAGCTCTCCTGTCTTTGCTTGGAGACTTTGCATGGAAGCACCTTGATTCGGTTCAAAAGCTGCTCTGCCAAGTTGGGGTTGCTCCTGAGGCTGTGTATAGCATCACATTCAGTTTTTGTGAGGTTATATGTTAAGTGTGGTTCCTTGTTGATGATCTCAGTCCTGGCCCCGTGGCGGAAACATTCAATGTAGAGGTCACGTTCTTTGTTGCGGCCTTCTGTGGGAGTCCAAGTGGAATTCTTTTCGTGGTATTTCGGTGCAGGTGGAGTTGTAGTGGTGCCATCAGTTTGGACTTCAACTGAAGAAAGCAACAGAGGCTGTATTCTTACTCCAAGGAATGGTGGTGACCAGACCCAACCTTTACCCCACTCCCAAAATGCCCCCTCATTCCCAGCGTGCCAATCCTGCTGAAGGGCCAACATCTAGAGAGCCACCACTTGGCAAACAGCAGGCGGCTTTTCGCTACATGTAAGCAGCTCATGTTGGGGGTGATATGAAATTTAGCTATCTCTCAGTTGTATAACCAAGCATCATAGTAGAAGTTTAATAGGAAGATGGACAGTAACCGTTCAAGTGCTGAAGCTTGGTAGGCTACACATATTCTGGGTTTTAAGAGCTGCCACCAAGTGGAATTATGATTTTGCTGTTTGCATTCTAGTGAAGTCAAGAAGTGCAAACATAGGAGATTAGGGTCATCATCATCTTTATTTCCTCTCCCCCCCTCCCGGCATTTCCTGCCTGTACACAGATCTCTATCTGTTTGTCTTTGTCTAAAATCATTGTCTCAAAAATGTTTTCCTCCTGTGTAGTCATAATATTCTACTGTCCCTTAAACCTTTTATGCTGTGGTGTGGACATATATCATTTCCTATTGACTTCCTGAAGCTAGGGCCATGCTTCACCTCATTTCCCCCTGCTGAGGCCTACCATTATCCCAAAACAGAGATTGTCAAAAACACTTTTGCTTGGAAAGATTTTGCTCTGCTCTTTTGGACTTGGGGCAAATTACCCACTAGTTCTGTAAATGCATGTTCTGGACCTGGTGTTTGCGAAAACTATGTAGTGGTAGAGCAGAGCACATAATATTGTAAAGGAGAACTGGCATCTCCTGCCTAGAAATGGTCTCCCAGCTATGTCTCCAATCACTTTTGTAACCTTTTGCAAATTAACCACTCCAGGAAGTATTTGCAGGTACAAATCCTCTGTATTTTGACTGAGTGTGGTGGTTCAGGCTAACAAGACAGTAGCAGCCACTAAGTTTCCCCGTGGCATGCATGCACAAAGTCTTGCATACATTTAGCCAGCTCCAGTTGAGTCCTAGAAGCCTGAGTCAACCTAGCAGTTGCTATCTCTTCCATGGGATCAGCAATTCTAGAGGTTCCCCTACTTCTAGCACATCAACATCAGTGTCACAAGGAAGACCAAAATGGTACCAGTTCTGGGAAAGTTTATGGTAGCCGATCCAAGTAGCTAAACACTGGATTTAGGGCCAAGGTACTCCCAGCCACATGATGAAAAGCACATAACAAGGAGAAATTTTATTTTATTTAAAATAGGAAAAGAAAAGCCAAATTGCATAAGATATAGTCACATTGTTCCACAGATAAACTCAAAGGCAGCAGGGGTATCACTTGTGGCAGGAAGTAAAGCATCCCCATGTTTCTAAGCCATCCCCATTGCAAACCTCAAAGTCTCAAAGCAAGAACAAACAAACAAAAACAGACTTCCAGCATGCATGATGGAGAAAGCATTGAGCTGAAGGACTTGTCTCTCTGGGTCTGGACTATGACGGCAGGCAGTGGGACAAATGCCAGAGAGAAGAGGAGTTCTTCCCTAGCCATGTTGCTGTAAAGATGTGTCCATTTGGACTTATAGAATGGGATTGGCAGCCTGTTCTACCACCTTATACAAATACCGTAGTAGACTGGGCCTGTAGAGCAAATGTGCTTGGCCAACCACATATTCCAGTAGACCGAGGCTGCCAGGATGGTTGAAAAGAGGTGGTTAGTAGACCATACCTTGCTGAGGCAGCAGAGGACATCTCAGTTCAATATGGCCTGATCTAGGTAGATGGCTGATCTAGCTGCAGAAGGTAGCCCAGGCCTCTTTCTTCTCCAAGAAGGCAGGTTGACTTGAAAATTGGTAAGACCAGGCCTTTTGCCCATAAAAAGTCAGTTTTTAAATTTATATATGGTGTACTGCATATATTAAACACACTTTCAATAAGTTCTCTCTCTCTCTCTCTCTCTCTGTTGTTTTTATAGTTATCTGAATTACTAAAAAACAATAAATGGAGGGGTACATTTTGTGCAGTTTACCGTGGGGGCTAAAAAGGCTAATTACAGCCCTGGCTGTGGTGGCCTTCTGGGATGCTCAGATGTATCTCTGCAGGACATTCATTCATTCATTCATTTGCTTCATTTTTGTACCGCCCATCTTCCAATCTGGAACTCTGGGTGGTTTACAAGTTAAAAAAAATAGCAATACAGGACGAAAAAATGGGGGAAAATCCTAGCAAGATGGATCAATGGGCAAGAGAACAGGAGAAGGAGAAAAAAGAAAAAAAAATTTAAGATAATGGTCGCCATATGTCTCCCTGAAAAGCATGGTTTTCAAAGCCTTTATGAAGGTGGGCAGGGACTCTGCAAGACACAGCTCACTCGGGAGATGGTTCCGTAGCGAGGGGCCCAGCACAGAGAAGGTGCGGTTGCGCGTAGCTGATCTCCGCGCCTCCCTGGGAGTGGGCACCCTGAGTGAGCGCACCTGCGACATTCGAGTGGGCTTGGCCTTAGCTGACATCTGGGAGATACGCTCCGACAGGTATTCAGGGCCCAAGCCGTGGAGGGCTTTGAAAACCAAAACCAGGACCTTGAACCTTATCTGGAGAGCCACGGGCAGCCAATGCAGGCGAGCCAGAACTGGGGTGATGTGGCGGTATCTACGAGCACCCACTACCAGTCTGGCCACCGCATTCTGCACCCGTTGGAGTCTCCGGACAAGGATCAAGGGCAACCCCACGTAGAGTGTGTTACAGTAATCCTTGAGATCACGAGGGCCTGCACAACTGTCCTCAGGGAGGACTCTTCAAGGTATGGACGGATCTGGGCGATCCTGCGGAGTTGGAAAAAAGCGGCCCTGGAGACGGCCATCACCTGGGCTTCCAGGGAGAGGGCAGAGTCCAGGACAACACCCAGATTCCTAGCCCTGTCGGTAGGCTGGAGGGAGACTCCCCCAGACTAGGGAGGGGGCCATTGTACCTAGACGAGGGCGCCCCGAAGGACAGTACCTCAGTCTTCTCTGGATTCAGTTTGAGCCTGTTAATCCTGGTCCATTCCAGAACTGCCTCCAGGCACAGATCAAGGGAGCGTAGACGTAGAAAAGGAGAGATAGAGCTGCGTATCATCAGCATACTGATGACAGCAAACTCTAAATCTCCTGATATGTAAAGACAAGCCTTCTCTCTTTCTCCAGACTTAGTTGCTGCTTCTGATCACCTCCAAAGTTCAAAGTGATTAGCACTAGGTCTCGCAGCCTTTCCCCCCTAAACTTGGGAGAAGAACTCAATAACTTACGTTACTCATTTTAAAACTGTGTATGGCATAAATGATTACACAGTTTCAACTGAGTGGCCTCTTGGTAAATGAAATCATTCAGTCTGAGCCTCCTGCGGCTGATCAAGGCACTTGACATGGTTCCTGCAAAGGCTCTATTGCTGACAGTGTTGACATGTACAGTTTGTTGCTGTTGGTTACTAGGAAACAATATTATTGGGTTTGCTTTCCTTCCTAGTATCCTGCCTCAGTTTGGAATGGGAAAAAAACACTCAAAAAGAGCATGACAGGCCTTTTGCATTTGCTGTAGGGTACTGCAGTCTTATGAGAAAGTGAATTCATATGAAGACATCCAAATATACTCTTGAAGGAGGGGAGACATTCTATTTTTGCTATTTCCTGGGAGTAAGTATCTGCCAGGGAAAACTGACCTTTGGAAGGATTTTATATGTAGCCTTTTTGACAATGATTCATTCTTGGGCAGGCCTTTTTATTTCTGGCCTCTTGTAGCCCTGAAATACTGAAAGGACTCCTCCTTTTCTGAGATCATGTGTCCTCAGCATTTCCGTTGCATGCTTTACTTCTTCAGTTATCATTATATCAGATATTTTGATTATAAGTAGCAACTGTGAGCTTTACTGGGACAGCAGTCAGCATCCTCTTGGTACATGGCATCCAGGTGGTGGGCACTGCCAAGGCCAGACAGCTAGTTTCCTTATCATAAACAACAGCCTGCTTGTATGTGAGACTTAGGAGGGAGATAGTCACAGAGAAGCTGCATATAAAAAGAAAACCTGAGAAGGAAGGAATGGGAAGAGAGTCAAGTAGCGTCAGTCTTGCTTCCCTTTTGTTTCTGTATCACAGGAGCAAAGTATCTTCATACCTCAGTGATTGACAGACATGCTATTTACTTGCCAGAGCATGGTTTCATAACAATGTATGTTCCACACAAAAAAAGTATGTACTGCTCTAAATGCCCTCTAAAGCAGATGTGGGAAGAATGTAGACATTTAGGTGAGAGATGGCTGGTGTCAGATGCATCATAGTCAATGGAGAGGAATCATAAGAGATTCCAATGTGGACATTTTAGAAGTATTGTACATTGAAATTTTTGATTACGTTGAGTCCCACTGCTGGGAGAAAGGCAGCATAGAAATGCAATTAAAAATACTAAGTAAAGCATCTGAAGGGCCGACGGTTTCCCGTCCCAGGCTACAGCATCTTAATTGCCCACACAAGATCAAGCCCTTCTAAATACTTTGGTACAACAAAGGCACCACACAGCCATACATTGTTGCTGGAAAAAAAAATAGTTCCCACCCAGTTAGTGAGAGGATTTTTAGCCACAGAGAATGGGAAAGTGGTAAATGACATCATCTCTCCCAGCCAAAAAACCTTGGAGTTTTGATCCGCAGCCCTGGCTCCCCTACAACATACTGTAGGTTAGCAACTTAAATGTAACTAAGAAAATAATACAGAAGTCTAGAATGTTGCATTTTGTGAAGAGTTTGGCAGGTTGCCATGAGTGAGAAAAGGCTTGACAGCGTGTGACACCTGAACTGTTTCTGGGCACAATTCAGTGTTGGTTCTAACCTAGAAAGGCCTGTGTGGCTTGAGTCCAAGCTGTCTCAAGGACTGTGTGTTCATTTAGGAGCCCGCTCAAGTATTAAGGTCATCAGGAGAAGCCTTTCTCTCAGTAATACCACCTTCACAGGTGTATAGGGTAGTTACACAAGAGGGCCATTTCTGTCACTGCTCTCAGACTTTGGAACTCCCTCCCATACAAAGCTAGGCTGGCCCCGTTCTTTCACAAGCAAGTGATCTTTCTCTTCAGGCTTGCTTTCCCTGAGTGTCTGGCTGCCTGAGTGGGGTTTTTACAATCAATTTTTATACTTTACTGCTTTGAATGCATTTCGGTGTTGTTTTTAGTTTTATATGGTACAGTATTTGTCTGATCTCGTAGTATGCTCACTGTTTTTTTTTTTTTGGCTTTTAATATTTAATGATATAAGCTGCCTTGGGACCTTTTTAAGGCAAAAGGTAGGGTAAAACATTTTGAATACATAAACAAATAAGAGGTTGGGATAAGGCTAGAAGCGCAATTTTCTTTTTCTGGGGTTTTAAGAACTAGTATTGTTTTAAGAAGTGTTTGCCTGCTCAACATGAATCTAGCAAATGTGTTTGTTTAAGTTTGTATCTATTCATTACTAAATCCTTCACTTTGAATAAAAGCTGCTCATACTGAGTTGGCAGCAATGATTGTGCCGATTGTGGAGGCACTGTAACTGGTGTACAAAATGTTTGTTATGAGAGTAGCAACACGGTGCTCTCCTATTCCAGTACCAGCCGAGACTGTCTATTCTTCTGTCTTGGCTAGGAAGGGCTGAGGCTTTTCATATCCACATAGCTGCCAGAGCCTTCCCTCTCTTGTGACTTGTAGTTTTGGCTTTCCCCATCCTTCCAGCTGGCTAATCAGTTGAAAACCTACAAGACAATAACCTTGGCGTACAGTTCCTTCCCTTCCTGGAACAAGACACGCAGGAAGAATATGTGACCTGGGAGCAAACGGGAATTTTTTTAAAAAAGAAGATAATTATGTTGTACAGGGTTATGCGTGTCTCATGTTATTGCACTACTAGAAAACAATGTTTGTTGCTTAGATTACCTTATATCCCCTGATGACCTCAAATTACTTCATAACTGAACAATGCGCTATCCCAACTATTCTATTGTAGAAAACTGAGACACAGAAAAGTTATGTGAAATTAGCCGTCTGTATAGTTAGACTTGATTCCAAAATGAGCTACCTCATTTCCCTAATCTGGTTCTCTGAAGGGTTTAGTTATCAGTCCCTTAAATGGTTGTGCAGGGAATAACAGGTTTTTAAACATAAATCCACTACTTTCTCCCTAAGTTTTTAAACTTCACACAAACAAGTCATCCTATTCATATTTCATTAAAATTAAGTCCCACCAAGTTCAACAGGACTTGCATACCAAAAACTGCATCTAGAAATGTAGCCTATCTCGGGTTACATGATAAAAACAGGGAGTCAAGCAAGTTATCCAAAATATCTAGATGCTCAGTCTAGAGCAGGGCTACAGAATCTGTGGCCTCCTAGATCTTGTTCAGCTATATCCTCTACTTAATCATTGGTCATATTATCTGGTGGGAGTTATATTCCAGCAACTTCTGGAGGCCACAGATAGTATTTCATTTTTTTCTTTGCAAGTGATTTCATTTTTTTCTTTGCAAGTAGATACTGCAATATATCGATACCCTTCAAAACTGAGGCTTCTAGCTAGAAGAAAGAAGGTATGGAAAAGTCACAGAACAACACTCCCAGCATTTGTAGCATGATATTTGATTGATCAAATAAGCTTGTGACATAAACATTGTATTATCTTGTCTTCTCTGGGGGAAAATCCAGAATGAGTCACATCTGAAATGACAAACAACTTCTCGGTGCATGAACATGGTTTAGAAATCGACACAAAGAACAAAAGAAGCTGCAGAATCTCTACAGATTCACAGTAATGGGTTTTTACTCCATAAAAATATATGCCTGGAATATATAATGATAGTATGGTTGAATCAACCAGTTCAAGAGCAGGCTTGGCACAAGATGATTAGTCAACTGCAGTCTTTATTTCACATTTCAGTACAGCTTCATGTGCCTCCAACAGCAACTCAGAATTGGATAGTCAGAGAATTTCCACATTAACTCTAAGGTGTATTAATCATGCCTGCAAAGCCTGCCTCCATCTGGGAGTGAAAGGCTGTAAAAAAAAATAGCTGGAATCGTATGTTGGGGTGGGTGAGAAAGGTACAAAAAAAAATCTGCAAAAGCTGTGTGAGCCACGGTTGGCTCATTTATGTTCTCTTTTTTAAAAAAATTATTGAATGCATGTAAAAGTTAAAATAAGACAAAATTACAGCTTTGGCCACAGACTGAGTTCTTCATGGGTTATTAGACTAATTACTGCATATTTCCATAAACCTGTCTCAAAAGAATACAGGGGAAATAGAAATGATGGCACGGTGTCTACATGTTAATGTATTGCGGAAAGGAAAATGAAAAGGGACATGAAAACTGCCATTTTTCAAGTTCTGAGCAGCAGCCTTTGTTGCCAAATGAACTGAATGTTTTTCCTTAAGCAACCAATTGCGAAGAGTTGTAGCTCTGAACAGAACAAAGTCTGTTAAAACTCAGTTTTGGATTTTATGTTGATTCTTAATCTGCACCTGTAGCCAGAGCAACCATTCACCTCTAGTGTTAAAATTTAACTGGCCAGTTAAATTAGACATTAAGCCTTAGACCAAGACTTTACCTAAAAAACAATGTTGTTTAGAGAGGCTTATCCAGTTAGGATGGTTACACCTCCTTTGTACTCTCCAGTAAGGCTTCAGTTTACTCTCATGGGAACTTTTTCTAAGGGGCTTCGCTTACACAGTATATCGCAGTATCCTGATAAAAATTCCTATCTTGTAAACTATTAGTTTAATTAACAACAAAGCAAGGATTAAACAACAGAATCAGCTTTCTATGCAGCTGTGGAGATGTCATGTGTTATGCTCTCAACTGTGAAATCATGCAGCTCGGCAACAAGAATTACAGCATTTAATTAACCACATCCTTTCTTCTCCTTCTCCCACAGCTTAGCTCTCGGTGGTTCTAAAGTAACACTGTGCAATTCAGAAACTAGATGGGATGGCTGAAAGTAATGCTGCTTGTTAGTCACCACCACACATTTCACACCTTATACTATAAGAGACAGCTGCATGGTAACATGATGGTCATTTTAATCAGGGAATTTGTTAAGTGCTACCTCTTTAACTGCCCTTCTCTATTTCCAATCACCCATCCCAGAAACTGTTCTTTCCCAATAAAATGGTTCACTGGGCTGTAGTTATACATGGTGCATGGAATATGTAAATTGCAACAAGACTCAAGATTGATGCCCCAGGATTAAGAACGTATTTGTAATTTCAAGGCCATACTTAAGTTCCCCAGATCTTCCAGGATATTTTTTTTAAATAAAGGAACACTCCGAATGTGTCTCTCTCTCTCTGTGCATTCTATAATAATGCAATGTTAATTGGATCTGAAGAAGTAGCCCAGAAGAGAACGGTGCCTTGGAAGTTTGGTCATTTGCAAACATCTTATTTGTGAAAACCAAAGCACAGATATTTTTTTTAAATCTCAAAGCCATTGTGTGAACACCCCACGGGAAGTGCAATGCTCACCTTTACTTCAAAGAATCTGTTGTGTCTGTGCCATAAGCATGGAGGGAGGTGCTTGATCAAAGGCATTATGCGATGTGACCTCTAAGATTATGCATTATGAACGGCAAAGTAAATAACAGCTCTCTTGTAATTTGAATTTTGACTATTTAAAAAACAGGAACAGTAGAAAATTCTGCCCAGTATAATTAGTTGGTGGATGTGGCCTGCATTTGTACATCTTCCTGTATTTTCTTCACGGTATCAACCATCAAGTTACAAGCTTTCTTGTGCTTTTGCCAGTGCTGCACCTGACATTCTCTGCAAAAGGTAGAGAAATAAAGCCAAATGAAGAACAATAAACCATGAGCTTGGCATTAAGAATGGAATATAGATACTAAAATATCAGTATAAGCAATGAATGTTTTACTTTCGGAGCTATGCTGGATGGCAACAAGAGAGATGGGTAGAAAGAGAGTGAATGTTGCAGAATGGATCTGATCCATGTTTCATATAAAAATATTGTCACCCTCATTGCTGTTAAACAACACAGGACTGGAACTGTGTGGATACTGACCAATGAGGCTTAACAGCCTGCATGGTGAGGAACCATTGTCCATGGAAGAACCTGGAACACTCAACAACCTGTCTTGTGGGAGAATCTACTGTAAACTGTGAATAGTTCTGGGCATTCAAAGTTGCAGCTTATAAGAGTAATCACAACTATAGAGTCTTCTGCAGTTCTTAAAAGAATAACCAAATTTATAATCTGGTGAAGATAATAACGAAAAGTCTTATTCCTTGTCACTTTAAAAGCTAAGACCTTGCAAAATAGGAAGTTTTCTTATAATTTTAGAGCTCTGACTTAATGACTTGGCTGTGTTTGTGTTTTAACAAAAGGTACACAAAGGAAAATGCAAATAATTGGGAAGCCTCATGCCTTTTCAACTTCCTTTTTAATTGAGAGGTGTGTGGCTGACAATGAGATAGTAACAATGTAGCTGAAATGGCAAATTTAGTTCAACTTCTCTCATCATCTGGAGTCTGCTGATCTATCAGTTTTTCATCCATCATTTGGCATGAATTTGTGTTTGAACTAATTCTCTACAGTTATTTGTGTATATATAAGCCTCAGCACCCCTACTGCTGCTTTTATGTATGACATAAGGGCATATTCATTTATATATTTGTTTTAAAACACTAATATCTCATTATGAGTTGGGGTTGACGATCAAAAACATCCTCATAATTTAAATCAAAATTTACTAAATCTGGGTTGGGCAAAGCACAATCCTTCGGTTGTTGGATTACAACTCCCAGCAGTATTCACTAGTATCTGTCATGGCTAGGTTTAATGGGAGTTGTAATCCAGTCATAACTGAAAGACTGCATGTTACCCATGGGATCATCCTTCTAACTTGGTAGCCCTTCAAATGCTTTGGACTATGACTCCAACGATCTGGCCCATGAAAAGCGCCGACAAAAACTCTAGTCCAGACCATTTGGACAACACTGTGCTATAGTAGGGCACAATAAAATAACAGGAATAGCACTTGAAATATTTAACATATTTAGAAAAATATCGAAACAATGGGCAAAATCCTATTCTATAACTTAATGCCCAGCACAACTCAAATCTGACACTGGAAATGTTTTACTTATGTTATTCCCTTCATTTTAATTTCTAAGGCTCCCTTTTGCTGCAGGAAAGCCTTCGGGAGCTTTGGGTGGCTGGATGGGAGCCTTCAAAAGTAGAAAAGTGCAGCTGGGGTGCTACTGGTGGGGTTGGGATTCCACTAGGCTGGAACATGCCCTAGTAACTTCCCGATTCCTGACTGGGATGGATTACAGAGATCACATTACACCCCTACTAAAGCAACTCCACTGGCTGCCAACCAGCAATCAAGCACAATTCAGGGTGCTGACCTTAACCTACAAAGCTGCCTCAAAGATTGAATCTCACAGTATGAACTGGCTTGGGTGCTAAAGTCATCAGGAGAGGCCTTTCTGTCCAGCCTGCCATCCTCACAGGTACGTCTCATAAGAACACATGAAAGAGCCTTCTCTGTTGGTGCTCCCAGACTCTGGAACTCCCTCCCGCTGGAGGCCAGAACTGCCACATCTCTGCTGTCTTTCCAGAAACAGGCAAAAACCTCCCTCTTTAGGCAAGCTTTTCCTGAATGATGGACTACCAGTTATGTGACTTTTTAGAGGGAATGCATTGTCTGACTTTATAAGTACACCTGTGTTTTCCATGTTAGTTTCCATCCTTCATTATGGATTTTTCGTTTCTTTTAACTGTTCGTGTGCTCTTTTTAGTTTTAATGTTGCCTTTTAATGTTGTAAGATGCCTTTTCTAATTCCCTGTTCTTAAACTTGAACGGGTCTTCTTAAATGTTCTGGGCTAAATATTGTCCCTCATTATTGTAAGCCACCTTGGGTTCTTTTCCAAGGAGAAAGGCAGGGTAAAAATACTCAAAATAAATAAATACATGCCTTCCTTACATACTTAGTGGAGAATGCTTTCACAGCAGTCAGATTTCCAGCCAAGGGAGCTTCTCTTCTACTACTGAATTTTACCCTACATATGCCCACTGAAATGAAAAATAATTCTTCTTCATATAATAACAGGTAGTCAGACCTCATACTTTCAGCAACAGTAATAGGAATGCTAGCTAGAGATATGTACAAAATAAATTTTTCAAAAAAAAATATAGAAATTAAGTTTACAGATTAAATGGAAAGCCAATAAAATACCAAATTATTTACAACATAGGCTTCCAAATGAATAGCTTCTCATTTTGTGAGTACTTTTGAAGCTGTTGCCAACAGATCAGTTCAGATGTTTGGTATGCTGCTTACCGTTTGCAATACCACTCATTGCGGCAACGGGAGCATCGTTTTGCTGCTTGGGAACCACACATCCCACACCTAGGCTTGTCTGGGATCAGGGCTTCCATTACATCCAGGTTGTATGTCTTAGCCCATCTGGAGTAAGATAAAATAGACAATTCCAATAATTCCTTAGTCCTTAGAGTCTACAACAGGATGGAATGACCAAATCTCAGATTAATATTGTACACAGTAGAATGCAGAATGTTATTTATTTATTTATTTATTTATTGTATTTATACCCCGCTTATTATCAGAAGATCTCTAAGCGGCTTACAAAGCCACAGTTGGCACAGATAATCACAATTGAAAAGACAGACGATACACACAGCAACTAATACAATTAAAAACCTGATAGCGTTCCTGAAACTATCTGATAAAAATATCTAATAAAAATATCATTCAAAGACATGGCGATGGCGGGGTAGATAAGGCGAAAAAAAAAAAAAACCTAGGAATCGCCGAAGGCCTCCCGGAAGAGGTAGGTTTTTAAAGCCTTCCGGAAGGCCAGCAGGGACTCTGCAGAGCGCACTTCAGGAGGGATGGAATTCCAAAGGCTAGGGGCCGCCACTGAGAATGCCCGGGTCCGAGTACTCGACTTCCGGGCTTCTCGGGGAGTGGCGACCCGCAGCAAGTGCGCTCGCGCCTGCCGAACGGGACGGGCCGAGGTGGATCGCTGAGCGATACGCTCTGTCAGGTAGTCCGGTCCCAAGCCATGGAGGGTTTTATAAACTAAAACCAGGACCTTGAATCTAATCCGGGCTGCAACGGGCAACCAGTGCAGGCGGGCCAGAACTGGCGTGATGTGATCATGCCGACGCACGCCAGCCACCAGCCTGGCCGCCGCATTCTGTACCCGCTGCAGGCGCCGGAGAAGAGTCAAGGGCAACCCCATGTAGAGGGCGTTACAGTAGTCCAGCCTCGAGATCACCAGTGCTTGGACCACTGTTCTCAGAGAGTTCGCGTCGAGGCATGGGCGGATCTGGGCGATCCGACGGAGATGGTAATAGGCGGACCTGGTCACCAACGCCACCTGGGACTCCATGGAGAGCGCCGGGTCCAGGAGCACGCCCAGATTCCGCACCCCCTCCGCGAGCTGGAGGGAAACTCCCCCCAGACAGGGGAGGGGGCCACCGTACCCCGACGGCGAGCTCCCAAAGAACATAACCTCCGTCTTCTCGGGGTTGAGCTTAAGCCTGTTCGCCCCGGTCCAAGTCAGTACGGCCTCCAGGCACCCGTCGAGAACTTCCACAGCTTCCACAGCAGAGGTGGAAAAGGAGAGATAGAGCTGCGTGTCATCAGCGTACTGATGACAGCAGACTCCAAAACTCCTGATGACCCCCGCCAACGGCCTTACGTAGATGTTGAACAGCATGGGGGACAGAGACGACCCCTGTGGAACCCCACAAGGGAGAATCCAAGGGGCCGATAACTCCCCCCCATGCTGGACGTACTGCGGCCGGCCCTCCAGGAAGGAACGGAGCCATCTGCGAGCAGAGCCTCCGATCCCGACCTCAGAGAGCCGGTCCAGCAGGATACCGTGGTCGACGGTATCGAAGGCCGCTGACAGATCCAAGAGGACCAACAGGGTAGAGCAACCCCTGTCGGCCGCCCGGATAAGGTCATCTTGCAGGGCGACCAAAGCTGTTTCGGTACCCCGACGGGGCCTGAACCCGGACTGGCATGGGTCGAGGCACTGTCGATCCTCCAGGTATGACTGCAGCCGGACCGCCGCCACCCTCTCGATCACCTTGCCCATAAACGGGACGTTGGCGATTGGGCGATAGTTTGTTAAATCGTCCACCGCAAGGCCGGGTTTTTTCAAAATGGGCTTTACCACCGTCTCCTTCAGACGAGAGGGAAAAACCCCCTCACTGAAGGAAGCGGTGGCGATGACAGAAGCCCATTCGGCCATGGTCCCTCTGGCAGCTCTAATTAGCCAGGCAGGGCAAGGGTCGAAAGGGGTGGAGGCAGGCCGGCAATGCGCCATAGCCCTGGAGACATCGACAGCAGAAACAGGCCCAAGCGCATCCAACCGAGGCGACGAAGGCGGACCAGCAACTGGTGATGGCGGGGCGGGACCACTGCAACCGGAGTCAAAGCCGGCACGGATGGCCTCTATTTTTGTTCGAAAAAAGGCTGCGAACTGCTCGCTACTGAAATCAGTAGGAGGAGGCCTGGCCAGTCTAGGATTGTTGAGGTCACGAACCACCCGGAAAAGCTCCGCCTGGCGGTTCGAGGCCTCAGCAATGTTGTTAAAGGAAACAATGACTCTCTTAGGGGAGTATGTTTTTATTGTGAATCTTGAGTTCCAACAGCAGGCAAAATCCTGTTGTGTAGTGTTATGCTTTTGTAAACTAGATTTGGGACGGGACATAATTAATTCAAATGAATTGAAAGCTTATCACATTTCAGAGGCTCCTTTGGGCTCTCTTTGACTTTGGGAGAGCATCAGGACATGGGGAGCAGGAAAGCCTTTAATAGTAAAAAATCGCAACTGGATTGTTGCCACCATGATCAGGGCTGCTGCTGACAATCAGGTGGTGGTTTTCTACCATTAGAAGCTTTCATCCTTCACCCCTGAGGTCAGGAGTTCAATTCCTCAATAAGCCTTGTAGGCGAACAGTCACTCATGGTATTAGAGTGCCAACAGAAGAAGGGAATTAGTAAACAATTTTTGAGTACTTCATGACTTGAAAACCTGAGAAAGGTTGCCATAATTCAGAATCAACTCGATGGCATGTAATTATTGTTCATTTATTCTGTATATGCAAAGAGATAATATTGTTAAAAACCTGGAATTCTGGATTAGATTAGCTGAGTAGGAACATGGTTGTGAAGCCAGAAGCTTCAGGAGAAAGGTCAGTCTACATGGCCTTGGGCTAGCCGCATTGTCTGAAAGCATCCCTGGAATAAGGGAATGATATACTGTAGTGCATGTAAACAACCCTGGCATAGAATCATAGAGTTGGAAGAGACCTCAAGGGCCATCCAGTCCAACCCCCTGCCATGCAGGAACTCCATCACAGGGGGCATGGCTGCCATAAATAAGAATCAGCTTGATAGCACACAATTATAATTTAGAAGGACTGGCAAGCCGGGAATAATTCGTTCAACATTAAGGATGAGAAGTGACAGAAGCAACTTCAGATATTTTGAAGGACCGTGCTTATATTGTATGATCATTTTCTCACTTAAAGCAGCTCACCTGCTTTGGATACTACAGTACTGTACTGTAATGCTGAAGATGATTTTTTAAAAAATCCTATAATTTGTTCCAAGAAAATCATCTCCTGCAAGCTAAATGGAGGCTAGGTAATAAAGTCTTTTTAAAAGGCAATACAATAACTGTAGCAAGTCTGTGACAGGGAATCCAATCCATTTGCCAAAGAATCTCAGTTTTTAGTGTGAGAGCTTGAAAAAAATTCTGGGCAAGTAGTGGCTGGGAGTGAAGTCTACAACAAAATCACACGGCAGTGAGGCAAGCATAGGGATATCCTACCTGCATGCCTGGCTTTTGAGCTCCTCCTCTGAAGGGCTAAACATATTGTTGACCTGGTGCTTAGCAATTGCTTGCCATTTTCCAGAATTCTCTCTGATAACTTTGTCCCGGATTACAGGAACCTGTCAAGACAGCAAAGAAATAACAAGTGCATTCATCTCAAGCAAGGGATCCAAGAATAGTAATAATTCGTGGAGTGCAGCAGAATAGAAGCACATCTGGAGACAATAAACATCAGCTCACATCAAAGAAAAAAGCAGGATGTTTTGTGTATTTAAGTGATAAAAGGAAAAGGCTATCTTTGAACAGAGAGTTATCTAAAGGAACACTGAACGAATTTATTTAATACTGGACAGAAGCCAAGGAACAGAAATGTCAGTATAATTCTTTAAGATGTCCAAGTATCTTTCTTCTAGGCCAGGCTGGGAAGTCTGTCTCTCCAGATGTTCCTGTTAACTAGGAACTACATTTAGGGCAGAAGAGTACACTGGACAGAAGGCATGTGGACACATGGATTGGACTGGCTTATTGATATATGGCCTATGATCTGGACTACCAACCTGTGCAATGGTCTGCCTTTCAAACAGCATCAAGGAAACATTTGGCTGTTTCCTGTTGGCAAAAAAGGGCTGAGGATTCCTCCCAGCCTGGACTTTTGCAAGATGGAAAGAGCCAAAAAAAGGGGGGGCACAATTGCTTTGGCAACAAGGCTCTGGATGGGCTGGAAAACAATGGAAGTCATGGAGAGGCTAAGGAGTTGGATACTTCCAATGGCTCCATGCCCAGAGTGTACTTTTGTAAGATGCTACAATCATGTTATGTGCCTCAGGACAAAAGGATTACTTATTTCCTGGGAATAAAGAATGGTGGTGCAATGCATTTTTTCTTCCAACTTGCCTCTATCAGTATAGAACTAAATGTTAGGGGATTCAGAGTCACATCCATTCACACTCATATTAATGTTTACACACAAATTCTTTTCAGCTTACTGTTTCTCATATATTTTTTCCTTTTTGCAGATTTTGCTCTGGGGCCTTTGGGCTTTAGGTTGTCTTGATTCTGAGAGGAGCTTCAGTTTCCACAATGCACAAATAAGTGACTTTACTACAAGTGGTACATTGTATAAAGGAATTAATTTGTTCCAAATGAAATTCTGTTAAGCAAATTTTCCTTTGTACACATTTCCCATAGGAATGATTGAAAACGGATTAATCCTTAATTGCGACTGTTTGTTATATGGATTTGCCCCCAGGCAATTCTGTTAAGCAATTTCCCCCTTTCTCCAGAACTCTTTTCCTTTAAGCAGATTTTCTGTTAAACAAACCACTTGTTATACGAGGGTTCACTGTACAGTACTTTATTTTACATTTTTCTTGTTGATTTTCCTACTTGGATACCTGCATGTTTAGCTGAGTCTTCAGGGACCTGTTCCTTGGAATAGGTAGTTCTGTTCTTTTACTTCTCAATCCCCAGCTCTTCTCCTTGGCGAAACCCTCATTGGATGTCACAGTCCCAGAAGACCTTAGTGTTTCACACCCACACTCCTTCAGCAAGCAAGGACTGCTGAAAATACAGGGCTGGTAGAAGGTGTGAGGGGAGCCATGGCCAGTGGGCTTGATGGGTTGCCTGGCCTTGCCCCTGCACATCTTGAGAGCATGAGTGGAGGAGGAGACCTCAGGTGTTGCTGAGAAGTGGGAGGGAACAAAGGTGTGTGTGGGGTGAGACACTGGGGTTTGTTGGGTCAATGATGCTCCATGAAGGGTTGACTAAGGAGGAGACATGGGGTACTGCAGCAGACAGGTTGGAGCCTGTCTTCTGCATATTCAGAGACTTGGCTGTGGAGAAGGATGATTTATTTATTTATTTATTTATTTATTTATTTATTTATTTATTTATTT
>JAHTLZ010000015.1:48131068-48188340 GCA_023846285.1 Phrynocephalus versicolor | reverse complement strand
TGTGTGTGTGTGTGTGTGTGTGTGTGTGTGTGTGTGTGTGTGTGTGTCTGTGTCTGTGTCTGTGTCTGTGTCTGTGTCTGTGTCTGTGTGTCTGTGTGTCTGTGTGTCTGTGTGTGTGTGTGGTGTCGTTACAGTTGTGACGACTCTTTGTGACCCTTTGTCCGTGGAGTTTTCTTGGCAGGAATACTGGAGTGGTTTGCCAGTTCCTACTCCAGGCGCCTACAGCACCTGGAATTCCCTGGTGGTCTCCCATCCAAGTTCTAACCGGGCCTGATCCCGCTTAGCTTCCGAAATCAGGTGAGATCGTAAATCCACCCTCCTCTTAATAAGCTAGGATCACAGCAGTTTGTTTCACCTGCATGTCAATGGAGATGTTCTGACACATAATACACACCTTCTTCGCGATAGCTCCATGGACAGTGCTCTACCAACTGTACTAAAAGACATGGAAAGTTGTGGGTATTCAGGATCCTTGTCACAGCACTCACTGGCAAACTAGTAAAACATACAGTAGAGAAAAAGAAGACAGTGAAAATGCAAGTTTTATGCAATAAAGCTATTAATCTTTTTCCTGGGGGTTCACTTTACAATAATTAATATGCAAGAAAGTGATAAAAGCAAGGATCTCAGCTGTAGTCATATCAGGATGCAACCTGTCCCCAGTACTGGAAAATGAATAGACATCTGTAGGTATTCACTACACTAAATGATGGTGACAGCCTTTAAAGCAGGGGTGGGTTATACTGCAGAGGTCTGAACATCAAACATGACCATCCTTGGACTTTGGAGAACTGTACCTTCTGCAACCCCCAATGCAAATAATCATATCTTATTAGGGGGCCCTTAAAAGATGGAAAATCACCCTCTCCTGGTAGAGGACTCAACATATGGATTTTAATTTTTTTAAAACTACAATACAAAACACAAAATATACAGGGAAAGAAAAAAGACATTAAACAAAACTCATACGAATATAACAAGAACCAACCCCGTACAACCCACCCACCCCTTGGGACTTAACAGAATTACAACTCTTAATGCATTGAATGGCCCATTTCCCTCCAGAAATACATTGAGTCATCTCCGGGTATATACCCTTTACCTTTTTGAAATACATATACAGCACAAAAATTTATCCCATATTCCATTAAAATCATTGAACTTTCTCAGACCTTTCCCAATTTTAATTTCACAAGTCAATTTATCATTAATGGCTATATTCCATAAGTCTCTATACCATTCCTCCAATGTCATTTGGTTATTATTGCATGAAAATGGAACATACCTTTCTACTAGGCCAGTAATAAAACGGAACACTGACAGAGTTTTCAATGAGATTTCAAATTCCATAATCTCAGCTTGTTTCTTTAACTCCTAAAAATAAGAGAAGTCACACAAATCACAATCTTACTAATTCTTCCCCTTGACCCCTCCCCCCAATATATACAACCCTGGCTTAAAATCTTCTGATGCTGACAACTACTAGCCAAGAATGATAAATGTCTCAAGTTGGTTTCTTCAAGCTCAAGATAAAATGTAGTTCATGCCTCAGGCAGTGGCTATGACAGACAGAAGGGGAGCAGGCAGTCTGGGAAGGCCAGTGGTATAAGCTGCTAGGCCAGGTGCCAACAGAGAACCTACATTCAGCATCAGTGGTAGGTCAGAAAGTCTGATGCTTGAACACCTTCCTAAGATCAGGAGCCTGGGTTTGCCACAGTAGGCATTTATCTCAGGGTTAATTCCAGTATGAAGCCAGATAAACATTTCCAAACATAACAAACTTAAAACCAAATCGAATCTCATTATATGGTCATTGACCCAATTATTTGACAGAAGAAACAGATTACAGGGCTACACAGAAGTAAAGACACAGTGTAGAACCTTATTAAAAGAACCAGAAGTTACATAGCAATACAAGTAATTCAAAATATGAAGACTTATTGTAACATTTTGTGAGTGTTTATTAAAAAATTCCATCTTGGTATCCAGGTATAAGTAGTTTAAACCATTGTTTTACTAAAGTCACCATCCAGATCTTACTTTTTCCCAGATAGAAAAATTATTTTGGCAATATCAGCTTTCCTAATTCTACAAGTGTTATTCATCTACATTGGCTCTAAGCATAAAAGTCCAAGAGTTGCTGAAAACATTTAACTTGTTAAGAAGTTACAGGCCCAATCTTGCAGCTATGAAAAACTTCAGACACATACACTTAAACAGAAATTCTTTCTTGTAACTTTTGAAAAGCTACAGGTATGATTGCTATCAGAAATTCTTGCAATTATGGGAAGCTGCAGATAAGAAATAATCCAATAGCAAAACTGAAGATACAGTCAGAAAAATCTATTTTGGTTACATGCTGTCATCTGCAAAAGTTGTAAACAAGAACCGAGATCATATTTAAAGTCAAAAGTATAGGAATTTGTTGTCTAAAAAGATACAAACAAAGTGCCTCTGTAAAACACATCAATAAAAAGTAAAAGGCATTATAACTTTGAGAAATCTTTAGCCTTTAGCATATTTAGACACAAATGGTAATTATTAAAAAATGTGAGTTATCTTGACAGTGCTCCCTAGTAAGGCTATTCTGGAACTTATTTACATTGCTATTTTCGTGTCATTAGCCTAGACCTTTTTCTTATATTTTCTTATAATTTCAGGTCATGTGTTTCATTATCTGCTGAAGATACTGTATAGTATATTTGCGAAAATATCTTCTGTATTTTACTCCTTGTGACACAGATACTTGGCCCTTTGTTGGTTTTCAGCTCCGTAGGTTATATTGTGCATGACAGTCAGTGTGTTGGTACTTGTGTTTTTTCTGCTTAGGAAAAACTTCAATTCTATTATTGTGATTTAAAAAAAAACTTTACACATATGTGTAAAATGAAATAGAAACAAGATAAAGAACACATTTACATTGGGGGAAAAACATGATTTCTTTCATCTTAGGTGTCCTCAAGAAGTTTTTAAAATGCCAGTTTTCCCTCCACTCAAAAAAGATGATATAGAAGTGGGAACTGTCCATTTCCCCACCTGCATTGATGAAGGATGAGGAAGATCCTCAGGCCGCAACTTCTGTTCCACTGGTATCTTTCCATTTGCACTCTGAGCTGCTAGTAGGGTTAGCTTCCTGTGGCTATAATCTATCAAGTCCAGGATGCTGTCCTCTGCTGATTCACAGATTTCCTGTACGAGGACAGAAATGCTGAGTTGTGTAGAAGATATGGAAACAATCTCCCAAAATGGAGGCAAACAAGATAATCTACTAATGTTTTTCATATTCTACTGGATATAATGGGTTCCCCCACAGTATATATTTCTGGAAAAAATATAGTTGGCAATGCTCTAATCCAAACTCCCAAAGCATGTATTAAATGTTTTCATCCGAGATGCCTTCCTACTGTGCCATGCCTTTGGCTTGGCTAATGACCCATCTGGCTTTATTCTGTTGAGGGTAAAAATAGAAATTAGGGCACACGCAAAGAAACACTGGATTGCACTGATTATACTAGTTTAGCCTTAGAAATTTACAGGGAGAAACTGAAAGGGAGATTTTGCAAAGGGATGGAAGAAAAGAGAGTGTCCGAGTGGAGATAAACCAAAATGGTTGGGCTTGAATTTTTGCTTTTCTTAGGTGATCATCACAGAGTAAAGGCTGCCCCACAACAGAAAGAGGCCTCTGCTTTTAGAACCATCATACTGAACACTACTGGCAATACTGAATATGAAACATTCTAGTCTAGTCCAAAAGCAGATACTTTCTTAATTTTTAGCATCACTGTTTCATTGTTCTCCCTTTGATACAACTGTTGTTTGTAATAAGTATTCCATTGATGAATACAATAAAAGTACTGTAGTTATATGGTGAGGAATTGAGGCGACAGATCAGCTTTTAAGGGGCAGGATTTGATCTTCGGTGGTGGCAGTGCTCTTATTTCATATATTTTCACATATTATACCTAAAGGGCCCTGGTTTTGGAGTAGGCACCATTATACTGTAGTTTCATAAAGTTCCCAGGCAGGGAACTGCCACAGAGGTGCATGTTTATACATCAGATCAGTTGTAGTCAGGGCCATAGCTCCTTGACTCAGTGGAGGCAAGGGGAACATAATTCCTGCCACGCTGGGAAACAGCAAGGAAGAAGATCACTGAAAACATTCCACCACACCCACACAAAAGACATCACTGAGCTTCACTTTCTTATCGCATTTGTTGAGAGTTAACCTGCAGTTTTAGAGATAAATATCCAAAATTGTGTTTTGAAGCCATATATAATGTTATACAAACCTGTCAAGCCAGTTACAGGTTTGCAGCCCACTTATACAGTAGCCCTACATATGATACTTCTGTGGAGAGTCTACAGCATTCCTCAATATGAAGATATTTCATTGATCATAACATGTGAACAGACACTTGAAACTCATGTTCTGGAACAGAGGGTAGCATAGGAAAATGACATGATTTGTTGAATAATATTGGGAAGAGAATCAGGCTAATTTGTGATACAGCTTTAAATAACATTTTCTTGAGTATGTTAACAACTTTTTTGCAGCCTACCTTGTGAAAAAAGACTGTTTCCAGTAGGTTTATAACTGAAGCTTCATGACGTAACTGAGAAAGACAGAATATAATAAAACATAAATTAGATAAATACAACTTATTGGAAAAATAAGTTATTGCCAGAATACATGAGATGTAGGTTACGAAGAATTAAGAAACAGAACCCAGTTTTTGCAGGCATGAGGAATTCAGATTTTACCCCTATGTTTTTGCTCACACAACCTGTTACGTACTCCAACCTGTGATTAATATTGACTATGGCTAGTTTAAAGCAAACCAACCTGTATTGCATACTGAAATCCAAATGGTTAACGTATTTTTGATATTCCAAAGAACAGATACTCTTCTTCAATAGCACCTATTTGCTCCCATGGTTTATACTCTAGTTTTCATAGCATCATTATCTGTCACAGAAACTTACCTAATCAAAGTACAGTTCACTAACTTTAAATTTATTTCTACTGATAACTGGAATAGGCTCCCTAACTGAAGCAGTTACCATTTTGTGACATAATTTTACAGAGCACTATGTGAAGGGCATTACGTAGAGCTCTATCTCAAACATCTCAATATACGTACCACTAAATATATGGGAAAGGTGCTTTTTGGTATGAAATCCTCCAGCCTGCATAGAATAGGGAAGATCTTCTGTTTCCATATCTCCACAGTGATAAGTTCTTCAATGAGTGTTGGGATCTGTGCAAATAAAAAGGCCTTTCCACTTAAATATTAAGTCTGTAAGAACAGGCACAGAGTTAAATAATAGCAATAATGTGGGTCTGTGAGGGGGATTTCTCTTATGGTTGCATTTATACAGATAAACAGCTCACTGTGAGAAGCATTTTTCTGACTATACAGTATATACAGTACATTGGGGAAATCCACAACACCACATTTAGTCCATTTCATTATGGACCTGTTTGTCATTTTGTGTGTCTATAATTATTTTATGTTTTGACCAAAACTGCAATATCTGTTCAAACAGTGCATATTTTCTTCTAATATCAGACTGCATGCCAACATGAGTTATAATCTATACAGCTCTTGAAGTTTCGGAGAAGGTAGCCATGTTAGTCTTTTCAAGAATTCCAGGCAAAACCAAAGAAAAATAAAACAAAAAAAGACACAAAACACGTGGCACCTTAAAGACTTTCATAATTTAATTTAATGTTTCATGGACATGACCACTTCTTCAGACATGCAGAATGAGGTGTGCAATATAATATGTAATGGAATATATGTTTCATACCAAATATTCATTGGCTTTTGTATGTAGACGTATTTGCATGCAAGCCTGGTTGTAAATTCCCATAGAGACAGAGCTGGGGTGAGTGTGGATAGGGGAGAGGGGAGAGGAAGAAGGGATTTGGTTTTGAAGGCTGTTTGTTGATAGGTAGGTAGGTCTTGTTTTATGGCCACGTGGTAAAAAACAGAGACTAGTTCAAAGCAGAGGGGGTTGGAAGAGAGGGGGGAGTGGCAAAGTTTTTACCTTTTGATGGGAGATGAATTTCCACAAAAACCCAGTGGCAATATAGTAAATATTACATTTGATAATGACTCAAGAAAGCTTGACTTATGTTTAATCCATTCTTGTGTGTGTCCATAATGCATATGAATTTTATCTCTGCTGTTTCTCTTTGTATTCTTGATTTGTAATGATTCTGTTCCAAGACAGTGACCTTCAAATCCTTCAAGGAGTAGCCTGGTAGACTGAAATGGTTTGAAACAGGTTTCTGTGTATTGTGGTTTCTTATGTCAAACCTGTGTCCATTGATGTGTTTTGTTAGAGATTGTCCTGTTTGTCCAACGTAGAATGCAGATGGGCATTGTTCGCAAAAGATGACATAGATCACATTGGTTGAGGAGCAGGTGAAGTTGCCTTTGACATTGCATGTGGCATTTTTGGTCCTGTGATTGTGTTGCCAGAGTAGATGTGTGGACAGAGACGGCATCAGGGTTTGTGGCAAGGTTAAGTTCCATTGTTGCTGTTTTGTAATCTTTTGTGTGTTAGTATCTGTTTGAGGTTGGGAGATTGTCTGTAGGCAAGTATGGGTCTCCCAACAAGAGCTTTGGAGAGTGCCATGTTCTTGTCATGGATGGGCTGGAGATCATTTAAGATTCGTTTGAGTGGTCTCACTTGTGAACTGTAAGTGACAACCAGTGGTGTTCTGTTATTTGCCTCTTTGGATCAGTCTTGTAGCAGGTTATTTCTGGGTATGTGTCTTCCTTGTTGATTTATTCCTTAATCATGCAAGGTGGGTACTGTAGTCTGAGGAAAGCATTTTGTACGTCCCTGAGCTTGAAGTCTCTATCCTGTGGGTCAGAGGAGATGTGGTTGTACCTTAGGGCTTGACTGTATGCAATTGATTTTGTTGTGTGTTCAGGATGGAAGCTTGATGAATGCAGATAGGTATACCAGTCAGTTGGGTTTTGGTACAGTGTGGTACTAGGTTGCCCATGCTGTAGTTTCACAGTGGTGTCCAGAAAGTTCATCTGCTTTGTGGATTGTTCTAGGGCAGTGATGGTGAACCTTTTAGAGACCGAGTGCCCAAATTGTGATTCAAAACCCACTAATATTTTTTGCAAAGTGCCAATATAGCAATTTAACCTGAATACAGGTGGCTGTGAAGGGGCGATGTTGGGTGCCCACAGAAAGGGCTCCAAGTGCCACCTCTGGCACCTGTGCCATAGGTTCGCCAACACTGTTCTAGGGTGAGGTTGATATTTGGTGAAAACTACTGAAGTCCTGATGGAATATTTTTAGGGATTTCTCTCCATGGGTCCAGATCAGAAAAAAATGTCATCAATATATCTCAAATACAGAAGTGGTTTCTGGGTGTAGCGGTTAACAAAGTGTTGTTCCAGGACATCCATGAATATGTTCGTGTATTGTGGGGCCATGCGGGTGCCCATTGCAGTTCCACTGATCTAGAGGTAGTTTTTATTGGCAAAAGAGAAATAGTTGTGTGCAAGTACAAAGTCTCAGAGGGTGGTGATTATGTGGGATTCTTCCTTGTTTTGGATGGTGTTTGAAATGTTTCTTGGTTTCTTCTGTGACTCTCTGCCCCATGGGTTTGCTCTGGGGTGGGGGTATATCTGTTTGGATTACAGTACTATCACTCATTTCCTTATTTATTTCCAGAAGAATGCATGATATAACACCTATATCTATATCCCCATTATTTGTAGCAAGGAATGAAAGGTCATACTACTTTGTATGAGACATGCATTAATGTTTTTTATATACAGTACTGTACCACAGTTTCATTAATACTCACATAAGTTTTCAGTCATTGTGTGCAGTCAAAATGATTTGCCATTTCTTTCTAGCATTTCAACCACTAGGGTGCAAGTAAGAATGATGGTAGACTTTTTCTGCTTTGTTAATTAATGGCTATAGGTCCTATATGAACTGTAACCAACATGTGCAAATGGGATGCAATGGCACTAGATATTAATTTATTACAGATCTTGGGAGACTCTGTGCTTGTCTATATGGTTGGGCTGGGGTAGGCTGGAGTGAGCTAAATAGGGTTGCTATAATGTCTACTAGGCCATTCGGTGTGATACTCATGTCAAACTGGCATATGAACCTTAACAGATCCTATTTGGTTCACTTTTTAAAATGTGTGTTAGGTTTGTGTATTATAAATATGTATTGGTAAGAGTATCATAGAATTCTAGAATCACAGAATAGTGAGGTTGGAAGGATCTTACAAGGCCATCAAGTCCAACCCCCTGCTCCATGCAGGAATCAGGGCTGGTGCTAGGTTTTTTTGCGCCCTAGGCAAGGGGCGGGGGGCGGGGCAGGGGGTGGGGGCGGGGCAGGGGGTGGCAGGGGCAGGGCAGGGGCACGGGCGGCAACGGGCACGGGCGGCAATGGGCAGACGGCGACGGGCGGCTGGCGGGTGGTGGGGGGACGGACGGCGGTGGCCAGTGGCGGGGGGGCGGCGGCGGCGGGGGTGGTGGCAGGCTGGCCAGCACTTTCTTTCCATTTTGGCGCCCTAGGCAACTGCCTAGTTTGCCTTAATGGACGCGCCGGCCCTGGCAGGAATACAAATCAAAAAATATCTGCCAGGTGGTTGTCCAAATTTCTCTTGAGTGCCTTCAGTTTTGGAGCACTCACCACCTCTTGAGGTATACCATTAACAGAAGGGCATTTTAATACATGTTGTAGTGTGATTTCATTGCCCTAATGCAGTCTTAAAAAAATTAACTTCCTCTGCCCCTCTGCCAAGGACCAGAGGAAGTGTTCAATTAGTCAACATGGCTCTATTTTTAAGCTACTTAACAATGGTGGCAGATATAAAAGGAAGATTTTAGTTTGTTCCCCATGATCACAGCCGCTAAGAACAAACCAAAAGGAAGAAATCCTAGCAGCATTTTTAAAAGTAGAAGCCCTTGACAGAGGCCAGAAAGGTATGGGTAGGACAGCTCTGTGGGTGAGCTAGTTCACTCCAGCAAATACGTCATCTGACTGCCAACTTTGGAGGTGTATCAGTCTCTCCCTGTTAATGAACCAAGCAGCAGGTCAATTGCATTTGAAAACATTAAGAGAGCACCAGTTTAGGAAAGGTGGGCTCTAGGAGAGAGCTTTTCTCGAACAACCTTAGAAAAGCACCAAACAAAACTGAGTTCATCTTTATTCCTGGGGATAACAATGTATTCTTTGTTATGTGCCAATGGCTTTTTGTTGATATAGAGATGAATGCACAGTACCTTCACATTGTTCACCAGAAGCTCAATAAGAAGCTGCTCATGACCAGCAGAAGCGCTTAGTATGGCCTGCATATTCAACTTCTCAATATACTCATGTTGGCGCTGCCACCTAAAAAGCAGGGTGACAGTAGTTAGCACTCAGATCTTACTCTTACTCTTGGTCTGACTTAATCAGAACCACATATCAACACAGATAATTCTATCCCCATATTATTACTTTTTCCACCACTCTTTTTCAAAGACGACTTGTCTTCCTTTTATCAAGCAGCTGCTTGCTGATAGTCCCAGGTGGTATTTACTGAATGGCACTTGAAGATCATTCCCATCTCTTTCAGCCAGTCTATAGTAGCTAAAAAGGAAGGGGAAAGAGAGGTGTTGTTCCTAACTGGGAGAGACAAGACTTAGGGGAGCCTAAGGAATCTAAACCCTTAAATTATGTGGATTACATCCTCCATAAAACTGAAAGCCCCTCAAACTCTCCTCTGCAGTACTGCAGTGGTTTTTATTGAGTTTTTGCATTACAAATCCTGTATCTTTGTCTCTTCTTATATAAGTCACCCGGAGGAGGCAAAGAAAAGTGATTGTGGGGCATAAATAACCATCCAAATGCTTCCTTCTGCAAATCAGACACAAAACCCAACGAAAATGAGGTTCCTTCTCCTGTTCTGTTTTGATCGGGGACTTTTATTAAAAACTCACACGAAGTCTAGAAGATCCACAAGAAATACTAATACTAATACTAATACTAATACTAATACTAATAATAAAACAAGAGGGAAGCGTAACCACCGGGCGCGGGCGCTCCCGGGTTGGCAGTCCCGCTTGCTCCGGATTAACACAGTTGGCTCAGCCAGCGGGCAGGCTGCCGGTGCCCCCTTGCCAGTTCCCGGGGCTCCTCCTCCTCCTCCTACCCGTGGTCCCCGATGTCCCGCAGTTTAAAATTCCTCAGCGACCCAACCAGGGCTTCGACTTCGCCGGGCATCAAGACGGCCGGAAAGGGCTCCTCCATGGCGGCCTTGCTTCTGCTGCGCCCGGACGCCGCCGCCGTCGCTATGGAAACGACTAGCACGGCCGACTGCTGCACGCGCGCCCCCTGGCGGCAACCAGAACCGGCAACCGCCCCCACTTCCCTCCGTCCCTAGATTCTCTCCCTCCCTTGATACCAGTACATTAAGATCTTTCTCCCGAAAAAATATCGCCAAATATTCTCTATCTCATTACTTAGAGCCTGGAACATTTGATGCCCTTTTGTAAATGAATAAAACCGTATACACTCAAAGACTAAAGGGGGGTGTCTTTGAGACTGAATTAAATTATTGTCCATACTGCTACTGCCTCAGGGTGGATGTGAGGTGCTGGTCGTTGTAATTATTAACTAAAGAATTTTAGTTTTTCATATTTCATTATTTACCCTAATCATTTTCCCTTGCAGCACAGATTTGCGTTTCCATGTTATCTTGATAATGGCGACAATGGCATAACACAACTGATTCCACATGTCTTCATTCACCTACCGTTTCAAGAATTCTCTGGCAGTGGGAAGCAACTCCTCAGTTTAATGAGACAAGAGTACTCATGCTCTACATATTGCTTTTTTAATTTTCCAGAGACCAAGCCCTGACATATATGAAGTAAATGGTTCTGGATCCAAGATGTACCTCTGTATGGGCCTTGCTTCCAGGCTCCATATTATTCAACCATTTATATTCCATTGCAGTTGTTTGATATCCCTTCTTATTTGCTGCAGCATTTACATGTCTAACTGCAGAGGGAAAAATATCATTTTTATTTACATTAGCCTCATAAAATACGTAGGGGTGTCATAATTTCTTTTTATAGCCAGTCATCAATCTGACACATTCAAGGTGGGACCAGCACAAAGCATATATGTACTATAGATCTCCCGATTTTTAAATACACCATTGTTAACAGTAGTCAATGAAAGTATGCTGTGTCTAAGGAGCTGTGCTTTTCTATTTGCATGATAATGCAAGACACCAAACATTGCACCAGCATTTGCAGACCTTTTGTTACAAAAATAACACTGAAAAATATGAATTGTAAACTTTGGACAGAATTCTGTAGGCGATGGGACATCACATCTTCACCACTATGATAAAGTTGGATAGGCATGCATTTATTTACAAAAAAAAACCAAAGATGGGCAGCAGTAGACTTCTGTGTTGGGGGTGGGGTGGGCTGGGATTTCAATCAGAGGAGCATCAGCAGATTTGAATGAGCTCTTCGCTCCCCATCAGCCATTATTCTGTTTCAAATCCTCTCAAGTTCCTTTTTCCATCATAGATTCCCAAATAAGTGGTAACATGGTACCACAAGAGAAGCTGTGGGTGGGGTGGGAAGATTTGTAGAACAGTAGTAAACAAAGAAGAGGTTAAGCATCTTCCCATACCACCTTTCAGAATCATACACTTCCCAAACTTTGACAGTTATCAGTTCTCCTTCATATGTGTGTGTGTGTCTCTGTGTGTGTGTGCTGCCCTTCAAAAAAATCCATGCTTTATGTCCATGAAGCAGCCCAAAGAAATTCACTCCATCTTGAATATTCTTTTCTGGCATGAGAAATGTGCCTCAGTGTTGCACAGGCAGAGCCTTGTCACTGTAACGATCCCAGAAGAGGTTCCAAGGCCGCGTCAAAGTCCTGGGCGGCACAGCTGATCCTTAAGATGCCTTGATAAAAAATCTCCCCCTTGCTGGGAGAATCATTTCCAGCACACAATTATATTGGGATCGTTCTCCAACCGTTCATCCAGCTCTCGATAGCTCATTCCTGAGGAGGAAGCACAAAACAATGGAAAAGGATACTTCACAGTAATATGAGGGCATCTACACAATTCAGGTGACATAAGCAAAGAGAGGTAGCAATTTTAGAGACAGAGGCCTAAAGCAAATATTCTGTCCCTTCTTCGCTCAAGCTGGGTTTTTCTTTTACTTCAGACAACAATCTTCAATCCTCCAGGTGAAGGCAGAATGGGATCGTGCTGTGATCAACGTAGCCAGGGCCTGGAATCCCTCCCCACCCACTTCCTTGACATTTGTATCTAGCTGACTCTGCCCAATAAAGTCTTGTGACACTCAAAGCATGACTCTTCTTTATTTTAACAGATATGTACTGATGCTGAGGATTCCTGTTCCTTCAACCCTGTTTTTCAGAAAATCATGAGGAAGGAGAGGAATAATTCTCTGCCTCTTTCTGACTTCCACCAACTTGTTGGCTCTCGCTAACATCCATTTCTTCCCAAAGCCGAAGTTGGTAGTATCAAATCTGAGTAACTCCCTCTTGCAAAAGGCCTGCCAAACATCACCCTTGTATAGGCAGCCAAATAAGTGAGCTTCAACAGTGTACACGTCTGCAGTGCAAGTTTCACCACCTGCTTTCTAGCCTGCTTTCTGTTAACAAGTGCTTAGGCGGCTTGTCTATATACAGTATACTGTTATATTACGTATCATTTCTTAAGGCAGGTTTTCAAAAAGCATTTACAATAGCAAACAGAAACATCAAAAACCACCACAACAATTGTTACTCGAGTTTCATTGGTAGGTTTTAGCCCTTTTTGTTATTTTGTAGCCCAAATCCTATCGGTGAGTTACATTAGCATAAGTGCAGTGGTGTAAACTGCAGTGGACACAATCCTGCTGTGGACATGTGCTGGCAGAAGAGCAATAGTGCTACTCGTAGTGACAAATTGGTGCTAATTAACAAGTGGTTGCTTGGATTCCTCATTGTGTCAGCTGGGTGACTTGGCACACATCCAGACATCCAAACGGCTACTAATTAATTAGCAACAATTTGCCTTTCTCCCAGAATAACCCCACAACAGAATTTTGGCTAGTAGCTTCATAATGCATATGAAAGTCTCCATTCCTGGCTAATATATTCCTCTTGGAGCTTTAACAGATTAACATTTCAAGCTGGTAATCTCACCTCCCCTTTCCATTTTTACATCTTAATATTCATTTAATATTTTAAGGATGGTCCAAATACAAAAAGACCAAGATACAACTATTTTTCTTTAATAGCCCATTAAGTGTTAATCTCAGCTATATTGGTATAGTATCTGAAATTTGATAGCATTTACGTGAATAGATAAAATATAAATGGTTGATGATGGTTATTATTTACTAAATCTTGCAGATTAGACAGGATATCTTAAAAGTCAAATGCTATATTGACTTTATGTATTAGAAGAAAACAGATATAAATGTATGCCTATCATATATTGAGCTAAGCAAATAGGTTTTAAGCTGCTTAGTAAAATGAAGAACTATCGACATGGTTAAGATTAAACAGGCTAGCTTAATATTGTACTTTGTTATTTTCATTATTTGTACTAGATGAAGACAATAACAATGAATATAATGATGGAAAAGAAACATGTACATTTGGAATATATCAAACACTTGGGGCAAAATATTGGGGAAATATTTGTACTTGAACTATGTAACACGGCAACACACAATCAATGTATTTGTTTGAGGTTTAGAAAATTCAATAAAATATTAAAATATATAAAAAAAGGAATTTTGGCTACTAGCAATTTTTCACTAGTTAATAAGCTTCTATTTTATATGCCTTATCAACTCATGTGTCTGGTTTACAACAAGGGTTACAAGAGGTGACCTTCTATGTCATGGCAAGTTGCTCCTGCGATCTATGCCACTGCAGTTCTGTTAGTGCAAATGGTCAAATGCAGTCTGGCTTTTATTTTATCCTGCAGTGGAAAGCAGATAGACAACTGCCTACCAGTTTTACAGCAGATCTCATCGTAGCTATGACAGCCTGTGTAGAGACGGGCTGGATGACATCTTTCATCCCGGGTTATTTTTACTGGATACTTCTGGAGTCGCCGAATAAGGCCTTTCATCAGACCAAACTGAATCAGCTTCCTGAACAAGAGAAGAAGAACATTCTAATTGACAGGCTTGCAAAACAACATTTATGACACACTTTGAAGCTTCCCTTTCTGTTGTTAAGTCTGCACAAATGAATAGGTAAAGTTGTAAGACTAGTATGGCCTAATTCAGGGTGGCAGGTCTGCTAACTGGCTATCTTTGCAAGGACATCCAATTGTGTGTTAACTGTTGATGGAGAGTGACTGTGCACAGCAGTTTTGTTTTGACATCAATAGGACTGTGGTATCCAGAGGGGATCAGCTGCAAGCCCTCCCTAAAGGTGCTGGAAATCATGGAAAAGGGAACCCTATATACAGCATATTCTCTGGCCCTCTCTACTGGCCAGTTCTGTTAATACATCTTGGAAATCTATTATCTCTGGGTTTTTTATTTAATATTTTCAGGCAGTGGATTCGTGAAACTACAGGCTCTGATCCCATGAGTAGGGCAGTCAGTTCTATTGTCAAGCAAAAAGCAAAGTGCTCTGCTTATTATACCACCCCTTACCACTTCAAGCAGTCTCTTGAAATAACAAAATATTAAGAGAAATAACAGAATATTAAGATAAAGCATTGTATATCCTACTCATATTATTTTTAATTGTAACTTAAAATCTTTTCCAGCCATTTTAGGTGTCTTTAACATAAAATATCACAATAATTTTTTCAAAGGTATCACAAGAGCTTTATTGCATATCTTCCTCTATGATATAATTATTGTACATAAGATTTGTGTTACCTTGAAATTTTGCTCAATGTATAGTACAATCATACTCATGTAATAGAAGTCGAAATACAGAGGAATGTAATACACAATGAAAGCTTAACTTTGGCTTTGAGGATTACATTGTATGTGCAGTGAATCCTCAGTTCTACTGTATGGCACACACTGATGAACATAAATTACTATATATTAATTTTAAAATATGGATTTATTGCAGGATGCTAAGGATTTCTGGGATCAAGAGGATGACCAAAAAGAGATATATAGTACTGAAGTGAATGAATCAAAGTGAAGAGCTCATAGAACTAATACAATGGAGAACTCTAGAATAAATCAGCCATGGCATTAGATACAGTAGAGTATATATTGCTATAGCTGATCTATAAGGTAAAATAAATGGACAACTAGTAGAGAAAGAACTTACTGTATATACTCAAATATAAGTCTAGTTTTTTAGCCCTAATTTTGGGCTGAAAAAGGGCCCCTCGACTTATATTCGGGTCAATAGTTTTAGCCACTGAGGCAAGTGCTTGGGTCAGTGGCTAAAAGTCATTTTAAACATCACACACCATTCCCCCAGCTGCCAGGCCCTGCTGCATTTCCCACCCTAGACTTATACTCGAATCAATAAGTTTCCCCAGTTTTGGGGGGTTAAATTAGGGGCCCTCGACTTATACTCAGGTCGACTTATACTAGAGTATATACGGTATTAGGTGAAAAACCTGGGAAACTGTTGTGGATGAAACATAACATCACAATTTATAGCTGCCACGTGCACAGTGAAAATAATGAAGTCCAGCCTTTGCTGGGAGGGGAACAAGAAGAAGAAGTAGGAAGATGTTTGCCTCTGAACTTTAATTCTTGTTTTCCCCTCATTTATGTAGTATGTATAAGCATTTTTTAAGAGATGGACTACTACTGCCACTTGGGTTGCCCAGATTCTTCTCTTGAGACATCCTTGAAATAACAGAGAAAGCAAGCAAAGTGGCATCATTTCCAAGATTAATATGTTGCTGCTTGACTGAATGGTGGGAGGAAAAGGCCATTTTTGGCACAAAGGCAGACTGTCAAATGAGTGACAAAAACAAACAAACATACACACATGCAACCATACATAACAGTCACACTCAGATTGCTCCGTAATAAATAATCAGGGTTTATAAAGCTGGAAGCTGACTTGTTCTATGTCCGTGTGTGTGTTCATCTAGCCTATTACTGCCTATTTTCACCAGAAAGAGTTATCTGAGCTTCGAGGAGGACTTGCCCATTGCTGGTATCTGAGCCGTTTGAACTCAGCACCTCTATGTACTAAGCACAGGAGTTCCTTCCAGCAACACTTTCTAGAAATAAAAACTGCACAGTTATGTACTGTACATCTTAGAAGCTGGACATTACTGTATGTTATAGGTGAGATATGGGAGTAGAGGATTTAAAATGCTGCCAAAAAAATCAACCTTTTAAACATTGTCAGTGGTTCAAAGTCCTTCTAAAATACACATCGTAGAGTAAGGAAAAAATTACTTAAAAATCAGTCACAACTATGTGTTGTAGTAACTGTCATCCAGACAATTGGATCTACTATCCAACAACAGGTGTAATATTTAAAAGTATGGAATATCTTCTAGCATTCACCATTTTCTCGATCGCTGCTTGATTATGACATGATGGGACAATGGCATATCATGTTTCAAGGCTCATTCTTGCTCTAAACCCATCAGATCCATGTTCTGTTTCTCGATATGTGTCACCTTCTACAGGGCTTTGGTTCATGTCCTCCCATAAACCACAGCAAGGCTCATTCTGATTTTGTTGAGTCAAAATCTCCTTGCCACACCAAGCATTATACTTCTACTCATACAGCCTGGGGAGTAGGAAGTTTGCCTCCAAAGGCAAGGGATTAAATCAGTAAGGAAAGGTCAAGAGAATTCTTCAGTGACACTCATGAGCTCCATCCACTGGTGCTCTTCCCCTGCAGCCTTCCAAAGGGAGTAGAGTGAAGGGGTCTCCATAAAGGCAAGGCAGCTGAGCTCCACTGAACACTGCTGAATAGTTACTCTTAAGAGGGGCGGGCGGGGGGGGGGGAAACTTCTAACCTTTCATCCACTCTCTGGATTTGGATGGTATAGCGGCAAATGAGGTCTCGAACTGTCGTGCCAGGACTCAGCCCACAGTACAGCTGGAAAACATCTCTTAGGCTGGCTCGTTTGTGACCTGTACAAAAATATAGGAAATGCAAAATTATCATTATTAATCTTAAACTGTAATGATTATTTTCATAATCATGTTTGCCTCAATCACACTGAACCCACTAAAGCCTCTCTCTGACAAGGCCCCAGCTAAGATTGCAGCTAGGCCAGCTGTCCTTCCTTACCTGGTTTTGTTACATACGACAGACATTCCTCTTGGAGGCATTTGTCATCCACCAGATCCTGGACTTTAGGTGTGGTGCAATATACGTTTGAATACTGATGAGAAAGTGAGAAATTTTAATTAGCCAGTCATGGTAAACAGTGCAATAACGGCATAACCATTGATATTCACATCAATTGCTAGACTAATTCATCTTGAAAGTAAATTTATACTGCAGCTGAGAAAAAAGTAAACTCACACTGCAACTGAGAAAAATATTTTGGGAGCAGCATACTGTAGGAGATAATCAGCATAACTGCTGAACTAAACAGAAACATTAAGATCCCCGATCTAACCCCTCTGTACTAAAATATTTAATCCACAAATTTGTTGGCAACTGGAAACTCTGATGAAAACTCATTTAAAGCTATACCAAAATCTACCTGAGGATGTTATTACTTCTCTACACAAAAATCCTGAGAGCTCAGACCCTTTGTGAACAGGCTTAAAGATTGTGCATTATTCACCTTTAACAAGGAACATTTATTGTTTCTTAACAGCTAGGTTTGTGCCTACAGTACAATAGCCTTTCAATTTTCTCTTGAAAGTTCAAAATGATTCCATTTTTCTTTTAATAATTTATTGCAAGTGAGCAAGCATATGCAAAGAACTGGTGAATAAAAAATGGAAAATCAAAAACGCACTACAAGGCTAGAATAAAAGGCTTTCTGGTACATAAGTAAACTTGTTGTGAAACTTGTATAATAATTCTTATGATATTAAAGTAAATATTTGAAGACATGAAGACACAATTAAAACAATTGAACATTTGAGCATAACGCAAACTATATGCATTAATAATAAAGTCTCACCTGTTCCCAGCAGAGGTTTTGGTCATGTCTTATCTTGAAATACATGATAACAATGCTTTTATACCCTTGGACAGGTGGTTTTACTAAAACAATTTCAGTGAACTCCCCAGCTGTAACTCTTTACTGGGTTACCTTCCTAAAGGTAAGAGTTACCTTGAAGAAAATCACTCAGAGATCATACCCCCTCCCATCTGGAACATATTGTGAGGGTAACTGGTTTATACAGTACCTAATATATTATGGTGATATTATACAAATTTAGTATTAGGTTGTGGTAGAATCTAGATTTTTTTCGGGCCACATACCCTATTTTGTAACATTTAACAGCGAGGAGAATCATGAAACCCTACCTGTATGGTCTGTAATGCCAATCATTCATAATGGGGTGCATAGCTCCATGGCCTAAAACCTGGAACTATACAAACTGTTTCTTCTGATAAATAAACAAGATGACCTAGGGAATTTTACTAGGTTAAAATAAAATATCAGAAGCCTATTCAAACAAAAAATGCTTTCAGTTGTCTCCAAAAGAAGAGGAGAGAGGTAGCCACAATGATCTCACAGGGGGAACCTGGAACCTATATATGCACACTTGATTTTTTTTTCTACAGGGGTTTGTACATCTCAGCTTCTAAGCTATAAAACGTCATGGACACACTACCAAACTTCAAAATGTGCTGTAGGACAGAGGTCACTTCTTTGATTTTAGCAGGAAGTAGGTAGTTTTAAGGGCCACCTTCTCTTGGGAGAGGTGACACATATGTACACATATGTACAAAATTAATTTCTTATCACACTGACAAGAATGTGTAAACTGACAACAAAACAATTACATGATGTGAGCTATCTTTGCTCTTTTGTTTTGCAATTGTACACACAAATATACAATTCACTAACTGTTCTTTAAACATGTTGTACAGCAGGGCTGTTCAACTTTGAACAGGCCAAGGTCTACTTTTTCCAGCCCAAAGTGCCTGGGGGTTATTACACTAAAACCTCTACTTACGGATTTTATCAGTTCCGAGCATATGCTCATAAGTAAAAACTTTTGTAAGTAGAGCAGTGGTTTCCCATAGAAATACATTGAAAACCAATTAATCTGTTCTGGAGGGAACAGATTTCAATGTGCCATGGCCCTTGAACTGCCCTGCTCGGCTGAGACAGCGGGCTGGCAGACCCAGAACTTTGCTGGGGCAGTGGTGGTCCTCAGGATGGGGGAGGGAGGGGTGGAGAACTTATCCCCTCACTTTTTTAATTGATGGCTGGCGGGCTACTTTTGAATCCTTCGCGGGCTACCGGTAGCCCCCGGTCTACCTGTTGGACAGGCCTGTTGTACAGCAACTGACCATTTACTCTCACCTGAAGTATGGAGACGAGTGTTACTACTCCATAGTATCTGAAAAACACAAAAGTCTTTAGAAACTGGCCACAAGAATAAACTGTAGACATGACAATAAAAAAAGGAAAAAAAATGTAGGAAACACTCACCTGTTGTGGTGCAAACAGGGCCTGAGATGAGTGGATATAGTTTTTACGCATATATGGCAGTAATTTAGGGAGAATGTTCTGAATGTTCTGAAGATGAGGCATTATCACAAAACCAATTTTTAACATGTAGGAAGTGCAACAGCTGTTTCCTAAATATTGCCCAATACACACTAAAACTTGTATAACCCTCAGAATAATAAACCATTTCTGAAGGAGTGGTAAGTGGGATGTAATTTGCTCCATTTCTTCATGTGGAGACTTTCCTCTGAACACTAAGACAAAAGTGAGCTTCCTGTGTATATTTGGGAAGGTTACAAGTTGGAATAAGAACATAAGAACATAAGAAGAGCCATGCTGGATCAGGCCAAAGGCCCATCGAGTCCAGCTTCCTGTATCTCACAGTGGACCCCCATCTGGGAGCACATGAGAATAGATCTCTGTCTCCCGATACCACTCCCCTGCAACTGGCCTTTGATGTACCCTGGTTTTAAGCCTGAAGATTACACATCTCCATCATGGTTTGTAACCTGTGATGGACTTTTCCTCCAGGAATCTGTCTAATACCCTTTTGAAGGCATTTAGCCTAGATGCCATCACCACATCTTGTGGCAGGGAGTTCCACAGACTAACAACACGCTGGGTTAAAAAATATTCTCTTTTGTCTGTTCTCACTCTCCCAGCCCTCAATTTGAATGGATGTCTCCTAGTTCTGGCATTTTGTGAGAGGGAGAAGAGCATTCTTCTATGCATTTTACTCATACCCTGCATTAATTTGTATGTCTCAATCATATCCCCCCTCAGGCGCCTTTTTTCCAGACTAAAGAGCCCCAAATGCTGTAGCCTTTCCTCATAAGGAAGGTGTCCCAGCCCACTAATCATTTTAGTCGCTCTCTTCTGCACCTTTTCCAGTTCCACTATGTCTTTTTTGAGATGCGGTGACCAGAACTGTACTCAATACTCCAAGTGCAGCCTTACTATCGTTTTGTACAATGGCATTATAATGTTGGCTGTTTTATTTTCAATCCCCTTTTTGATAATCCCTAGCATGGAATTGGCCTTCTTCACCGCTGCCACACACTGGGTAGACACCTTCATGGATCTGTCCACCAGCACACCAAGATCTCTTTCCTGATCTGTCACGGATAGCTCAGAACCCATGAGTTGATAGATAAAAGTTTTGATTTTTTGCCCCAATATGCATTACTTTACATTTGGCTGCATTAAAACACATTGGCCATTTCGCAGCCCATTCCTCCAGTTTGGAGAGATCCTTCTGGAGCTCTTCACAATCTTCTCTGGTTTTTACCACACACAAAAGTTTTGTGTCATCTGCAGACTTGGCCACCTCACTGTTTATCCCTGTCTCCAGGTCATTTATGAACAGATTGAAAAGCACTGGTCCCAGGACAGATCCCTGGGGCACACCGCTTTTCACCTCTCTCCATTGTGAAAATAGTGCAATACCCTCTCCAGCCCCATAAAAACTACATCCCTCCCTCCCCAAAGTACCCAACTTATACTTATGAGGGGAGGTAAAACAAGATTAAATGCTAAACATGTTGCTCAAAGTACTATGGGGGTCTTGGTTTTTAAAAATTATTACCAAGCACCCACCCAATCTTTTATTGAGAGTGTAGTAAGTATCAAAGGGAAGTTTAAACTTCTCTCTGCTACAATCTATTCAAGTATTGCTCGCTCTTTGATTTTAGGACAAGGAAAAAAATGTTCTTCTTTACACCAGTGGGAAGCTTTCTCTCTAGGATAAAAACACTGTGGGAGGAGTGATTTTGTGGCTGGAAACTGTGGTCAGAAAGAGAAGGGACAGATTTCCCATGACATAGTATTTGGTCTTTGCACACCTGCTATTCCCCTTTAAAATCTGAGTGACACATTTGGTGTCTTATGTACCACCAGCCATTTTCAAAGAAATAATTTTGATTTTTTTTGGGGGGGGTTCGTTCTTCTTAAGATTATTTGGTTTCAAAATTTGCAGGAATGCCAAAAACAGGGAGAGAAAAGTAAAAGTAAAAGAAGTGGAGGGAAGGAGAGCAAGAAGGCTAAGGTGCCCTGTGCCAAAGCATTTCAATGTGTTTGTAATAAAAAACTCTTTCTGATTTTTACCTCACTGCTAGACGAATAGCATAAAAATCCAATAAATAAATGCCTTTGACACTTACAAGAGGTTCTGGATGGCAATGCGAACCAAATTGAGCTCTACATCTGCTTCGGCAGAAATTTTCTGAACGTGTCGAAATCCATCAATGTATGGTAAAATCTAGGAAGAAAACGGAACATATATTATGCAAGACAAGGCAGAAATGGATGCACTGGAAAGACAGGGCAGTAAAGTCAGTAAATAATCTTTCATCATAAAGAATAACAAAGAGCACAACATTCTCTTAAAAAGATTTTTTAAAAAAATCAAACATGCCATATAATTTCCCATAACCGTGCTTGGGAAATTAAGGCTGCCTTTTGTGCATGTTTATTCAGGAGAAAAACAATCCCATTTAACACTGGTAGTTCTGTTTGAACAACTACATGTAATTTTCCAAATGCTGCCTGGCTGCAACACTCAATTATGAGGTATGACAGAACTCTGGTCCCACAGCAACACATCTCCCATCCTGAGGGACAACGTAATGGTTCCCAATGTATTGGAGTCTGATACATTCTTGGACTGCAAGTCTCAAAAGCCCAGCCTTAGCCTGCACAGCCAAAGTTCAGGGCGTTGCAGCTACAGAACCAGGCTGCCCAGACTAAGACCTCCAGCAGGTGATAGCTTGCCTCTTGGCCTGCTGCATGAAACCCTTTAGATCAAGTAGGAGCGATGGATCTCAAGGATGTGAAATTGTGAAAAAGCTTCTCTCCAGTGCTGTCATAATATGGTGTAACTTAACAGCAGGGCCCAAACTGGCCCCTCTTCACCTATGAACCCACCTGTTGAGTGGTGAGGTCCCACTGGGAATTGAAGAAGTCATCTTTGTCTTGGGTGAAGACAGGAACGTCGTACTCTTGGACGACAGGGGGATCTGGGCGCTGTTCAATCACTTTCAGGTGAATGGTATTTGATTCATCTGCAAAAAGGACCAAAGGGGCTGGGATTGCAAACAGGGAGGACTCTTCTGCATGGCACAGTCACACTTGTCTCACCACAGCATACTATTGAAAAGCTTTTAGCCACTCGCTGAAAGGCTTTGCATTGTTCCCCAGCAATCATCAGTTTCCATTTCAATGTATGTTTTTTTCCAAGCCTGCAACCATGCATTTGTTGACAATACCTATAGGCAGAGTGCATTTCCCAGTAGCGTTCAGTTCCTCCAGTAAAATGGTCATGATAGGTATTAACTTTTGCTTGCTCTCCTCGTTGGAAATGAAGCCACTCTCAAGCTGGGAAAGAATGAAGTCTACAGTGAGCCTCAATCTGATCGTAACATTCAACATTCCAACTGTACCAGTAGCACAGGCAGAGTCTATTCCACACCTAAGAAGACTTCCTCTTAACAGAAAAACAAAATAAATGTAAACACAGTATGTTTTACACCAATTACAAACAGTTTTACATGGCGACAGAAATGGCCTCTCCATGAGTTCTACTTTGGCATTGGCACTAGTCCTGTAACAGTTGTATAATACTGAGGTAATCAGTGGTGGGAGGTTATGAGAATGAGATCTTGTTTCTACAGGGACAGATCTGCAACAAGATATATGGCCATTTGCATAGTTAAGGGGGGGGGGAGGAAACATATGTGGTGGTAAGGCCATGAGGAAATAAAACGTATCCTTAAACAAAAGATGTTAGAAGAAATAGAGAAAAGATTCAGAAATGGCAAAATATTTTCAGATAACTGCACACAAGCTTTCAGAATCTACAAGATTTCCCCCCCCCCCGATTAAACAGAAAACCATGCACACGTCAGACTCCTTAATGAGGTTACACAGGCATTGTAAAACAACACCAAAACTCCATTGTCAAGGGAAGAGGACAGCTGTACCAGATCAGCAGAAAGGTGCTATCTAGTACCTCTGACAATCACTCACATCTGTCACTGGCTGCATGTCTGGGTAGGTCCAAAATGTATAGCTCAAAACTCTACACAAGTCCTGAAAAATATAGCTTGCTATTCATGTTGCTAAAACAAATGAGCAGTAGATCCAGTGTGGTTTGGTGGACAGAATGATGGACAGGGACTCAGGAAGCCTGGGTATGACTCCCCCAACCCTGAACACACACACACACACACACACACACACACACACACACACACACACACACAGAGAGAGAGAGAGTCAGCCATGGAAGCTCACTGGGGATGGTGTGCTGGCACAACCACTCCTGGAATACTTCATTTCCCTTGAAAGTTAGCTAGGGTCACTATAAGTCAATTCCAACTGGTCTTCACGTAACATGCCATCCCATGCATGCTTAGGCCCCCCCCCCCAAAAAGTGGGAAAGCATATTCATGCCACCTCTAACCTCCAGAGTAGTCAGATAACCTGCCAGCTTCTTCACAATGGGTTCCAGTGCACAGGTCTTCGCTCTAGCATCACAAACAAACCCAAGGTTGAAGAGCAAGGCGTTTCGGCTGTATTTCTTGTGTTCAATACAAACTGGGCAACCAATAAGCTTTTTTTCCATTGCTGTACTGTTAAGAGAAGAAAAATAGTTTGAAGTTGTTAAAGCCAGCTTTTGCAGCATCTGCAAAAAGCGACTGCACTCACTCAGCATCTCGTACGTCGGTTCCTCTAGAGCAGCAACCCAGCTACTCTCATGTCCTCGGATCCTTCCAAAACCGTCCCCTTTCTCGTCGAGAATTGTTGTGCAATCTATGTGCTCATCCCAGTTGCTCAAAGCTATTCTCCCAATCTGCCTGGTGGGTGACACATGGAGAGAGACAAGTTTCCAATGGGAACATCCCTCATAGCACGGGAGCAGTAGATGCACAAAGGGGAAGCTCCAAATGGAACTCCCATGTGATGAAACCAGCAGTCAGAGTTTCTGTACAAGCCCTCCCAGTATTTGTGACGTTATAAGCAAGGGACCAGCAACTTGCTGCCAAAACACCTCAAATGATTTGCCAGGGCAGCTTCCAAACTCTGCCTGACAATACGGTGAATCCCAAGTGGGAACAGAGCTCAAACTTGGAAAACAATTGTGCCAAATGAGGATGATTAAAGAAGGAGCAGTGACCTATGAAATTCAACTTTTGCCTTGTACATCATTTCTGTGTAATACTTACACTGTGATAAGCTTGTTCTGCAATTCAGGTTTGGTGATAATATATACTTGAACTGTATCAAAGAGTTCACGTGAAATGAAATCTTCTGGTACCTGCAGGATCAAAAAGGAGAACTGCAAATTGGCAAAGAACACAAACTTGTAATTATACCAACTATCAGCAAAACCCCAGTTCCTCATGTAAGACAACAGTGTTTTTGCCTTTGCTATGAAATATTTTTATCTTTTTACTTCTCTACAATCTTAAAAAGTGATGTTTTAACTACTTTAAGAGTAACTTTGTTTTAAGTGACTACTTTAAGTCCTATAATTACTTTAAGTACTTTATTTTAATTCAATGTTTATGTGAAACATCCTCGTTAATAAATAAGAGAAGCATGATATGAAGTGAATTACTTCTTTACAAGAATGTAGCAGCTTTTATTTCTGAACTAGGGTGCTCCATTTTCCAGAACCACAAAAGCAGAAATCAAAGAGGAAAAATAGACTCTGGAACTCCATCCTACTAGAGGCCAGGACTGCCCCATCTCTGGTGTCTTTCTGGAAACAACCAAAGACCTTTCACTTCAGCAAGCTTTCCCTGAAAGGTGGACTATCTATTATGCGTCTTTTATATGAATCTGTCATACATACTCACATAGACTTTGTGTTTATAACCACTTATAACCTTGTGTGATTGCACTGACACTCTGTTTTCAATGCTAGTTTCCATCTCTTATAACTTTTACATGGAATTTTTACTCTCTCTTTAACTGCTCATGTTCTCTTGTAGCTTTAATGTTGTCTTTTAATGCTATAAGGTGCCCCTAGATTCCCTGTTCTCAATACTTGAATATGCCTTAATTGTACTAGACTGTACATTGTCCCTCATTACTATAAGCCCCCTTGGGCCCTTTTCCTAGGAGAAAGGTGGGATAAAAATACTATAAATAAATAAATAAATAAATAAATAAATAAATAAATAAATAAATAAATAAATAAATAAATAAAAGATTCTAAAAATTGTAGGGCAAAACTGCAGGAAAGGGAGTAGTTCTGATGCAGTACCCCTTGAAGAGACAGAGCACAGCTCAAAAGTCCTGCATATGCTTTGCATGCCAGAGACCCTACTTTTAAGTCCTGATATGTCTTGTTAATCAACAGGAACAGGTGGCAAGTTAGTGGAAAGAACCTTCATCTTCACGGACTTCCAAAGAGATGATACTCAGCAGCACAAGAAGTCTGAAGTTAGTGTATGTACGGCAGCTTCACACATACCCACTAGAAGAAACCACATCACTCTGAAATTCCCAAGTCTAATGTTAGTCTGATGCAGACTCACCAAAACTAATCTTATGGTACCTTGAAGACTAACATATTTTATGTTGCATAACTTTTGGTAAACTTGCATCTCAAGAAGTAGGCTGCAATTTAGGCAAGTTTACATCAAAGAAAACTGGTCAGACTTTAAGGAGTCACTGCCAAAGGGTCCATTGTTTTTCTTATATTATTCATTAAATGCACTAAAATCTTTGGTACCACTGACCTGGTAAGTTATTTTTGGCCCAAGGGTGGGATGAAATTCACTAAAAAAGATACACTCAATTCTGCTGGTGGCTTCCATGGTGACAACTGCAAAAGATGAAAGAGAAAATTGATAGTAACCCTTTAAAATACAGTACATTTCATCTAAATTCAGAATTTCCATTTTTTTACTTTAAAAAAAATTCTATCAAACCAGAAAAAAATCATTCAACTTGTAATTGCTCTAGCCCAGCAGCTAACAATTTAGCCTCAGTTAACCACAGGAGGGCAGTACTAAGGCATAAGTATTTTGTAGAGATGGGCACGACCAGGGAAAATGACGTTTGAGCCGGCCCGTTTCCGTTTTTCGTGAAATTTTTCAAAAATTTGTCGTTTCGTTTGTCGTTTTTTCGTCTGTCGTTAGTACTGGTTTGGGGGGGTAGCGGGCTCCTGGAGGCACCTCTCTGGGGTGGGTGCCTCCTCTGGCCCGCTCTGAAGGGAAAGCGGGCTCCTGGAGGCACCTCTCTGGGGTGGGTGCTTCCTCTGGCCCGCTACAAAATGGCATGCATAGCCAAGTTGCAGTGGCACTGGCAGAGGCACCTCTCTTTTGGGTGGGTGCCTCTCGACGCACAGCCTTGCAGTGGCAGAGGCACCTCTTTTTGGGGTGCCTCTGTGTGACCACAGGCCCACTGCTAAGTGCAGTGTCACAGTGCACACTGGGGGAAGGCTCCCTCAGTCGGGCGCTCTGTGGCTCACTAAGAAGGGAAGCGTACTTGTGTGTGTAGTGCAATGCAAGTACACAGATCTGGCTTAGGGTTAGGGTTAGCGCAAGGGCTAGGCTTAGGGTTACGGGTAAGGTTACGGTGAGTTAGTGGGGTGCACCTCTGGGTGCCTCTCTGACCCACTTAGAAGGACAGTGTACTGGCGTATGGGTTAGGGCGGCTTAGACTTAGGGTTCAGGTTCGGGCTAGGATTAGTGGGCTTTTTATGCCCGACTGGCACATCCCAGAAGTCTCGGTCAAAAACTGGCCAAGTGGCCATGCGATTGGTGGAATGGCTCCAAAAATTTGCATGGTCCCTCCCATGGCCAGCCCATCATTGCGCAGGTGTAAAAATAAAATAAAATAAAATAAAATAAATGGAGAGGAGACATTTTGTTGCAAGAAAAACCCACTGCTGCTAGTGCTACTGTAAAAATTCTGGCAGTTTTAAAATAGCAATTTTCGCATGTTTCTTTGGTGCTTTGGTGTGTTTTTGGACCACGACGATTTCAATAAATATTGCGGTCGCCCCATTTTGGATCCCCCGCCCGCATCGCATGGCATGGCGAGTTGGCGAGACGACGAGGATGCCCCCCAGCCCCCACCAGAGCAGCCCAGGACAGGAGAGGGGGGGAGGCCGGGGACCCCCCCCCGAAACCACCCCTCGGGTAGGTGCGGTGCACTCTGGCAGGCATATTTTCGCCTGCTTTTTTGGCCGGGATTGGGAATCGGGGTGGGTTTTATATTTTAAAACTTTTTTTCTGTGCCGCTTGGCATCGCGCGATTGCTGCGATGCCAGGAACGACAACACGACAAATCAGACCCAATTTTTCTTTAGTCGGTTCGAGTTCGAGTTCTGGTGGAGTAATTGTCGTTCTTCGTTCCGTTACGTAACGGAAACGAGGAACGGAAACGGAAACGGGAATTTTGCCAAGTCGTGCCCATGTCTAGTATTTTGACCTGTATGTGAGGAAAAGTGGGGCTAATAGCCACACCACCGTATCTACTTTTATGCTGAAGCAATTTTTTCAAACAACACAAAAGGCCGCCCCTTCAGAATGTCACAATTTCATTCCAATGGATGGCAGATATGCCTTCATATGAGAAAAATCAACATTTTCCTGCTCAAAGGCTCCCCTCTGCCAGGACAGAACACCTTCATCTATCATCTGAAAGACACAAGTTCATGGAAGCAGGAGGCACAGCTTCTGCCACTTATGTTAAATGTTTTTCCTGCTTCCTCATCTGTCTGAGTCAGACTCAAGCAACCAGATTTATTTATTTATTTATTTATTTATTTATTTATTTATTTATTTATTTATTTATTTCTATACTGCCCATCTTCCAAGGGAACTCCAGGCGGTTAACAATCAGGAGCAATTAAACAAACAAACAAACAACAATATAATTAAGAAAAAAGATGTATATAAAATGAGCAGACTATTCTAAGCCAATAAACAAAACAAAACAAAACAAAATAAAAATATGTGATTATTTTCAAAATAAAAACACCTTGTGGAGAAAACAGCACTTCCATTTCAATCTGCAGAATTCTAGAACTCTCTCTTGTCTAGATGAAGCAGTTAGCCTTGTACAAAGTGAATTTTCAGAAAATATCCACCACACTCAACACACACAAACATCTCGGCATGCAGTCAAGAGGAAAACAACACATTTTTCTCCTTTCTGTTTAGGAGAAAATCTCCATCTCCATTTGGGGTAACCATATTATTATGTCTTTATAAGGCATAAATCAATTTTAGGATCCACTTACAAAATCATAAATGAGTATGAATCAAGGAAGCTCCAGTACGTTGTCCATGTTCCACTATTTATGGGCTGCTTTAATGTACTCTATGGCAGGTTAACAACTCCATCATCTCGTTGTATTCTGCAGACTCAAGTATTCCCCCCCCCCATTTCATATACATCATATGCAGTTGTGGATTTAGATCAGTTATGCCACACTCCATGCATACACGAAGAGCTCAAAACAGATTGCATGTATTTTTAAGCAATCAGTTCTGACTGGATTATTATAAGGAGGATGTTCGGTATACTTCCCAACCTGGTTGGCCTACAGGTCATACCATCTTCACCTGGCAGAATGACACATACTAATAGGACCTGGAGCAAAATGCTGCAATATGTCTTCTTCAACTAACAAGGGTACTTCCTGTTCAAGGTTTTAGACAAAGGTTTTAGACAACAATTGCATTCTCTAGGATCAAATTCTGTATGAGCTGAGATATGTTAGTGATAGATGACATAAATCAGGGATGGGCAACCTGTGAACTTTCCAGTGCCTAGCAGCCATAGCCAGCACAGCTAATGTGGAGAGAAGATGGGAGTTGCAATCCAAAGATGGATGGGGCCACTAGTTGCCCAAACCCACAGTAAATAATTACCCCTTTTCTCTGGCTATTTGTCATTTGTTAATCAACAATGATCATTGTGTGGCTCAGTGAAGGCTCAGATTTTTTTACGTTGTAATTTTTGGAGGCACCTTCCATTAAAAAAAAGTTGGATTTTAAGGTGCCGGCACACTTTTGTCTTTTCTTTTAACTTTTTGTTTTCACCAAATATACTTGGCCTGCAATTCCCTGAAACCCCGGCAAGGGCACCTTTTGGTGAAGGCTTCTGGGAACTGCAGTCCAAGAACGCCCTTTTGCAATGCCAAGCCTCGGAGGAATGGGCAATTAAGAGCTGTTAGCTCTGCACAAGACCTCTTCCTGCCCAGTGGAGACGGGCCCCAATCCATCTGCCTGGATTTCTGGCTCCTTCCTGGGGGGTGGCGAGGGCTCCATAGAGGCCAGTCATCAGTCACGCAAAGCAGCCGCGCTTCCAAATTTACCGCCACGCCGCTGTTTGCGTAGCAACACCAACCCGCACGGGCGCCCATGATCCAAAGAGGAGCCTCACCCTGAACCCTCTTCTGCCCAAGTGCATTTAACTAAGAACAACTCGGGATGCAACAGCCTCCGAGAACGCCGGACCCGCCCTCCCCAGCGCGGCCAAAGGACCCCTCTGAACCCAAGGCTCACTCACCCAACCGCAGACACGATCAGCGCAGCGCGCATGCGCGAATTTGACTCCCGGCACATATGGCTCCGGACAGAGCCATTGGTTGTTCCACGCAGGCGCAATGGGGGGGTAAGAGCAAGCCGGCGGGGCACAGGCGCATGCGCAGCTTTCGCCCTCCTGCCATTTTGGACCACAACTCCCAGAATTCTAAGCTTAGCTTGCCAATGGCAAAGGACTGTGGGAATTACGGTCCAAATCATCTGGAGGGCCAAATTTGGACATGCCTGGGGTAACCCAAGCGCGCCTTTAGAAGTAAAGTGCCGAGAAGGACTTGATCTTTCCCTGTCCCTCCCCTTCCTCCTCGGGAAAATATTAATATTAATAAACCCCCACCCCCACCCCCCCAAAAAAGCTAAACAAGAACGGCGCTCTTTCTGGTCACGTGCCTTAAACCGCCTGACAACGGCTTGCTCCGACAGGCTTTTGCCCTGGTGATGGGCAGCGGGGCTTAGCCTTTCCCAGGCAGGACCTGACGGGCAGGATAGGCGGGATCTAATGACGACATGGGCCGGCCGGACCAATCCAAAGGCAGAGAAGCGGCTTCCCCGCCCCTCCGGGCTTTTTCCCGGGGAGTTGCCGCGCCTTGGTGATGCTTCTTGGTGGCTCCTCTGCTTTCCAGGCGCAGGTGAGTGAAATCTTCCTGCCAGGCCGGCCTGGCTCAGAGGAGCCCGGAAAGGAAGGAGGGAGGGAGGGAAGGAAGGAGGCCGGGCAGGCAGGCAGGCAGATAGATAGTCAGGCAGAGGCAAAGAACTCCCCCTTCTTCTTCCTCTTCCTCCTCGGCGGCTGCCTGTGGGGCGGATGGGTGGCTACCAGGCTTATTCCTCAGGGATGGCCGCGAGAGGATGCTTGGCGGCCGCGAACCCCACCCCACCTCTCCCGCGGCCGGGCCTCATCCTCATCCTGAATTAGAACTAGGGGCGGGTCGTGCTCGATCCGAGGAGGAGGAGGAGAGCTCCCCTTGCAGGACGCCGAGGAGGAGGAGGAGGAAGGGCGCTCGCGGCGGGGTTGGGGTGGGTGGGTGGCGGCGGTGTTTGTGTGCATCCGGTCGGTCTGCCGCCAACTCCCCGGCCGTGGATGAGCCTCGGAAGCAGGCACGCCGAATCTTCGACGGAGCGCCGGCGGGTCTGGTCCTTGTGTGTGTGTGTGTGTGAGGCTTGCTGCTCAGGATCGGAAGTTGTAGCCCGCAAAGGTGTGCTTGCATGGGGGAGGGGGGCGCGGTGCGGTGGTGGATGATAATGAAGAGGATGCAACCCAAAGGCTGAACCAGAGGTCGCGCCCATGGCTGGCTTCCCGCCTCAGAGGAGGGCTGCTGCTGCTGCTCCCCGGATTCCTGGTCCTGCGCTTGCCGACAGCGCGAGATTTAAGCTCAAGAAGGGAGCTTGGTTAGCAGGAAAGAGAACAAGAAACCGCGCGGGTTTCGGTTTCAATCCTGGAAGAGGCAAAGCTCTAATAACTGCTCTAAATGCCATCCGGTTGTTGCAAGTTCAAAGGCGAAGTCCGCGATTTTAGTATTTAGAGGGCGAGGGAGCTTCCTGGTTTTGAACCCTTAGGCTTGCATTTCAGGCAAGGAGGAGCTTTCCCCCCTTCATGAGGGAATGTTCCGACTAGCAAACAAGGTACTTTAGTGTTTGAAATGAGGCCACACATGCTTTCTGCCAGGTGGATCAAGCTGCTTTTAAGTTTATCAGTGTCAGCCTCACAGTCCTTTCTTAAACCAAGGATGTCACTGAGAGCGCAAAGGATGGAATAGCTGCCTTTGGACCAGTTGACTGATCCACAGAGGCTGCCTTCAACTCTGACAAAATTCTGGCAAGGAAAAAACAGTATGGGTTGAGGTCGCCACACTGTATCTTGTGTAGTTTGTGTACATATTGTACACAATATGTACACAAGATCATTCAGGTTGGTTAAATATCGGTGCATGCATGTGACTGGGAATCCCTGTTTGACGACTATCTCCCGGGCTTAGCAGATTTAGCAAAATACCTGCAAATATGATACGCACAAGTGCTTGATATCTAACTTTGTGTAGATGGATTTTGTAACATCTACAGTGATTTGTAGAGTGTGGTGATCTGGATCCTCTGGGCCACATTTCCATCTCTCTGCTTCCCACAGCATTTTATTAAATTTTATTTATTTTATTTATTTTTACAACTTACGGTATATGCCACCTACTACCCAAAGGTCTCTGGGCGGCATACAATCAAAGAATTAAAACAGCTAAAACATCAAATATCAATAAATAATTAAAACAATAATAAAAACCTTACACTAAAATCATTACACTAAAATTGCCATCAGAGGACCCACAGTCTATATTGTATCAATATAGAACAGGAAGGTTTTTACCTTGTGCCGAAATGTCATCAATGTTGGCGCCAGTCGGATCTCACTTGGGAGGGCATTCCATAGCTTGGGGGCAGCGGCTGAGAAGGCCCTGTGTCTGCAAGCCATCCCTCTCACCTCCTTGAGGGATGGCTCTTTCAAGAGGGCCTCCTGGCTCAATCTTAACTGCCAGGTAGGTTCATATGGAAGGAGGCGGTCCTTCAGGTATCTAGGTCCTAAGCCATTTAGAGCTTTGTATGTCAAAACAAGCACTTTGAATTTATTTATTTCTACTCATTTATTTTTGGATTTATGTACTGCCAAGTTTAATTCATAGAAGTCCTCCAGGCGGTGTACACTGAACATTCCTGTAAAACTGAATAGTAATAAAGGGAATGTAGCATCAGTATGGTTTAGCACTGGGTACACTGCATAGCAGTTAGGAATAATTCTTTCAAATTTTTCTACTGGTACTTATGCCCATAGGGAATCTTCTGCATATCATGAAAAAGTTCTTTGGGCCTATAATGGTTTGAAAAATTATACTTTAAGGTGACAATACCTGCATGTGTTGGTGGATTTTACACTCTGCTGCAGTCTCTTGCTCCAGGAGTCCTGTAATGATAGTATTTAATCCTGGTGCAGATATTTGCTGTTCTAAAATATGCGTGTAATTCAGAAGGCTTTCTGTTGTTGAACTGTACTGCTTATTGTGCTTGAAAGTCAAGACAAACATTCTCAGTCAAAACCCAGGAGTAACAGGGCTGTGACTCTGCTTAATGCTGGCCCTGCCTTTAGGCAGAATGAGACAGCTACCTTAGGGAGCAGATTTCAGGACTCACTGAAGGGCAGAAAATGGTTCCTTAATTGGCTGGCACTGTATTTTTTCCTGCTAGAAAGTGGTTGTTACATTGCCTGCATATCAAAATAGCCTGGTTGGGTCTGAGTACACTACTATACACATGGATAGAAGGGCACCATAAGTTGTTCTGCTTTAGGCAGCAAAATGTCTTTGATGCCTGACCCTGACTTGTACTGTAGAGTTTTTCTGTGTGTCTGGTTTAATTAAGCTGCACACTTTCTGTTGCTGTCTGTGGTAGAGCAGCAAAATGGACTTACTTGAGTGCTCCATATATGGCTAAGTGCACAAGTGCCAAAAGCTAGGGAAATTATTTTGGAACATGAGGCAGGTGGCCCTATAAGCACCTCTTGCCATCCTTTACAGTGCAAATACAGTAATTAATAATAATAATAATAATAGTTCTTAATGATAGGAAATGCCTAAACCATGTGCATCTGTCCAGTCTTCCTGTTGGTAGTAGGGCCACTTCTGCGCTAGAATTTCACTTCATAACTTCTTCAGCCCGTAACAATTGTGTCTTGGTGTTATGTGTCTGTCAAGTTACTTTCTGTTCAGACACAACCTTCTGTTTAGACTGGGCTAGCTCAAATTATAATAAAGATTCAGACTACCACCAAACTGCTTTCTTAAAACTATTTAGTCACATACAGGACCAAATTTTACATTGGCCAATAGTTCAGTAAATTTTTACCATAGTTTTCCATATACGTATAAGGCTATATTTCTGAATTTCATTTGACAAAAAAAAAATTGAGGGTCATCTTATACACATGGAAAGAAGCTGAGGAGAGAACTTCACGGTTCCAAAAGTGCCCATGCCTTGTCTCTGCAAAGAATTGTCTTATAAATGGGGACATCTTATAGATGGAAATATATGGTAATTCCTTCTACTTCTGATGTGCAAGTGAGATGGGTAATGCTGCTAAAATAGCACTACATCTTGCTGTTACAGGGAGGGAGGAAGAAGGCATGGGTATAACGAAGGAGTTTGGTTGCAAAGCCAAATAACTTTTGTGACAGATAACCCAGTATCAATGCAGCAGACCAGATAGGGGGACTTCTGGTAACCTGACTTTTTCATTTATTTGTCTTTACAAGACTTACCAGTGAAACATATTTCTGTACTTCGTACTACTTGGTAGTGGTTTCTACTAACCTGTTGGTGTTTTTAGTACTGTACTATGATCTCTCCTTTGCTTCCCACCAGATGACTGCTAGAAGCATGAGAAAACTGATGGGGTTTCTGCTATAAAGACAACACTGTTCCATAGTTCTCCATTGCCTTGATGTGCTGGGGAAGCTGATCTGTGCTGCACATCCAGAAACCTGTAACTGGTGAACAGTGGAAGGCCAGTATCTTATAGTTTGTAGCGCTGAAGACATGGCTTTGAGCATTGAAACAGAATCGCGAATATACCGCTCCCTCCGGGCTGTCTTTGGCGCTACTGCCCACCTCGTTGCACTTGGATTTACCATCTTTGTAGCTGTGCTCACCAGACCTGGATCAAGTAAGTTGGGGCTAGCTGTAGCTTCATAGGGGTGTATTCAGCAGCAGCTGTATGTAAGACTGGTGGAACTGAAGCATGGGCCAGCATCCTTGGAGGTATGAACCCCTCCAAAATTCTGTTCTGAAGATGCATACATAATATCGGCCATTAGAAGGTCCGTACGGCTGGACCTTCTCCTGGACAAAGTTTATTTCAAGGGCTAACTCTCTCTATAGGATCTAACTGTTCTGTTTCTGAATTACTTAGGCTCTGCTTGATAATACTGGTGTTGTTAGAAAACCACTGTTTATATATAAATGGTTGCCAGTGACTGGCTAGCTTTGGCCCACTGAAGATTCTGTTTAGAGATTTTGCCTAGTGCAGTAGTGTAGCATTTCTGTTATTCCATTACTAAATGCAACACGTGAGCCTTGTCATAGCAAGCTGATCTCCTGACAGCACCATCTCCTGTTCTCCAATTACAGTCCTGGACGTTTTGTGAGAACACACTTTAAGGCTCTCTCTGTTAAATGAGCCCCTCAATGAAACTGGAGTCAGATGTAAACAATGGGTTTAGATGAGATCAGTAGATACTTTTTCAGTAGTGACATGTGAAACGAGGTACAGGGAAATCTATCCACTATTGCAATCTCACAGATAGACCTCTTTCACCAATTTTTTTTGAGAAATTAATATGATCAATGCCATGTGTTTAGTTCCACAACAATAAAGAGTCTTGCGGGGTCTAAAAACCAGAGTCATTGTAGATCATACGTTTTCCTGAAAATTAATCTGCTAGTCCTTAAACTGATATGGACTCCTTGTTGTTTTTTTATGGCTCCAGACAAAGGTGGTCACCCTTCTGGAACTGATACAATTCATTTGAAGTCTTCCTCTCCCTGTAGTAGTGTTACTGTCACTTTACATGACACTTGTTTTATTTCTCCTTCAGATCTGAAATAAAAACACCTAGTATGTTTAGGAGATTTGCAAGCAAAGCTAAGTGTCAAAAAAGTAGAATTTTAGAGTGGACCCTTCTGTTACCGTTTCAGTGTATATAAACATCCTGTGGTGTTCCTACCTCTTCTTCAGTCCACAATGCCTTGTGACTGGGCTGCAGTAGGAGACCTCTGCCTGAAAGCACTCTTGCTAATCTCCAACATAGCATTGACTTCAACCTGGTGCCCCAAGTGCTGCCACTTTTCTGCACCTTTAGTCTTGTTTGCAAATGATCCTGCTGGTGGGATTCCCCTATCCCACCACATGCTGCACCAGATTAGGCCGTTGCTCTGACAGAATGCAGGTTGGATTGCTTGCAAGATTTAGGTGGGTTGCTTCCAATTTGAAGAGGAGGCAGTATTTGAATGTGTGTGTGTTGTGTCGTTACAGTCGTGACTGACTCTGTGTGACTCCATGTCCATGGAGTTTTCTTGGCAGGAGTACTGGAGTGGTTTGCCAGTTCCTACTCCAGGCGCCTACAGCACCTGGTATTCCCTGGTGGTCGCCCATCCAAGTACTAACCAGGGCCGACCCTGCTTAGCTTCCGAAATCAAGCAAGATCCGATGTGCTTAGGGCATCTAGGCAGCTCTAGTATTTGAATGTGGTGACATGTAAACTAGCTGATGTAAACTACAGGGACTCATTCTGTTCTCCTTTCTTTCCAGGCCTTTTCTCGTGGCATCCTCTCTTAATGTCTCTTGCGGTAAGCCAGCCAAAAGCATTCTTTGCCCCCATTCCCCAAATATAACCTTGTCTCCACTATGATTTTTCAGCTTACTAACTAATTTGGCAGGGGAGAACTTGGCTACTCTGGACTTGAGAGGCAATTCCACATGAAGGAGCAGGCAAGGTGATGCCACCCCTGCCTACTGCAGATCTGAAATCCATTAGAATTCCCTGTTGGTGATTTTCTATTCTAAAGTTTCCATATAGAAAATGATTCATAATCTAACACCAAAAGCTTTGTTCCCCAGATACACTGATGGGATTCAATGTAAAATTAACATGCTCCTTGAGAGACGAGAGCAGCCTTTCCAGGACAGATCAGGAGTTGGCCAGCCATAGAATATAACTCCCCAAATTATCACATCAAGTGAGATGTTTCATATATAAAGGATCTCCTTTTTGGTTCCCTTAGACACCAAGGGACTTCTGGTGGTTAGCTATCTTTCTGGCAAACCATGGTAATAACTTGTCTTCTCTCTCTTTCTCTCTCTCTCTTCCCCCCAGTTTTCCTTCCTGATGACTGAAGCCTTGCTGGTTTACTCTCCAGAGAGTTCTCTTCTCCAGTCCTTCTCCCGTAAGGCCAGGGTCCGCTTCCACTGGGCTTTACAGCTGCTCTCTTTCATCTGTGCAGTGCTGGGCCTGGCCATCATCAGCTACAATAAGTACATCAATGGCAAAGACCACTTTGTCACCTGGCACGGCCAGACAGGTTTGCTGACGGTGCTGTATGCCGGCCTGCAGTGCATGGGGGGGATCGCGCTGCTCTATCCCAAGCTGATCAAGAACTGGACGCTGAGCAAACTCAAGCTTTACCATGCCACCTCAGGGCTCATTGGGTACCTCCTTGGTTGTGCCAGCTTGCTGTTGGGCATGTGTTCCTTATGGTTCACCACAGCTGTGACTGGCGTCTCCTGGTATCTCTCCATCCTGTGTCCTGTCCTCACCAGTCTGGTAATCATGAACCAAGTGAGTAACGCCTACCTCTATCGCAAAAGGATCCAGCCTTGAAAACCAATTCCTTCTGGGATCCTTGAAGAGTTCCTGCATCAACTTTTAAGGAGTTCCCCAGCCTCGTATGGCACAAGCACTGAAGAATGCTTTTTTTTAATCTGCCTAGACTTTCGGATGGCTTTTAAAAAGAAAACTAGACCTCATATCTTCTTCCATTGTTTAAATCCTAGAGACCCCTTGTTTCATTTCATTTATGGGGCCAGTCTATGCAGTATTCAGCATACATCTGGAAATACCACACTGTGCGGTGCTGCGTATGAATCCAGCAGCAGTCTGTTCCTGCCTCTTCATGAGACAGTAAGGTAGATTGGTTGGATAGCATGGCACTCAGCTGAGTGCTGGGACTGAAAGGCGTCCCCTCTTGCACATGAACAGTGTGGGGAGCAGAAGTAAGGTACGTCTGAGGAAGGGGGAAATACCGTAAACATTCCTTCTGGACATGGAAAGGACAGCTTCCCTTCATTAGCACAGCATTTAAGAGATCAGTTACAGTATTTCCCTTTTTTTAACAAAAAGAAAAAAGGGGAGGGGGAATACAACAAATTGTGCAGTATCCTCTGCTAGGAGGGGTTGTTCGCTGTAACTAAGTATTCATATTTTATTTGGAAAAAACAACAGCGCTTGGGAAAGTGATGCTTTTGGACTACAGCTACAGTTGATATGACTGTGCCTTTCGACGCGGTGGTTAAACTCTAGTGTTACCGTCACAACTTGGTTCGTATCAGCGTTGGATTTCAGCAGATTCTGATAACTGACCTGAGTCTGACATCTTGATGCTCTCTATAGCTATGCCAGAGTAACTCAGAGTGGGCTCTTCTTTCAAGGAAAATGCATAAGAACGCGGTACAACTCTGGCTCCCTCCTGTCAAGGTGACTGATAGAAATAGCATTTGCAGCACAGTTCCATTGCTACAAGCACAAAAGTATATGATACAGTATTTTAAGTTTTCCCCTTTGACCTCTGTCATTAATGGTTTGTTGCAGCTGGAAGGGGCTCACTGCCCGATCACACCTTGGCCAGTTGTCATCTCTCATACTTCCATTTGGAGCAGAATGGCTGTCAAGCTCATTCATGGTCAAATGCAACCAGGGCTCATTGAGCACAAGATATTGTTGCTTTCTTGTGGAAAGCAAAGGCGGAGATGGGATTAGCTCAGCTCTTCATTGTCTTGGTTTCTGATGTGCATGAATCCTGACATTGGACCCTAAAGTGGCAGACCCATTTTACATATAAGTACTATAAATAAAATGAAGACGTAATTTTGTAGGCTGCTCAATGAACCTTTTACCAAAAAGAAAAAAGAAAAAAAAAGAGTTCCTTCAGGAAATAACATTTTTAAAAATAACTTATTGCAGCAAGACTGAGACAAGTGTGTATGTGCTGAAATGTGTATTGTATTGCCCTCCTGGGCAGAAACACTGCCTGCCCAGGAGTGCTGAAATTCTTGAAGGGGCCCCTCAGAAAAATGCAAGCAAATATCTATGGATTTAGGCCACATATGCAGTTGGCTCAACACCCCTCTCTGGGATGGTGCTTTCTCTTGTGGGTCTCAAAGGAAAGGATCAACCACAGCAGCTTCCCCTTCTGTGTCGTTAGCTCAGCCTACACCCTCCACCAGTCTGACTGGAGCCAGAATGTCACCTTGTGCCTCTGAATGAAAAACCTAGTCCCCAAGAATCACAATGAGATTGGAAGACTATGCCTGTGAACAGGATCTCGTGGCAGATCTCCCCAGAAAGAGCAGCGCAGAAGAACTGGAGTGACTTTTTTAAAAATAGCATTTAAATGTGTGTAGTTTGTGATGGCACACACTTTAAGCGTCTTATTGCAGCATCATTTGCTTCAACATACATTTTACCATGTAGTAGTATGGGAAGATCCCACCAGTCTTGTGGGGAGGGGAGGGTACATGATTATCTTTACTATGGAGCATTGTTTCTCTACTTTTGCTTTATCTCGGCAACGTCAGGAAATAACATTGCATTATGTCAGCAGGGAGGCTTTCTTTCACCTTCTTTACATATATTAATCTGGATGAAATAGGAAGGCCCTGCTTCAGCAGTTCTGGTCTTGTCACAGAAATTTCTTTTACTTCAGAAAATGTGATGCTGCCCCTATGAAAACAGTTGTTCACACTGAATGGTATGGTGGGTCTCTCTGCCGGGCAGGTGAACCCAGCACTAATCCTGAGCAAGGAAAGGGAATCCGTATTCAAAAGCAGTATAATAAATAATGCTTTGAAACACATGTTTTCATTTTGAGTCACTGGGCATCATCGCTCAGTTGTGGTCAGCTGGCACAGACCCAGTCTGAAGGGGAGGGAGGCTGCTAATTCTTGTGAAAACATAATAGTCATTTCTATTCAGCATATTCTGTTTAAATTATTCAACATTGTCTTCTGTGCTTTTGACAGGTACTCTACTCAGTACACATTTTAAAAAAGCCTTTCGTTAGGCTGGTCAAAGTTATCCAACAAGTTAAGAATAGTGGCTATGGGGGAAAATTAATGCTGGTACACCACAAACAGTGAATTTACACACAGCAGCTTCCTTTGTATGGTAACCAAAGAGGTGAAGGTAGATTTGCAGCTGGCTTGAAAACTAATCAACAGCAAATCAAAAGGGTGGAAAGTTTTGAATTAGAAACTGCAGAGCCGCCTTTTGAGACTGCTAATGTGACTTTTAACTGGAAGGACCCTTGGTTCATCTCTAGCCCATCCTGTTGCTAGTAAGAGGCATGCCCAACTGGAGCAGCTCTGAGGTGGTCATCCAATCTGTCCAAGAAAGAGTTCGTTATATTTTGAAGTAGTCCACTCCACTGCTAAAAAGACCTCTCAGAAATTTCTTCCTAATGTTTAGATGGAATCTCACATTTTGCATTTTGAGTGCATTGGTTTGGCTTCTACCCTGCTGGAACAGAAGAAAACATCTTTGATGTAGCAGTCTTTTGAATACATACTGAAGATGGCTGTCATACCATACCTCATGGCTAAGTATGTCTGAGTATTCCATGCAGGGCTGTTTGCAGGCTACTTACCATGTTGAGTGCCCACTTTTGGACACATTTAGCTTGATGTACTTCTTAAAGTGAGGTGTCCGGCACTGGACATAGGACTCCATGTAAGGTTTGACCAAGGCATAACCGAGTGGTACTATTCTCCTGAAGCAGACACAAATACTTCTGTTGATGGGGGTTAACCTTCCCCTTTGTTGCATCACACAGTTTACTCATGTTTCCCTTGTGACCTAGTAAGACTACAGTATTCTATTCTGCATTAGTCAGACTTCTAATTACAGTGGCCATAAAAACCTATAGGGTGAGAGGAAACAAAACTCTGGCTGTCGGTTAGTTGAACACATCAGTAGCAAAAGGGTCATTGCTCTCCTGCCTGTAGGCTCCCAACAGGCATCTTGGGTAGGCTGTGACAGAAAACAAGAAAGACCAGATAATTTTGGTCTAATCAAGCATAATTCCTGGATCCTCATGAGGGTTTCAAATATACAGTATTTGATTTCCTGCAGTAAGCAAGGGTTTGGGTTGGATAGCCTCCATCTCAACTTTCAATTGACAATTTTCTATTAGCAAGTGTCATGCCCTGTATTACCAACAGATGGCACTGAAACAATGTGTGGGAGTAGAGATCTAATCCCCCACTACATATGTAAGAGCTCCAGTGCCTGCATATTATACCCATCTGGCCCCTTCAGCAGTTATCCAACTTTGCTTGTTATTTTACTAATTGGAATAAGTAGTAGTAATGGAATGGATAGGGAATCTGCCAAAGCTCTATTAATGCCATAATAACGCATATTCTAAAATTGAAGCTCTATATTTCATAAATGGGAGGGATATTGCCCAAGCAGAACTAAAACGACTGGTTGTCTGTTTCCTCCCTGTAGAAGTGTTCAATGTATTCTTGAAGGCTTTCATCGCCAGGATCTGATAGTTGTGAGTTTTTTGGACTGTTTGACCATGTTCCTGAAGTTTTTCTTCCTGACGTTTCACCAGAATCTGTGGGTGGCATATTCAGAGGGCAAGGAGCTCAGGGAACAAGGAGTTTCCCTCAGTGCTCTGGGGTATAGAGTGAATGAGACTGGGGTTCTTAAAGTTGTGGGAAAGAGGAAACTTGTCCTATGCAGGACAACAACAGGTGTTAGTCACTATATTGTGATGGAGATATTAAGAAGTTTCAATGTAATTGGGTAGCAACAACCTTAATATTTAGTTGACCTTTGCTTGTGGCTGGGTGGGAATCATTGAGCTCTGACCTTTTTGCACTCTGCAGTTTTTTTTTAGTCCTTTTGTCTTGAGGAAGGCTGGTATGGTAAACTGCAAGGAGACATGCAGGCCAGTTTGAAGACACCTGCTGCTGATGAAAAAATACTTCCCTTAGCTTGAATCTAGTTTTTAAAGTATCAAGGAACAGTTTAAATTGTGGTTTCTTCCTACAATTGCTGGAACCTATTGGTTATCACTAAGTAAACACCAGATAAAATACTGTGAGTACTGTTGACCTGAAGGCATCAATGTAATACCTCAGTTTAAAAGTTCTTCATAAATAAATTTGCAGAAATTTCACTGTCACTAATTGGTATAAAAAGCAAAGCAAAGTGTTCTGCTTATATACCAACCCATTGCGCTTCAAGCACTCTCAGGGCAGTTTATAATTTAATTATGCAGGATACACATTGCATTGCATTACATTTCATCCACAAAATTGAACTGTAAGGTTATTTAGATGAGAGCAATTTCTCAAGACCCCCAGAATCTCAAGTAAGTCACAAAAAGAACCCCAGACATCAAAAACTCATGAGTACTGCCACGAACCCTGAGATACTGAATTCTGCATGCTCTGCACAAAGATCCTACCAGAATGTAGTTTATTCACATGGCAACTCAGGAAGGCCTAAAATTGGACAAAGCATTTGGCTTGCTGGCAAGATCTGCCATTTGGCTACGTCATTCAAGAGGACTTGGACTATGGCTAGCTAACTTCTCAGCTGCAGCAGTATAACTCAGCATCAAGGTAATCACTGCTGCATCATTCTGCTGGCAAAGTTTGCTTGTTGCAGCTATTGCTCTCTGATGACGGTTACTTGATTCTGTCAGCAGAATTCTGCAGGCTATGTTTAATGAATGTCACTAACTGTCCTGGATTCCAGTCTGCTGGGTTCCTCAGTGGGCCTCTCCACTTCTTGGCTATAAAGGCAGCCCCAGTGAATATGTGTAGGGCTGGAAAAAATTCTCTCAAACAACACTGCATTGGCTAGATGGCTTACCCAAGCAAAAGAACACACACCACTACCATTCAATAAGTAAAACTGATCCCAAACAACATACCATGAAACCCATTTGGCACTCAAGCAATCATGTCCCATAATCATAAGTGCTATCATATTTCATTGGGATACAATAGATTTCCTACAAGAAAACTCCATGTAAGAAATCACATTGTGAAAAGAGAAGTGCTAGTAGGGAGCTGTTCAATTTGTTTTTCTCCCTTTTGTCAAATAACCTAACACATAACTGCATAAATATCATATGCAACAATAATTAACCATAATATGGCATTTGAGGTTTCTTGATGGAGCACAAATAAAATTTCTACTGTGTGAAGCAGCTCTTACTACAGTTGCCTATAAAGTGGTTCCAGATTCCCTTTACAAATATTTAACATAAAAAAACCACCACTCAGTAGAGCTAGTGTGTTGTGGTAGGGAGCAGTGAACTCAGATTGAGGATGCTTTGATTCAAACCACTGTTTACCCTTGAAACTCCCTGGATAAACCTAGGCCTGTTATTACCTCTCAGTCTAATCCACTTTATAGGACTCCTTCAGAGATGAAGTACAGCGAGGAAAAGCTCACGCACACCATCCTGAATTCCAGAACACAAATGCAACAACTGCCTGGCAGTCTTTTGTGCTCTTCTGGCAACAGGTCCAACCTCTGTTTGATTCTGTACCCTTTTCTAATCTTCCAACTCAATTTTCCAGTGATCTGAGCAAACCCACAAAATCAAGCAGCACCCCGACATTCAGGAGCATTAAAAAAAAAACCAAGCCTAACACTTTACTACTGCAATTTAACATCGGCTGGTGTTGACAATGTTGATCACATACAAAGTGCTTTGGAACACGTGACTCAGGAGTTTATATAGTCAAATAAAGGGTAATTTATAAAGCGAGTCAAGAAACAATCTTGGAAAGAACTATTTATTGATAGTGAAATTGGTGTGTTTATTTCCTGGCTGACAAAATTTTATGTGGTCCTTAAAAAAAGAAAATCACAAAATTGTCTCATTTCTCTCTCCTTGTCCTGGCTACCTGCCTTCTCAATCCCAGTCCTCTGGCCAAAAGAGGTGCCCTTTGTGGGCTGAGCTTAAGGACAAGACATCTTTCAGGTTTGTTGGCCTGTTTAAAGTTTAAAAAAAAAAGCTTGGCCCAGACAAAAGGAATAGATTAATGATAAGTGAAGAGAAAAGGCAGGCATCAGAGGAATTGTCAAAAGTCCCACAAAAAAGCACCTTTGAAAACAGAACAGAACCAGCAACATATTCTATTTAGCAAAAGGTTCAACCCCAAACCCTCTGATTGCACTGGCACCCCCCCCCACCCTCAAAGACAGAAGCCACTTTGCCATCTGAACCACTGCAAAGGGAAAGACAAAAAAAAGCAAAGGCTGAAGAATAGAAACATTAGTTCCCTCTAGGAGTCTTATGGAAAAATTCAGATTATGCTTTCCCATCTAGTCCTTCATGTAATGCTAGAAACAAGAAAGCTCTTTTGCATCCTTTGAACCTTCAGTGTCCAAATTCAAGGGTGAACCCAAGTGGTTATACTGTTATTAAAAGGCTTTTAACTGTCAGCCCTGGAGGAGGCTAATCCAGCAGCTGAATTGGTAGGGCGTACCAGCATTATCAAATCTATTGGGGTGAGGGCGGTTAATACAACAAAGGTGGTTTTTTTTAAAGAGCTTGTTTTTTTTTTAAATCAACCCAAAACAACTCTAGAAGGAAGTAGGGTTTTTTTCTTCTTCTGACAACCACTGCCCACTAGGATAAAACAAAATCAAGAAGAAAAGTGCTGTTTCACTTGGCTGAGTTTGCTCTGTGATGCCCTGGTGAGTCTCACGCTGGAGTCTGGCATTCGGAGCTCTATCACCAAGCTGTACAAGACCTACATAAGTTAAGCAGAAATGCCTGCAAAATGAGCCAGAGATGAGCAATAACGGCTACTAGTCGGGACTGATTTTGCAGTCTGGTTTTGTTTTTAATTCGTACGAGTGCTTCTCACTGAGCTGAAGAGACATGGATCTATCTCTCTTCGCCTCGGCCAATTCTGAGAAACCCTTTTGAGTTTTAAGCACTCCTCCGGAGAGCAGGATCAGGTCTGTGTGGCCACAGTGTCCACCAAAGAGAAGACCGAGACTTGATCTTAGCCCAACACGGCTAAGGAAGGATGGGAGCTTCTCGGGGCCAGGAAGCCGACTGTTTTGCTCCCCCCTTGAGCGAGCAGTCCTGGGCGGGAGGGCAGGGGAAGGATCATTTAGCAGCTCTCACAGATGGGGACAGGCAGAAAAAAAGAGGGCAGGTGCTTCACCGTCACAACTGAGAAGAGGGGGCATCTTCAAAGGTAATGAGGCTGGATTCCTGGCTGCCTGCTTTCCCTGCACTTAGAGCATCCCGGCTCTTCTCAGGCAGCAACGGAGTATCGGCCTTGGTGTTTTCTTCGTCATCGTCCTCCATGCTGGGCCAGGCCGACTGATCTTCCACGCGCTTCAACCTTTCATTCAGCGCCTTGAGGGCCAATTGTCTACAGAATGGGGAAAAAACGAAGTGAATTTAAAAGTTCAAACGTTCTGCAATGTGTATCATGAAACAGGAGTCTGCTAATACAAAATAATCCAGATTTCCTCTAGTCCGATGAGAAGGGTAGCAACTCACAAAGCCCATCAAAAGTAGCCAGCGAGGCCTGGCTAGCAACCAAATCATTTCTGTACACTGTATCATTGTTCATGTGCAACATTAAATGTTTTCAGTTGCCATCTTTAACTTATTATTCAGTGCAGCCTTAAACCCAGGAACTGGAGATTTCAGAGGATCCTAGGGTCATTTTACACCTCCAGCACCCACCATGCACTGCACCAACTTCAAAATATGAAAGTATACTTCCTGTTCTTATTTCTGGTGGGAAAGGGAGAGTGTTGCTGTTTAAGGGTCATTGTACCTGTTTAATAGCAAATTCACTGCTCCAGGAGACTTCTAAGAGTGGGAAATGACATTTTTCAATAAACCCCTTTTGGCTAAGGAGGGAACAGGAGCTCCAGGTTGGGTTTGATTGCTGCAAGCACAGGCCTGGGCCAAGGCAAAGCAAGGGCAGATTATACTCACATCTATTTTAAAGGCTTGACTAGTTTAGCCTTAATCTTCAAAACAACATTTGGAAAATTTACTTCCTCCTTTACATAACAGGAGTAATTACTGGCAGACATAACTGTCATGTTTGATTTATCCACATAGAAAAAAAATCACATTTTATAGTAAAGGTTGTAGGTGTGTTATTCAGTGCTACCTACACATTTTAAGACTATAGAAAATGTAAATACTTATGAGGAAAATATGTAGTAATATTTATATTAAATAGTTTAATTTAATTACATTCAAAGTGTAATGGTAGAGAAATTAACCCAAGGACACTGCAGGATGAAAATATTCTATATACTGTATAATAGTGTAGTTTTTTTTTCTTCTATTAGTGTGATGCAGTACTTTAACCTATGTAATGCAAACTTGGATATCTGTTTAGATTCTCAGATATCCAGGTGAGTTTATCTGGAAGTTGAGTCATTCATCCAAGCAGCTTCGTCAGTCTGAGGAAAGTCAGTGGCAAGTCCTCTATTTTATAGTTCACCTTCATTTCACACCAGCCTGGTCTGAATAGGCTCATAAGTTGGACAATGGCCTGAATAGGCTCGTTAGGTGGACAATGCCCCCGCTATGCAAACCTTCCCAACACCCATTAAGTACGGGTCCTTAGCTATGGCCTTGCTGGTGGAGGTGTGAAGTGCTTCTGATTTGTCTGGGGATTGATGCAAGGCTCGCTTGGTAAGTAGCAGACAGACTGTGTCCGAATCCCCCACCTCTGTTGAGAGATGTATGGGACTTGCATGTATTATATGTCCCAATTACATTCCACTAAAGCTTTATGCTGCAGTTTTCCATCAAAAGATCAGAAATTTCAAATTGTAATAGTTATTGTAATTGTTAGTTATTCCATCCTGGATGGCCCTGCTCTGTTCTCTTCCAGTAAGTTATGGGTAGAGGCACAGTAATGAATGCAGAAATATGTTAGGATAAATGAAACTCAGGAATTAAGGAAGGCGGTAACCAGTCACAGATGTCTGCAACCTGACTGGTCCTGCTGGGCAAGGTAAAAACATGACGGCCAAGACACCTGTCTTCCAAATACTATCCCTAACCACTTCCCAAGGGACAAGAGCGCATGCCACTGCCCTCTCTAACAACAGTGTCCTGCCCCCTTCTAATCTTTCCCGAGTGAAAGTTAGTATTGTTGGGTACTCCAGCAGCACCTGGCATGCCTTCCCATTTGGTCATTCTTAAGGGAACATCAGGAAGCTTGTGTTGTTGGCAGTTAACTTACACTGAGCATTGCCCCTGCCTCCCTTTCCCTGTTTGGTAGCAGGAAAGGAAAGAAGGGGGCGGGGAGAGGAGCTGCTAGTTAGTACAATTAAGGCCCTTTCAGGACTTTTGCCATGGAGCAGCAAAATAGCGGCACAATCTTCTTTCCAATACTGGAGCCGATAAAGCAGCAGATATCAATGATGACTACAGCAATATACTCGAAATGGTAAGTGCCTTTGGAGAAGTAAGGCCAGGCAACATTTTCAGCCGGCCTAGACCAGCCTGTTTCACTGTCTTTGCCCTGGAGAATCACTGACGTTTCAGGCTACTCTTTTCCCTTTAACAATGCTTGGGATAAGAGCATCAGATACCCATGCAGTTCAAAATCTGTGCATAGGGCAAGGAGATTACTTTGACACCTTCAGAATCGAACTCAAGGAGTCCTGGGTGACCATGGGCACCTTATTTAATTAACATTTATTTACTGATATTTATTTATTTTCGGGGGGTGAGGAAAATTATGTATAACCAAAACCATGCTGCTCAGACCCATGCAATTCAAGGGAGAAGTGTAAATAGCATGCTAAATTAAACTTAGAACATAAGGATGAGGGAAACATGAGTGGTGAATTGCAGAAGCAACGTGACAAGAAATCACAGTAAGAAAGGAAAAGCAAGGAAAACAAAATTAACATCTGGCATAACTTGGTGATGTAGCTCAGTGGCAATGACTATAACCCGGAAGCCATCCATTTATGATAAAAATTAAAATGAAATCCTTACATATGCTTTTAGCCTGTAATCCTGCCTTTGTGGTGAGGCACGGTTGCGTCAAACCTGCACACAGCTATGAAAATCTAGGGTTTTAAGTGCTGTGCGATGGTTTGTTTGTTCAAGGTTCCTTTTCAACAGGGAAGTAATCATCTCTCCCTTTCCCCCTCAGGAAATGGATCAAGTACTCCACCCTTGTAACGGGTCATTCTGGACATGCACTCGGTCACGTGCAGCCACTTTGGAAAGCCTACAAAGAAATGCAACATATTTCTCTACCAAGGCAGCTCTGATTATACTCCATGGGATGGCATAAAGAGAGAGACAAGTACAGTAATACCTTGTAAGATAAATGGCCCTTAAGACGAAAAACTCGTAAGACGAATGTCATTTCCGGGGATAGGGGAAAAATGTAAGATCAATTTTCCCGCCCCCTTTACATCCATTTTACGAGGCACCATTGATCCTCACCCAGCCTGGGCTGAGCAGTCCAGGCTGGGTGAGGACCAATGGATTCCTGCTCTGCCCGCCAGATTCACTGACCTTTGCTCAGGCTGTGCTGCTTGGAAGTGAAGCAGCAGTGGTGATCTGCCGCTGCTGCATGCCTTCCAAGCAGCACGGGATGGGAGGAGACCCGTGGGCCCATGCTCTGCCCCACCAGACCACGGACCCATGGATCTTCACCCAGCCTGGGAGGTTTGCAAGGCAAGAGGTGGGGGCACATCACCAACGTCGCTTGCCTTGCAAACCGCCCAGACTGGGAGAAAATGCATTTGGTGGCGGGATATTTTAAAACGGATCTTCTCCCATCCCGGGAGGCTTGGAAGGCAAGCGGTGGCTGTGGGTCGCTACTGCCACTTGCCTTGCAAGGTGCCTGGGCTAGGTGAAGATCCATCCATTGGTCTCTCCTCGGCCCAACACTTTGTTGGCCAGAGCCGGGACCCCTCCTCTTCACCCAAGTCTCTGCACAGAGGTGGCTGCCCCCTCAATCAAGAGAGAGCAGAAGGCTCTTCCCCCTGGAGCCGAGAGACATCTTATTTTGACAACTGAGCATTCTATAGGAATGCACTGAAAACCTATAATCTGTTAAACCTGCCCCTTAAGACGAATTTTTCATAAGACGAATTGATTCATAGAACGAATTAAATTAGTCTTATGAGGTATTAAAGGTAAAGGTTCCCCCCGCATATGCATGCTAGTCGTGTCCGACTCTAGGGGCGGTGCTCATCTCCGTATTCAAGCCGGAAGAGCCAGTGCTGTGCAAGTCCATGGCCATGTGGCCGGCATGGTTGCAAGGAAACACTGTTTTTACCGTCCCGCCTTTTACGGCGGTACCTATTTATCTACTTGCATTTACATGCTTTCAAACTGCTAGGTTAGCAGGAGCTGGGGTTATCAGCGGGAGCTCACTCTGCTGCGTGGCACCCGGGATTCGAACTGCCGAGCTGCTAACTTTGCAGTCTACAGTTTCGGTGCCTTAGCCCAGTGTTTTTCAAGCTTTTTTGGCCAAGGCACACTTGCTTGATGAAAAAAAATCACGCGGCACACCACCATAGAAAATGTTAAAAAAAATTAACAAGGGGGGGGAGGAGTAGATCAAGCCGTGGCTGGAGACCAACCCCACCCCCCTGCACCTGGGGATGATGGGCTGCGTGGTTGTAGGACGCGCCGGGCGGGCGGGCGACCTTGGGGTCCCGCGGCGGGGGGGGCTGACCACCCGCGGCACCAGGAAGCCCAACACCCCCACACCCCCACCGAGACCGAGCCCACACCCACACCCCCACCGGAGGCGTCGTCGTCGTCGTCGGGGCCGGGCCGGGGCCGGGCGGCGTGCCTGGTGACGGGGGCGTCGCGGGGCTTCGGGCAAAGCGTGGCGCGGCTGCTGGCGGCGCGCCTGGTGCCGGGCTCGCTCCTGCTGCTGGCAGCGCGCTCGGCGGGTGCGCTGGAGGGCGAGCTGCGTGTCCAGGCCCTGCCCGCTGACCTGGGCGCTGACGAGGGGCTGCAGCGCGTGGCCCGGGAAGCCGCCGACGCCCTGCACCGCCACCACAACGGCGCTCGCCTCCAGCGCCTCCGCCTCCTCCTCCTCAACAACGCCGGTGAGCGCGTGGGGGCGACTGGCCGGCGGGAGCGCGCGCGTGGGGTGGGAGGTCGTCCGCCGGCCGGCGCAAGAGCCTTTTGGCGGGCGTCCTTTGTCCACGCGCCCAAGGAGTCCGCCCGGGCTCGTTCAAGGCGAGCGGGCGAGCGGGCGCACAGGAAGGGGAAGTGGCGCCTGATGGGAGCAAAGGGGCGACCCCCACGACGCCAGCGCCACTGCCGCCGAGCGCTCTTAAGCGCCGCTGCACGGGCGCCACCTCTGAGGCGGGAACGGCCGCGGGACCAGCGGAGGGTGGCCCTCGTTCCCCTGCTTTTGCTCCGAGCACCGCGTATTGCGTGTCACGGCCGGCCGGCCGGCCAGCCAGCCAGCCAGCCAGCCATCTGCGGGTGGGAGCGAGCAGCTCCTTTTCCCGCCAAAGATGCCCCGTTATGAGTTGGCTGCGGGTGCGCGCGCGCAGGTGTGCGCAGGTAGGGAGGAAACGCAGGGACGCTGCGCCCTTCCCGGCTCTCCTCGTCCCCCCCGTCCTCTCTCTCGGCCGCTGGACACTTCCCGCACTGGCCCCGCTCCCAGTCGCTGCGAGCCATGCTTCCTCCCCCGCCCTCCCTTCCTGTTTTCCATCCGGGCGGCAAGTCCGTCCGCTTTTTCTTCCCCGCGGAAGCGGCGCGCGAAGCCAGAGGGGGAAGACCAGTCCCCATTCCGCCTTGCCTTGCCTTGCCCTGCTCTCGCCCCCTTCCGCAGACGCGCGCCACGGCACACCCAGCAACATTCCGCGGCACACAAGTGTGCCGCGGAACAGTGGTTGAAAAACACTGCCTTAGCCCACTGAGCCACCACCATTACTGTACTCCTAATGCTTCTTGTCCCAGGCACTAGCTTGGAGATTTCTCCTTTTCAAGTCCTCACAATGATTCATATCGACTGATGGTGGCACTTTCAAGTACAGTATTCCAATATTTGATCTGTCAGAGAAAAAAATATCAAAAGCTAATTATATTAATGTATTTTCGAAGGCTTTCATGGCCAGGATCCCATAGTTGTTGTGAGTTTTTCGGGCTGTTTGGCCGTGTTCTAGAAGATTTTCTTCCTTACATTTCACCAGACTCTGTGGCCGGCATCTTCAGAGGGCAAAGGGCTCTCAGGGAACTAGGAGTTCTCTCTCCATCAGGAAGAAAAACTTCCAGAACACAGCCAAACAGCCCGAAAAACTCACAACTATCTAATTATATTAATATTAATTTAAAAATGAATAAAATCACTACTGACTCTGAAGCTTATAGACTTAGTTTTCAAATAAATCAAGATGCTAAGATATTAATGGTAATATTATCAAATAGAATATATTTATTACCAATACTGTACACTAAAAAAGGTTAATGTGGTTTTATGTCGGGAAGGCAAATGGCATACCTGGCTAGGAAAGTGTTTTATATAATAAATAGAGTATCTAAACAAAAGAAAAAGGAAGGTATAATTTCATTAGATACTTTTAGGATATTTGACCACGTGGAGTTACTAACAATAAAAACAACAATTAAGGTATTGGGTTTTGGTAAATGTTTAAAAGGAATAGATCAAGTATACTCAGAGAATACCACAGCAATGCAAATAAATAATGAGATAACAGAATAAATATTTTTAGGCTGTGGTACTAAACAAGGAAGCCACCTTTCCCCAGTATTGTTAGCTTTAGTTACAGAAGTACTAGCAAATGGTATTAGAAAAGATAGGCTATAGGTATTGGTAACAAAGACAGAGTTAAAATTTGTTGTGTTCACTGACAATGCTTTGTTAACAATATAAAATCTTTAAAGGTTATGCAGAGGGCAGGACGATATGTAAAATAATTTCAAAAGATAACTAGGTTAGAGATAAATTGGCATAAATCAGAAATGATGGTGTTTAATTATAACAAAGGAAAGAGAAAATGTATAAAAATTAATGCTAATACAATATTCAAAGAGTATGAAGTATTTAGGTATAAATATTCCAGCTAATTTGAAAAAAAATCAAGAATTTTAAAATACTGAAACAAGTAATCAAGTAAGTTTTATGATTTATGTACTGTTGTATTTTTAATTTTTCATTTATTTTGCTTTACTTGAAAAGTTGATGTTTTTCTTTGTTTCTTTGATGAAAACTGCCAAAAGCACTGTAATGCCCAACACTAATTTAGGCATTATATGAGTTAGTTAATTAATTAGTTAATTAATTAATTAAAGTAAAATTTGATTCTCATAGTTCAACAAAATAACAGCGTGCAAAATGAGGATACTACAAAAATAAATTTTCTACTACTATAAATCCATCTTTACAGATAGAATCTTCTATTCTATAAAATGCTGTATACAACATTTTCTAAAGGGACTTTCCAAATGCAGAAACTCAGTCCTGTCCAAACCACACAAACCATCTGTTGGAATACCAAAGTATACAGAGACATCTTGCACAAGTCATATTCCATTTGTGCTAAAAAGAGCTCCATGAAAGTCACATGGTAGTGCTAGACAATATCCTGGAGGAGGAAGACACACTGTACCCATTTGTCAACTGCAACCATAGTTGTGTCTGACATTTGGCAGTGACTGTGGAGGGTATCATTGAACCCACGTTCACCAAAGAGCTCTTGGCATTTGCAAGGCAGAGCGGCTGTTTTCCTTCTGGAAAGGAAGCCAAAGAAAACATTGTGTGTACCACAAACATTTCCGTCAACAGCCCTGCCAGTTTGGCAGTCACACTTAAGACTGCAGCAGGGACCACTGAAACCATATAGGCTTAACTCTCTATACGTTAGAAAAATAGTGAAGCTATTGAAGATGAATGAGATTAAAAGTATTATGTCTACAAGGGCATGAAATGCTCCATGAAGACTTGAAAGCTAATTCTGCAACCCTGTACTTAGCTGTCTTTCACATTGTGAAATGCAACGCAGGCCAGAAGCATACCTTCGAGTCAGCCCATGACTTGAGAAGTGCGATTTTAAATTAATGTGAGCTTCAAAGTATCACAATACAAGCGTCTCTTGCCTCTGGAATTCTGTGAATTAGTTTGCTTGGTTTGGTGACTGGTCTTTAGGACTTACGTCTGATTCAACAAAAACCAAGAGACAGCCTCAGTCACCTCTCTGCAACCTTCAAGTGTTTTCAGCTCCAATTATTAGCTATCTTTGTATCTGGCCTCATTTTCTCCCAGACCTTTCTTAATACAGTGAACCTGTCTAGAAGCTCTGCTTAATATATGGAAGACCTATATACAGGTGTTGCTGTTAAAAGATTGCTCATTTACTTTGAACAATGAAGGTTCCGAATTAATCCTAATTCGAGATGGGCACTTTGTATTTGTATCCAGAGGATACGATTATGAACCATAGCACCATAGGAGCTGGGGCTGTCCAGTACCTGTCCCCTGGACTGGCCACCTACCAGTCTACACGTAGTATGAGGCTCTGATGTTGTCATCATCACGACAATCATGACAATAGCCCAGCCAGCCCTTCCCTACCTTCCCAGTTAACAGACCACTCATTGGCTGAGCACGGAGATTCTCCATCCTGCTCCTGCAGGGACGTTTTCAGTCCAGACTGGGTGGGTGAGGAGTACAGGGCTACCAAGGGCGTATCATTAATCCTAATCCTCAAAACAGGAAAAATTGTACCTAATGTAAAGAAATGCTTACACCTTTTATATGGATGGTGAAAGTTTACAAAAAGAATACCCTGATTTTTAAAATAAACACTCCCTACCGCTTGTAGTTTAAACATTTAGAGGTGAAAAGATGTAGATCGAGGATTCCATTTATGAACTTGAAAGGTTTTTATAGTTTCTTTTTACAAATATTAGTAGGGAGCTAAAATGACAGAAAAATAAAAACATGCAAATATCCATATTTGATATTAAACCTGAAATTACATTAACTGGCAATTAACAGGTTAAGCTGCAACCACATAACCAGTTTCCTAGGGCTAAGTCCCACTGAACTAAATGGATTTTATTATTGAAATCGACTTTGACACAGCTTTCCAATCTATCTCACAACCTAATTTTATCTACTTACAGCCCTGTCATTCTCAGGTCTGGTCTATTACCAACAATTTACACAGAACAGGTAAACTATTAATGACCATTCTTTTAAAACAGTTTTATTGCTTTTCAAATGAACACCTACATGGTGCAGATGTTCTGGATGGAGTTCTTTTTTTATTACCTTTTATTAACTTATTAGTGTAATCCCATTTATGCTTGAATCTGTTGCAGACAGTATCTGCATTTCTGCAGTAATGAAAAATCACCCAACTATGCAATTATAAGGGAAGGGGTGCAGTGAACTTCCAGTTCCAAAGTAGATGTGTCTGCCCTGTTCATATACACACAGCCAAAACAGCAAGAAAAAAATGTACTATGCAGGGATTCCAATCTGCAACAGCACAGAACATAATCACCAATTAATCACTGGGTATATTTTAAATATATCAGCTGGAGACATTGAGGGGGGGGGAAAGTAGGCCTACTAAATCTTGCTTACTACTGTGTACTGTACCTATTTTGGTACAAAAAACTAAGAAATTTTTAGCAGTGATTTGCTGTCAACTAACAAGGTGCTGGCTGCATTCCTGGTTGCAAACCCAATCATATAATTGTATGTTCTTGTTTTTATTATGATGTTATATTGTTATATATTGTAATAGTCTATTTTATCCTATAAACTGCCCAGGGTGGGTTCCCGTCAGATGGGTGGTATATAAATCAAGTAAATAAATAAATAAATAAATAAAATGGCACACAATCAAAAACTCAACTGTGATCTTACTGCCATACTGTACACAATTTCACTTATTCAAGTGTAAATTGCCAACAGGGTCCCAGTCACTGAGTCCCAATACAGATTTATCAAAACCTAAAATGGAAGGATTGAAAAAACCTTGGGAGGCACAAGTTGTAATCACTGGAATGCAGAAACAAATAAGCTAGAATTAAAACAAAGCTACAGTGGGGCATAATTTGCAATGAAATGAGATAAGAAATGAGATAATCCCTCCATTTCCTTCCCATTGCTTCCCAACAGTTATCACACATAAACTCTGAACTTGTTTGATATTGTGGGAAAAATTACCTTCTTCGTTCAGCATCTTGAGGATCTGTTCCAGGCAAGCTGATAGTAATGGATGATGGGGCGCCAACATCATAACGTTTCACTGTTTTCCGACAGACTTTCACTTTAACCAAGATGCTGTGCACAAGATTAGCCAGCAAGCTGACCACTGGTTGCAAGATCTCAGGAAAGAATGTGGCAAACGCAAAGTGGTCTGACATATCACCACGTCCTCTGCTGTGTCTCTGGTAAAACCGGAGATATATCCAACTGGAAAGGACCCCAAAACCGTAGGAGGCCAAGACATTACTTTCGATGAGAGTGGTTAATCTCAGAACTGCCAAAATCAAGAGCAAAAGCATGGGAACGACCTTCATCCGCACCTGAGGTATCTTCAAGACAGTACTGTCACCCATGGTCTGCTTAAGAGCCACTAAAACACCACCAAGGAAGCCCAACATGCCATAGATGCGAACAGTAAACAGGTAAGAAAGATTGAAGGATGCCATATAGGTGAGAAGATAAGCAAAGGCGCCCAGGAGCCCAACCGAAACATTCACCACCATGAAGAAGATCAAGAGCTCCATGGCCCCCCATAAGGGCTCTAGCAACCTTCCAGCGACCACGATAGTGGCCAGGCTCACGCCCACGTCCCAGATATGTTTCTCCACCACACTATGGGTTGCCAACGTCCAGATCCAGAAGTTGGGTGGGAAGAGATACCCGGGCGTTACTCCCAGCCCGACGACGGTGTCCACGGCAAAGGAGAGAAGGTAGAGGAGGAGGACGAGGGCACACAGGGACTTCACCACCACGCTGGTGCTGGCCAGGGCCGCCAGGAAATGTTGCCGAGCGACGGGGAGGTATCTGTTCATGTTGACACCCACAAGGCAGGAGGGTCCTCGATCCAGGTTTCTTCTTTTAGCAACGAGGGGGGAGGCAGTTTCCTCAGCACAGCCTCGCTGTCAGTTGCATGATCTCCTCCTTCAGCGCGCTTCCTAAACGGTGGGGGTTCAACCCAGAGGCTTCTCTATTTGGAGGAGGAGGAGGAGAAGAGGAAGAGGAGGAGGGCGCCACCCTCCTTATCCACCCTGGTCCGAACTGGAAGACATCAGGAGCTCCCTGGGAAGGGTTAGGGTTCCCCACAGAACGGCCCCCACGATCCTGGCCCCACGCCCGAAAAAGGGGACGGCGCGGCGGCGGCCAAGGAGGCTTTCCTGAGGGGAGCTTTTCTGCGCTCACTTAGTAGGCGGCGGCGGCGGCCAGGCGGAGGCTTCTCCTTCGTGGCGGCCGCAGCCAAGCCCTCGGTCGCCCCATTCAATCCGGCGGGGAAAGGCGGCCAGCTGTCCGGGGAAAGGGCCTCGCCCCTTCTTGGCCCCGCGGCCACCGGCCCCCAGCCCCCACGTCCCTTCCCTTCCACCCGCCTCGCCGCGAGCCCCCCTCCGGCCCCTCAAAAGGAGCGGCTCCCCGTCGGCTTCCCTCCGGGCCTCTGGACTCTGCTCCCCGAGGCCTCCTCGGCTCAGACGCAAACAAACACCCGCGATTGCGCACGCGTGGCCGGAGCGCTCCGAGGGATGCCGGGAAATGGAATCTCCAGCCCCCGCGCCCAATGAGGGCATCTCGGAAGCTCAGGACTACAAATCCCAGAAAGCACCCGGGCGCCGTCGCCGTCTCCGCGCGGCGAAGCGGGAGACGGGCAGGGTGCGGACAAATCGAAGCCTGGGCGCTTTGAGGTTTCGCCCCCCCCCCCAACAGTTTTATGAAGTAAGAGTAAGGAGAAGACGGGAGTGGGTGGAGGGTAGGCGGAGAGAGCTAGAATCTGATTGGCTGACGAGCAGTGTGGTGGGTGTGGCTGCAGGGTAGAGCCTCGCAGTAATTGGCTTTGAAGTTCCATCGAGTGGAGAGAGAGGGGCATGCGCTGTTCGAGAGGAAGGGTGGGGTGGGAGGACGCAGAAGGTGGAAGGCTCAGGCAAGGCAGGGCTAGAGGGGCGTGGCGAGAAGCTTCGTCACGTGGTGGCCCTTCCGCTTCCTGGCTTCGTCCACCCCCCCCC
>JAHTLZ010000015.1:48076460-48130568 GCA_023846285.1 Phrynocephalus versicolor | reverse complement strand
TTTTTGATAAAAGAAATTAGAAGCAGTTTGTATCGAAACACTAGATGAGAATGGTGCCTGTTCATTCATGTGCCTTTGTAAACCAGTAAAGAGAGTAACCACATTTGAAGTGAAAATATGAACATTATTTAATAACTGATCCTCTGTAATAAACAATTTGAAAATATTTTACAAGGAATCACACACACAATATTTTACAAAGATTTTAGGTTTTTTAAAAAGATTTTCCGACTCTTCTGTACAAAATAAAGAATAAAATAATAATTAAAAAGTCTGAATTATTGGAAAGAAAAATGGTCAAATGAAGAATGACAGGAATAGAATTCCACAGCTGTAAGAACAGCTACTTGATGTTTTGCTCTTTTTCTTTTGTTTTTTAACTTAAAATATAATATAATATATATATATATTTATAGTTATGTATAGTTTTGCTTTTTTTTCATTTTTCTCAAATGAGAAGCACCCGACTAGACTACAGATTTACACACACTCCTGGTAACACAGAGCCAGCCATCTGGTCAAAGCACAGTTCCCATAGACATAACCAAACACACACGGAAAAAGCTACAAGCAAAATGACCTTTAATTAACCTTGTCTTTATTAATTAATCCCCTTCTTGCCCCCTTGACTCTGGAGTCAGACATCTACACTTGTGTCAAGCTAATGGACTTTCCCATCTTTCTCCTCTCTCATCACTTGTTTCACTCCAGCACATATGGAAATGGACCAGGCATCCCTCTGTGGTGTGAATTACTGCTAGGCCTCAGTACTGTGCTAACTCATGTGACACCAAACTGGACTCCAGGAATGCTGAACCAGCAGCCTTGGCCCATTGCTTTACAGTCTGCTTTAAGGTGGGGATGATTAGTTCAAAACTCTTTCAGCTACACATTTCCCCATATTACTAAGTCATCTCTCAACCTTGTGCAATTTCATTGGCCCTTAGATACCTTTTGGAGTACTATAGAATTCAAGAAATCAGCATGATGCCCAACTTTCTCAGTACTATTCATGCCATTCTTTGCCAATTCTAAATACTCATCCATCTCAATATTTCTTTAAATCTTCCTTATTTCATTTCACTTCCTCTCTAGGTACTTAAAAGCTGGGGGATGTTAGTTCGATTATGAAAAAACCCTAAGCAACCAGGTTATACTCTTGGAAAATCCCTGTCCCGCCACAGGGATTTTATTTTTTAATTTCTCAAGGCCATCTGCGCCCACCTTTAGTGGGAAAAGCGGAAACAAGCTAGAGGGAGACATGATGACAATGCAAGGTGATTCTGACTGTTGGGGACGTAACTGTGACTATTTAATGTCTAGGAGGTTATCCTATAGTTCGTACACGGTATGTGGGGAGTGGGTTTCCCAGCCCTCATATACATTCTGAACAGGAATTTGGAAAGACCTGGTTGTTACCTAGATTGGCCATATACCCCTCTTGTTATGCACCGACTGGAAAATCTTGGCATTGGAATAACAGAGGGACTCGCTTGTTTAAATCTTAAGACCTGCACATACAAGCAATGCCATTGGCTCATGCACAAACACCAATCTTCCAAGAGAAAATAAAACAAAGTGCACTTTTTTATTTTTAAAAAAGGTTATCCAACAGGATTAAAATCAGGACATTTTCTCATTTTAGCAATAGTTCACCATCCATTCTCTTGCCCTTTTTTGGCTCTGCAACCCAGTGAGGACTTTTGTTCCTTTGTCCATTAACGGAAAAAAATGTGAGGAAAAGAGACAATTGAGTTAAAGGGTGAGTTAATGTATAAGGGAGCCCTTTTCGCCTTACCTGCCCCCTCCCCCACAACTAGTGGTACATAAAACTTGCCTTCTGTAGAGTTCAATGAAAAGAGCGGGATGCAGGGCAGCATTTCCATCCTCTCCTGGACAGCCTAATTGGTTAATCCTGAACCGCCTTTGATGGCCAGGTCTGATCATGATAAGGACCAAAAGTGGGAAATGTGTTGTGTTGCCATTTGTATTATTTTCTGATGTGGGGCCCCATGGCAGCCTTCCACCCCCTCCCCAATGCTCTCTGTGCAGCAGTCTTCACCCCACCCCACCCCCTTGAAAAGGAGACCAAAACCAGGTATCAGAAAGTGTAGAGCCGCCAAAGAAATGGATACACCACATGGAAATACAGAAATAGGTGAGACAGTTTACCAGATAATTCAACTTCATAATCTCTGCAGGGTGTTCTGGAGATTTAATGCACTGCGACTTCAGTTGAAAAAATGACATAGTCATGATGAACTACTGTACAATTTAGTGAAATGTCTCAGCTAGAAACATTATAAGCAAGAACCTTCAGAGAAACACGGCCAGCCACTGAGAGACAGTCTAATTTGTGTCTTGTAATCTTGCATAACAGCTGATTCATAATATCTATAATTGGTCTTGAGTGATTCTTCTCTCAGAAGCTCCCATAATACATCTCTGCCCCACATATTGCCAGCATGGTAAGGCATTTAAAAGCCAGGAAATGCTTTATTATGAAGCCAACTCTTTTTGCACAGAAGAGAAACACTCCTGCCTGTTCATAGCCTTGACTGATTGAAACCCGTGACTCTTTTAACTAATCTGTCCCTTCATGCAGTTCCCCAACATTTTAGATGTTGATTCTGCTTCATTTAAATGTGTGTGTGTGTGTGTGTGTGTGTGCGCGCGCGTGTGATATTATATGCTTCACTATTTAATTGTTAACACTTTGATTAATTTTAGAAAATGTAGACACCAGTCTGAAGAGAGGGTACAGGCTAGACTCAGTGGCATGTATGTTTTGTTTTGCAAAGTCAGGGGTAGAAGAGAGGGGGAAATTAGGATCTGAAGATGTATCTACTCAAATGATGGATGCCACCATTCCCCCCCCCCTGCCCTTCTGAAATCCTTCTTGGACAGATCAGAGTAGCGGCATCAAGATTAGCCTTCCTATTGCTGCTCTTAATATGCACAAAAGACAGAATGTTCCTCACAGGAAGATTTATGACAAGGTTTTGTTAGGTACTCAACTGAAAATATATTCTATCATGGCATCAGCCAAAGTGTAAACACTAACAAAAAGTGATTGACATTACACTACATCTTGAGTAGCAGTGTAGTAACAATGGCTCCTGGGATCCTGTTGAGTTAGGTGATCACGGGTTAGATGATGTTTTGGCAGGCTACTTTTCACATGCTCAGCCTCAGACCAATTGTGGGACCGGTTGTGCAGTTGACTTAACATGATCAGTCATGCAACAAGGGCTCTGCCGGAGCTGAGGAAATCTCAGGTGATTTCTATTATGCCCCCAACTAGGATACTAACCAGAGCCTTGTGGCTGCCCAAGAAGAAAGCAGGTAGCCATATTGCCAGCATGGTAAGGCATTCAAAAGCCAGGAAATGCTTTATTACGAAACCAACTCTCTTTGCACAGAAGAGAACGCTGCAGGATCTTGTCCATCTGCGGGCAATGCTCAACATGCAGTAATGTTCATAACGCTCTGTGTACCAGCATTCATGTTCCATATCTGCTCCTAATGAGGCATGCCCTACGAATATACTGTACAATGATTCCAGAGCGCTAGCCATACAGAATCACAGGTCGAATGGCATACTGGCAGACTATGGTTTTAGTCAGACTAAAGTGGAATGGACCAGGGATTACTTCAGCCAAGCACACTACAGACAGTTGCCCACATCACAAAACAATCACACAATTTGGCACATTTGGCAGTCTCGGCTCAAAGGAGACTAGTGAGATACTGGGAGCATGTCCACTGCCAGTGCAACTGATCATTACTGAGAGGGTCTTCAAGGAATAATGGGTACGTTAGGTAGAGCTATTGAAAACTTCCCAATCCACTTCTCCAAAAACGTATGCAAGGGTGTTGAAGCAAAACACTAACCCTTCGTACCAACAGTGTTTCATTTTATCAGCCAGCTGGGGAAAAATTTGAAAGGCCTGGTCTTTTCGGGGAGCTGATTTGGAACGTACATTATTCATTTGGTAGTGTGCGAAAGACAGCCATCAGAAGAAGGAGAAAGTGGGAAGCAGCGGTAATTGTGGAAGATGGAGAAACTCATTTCTTCAAGTTCCTAAGGATAAAAACCATGAGAAAGAAAGTGCACCCACTGTACAATATGTGTGCCAAAGGTCTACTTCTAGGTCTCTCGCAGTTACACCCCCCCCCCAATTCTCAGCTCTTGGTTGCTTGTGTTTGCACCATATTTGTTACACAATTTCACAACTGGGAAAACCAAACAAGAGCAGGGCCATAGCAATCCTCCTTCAGGTGATGTTGGTCTCAGTTTTGCTGAGAACAGTGTGCAGTGAGCTCTTTTGGAATGGACGAGCCCCTCTCTGCACCTGCCACATTTGTAGGTGCTAATCTCTCCTGCAGTAATGTTTAGCTGCGGGGTGGTGGTGCTGTTGAAGTGGCATATAGCTCACATCACACAATTTGCGATTGCATAATCATGTGCAATGCCATTAACCCTCAAAAATGTTGGTTTAGTACTAAAGCACAAAACCAGGATCACAGATACCCCCCCCCCCCAACACACAGCGGAGGAGTTCATCAAATGAGGCTGCTTTCTTTGCCTGGAAACACACACATCGGTGTTAGTAATAAAAGCACATGGAACGCATAACACTCACAGCAGGTTGTGTTCAGGCTTCAGAACAATTCACTGGTAAAGGCTTTGGGTGGAAGGAATGAGCACATGGGGTCAAAATAAGGTGCATCCTTGGGGAAACCATTTCATCATCCTACTGAAAAGCTGCATCCAGTCACTCTATTCTGCAGGGAGAGACCATCACAGTGCCTGATTTAGCAGCCAACAGCTTCCATTGATGAAAGTTGTGTTACACTGGACTATACAGTACAGCTCTTCTCATTACCCTGAAGTGAATTGTCAGGCGGTGGCTCTGGCACCAAATGAAGCAGAAGCACGAGAGGATCCTTCTCATTTTACTGGCCACTTTGAGCACCGAGGCCATCCAAGCACGGGGAAAACTTTTGGTGGAGGAGAAAGAAATGCCGGAGTGGCCTGGCAAGAGAGAGGCACCTCTCAGTTTGCATCAAAATGGTAAGGTGTGTTTGTTACAGAATGTGCAGAAGCGAGAGGCACACAGGCTGGCAACTTGTCCTAAGCAACAGGTAGCTTTGGAAAAGGCTGACGGACAAGTTCTACTTGGATACTCACTGCAGAATCAGGAACAGCTTGTGCGGCTGCTGCCGTGAAGACCAGTTTCAGCCATGGAACGTGTGTCTACACAAGCCATGTGATGTAGAATTCTGTGGGTTTGAGCTGAGCGAGAGGATGTTCGAAGAGCCTTCATTGTGGTGTAGAACGGTTCCATCTTGTCCTGCGCCAGCGTGTGTTCATTGACGGTAATGAGTCCTATGCAAAACATTCCTTTTTCGAGGCCCAAACTATGAGGAACAGCTAAGTTTCTACACAAGAGGTCAGGGAGAAAACCTTTGGCTATCACCAATTTAGTTCAGTTTGGCATGGATTGCTGGTGCCATCGTGGGGGGACAATCTCCTTGCGTAGAAATGGGACAGCGTGAACTAAGGAGAAGGGCATTTTTGTCTTGGTCTTGACCAATAATTCTGCCATTGGCCCACCGTGAGGATAAAGGTACCACAGAAACAGACTGGGGTGCAGAAGAGATGGTCTAGAACTGCTGGGTGGCTCAGTGGTTTAGTTATCTTGCTGCAGTGCCAGAAGCAGGGAGTCCAATTCCCCACTGTGCTTCCTTGAAAAAGGACTGGACTCTGTGATCCACAGGGTCCCTTACAGCTCTGCAGTTCTAAGATTATATGATAGTATTTTTCCTGGTGGACTCAAACTCTCTGAGCCCATCCACAAGGAATGGGAAAGCAAGGAAATGCTTGGAGTCAGGGACTAATGGGACTATTGGGTTTGGGTCATCTTATCTGTTTTCTCACTAGAATGTCGGTACGTTGCTCTTTGTTTTGCTAAAGCCATTGAATCCAGGAAACATGTGCAGAACGGTGTGCATGGACAGCTTTGCACACTTCTTCTTCCCCGCTTGCTCTCCCAAGTTCTTTTAGTGTGGAGCTGATGGGTTTAAATAAATAATACTGACCATAATATTCAAGTCAAGTCCTTTTTTTTTCCTTTGTGTCTTTGTTGCTGACAATTAATACTATCATTTGTTGGGCAAAATGCTTGGAAATTAGATGTAGAAAGATCTAGAATTGAAACTTTCAGGCTAAAGTAATAATAGTAGTTTAAAAATTGAATTGAAATGGCATCTAACTAATGAGATACTAAGCAACAATGACTCTGGGAAGCACAGAGCGAACTGGGTGGAATGAAGATGCGGCAGTGACATCCTAGGATTGTTTTGAATTTGATAAGCCATCGGAATTGGCTGGAAGTCAACTAACCTACAGAACCAATTTGGCAAGAATATATTGTTGCTTTTTTTTACTGCTCTAATTTTTTTGTTATTGCTGCTGCTGTTTGCATGACGGGTATGAAGGTAAATTGTTGAAACACAAGAGTCATTTTGTCAGCATTGTCGCTTAAATACTTTGCAAAGACAATAAAATGATGAAAACTGACAAAAAGTTTCCCACAATTCCACAGGTTCAGTGTTGGTGTGGGGAGTTACTGTATGAGGCCACTGTTCTTTTGTATTTGGCCAATAGCTTGGTGGGTATAAGGGGGAGCAGCAGTGAATCAAAGCTCAAGGATGTTGACTTTGTGGAGAGACAGTCATGGTGGGTTTGTGCTTCCCCAAGTCTTCCTCAGAGCTCTGTGTTAGCACAACCTGCTGTGCAGAGACCCTGGAAGTGTGAGGAGAAGATGGCGGGAAAACGAGAAACAAACAATGGACAGAGTTTCTGGACTTCTGAGGGAGGAAAGAAACAGTCCTCATGAGGGGTGGGGGTGCCAAGGGGTGGCCAGAGTTGATGGGACCAGGCATCTGCCCCTCCCTCTGGCAAGTCTGGAGGGGATGGAGATGGTGCAGAAAACAAAACAAAAAAAAATGGATGGGCAGGACTAAAATGGATGTTTCAAAGGCAAGATGTCAAGAGCAGCGGATGGCAACTGGCAGTCAAATAGAGCAGCAGCAGCAGCTGCAGAGATAACAAGATGCGCAAGGACGGTCTAAAGGAGGCTCCTCTGCCACAGTCTGAAGTATCCTCCTGTGGGGACAAAAGGGAGAAAGATTGCTGTGGGATCTGCCCCCCCCCCTTATGTGACCAGTGATCATGTGCATTTACTTTTGGCATTCGTTAAGCATCTTTCATGATCTTTTGCTCCTGAAAGGAAAAGGCTGTGGATCACAGTCTTCTCACAATCATGCTGTTCACGTATTGCACCATCTTGGTGGTGGTGACTATCTTGTTGCGCCTTTCTAGTCAGTCTCTGAATCTGGAATCGGCTAATTTCCACTGCTTCTTCAGAGGCGCAGATGGAAACTCTCCCATTTTTAAAAGCTAGGGAGCTGAAGCATACTCTAGTGGAACTGACACAGAGACCAGCTTTTCCTGGAAGTAGTTGGTAAAGACAGCACCCACCACCTTTCAGGCAGACATAATGACTCTAGCACCACAATCAGAACTTGAAAACAGTACTGATGTTAAATGCTTCACTGCCCCCATGAAAGAGGAGAGAAGGCATCACCTAAAAATGCTTTAAAAACACAATGCTTGTTAAAATAGGTTTGTATGCTATGCCCGGGAGTCCGTCCTTATCTTCCTCCCAGAAATCAGGCACCCTACAAAAGTGGCTCTTGAATCTTGGCACTTTAGATTTTTCAGGACTACAACGCGGAGGGACCCTAGCAAGCACAGCCAAGGGGCAGAGTTTCTGGACCCATACAACCTGCAGGACATTAAGTCCCAGGTACAGTGAACCCTTGTATAACAAACAGCTTGTATAACAAAATCTGTACAACATAAAAAATTCTGGAGATAGGGGAAATTTGCTTAACATAATCGCCTATGGGGAAAATCCGTACAACATAAAAATGGGATTACTCCATTTTCAATGCATTCCTATGGGAATTTGTATAAAGGAAAATTTGCTTAACATAATTCCATTTGGAACAAATTAATTCCTTTATACAAGGTACCACTGTAGTGTGGGGGATGAGTTTTTTGGAGGCAGCACTTTCAGGGAGGACATCTAAGGCACTGCATTACAAAGTGGCTAGTTGGTGGGTCTTTTTCTCTCTGGGTAGAGATGAGAACTTGGGTGCAGGACACACCCTCCACCCCAACCTAATACTTTTCACACATGCTGGGATCACCATTCCTTCATAACAAACGTATTACGGAATTTCTAGTCTGTCTGGGAGGAAGAACCACAGTGGAGAAGATGGCTGCTAAGTCAACCCGGAAGCCTCATGGCACAAAAGAGCCTTGCAGTGCAGTGGTTAAGCTCCTGCCTGTATTGCAGCTATAAGTGTGGTCATGACCAGTTCATTCCCAGGTAGCAGGCTTAAGGTTCACTCAGCCTTCCATCCTTCTGAGATTGGTAAAATGAGTACCCAGCTGACTGGTGGTGGGGCAATGTGTACTCTGTATAATTACTGGTAAACTGCCCAGAGAGTGCTTTAAGCACAATGGGGTGGTATACGAGCAGCATGCTTTTTTTTTTTTGCTTCACTCCAAAGAACATTTCTAAAGAAACCCATAACAAATGTGCTATTCTCTGCCAACCTGACTATTCATAACTAACAATTTAATAAATTAATGCTGCCTCAATGAATTAAACTTTCGTCGCTAAAGTTTCACATCTGAAATTAATTTTCAAACTTAACCTTTTAAGCCCTGGTTCTATCCCAGTATATTTCCCTGTAGAGTGAATGTCAAATGTAAAGCTCAGTAGTTCAGGCACCTCAAAAAGAACTTGATCCTCTCCAATGTCCTGAGACAAATGCTATAAAAACAGCACCCTAAACAAAAAAAAGGTGTGAGCATGGGTGCCTGATCAGAATTAATTAGCTCAGCTAAGGGACTACTGTACAACGTCCCATTTCAGCCGACTGAACCAACCACTCCAGTACCTTGACTTGGAAAAAGAAGGCTTCAGCTCGGAGCTTGAAAAAAGGTCCCTGAAATCCCAGAACCACTGGCCAGTAGGCTGGCTAGGAAATTAGAGGTTTCCCCAAGTTCAATCTGCTGTTTTGGTCCCTGCTCTCTCAAATCCCCAGATCCTTGGTCCCTGTTCCAACCATACAGGCAATTCAGGGATATGGATGTGCATGTACTGGCTGCTTCCACAGACAGTATTTTTAATTACTTACTGTTGCATTGTAGTCAAAACAAATGTGGGGCCCCTTTCGATACCGTGGCTTCTCTACTAGCTCACACTGATTACGATCTCCCGGTGGAGCTTTGCATTGCCAAGAAAGCAAGAGCAGAAGGGAAAGAAAAGAGAGAGAGAGAGAGAGAGAGAGAGAGAGAGAGAGAGAGAGAGAGAGAGAGAGAGAGAGAGAGAGAGACCAATGCCAGAAAATTATTTTAAAGAACAAGGTTGAAAATCACAATACAAATATATTATGTTTAAAATCCTTCCTCATACTCTAAATGTCTTGGCTCAACTTATGTGACTACATGGGCTAATAGCTTACACCTAGAGCCTGTAGCAGATTTGGTCTAGTTCAGAGTTCAGCCTGCCATCTCCTCTTTCAGTCTATTCTATTCTGTCTTCATGCCCATCTCTCCCCCCCCACCCCCACCCCACTTCAAGAACCAGCCATTCAGTGGTTGCTAAGATGCTTAGTACTCACCAGGCTGTTACTCCCACTTTTAGGTTTATTTTCTTTCTAAGCTTTTACAAATGTATGTATTTCTGGAAACCTTGGGGTTCTCTCACATTGGCCGACACCTCTCTTTTGTCTGTGAATGATGTAGCTTTGACTACCTAAGGCAGGAGTCCTCAAAGTTTTCAAACAGCGGACCGGTCCCCCCCCCCAGACACCACTGGGGGCCGGACCACAGTAAAAGAAAAAGGCCAACATGGAAAAAAGGGGGAGGGAGGGACAAGTGGATGGAGCCCCCCCCCACGATTGGCCCATGATCATTGTGTCTCCAGGGCCCCAGCAATGCCTCCTGCTCCAGATCACCACCCTAAGGTGCCACCGCTGGGATCCCTTTGCTGCGCCTCTTCCTCCTCCTCCTCCTCCTCCTCCTACAGTGGCAGCGGCTGGAGCGTCTCTCCTTCCTTCCTTCCTTCCTTCCTTCCTTCCTTGTGTCTGGAAGGAGGTGGCATCCCAGGCAAACTCAGGCCCCTCATCACCTTCTGGGCGGCCACTCAGGATGAGGAGCAGCAGCCACAGCAAGGGCAGCAAGGCTGGTGCCACTGTGCACAGATCCAGCCATGTGCCCTGGCCATCACCTCCTCACTGTGTCCTGGAGGGAAAGCTGCCTCCTCTCTTGGCCTGGCTTGGCCCGGCCTGACTTGGGCGGTTATTTCACGTCCCTCTCCTACCTCTCTGTGGCCCCGCTGGAGACTAGTTACGGTCTTCGAAACCTCACGTACCTGTGAGTTGAATTCGAAGTGGCTCCGACCACGCCCCCTGAAGCGCGCCATGAGCGGGGTTAGTGATTCCCCTCTCAAACGGCTGGAATCTCCTCAATGCGCTTCTCGATTCGCGTTGAGGGGACGTCTGATTTCAACGAATTCAGATCGCAGATTCATTTTTCCCACTTTGCGATTCCTAACTGCTTCTCTGGTGCATCGGTGAACCAGATAATCGATTATCTGGTTATCCGAATTTTTCTTTCAGGCGTTTCGGTGCAAACCTCATGGTAAATGTTTCCCTGCCGCCATTTCGATGCGAATAGAGGAAGTGAGGAAGGGCACAAATCGAATTCAACCATGCGGCCCGTGAGTACTCGGAAACAGGTGCGGCACCGGATTCAAATCACATGATGAAAATCGGAGTCAAACCGAATGCTACCGAACCACGCCACGAGACGGGACGTGAAATAACCGCCTTGGTGCACAGCAACTAAGATAGGCAGGGAGGGACCAAGGGCTGGGAAGGAGGGAGGGGAGGCAGGAAGGCCTGCCCAAAGCCACCTGCAGCCCCACTCACTGGCCGAGTCCAGCCAGGCTGCGGTGCTCTCTTGGCTTGCCAGCCCGCCCATCACCAACCGGGGACAAATGCAGCCCCACCAGCCCCGCCAGCCTCCCAGGAACCAGTCCAACGCCACCGTTGGCCTTCCCTTCTCTTCTTTCTCCACCACCTCCTCCTCGCTGGTCTCTAACCCGGTGATGGTGGTGGCAGCTTCAGCCTCCAGCCACGGCTGTGCTCCCTCCTCCCTTCCCTTGCTCCACTGAGCAAGGCAGCAGCTCAGAGGGGGCTGGGCTGGCTGGGAAGTAGCCCTCCCACTTTGAATGCCCCACTAGCCAGTATGCTGATCATCTGGGTGGTAGTTGGTGGAAGTGGGAGAAGCGACATAGCCCACTGCTTTGAACTGCCTCAGCAATAGAAACAGCTGTGGAGGCTTGCTTGCTTGCAAAGCAGGGGGTAGGTGGGGGGGTTGCAGTTGGTCCCGGAGGCCGGATTCAGGAACTGGGGGGGGCATCTGGCCCCGGGGCCTTAGGTTGAGGACCCCTGACTTAAGGATAGCATGTGGACAGTTGACTTTGCTATTAGTATTATATAAGAAAATGCAAATAAGAAAATACGAATACAAGCACTCCATGAAAGAAAATACAATAAGAAAATACGAATACAAGCACTCCATGAAACTTTTGGGTGTGAGATCTCAAAGAAATAAGAGAAAGTGCTTTTTCACCCAGGGGATCACTGGTCTGTGGAATTCCCTGCCAGAAGAAGTGGTGACAGCTGTCAGCCTTGACAGCTTTAACGAAGGACAAGTTCATGGAGAACAAGGGTATCAGTGGCTATCATTGTGGATGCCTAAGGACAACCTCCGAGTTGGAGAGATAGGCAGGCTCTCTCTCAATGCCATTTGCAGGGAATCTGCTTGGGAATACTCTGAAGCCCATGGTGAGCCACTGTGTGAGACAGAATGCTGGACTGGATGGGCTGTGGCCTGTTCAGCAAGGCTGTTCTTATGTTCTTATGTTCACTCATGGAAGAACGGAAATATATACAAGTGTTACTCTTGAAGCATTCTTTACTGTTAGTATATTTTAATGAGCCTCTTACATAGTAGTATAAGATGAGAATCACATTGTATAGAGGTTTTATGGGGGCCATGCAAGCCACTGCCCCTCTGCTTTCTGCCTGTATCAGGTGTATTCTATTTTCTCTTGGCTTCCAAGCTCTCTGCAGCATGTAAAAAATTGTAAATGCCTCCTTTATGTCTGAAGACCAATCCATCTTTGAGATAAACTGGAAGATGAACTCTTCTACATCTATGCTATGAAGGCTGTCAAAGGGTTAGAGATTCGCTCTGCCCAGCGTGTAAGGCTAATTGTATACAGAAAATGTTTCCGAGGTCCAACAACTCCCCGCCACACCCACCCTATGGCTGACCACTCAGCCAGTTGCCTGATCAAGCTTGCGTGAGTGACAAAACTGGCTCTGCAGAGTGAAGTCTTCTAGTTTAGTGTTAGAGGCACATTTAACATGGTTGCCCTTCCACAGGCCCCTAAAGCAACAGTGGCCCCCCGCTTTCTGTGCAAGATTCTGTTCCTGTGAATACCATCTGAGCTTTAGAGTCATCGTAAGAAATTTATAGGCATTTATAGAAGTATCAGAGAAAAAATGACAGTGGGTGAAAATCCATCATCACTTTCTTCCAAGTGAAGTGAGGGGAAAGTTGTGCCTAACTTCTCAATGATTTTGTAAAAAAAATTCTGACCAGCAAAGGGTACCTTTTATCTCTGCTTGGAGAAGTTTGGTGGATTCACACTGGCTGCATATTGGTTTTTCAGCCACCACAAACAAAAGGTTGGTGCTTGCGAGCCGTTGTGCGTGGAATAACCTGGGGAGGAAAGGAAAGGGAGAGAGAGAGAGTGAGGGGCTGCTTTCCTGACACTTTTGACTTGTCTCCAGATTGCCCAGACAGCAAAGAGTAGATGCCCAAAATACAGATGCCCATGGATAAAATACATGCAGTTTGCATTGAATCTGAGAGGGCACATATAGGCTGCGTTTTTCTTCAAAGCTGAACTGGACAGAGTTTGGAAAGTATGGATTACCAATGACATGTCATCTGGGGGTGAGAACAAAACATGATCAGTAGTAATATTGGCAATACTGTATTTTCTTTCTTCTTTTTTGCGTTGAATTGCTGCAGTGCAGCCAAACTGCGCTGACAACTCAGGGTTCAATCCAAGGTTGACCCAGCCTTCTTCCAAGGTTGGTTCAATGAGTAGCCAGTTTTCTGGGGGTGGAGCTGAACACTGCTGGAATCCTTCTTTTGGCGCACCAATCAACACAGGAGCCTGGCTGGCCCTTCCCAACCTCCCCAGGCCGCTGACTACTTATCCTGAGAGGCGGGGAAGGGCTGGCTGGGCGCCTGCATTGATTGGCATAACACAAACAAGGAAGAGCCCTGGCAGGGGGGTGAGAAACAGCTGGCTAACAGCATTTCATGCTTCATACACTGGAGGCCAGGACTGACCCATCACTGCTGTCTTGACTGAAGCAGGCAAAGACCTTCCTCTTCAAGCAAGCTTTCCCTGAATGAGGGACTACCTACTATGTGACTTTTATATGGATTGCCATACATGATGGCATTGACTGATTTCATAAGAACACCAATTGTTTCCGTTAGTTTCCACCCCTCATACTGGATTTTTTTTTCTTTTTGGTGTGATCTTTGTTGCTTTAATGTTACAATTTGATGTTCTAAGATGCCCCTTCTAATTCCCCGCTCTTAACTTGAATATATCTTAAATGTTCTGGGCTGTATATTGTTCCTTGTTATTGTAAGCCACCTTGGGTCCTTTTCCAAGGAGAAAGGTTGGGTAAAAATATTCAAAATAAATAAATAAATGTGTAGCCTGCATAATTACATTGTAATCCGTCCAGAGAGGGCTTTAAGTGCTGTGGGGCGGTATATAAGCAGCACACCTTGCTTTTGCTTCCCCCCCCCCCGATATACCTGAAATGTTGTTTTGAAGAGCATGTGGGTGACATTTGTATTTTAAAGTATATTTTACCAAAAAAAGAATCACAGGGTTGAAAGCACCATGATTGACATGCTTTGGAAAAGCAATGGATCATGGAATAGTTTAAATATAATAATATTCTACACGCTGCATTTGGCAGTGGGGGGAGAATTGGGTCCACTCTTCTCTATTTGGAAAGGAAACATGAAAAATAATGTATCATCCTTCCCAGAAGTGTAGCCAGGATTTGGAATGCCTGGGGACAAAGTTCGTTTTTGCGCCCTTCCTGCCGCTCCCCCCACATTGCACCCACCCAGCAGTGGGCGTGGGGTGGGTGCGTGCACACCCGAGCACATGGGCAGACAGGTGTATGTGTGTGTGTGTGTGTGTGTGTGTGTGTACGTGCACGCCTTACACCTCTCCCACCAAGGTGAGGTAGAGAAGGAGGAAGGCCCCGCGGCTACCGCACTCCTGCCTACCTGCCTGCTTGCTTCACCAGTGGCTGAGGGGGTGCCGTCGCCAAGCCTTAGAGGGTGGGAGGGTGCACGGCTTCCTCCTCCTGCTCCCCCTCCAGGCGCCCCCAGATTGCTGCACCCGAGGGCAAATGCACCCTTCCACGCCCCCCCCCTCGATACTCAACTTGATCCTTCCTCTATGACGGCACCCTTTGTCCTCTGATAGATGACCCACCAGCTCAACGTGATTACCTCCAACAGCTTTTTTTTGTTTGTTTCTCAGATGCCACAAAATGCATTCAACACACTGTGTAATTTAGCTCTTTTATTCCTCTCACAGCCATCACTTCTCCCTAGGAAACCCTGGGATGGGTAGCTCTCTGAGATGCAGGATGGGGTTGCGAAAATACCCTCACCACCTTCAACAGTTTAAAATGGCCAAAAATGTGAAGGGAGATGGTGATTGGTATACAATGTAGAGCTCTTGTTTCATCAGTATTCAGAGAAATATTACTTATTGCCTGAGAGCCTGTGATGGATGGGATGTGGGACTAGAATTTTTAAAAAAAAAGGTTCAAATCCCTGCTATAGAAGCTCCCTGGGGGAGGGTAGCAGAATTATGCCAGTCCCCAAACATCTCACATTCCTTAAAAACCCTGCTAGGGTCATCATAAAGTGCACATCATTGGACAGCTCATAACAACAACAACAGTCAGTCTGCATTCCCACACAGTGTGCCACTGTTGCTCTTATTAAAGTGCCCCTCGCGGCCCCTCCCCATTGGTTTCTTTGTTAGATTCCACATTACTCCTGGTGGTTGTTCTTTCCCTCTATTAAATAAGAACATATTTATAGCAGGGACATCTTCCACGAACCTGGAGCAATTTCCACAGTCAATCATGGCATTGTAAATGGAATCAACGGTGCTGAAGTAATACTGGGTCTGCTTCATGATGCAGCTGGTCTCCTTGGGCTCCATGCTGTCTGCTGTGACATCTTCTGTGAGAGCACAGAGCACAGGGAACGGAGGGTAAAGTAAGTAAGAAATTCGACCAGGTTGCCCAAACTTTTGTTGGGCTGAACCTTCCATCATTCCTAACCAGCATGACCCACAGTCTAAAGAATATGGGTTGTAGTCCAGCAGTATCTCGACTACAATTATCTTCTATCTGGACCAAAAATAACAGTGTAGTTAGAGAGAGAGAGAGAGAGAGAGAGAGAGAGAGAGAGAGAGAGAATAATATGTCAACTCAGAAGTAAACAGGGAGCAAATCTCTCTATGTTCAGTGAGCGTTCCTTTCCTATTTTATGCTTCTTCTTAGATTAGGTGATCACATAGAGAGACTGTAGGTTGTTTCAATGGCAATGTTCCCACTGGTATCTCAGTCCAATGCAGTTCAGTCTGCATCACAACCCACAGGCTCCCTTCCTCTGATCCTGCATTCCACCCATCCCTGGCTCTCTTTTTATGGTTCATTATAAAGCCAGTGGGCAATTTAAACTGTTGTGTGACATTAAGGGAAAGTCATCATGCTAGTCACCATTACATCCCTCATTACTGTAAGCCGCCTTGGGTCCTTTACAACGAGAAAGGCGGGGTAAAAACACTAATAAATAAATAAATAAATAAATAAATAAATAAATAAATAAATAAATAAATAAATAAATAAATAAATAAATAAATAAATGCCCAATTCCATTCCATTTTCTTTTTCCAAAACCAAACCCAACTAATAGGGTCAACATATAACACACTTGCCTCCCCCTTCACTGCTTTGGACTTCATGAGATAAAGCAGTTGAGAATCCTTACCTGTTTGAAACCAGCTACTGTAGGTCAGTCCATACAAAAACTGCTGAAACAGAGACCTGATGGGAGGCAATGGAAGAGCTGTTGGCTGGTTGCAGACAAAAATAATCAAACAGAATAATTCCTTATCTTAAGGAACCAAAAAGATGCAAAGATGCATATTGACTTCAAAGGCCAGAGGGTCGAAAGAGAAAACACCTGGTTTTTGAAATGCTGACTTTGCAAACACATTGACCATCTCTATGGGCTATATGATTGTTATGCTTTTCAATATAACATCAGCAACAACAATAATAATCATGTTCTGTCAAGTCCATTCTGACTTATGGCAACTCTTCTCAGGGTTTTCTAGGTAGGGAGTGTTCAGAGGTGGTCTACCATTCTTTTCTTCGGGGGGGGGGGACTGTACCACTTGCCCAAGGCCACACAAGTGGACTCTTCCAGGAGGCACAGTTGGGAACAGAATCCCCAGGCTCTGGCTCTGCAGCCAGATACCGTACCTATCCTATTGAGAGATACAATACCCAACCCATCTATGCTCTTCATACAGTGGTACAATGTACAATCTATGTTTTTTGACAAATTTCTTCAGTGCATTTCAGGAAGAGCAAAAGGAGAACCTACCATGCAGCTGCTGAAGTCCACCAGGCCAGGTTCAGGAAATCTGCCATGGTAGGCTGATACGGGATAAGGGATAAAGAAATGCTGTTATTAACAGAATGTTGATGCTTACATGTGACACAGTCCCCTGTGAGCACAAATTCAGCATTCAGTAGCTTCTCACGTGCTACAGAACAAACCTTAAACCCGAAGGACTCTGTAACACAGTATGGGCAAGTCCCCAGTGTTTTATCATATTTCAATATATCTTGGTGGGATATAATGGTGATCTCTGCCTTGTGCTTCGTGGGGAGAAACTGATTTCCATTAGTAGTGGTTTGGCATCAATAAAAGATTTACAAATCATTGTACATGGAGATCCACTGATTCATGATAGGGAAAAGTAATAAATAACAGCAATCCAGTCATAAGCATTGCAGGAACATCCAACATTAACAATAACAAAATGAAGAGGTACACATTTCTTACAACAAATTTTGACCGCTTGGACACTGAGGTTCCTTTACTGAAGTTCATAACATTTCTTACACAATTGTTTAGTAAAGCACAGACCATTCTTTGTGTCACTGCCAGGTGACATAGGTAACATCAGACATGTAAAGATTTCTCAAGAACAAACACTAATAAACATCAATTTAAGCACTTGAGTATTTCTGCATAAGGAACGTACAGAATGAAGATGAAGGTGAAAGCCTACTACAAAGCTACATAGGCAATTATTCGGCAGGGATATTGGTAAGTCTTTGGACTCAAGTCCAAGTCTGAGTCTTTGGTCCCAAGTCCCAAGTCCAAGTCGTTGGTCCCGAGTCCCAAGCCTCAAGCCTGAATCCCAAGTCTTGGATGGATGGAGGGTGGTGGTGGGGGACATGCGCATGCACAGAGACAGCAGGCCTGGCTTCCCTTCCCGGAACTGCCCGCTGCTTCTGCGCAGGCTCTGAAGCATTAGGCTTGGCCCCTTCCCCGACTGCCTACCTGCTCTTGCTGCCACCGCTGCATCCCCACGCCGCTATTCCCAGCACCTCTCTGTTCCAGCTGTCCCTGCACGCTGCTGCCCTCAAAAGCAAACAGCAGGCTTGGCTTCCTTTCCCACTCTGAGCATGCCCAGTAGTTTCCAGCATGGTTCCTGGAAGGCTGTGCAGCAGCAGCAGCAGCAGCAATAGGAACAGGTAGGTGCTGGGGATGGAGGCATGGGGACGCGATATGGAAAAATGAGTTGTGAGTCATGTGTGAGTCATTGGAAGGAAAAGTGTGACTTTTGCCCAACTTGAAAGGGGCTTGCAAGTCACAAGAACCCATTCCTTGTTATTGGGCTTGTGCAACTTAGTCAAGGCATTACTAGTCAGGGCCAGTTCTGACCCATCTGCTATGTACAGATGATTTGACTCCATTACCATCCCCAAATGTTCTTAGAGTAACATCTTCCACATTTCAGGTCAAATCAATTATTTGGTTAACTAGGCAGCAGCCTACAGAACGCAGATGGAATTCCTGAACCTTACAATTCTCAAATTCTCACTTGAATACATCACAAATTATTGTTCCAACCCTATGTCTGAAACATGCAGCAATCTCCATTCCTACAACATTCTGAATGTATAATGCCAGACATCCTCTTTTGTTGTTGTTGTTGTTGTTGTTTGTCAAACCCAACCTACCCTACCAAACTCAACTCAGTTGCTGTGCGCTAAACTACAGTTGTAAATTGTGGCTATACTGTGCCAGCCGTGGTTAGGACATGCAGCATATTGGCACAGTACCCCAGGTTTCTGCAAGGCCTCACAGAATGGCAACCACAACTCACCACATACACTCCACGTGGTGCACCTCCGGTGTTGCTTGGAGCTTCTGGGGCACAGACAGATTGAAAGTCATAGGATTCTTTCCGTGTGTAGAATGAGTTGTTGTAGAGAGCAGACATAAGATGAGCATCTACCTCACTGAAGAACTTGCCAACCTGGTGAAAAACAAGCACAAAGGAGGGTCCAGAAACTATATCAGGACTGCTACTATTTTGTGATCATGGGTACAGTGGTACCCCACCCCTTTGCAGTTCATATACTGCGGTCCCACTATATCGTGGGACCGCAGTACAGTGGTACCCCGAAAGGGCTTGAGGGAGGGGGGGAAGGTTTTAAAAGCCCAGGCTTTTTAAACCTTCCCTTCCCTTCACCAAGCCCCAGGCTCCAGCTGATTGGCGCTGAGTGGGGAAACAAAAGGTTTTTCTCCCCCATCCCAGCGCCAATCAGCTGGAGCCCAGGGCTTGCCTCCATAGAGGCATCGTGCGCTGCTCCCCCACACCCCAGGGAGTCAGGAGAAACAGCGCACAATGTTTAAATTGATTTTAAGCAACCCCCCCAACGCCCCCAGGCCTGGCCTAACCTGCATCCGCATATAGCAGATTTTCAATTAACGTGGGTCGATAACCCCTGCGACAGATGGGGGGGGGTTACTGTACAATCCTACATGGTTATGTTAATAGCACCCACACCAGTGATCTGACCTGCTTCCCAAGTTGCAGATCACACGTTCACTCTCCCCTGGTTGCAAAACTGATCATGCACCTGATTCCATGAATCAGGTACATGAATCTTCATGGGCGAAAAATTACAAGATGGACAGATCTAGTTCTTTATTTTCAGGTACAGCTCATTCATAAACAATTGGTTGTCTTTTTTTCTCTATGACAGTGCATTTGGAAACTGATGCAAACTGGAAGGGAACTTGTAATTTAATTTTACATGCATGGAGAAATAGAACATGGGATATTGCTATAATGCAGTGGTTCCCAACCTTCCCAATGTTGCAACCCTTTAATACAGTTCCTCCTGTTGTGGTGACCCCCTTCCCCTGCTTGGAAGAGGCTACAAGCCCCCTTTGGCAGGCCATTGCCACAAGTGCCATAGAGAACGTCCCTCTACAGGCACCCTCAGCCAATCGCAGCCTTCGTTGCCATTGACTGACACCCCCTCCAACCTATAAGCTGTAATGCCTCTCAGGTCAGTGTTTGGTGCGATGTTCTAATCTGATGTAGACTGCAGTGATGTGAAGGTAGTATATCATATGATATATTCCAGTTTTTTCCATGTTCTTTTAATAAAGAAATTAAAAAGAAAACATGGAAAAACAATCCAGGAAAAGAAAGATAACCCCATTACATGAATAGGCAACCACAAGAGGATTTTGACCTTAACTGTTATAAATAACAACTAAAATGGTTTCAAACCGCAATAAGCAACAATGAATAAATTGCACATATGTATATTTCAGTTATTAATGAGCAGAAACTTAGCAAGAAGTTGCATCTAGATTAGGCCAACTGAATTGTTGAGAGCTGGTGAGTCATTTTATCTGCAAGTTCCATTGATTCAATGGATCTGCTCTAGTTGTGACTTATTACTGGATTTCACCATTTTACTCAAATTCCTCCATTAACAAAAATATCTGAACTGTGTACAGGGCATGGAATTAATACAGCAAGATACGGTATAAATGAATAGGAATACATCATTTATTTTATAGATTATATTTTTTCATGCAGGAGGTATTTTTAATATCCATGATTTAAATGGTTGCTATCAGGTATGTGTCATTGTGAAACATATCCACTTACTGTGAAATTTCTGATTCAGGGAATGTAATACAAATCATTAGATTCCAATACAACGAGAGAAGCTTACCTGGAACCAGTAATCTTCTTGATTGGAGAGCACCAAAAACCCACCATCGTCAATGAGCACACAAAGGAGGTCCTGGAAGAGTTAAATCCCACTTTAAGTTTGTTTATCTATTCAATGTCTAAAACACAATCCATGGACCAGTGTTAATTTATAACAAGGAAGGGTCATTTCTGATCTTTTAGTTATCCTCAGACTAGAATCCCATCCCCTCCAATTGTCCCAAATGCTTCCTAGGTCTGATAGTAGTTGCATTTCATCAACATCTGGAAAGCCACATATTCCCCATGCCTGCTCTATTATAAGATCTTATCTAAATGGCCTCTAGACCGAGCAACATCCCTGCAACAGCCAAGGGCTAAAGTCACAGGAAAAAATTGTAACCATAAAAAGCTTTAGTGTAATCTCTGCATCTCCAAGCTTAGGTCCTCTAGTTGAAGGGCCAGGAAAGACTTTAACTCAAAATGCTAGAAAGCTGTCACTCATCACAGGATGCTTGAGATCGCAGTCTCAAGAGGACTGATATATCTCCCAGACATGTACAGTACCATCAATTTTTGGACTGTCCATGAAGGGGTTGTGCTCAGCCTGATGAAGTGGAATTCTCTCCAGGAAAGCTTGCAATTTGTTTGATTATAGATAAAAGGTATCATTCACCCTTACATTGGGATAGACTTGGGTTCCCCATGGGCATTTCCTTGTTCATTCATCACAGTGTAGATCACAGCACACTAGACTGATGAAAGACCCAGATCTAGACAAGGGAGTCCCTTACCGGTGTGCAGGTCAGTTACAACTCTGAAAAAAAAATGGTGTGCAGGAACCTTAGATTGCAAGGACAGGAAGCATGTGGCCTTCCAGATGCTGTTGGACTGCAACTTCCATCAGTTATAATCAGCATAGCCAATGGCAAGGTGATGCTGTTTTTGCTGTCCAAGAGTTACGTTTCCCTTCCCTGTTCTGCTAACCTGTTTGTGGAGTTTACATGAGTGAAAGGTCTGGGTCTGGAAATGGTAATCTGTGAGCAAAGGAACAGGGGCACTGGAAATGGAGACTTCAGAATCTGTGTATGCGTGTTTGTGGGTGAGCATGTATGAATCATAGTGTCTAGATCTAAGTATGGCAGCATCTGTGTGTACAGTTTGGGAACAGTTCTTCCCCTAATCAAAATGGCAAGCACACTCTTGACGATTACTTCATGTCCTTCCTCATTCTGAGATTACATTCGTTTCGTGATAACGTCGTTCATGGTCACGTGGTCTTGTCCCAGTTCTGTCCCTGTTTCCGTGTATCCACGGACGTGATTGATGGTATCGTGACGACTGTTACTTCATGTCTTTGTTTCGTGATAACATCTGTACTTCCCTGCCTTCGTTCCCCCCCCCTTTTTGGTCCAACCTTCCATTTTTCGATATTTCAATTCTCCGTAACTTTGCCTTTCATGCGTTAAGTAGCAAAGTTCGATGTTTTATGCCTTCCTTCCTCTCTGCGATGCATTGTTTACACCATTGGGATTGTACTGGGGAATGCAACGTGCAAATTGCGTGATGAGCCTTACTTCACGGGCTCTTGTCTCGAAACAAGAACCAAGACAAGAGAATTCCCGAGGTCAGGAAGAGGTATGGCTCATAACGCTTCAATCCCAGTTCAGGGGTCGTGGTCGGGATGAACTCCCGTCGTCACACAATGGATGTGGAGTAACATTTTTTCATACCGGTCCCAAGCGGGACCGCGAACCATGATGAGAGGTCTGTGAAGTAACCATCTTTTTGAAAAGAACAATGGTAGATTCTACTTCTGTACCCTTATGAGACAATTCCAGGGTTCAAATCTGGTTTTTAAATTCTAAACTTTTTTTTTAAAAAAAATAGTATTAATTTTTTTAAATTTAGGAAATGTTTATCCAGGTGTGCATTTACCTTGTAATTAGCCTCACAATCCATCTCACAGCTCGTAGAAGGGTCACACTGAAAACAAAACCAAAATTAAAAAAGGACAGGCAATGAAATCAGGAAATTTCTGCAGACTTATCGGAATTGGTTTATTTAACAGAACAACCAATCCTATGGAGAGAAGGGAATTTGTGCAGAAAGGAATTGTATAGAAGTAAGGAACAGAGAAATAACCTTAATGAATTCATCAATACCCTGATAATACCTGGAAGTTGAGTAATGGCAACTGGACTTCTTTTTCTAGAGAGATAGAAATGTTTCACTGCTCATCCAAACAGCTTCTGGGTATTGTTAAAAGCACACCCTGATAAGTAGAAGATAGACTATGCCTGAGGCCCCCACCTCGGACAAATCAGAAAGCCTTCACCACCAAGGCCATAGCTAACCACCCATACTTTATAGGTTTCAGCACCTTAGGCTATTGTCTCCCTAACGAGCCTATTCAGGCCATTGTTCATCTGAGTCTATTTCAAACCAGGGTGACAAGAGGTCAACGCTGACTATAAGATGGAGGACTCGCACTAGCTGTATTCATACTGATGAAGCTGTTTGGATGAGCAGCGAAAAGTTTCTATCTCTCAAGAAAAAGAAGTCCAGTTGCCATGACTCAACTTCCAGATAAACTCACCTGAATGACTGAGAATCTTCACAGACCCTGATAATATCCAAGATAGACTGCTGCCATGTGTTGCATGTGGGGAAGCCTCTGAAGACTATCAGCTTCAACTGGTTCAAAACATGGCAGCCACTGCCTGATTGGTAATTCAGTCTAAATGGCAGAACATACTAGTGTTGAAATACCTTCACTAGATTCCATTCTGTTTCTAGACAGAACTCCAATGAGCCTGTTGTTTGAACAGCAAAATAACTCAAGCCAAGGATATATCAAAGTTCACCTTCTCCTACGTTCATCCCAAAATGTCACTATTTCTTATACTTCTCTGAGCTCCTGTTCTGAGTATTACAGCTTTCAGAGATGAGGCAGTTGCCTATCAGTTATACAGTTTTTACACTGCTATGAAATGCCTCATGCAGAAATATTACAGTAGCTTCAACTTGAACATCTAATCCATGCAAGAGGTATGGCAGAGTTGGACTCCACAGAATGTACTGGAAATATAAAGAAGTGTTGTTATGAAGCAGGATGAAAGATCTCAGCAAGAATGAGGCAGAGACAACTTTTCGTGATTCCTGCATGTCAACAGAGAAAATATTCAAGTCAAAATGGACTGCTCTGCTGCAATGCAACAACCATATCTGTGAAATCCGAGCACTCCTCCACTTCAACCAGGTCATCTACAAGACACAAGATCCCAATTTCTCTTCCAGAAGGATCTTCCATACCACCTACCCTTCGTGTTCCCAGCTGATCTCTTTCTGTCCGGTTACTTGCAAGGACTTTAAACTTCTCTGCCCAGGCCTCCAAGTCAAGTTTCACTCCAACCACTGGGGAGAAAAAGACTTTAGGTTAAAAAGTCCCCCTTCACTTTTCATCTAAATATACAGGCTCAGATTCTGAATATTGTGAGCCCGCAGAAGCTTCCTGCAGAAAGAGACTGCCCTTCCCTCTCCTTTCCTTTGCCGGCCTGTGAAAAGCCAATCTTGAGAATCAGGCGGGATGGGATGAGATGCAGTGAACCGCCAAGGGAAAGGAGTGCTTGGATATGAGGACAGCTTTCCCCGTGGCAACAATTTGCAAAACTTAAATCCTTTCCCCATCCTGCAGCCCAAGCACAACAAAAGGGATTTCATGGGAGCTGCAGAACATTTGCAGGAGACGGGAAAGTCTGAAATGTTTTATTTCGGAAAAATTTGCTATGGCTGATGCCATCATCAGCCTTACGTGGTGTAGTAGCTGCATGAACAGGATACCAGCTTATGAATGGTTTCAGGGTCTTAACAATGCCTGTGGTGAACTAAGGCAGACCAAGAGGGCCAAAGGTAGCTGAGAGATACTCAGTGACAAAGATTTACATTATTAATCTCCTTACCTGCTGGTTTCAGGTGCCTGTCTCCAAAGTTAAGCTCCACTGCTGTGCTAACAAGGACCCCAACTGTGCTGTTTTCTAGCTCCAGACCTCGGAAACTAGCTGGAGGAAGAAAAGGAAAAGAAGATCTGTCACTTTTGTTGTCAGGTAAATGGCACTTGTCATAACAATGGATTGAAAAAAAAAATCTCCCTGGGTTCTATGAAAATACACTTTTGCTTTTTTTATCTTTGTGGAGGGTAACCGTCCACCCACAGCTGCCCACACCTCATTTCACCTTGAAATCATAATGGGCAGTGGCACTTTATTTGTGTGACTCTCCTTTTTAATAAGCCGTGAGGACCAGCAATTTGTATAAGTCCAACAATAAATAAATGTAAATAAATAAATAAATAAATAAATAAATAAATAAATAAATAAATAAATAAATAAATAAATAAATTTGGCTGCTTAAGCTACGTTCCACTATAGCAACTACACAGGTAGCTATTACATCATATACAGTAAGCAAGGCATCACATGCTCACACAGCTCCTTTCTTTTCTACCAATTTTCCACTTGCATCTCCAAGGCAAGAAACATCAGCAGGAAAGGCCTAAATTACACACCTGCAGAGATGACAGGTTGATTGCTTACCATGTGTTAAAGAGTTCCTTGCAAACCAGGCCATAGCTGAGTCCTGAGAAAGGGTTACTCAAAAGCTAAATAGTACTATGATTACTTTTGCAAGAAGCCTTTAATCAGAATATATTGTCTTCCAGCACAGAACCAGATCTTGGCAATTAGCTCTACACCAAGCTGAACGTGGAGTCCTACTTACGCTCCCGGCAAGGTGGCTTGAACATGTAGCCTTTGTTATCTAGACTCCGCCTATAGAAGCTGGCATTGAAGGGTTCCAGCTCTTCTTCCCAGTCTTCTGCAGCTCTGAAATGAAACCAACCGTATATTGTCACTTATGTTCAACAACCGTTTCATTTTCCATAGGTGTCAACCACACAGATATCAAACGACTGAACAGTGTCAAGACTTGCATACACTCAACAACGTTGACAGTGGAAATCTCCCACTGTGTTTTGGAAGTTGCAAAAGTCCTTAAGCGCATTATACATACATGTGGTTTAAAACAATAGATAGGCAAATAATATCCCACCAATAGAGGTCTGTGAAATATTAATGTGGGGGAATGTGAACTGATAAGCAGAAGACTCATGGGCTGGAAAATATACCTAAAGCTAGCTTATTCTACTGAAAGCAATACATTTGTTCTCTCCATTTATTTGCAAAGCTACTGTACTTAGAAGGGCTGTCTGGTAGGAGTTAGGTGAGGCTGGAGTTCCACCTGTCATGAAGAAACTTCTGTAGGTATTACTCTACTGGTGATGATTCTTCTGGTGGTAGATGGACTGAAAGGTTTTCCAGGTGTGGTACAGAGAGGCATGGACACCTCCCCTTAGAGATTCCCCCTGGGATCCCCCACTACACAAACCCAGGACTTACACAACTACTGTAATCCTCTTCCCCTGGAAAAAATAGTCAAGTAATAGAACAACAATAAAAATGTGCAGCAGGGAAGAATTTATGAAAGTTGCATTGTGGGGGAAAAGCAGGTAGTGAAGACATGCATTTCCTTTTCATTGACTCCTGCACTAATGGGCAGGTCTATGGAAGCATGGGGGGGGGGAATCTGGCTTCATGCCCTTCCCTTATGATTAAATCATTATTTACTACTAAATTTAGTTGGACTTTTGTGATGTATAAATTTCACTGTGAATGACTCAACTCACAAATAGAAACTTGTCAGCCATGTCATACAAGGGAGAGAAAATATTTTTAGTGTTTTCATAAGTGATGCGATTCATCAGCAATGGTCTTCTACAGTCTAAATTTGTTTTACACTTCCCCTGTCCTTCTGTTGAGGAGCAGAGGATGCGTTCAATTTGCGAATATCCTGAAGTAGCTAACTTATTAAGCCACTTCATAATATCCAACATTCAAGCCAGAAGCAGACAGGACAAATCTGCTTTCCTAAGTTCTGACATGCCACTTGGATGTAAGAATCAATTGGCATATTGCACCTCTAATTGACCCCAAGAGATCCTATTTAGCCCACATTTCTGTGAAGATTCTCAGTCATCCAGGTGAGTTTATCTGCAAGTTGAGTAATGGCAACTGGACATATTTTCTTGAGAGATTGACATGTTTCTCTGCTCATCCAAACAGCTTTATCAGTCAGAGGAAAGTTAGTTGCAAGTCTTCCATTTTATAGTTCACTTTGACCTCATGTTACCCTGGTCTGAAATAGGCTCATAAAATGAACAATGGCCTGAATAGGCTCACTTGGTGGACAACAGTCTCCGCAGGCCATTAGGTGAACAATGGCCTAAGGTGCTGAAACCCATCAAGTATTGGTTGCTGGCTATGGTCTTGGTGGTGGAGGTGTGAATTATTTTTGATTTGTCTGGTAATTGTTGAAATCATTGCCTGATAAGTAGCAGATAGACTATGCCTGAGCCCACCACCTCTGTTGAGGGAGGGATTTTCAGTGCTCACATGAATGGCTTCCTTGACCCCTCTCTCAAATCCCCTATCTTCACTGTCTAATACGTGTACATCCTCATCTTTGAATGATTGCCCTTTGTCCTTCAAGTGGAGGTGTACTGCTGATTTTGGTCCTGAGCTATTGCCCCTCCTATATTGGGCCATCCTGTTTAATGGCTGTTTAGTTTCTCCAATAAAGAGGTCTGCTCACTCCTCACTGCATTGGACTGTGTATACTACATTGCTCCTTTTGATGTTGGGTCCTTTGGGTGGATGAGTCTCTGGCTTAGTGTGCTTGTGGGTTTGAAATAAACAGGGATGTGGTGTTTGCCAAAAAATCATAAGAACATAAGAACCGCCTTGCTGGAACAGGCCACAACGCATCCAGTCCAGCATTCTGTCTCACACAGTGGCTCACCGTTTGCTTCAGGGTATTCCCAAGCAGATGTCTTCACCTGCTTATGATTCCCTGCAAATGGCATTGAGAGATATCCTTTTAAGCTTTTCAGACACTCCAGCCATGTAGGGAATGACCAGGTTCTTCTGTTGGCCTTGGGTCTCAGGCTTGTCCATTGTTCTTCTAGGTCAGTACACTGCTTTGTTGAAGGCTCCTTGTGCTGACCCAGAAGAACAATGGACCAGCCTGAGACCCGGGGCCGACAGAAGAACCTGGTCACTCGCTATATGGCTGGAGTGTCTGAAAAGCTTAAAAGGATTTTGGCACATCCCTGTTTGCTTCAAACCCACAAAGACACTAAGGCAGAGATTCATCCACCCAAATGACCCGACACAAAAACCAAATAAAAGTGCATCCAATCATTTGAAACATCATTGTACGTATTTTCCCATCAATCAAACATAAACAATGGCAAGAATAGGGAAAGTAGCTCAGTATATCAATCTGCCTTCCCAAGACAATGCCTGACGTGCACTGGTATTAAGGCAGAATGAGACATTATGTCTAGTTCAGGGGTTGCTTCCAGAAGATCAAACTGATTTGCAAAGGTTGCAAAGATGGGAAATTGTAGCCCCCTTTTTTTTCTCAGGGCATTTGGTAGGCAATCAGTGTAGAGCATGACAATCCCAAGGCAAATAAAATAAAAATCACTTACTTGTTAGGGAAAACACGGGTGATGCCACCATCAGTAGCAACAAATACAGCCAGGAGACTATACCTACAAGGAGCCAGAGATGGAAAGTTACAGCGTGGAACCCTTGCTGATTTATCTTTGCAATGCACCTTTAGTGCATGTATTCATAATTACAGCTGTAGTATGGGCAGCCAGCTATCAAAGAGCAGCACCTTATTTGCTGTAGATGCAGGATACCCTCAGTGCAAGCCTTTCACTCAATAGTGGCTTTGCCACATCCAGCTAACTTCCCATGCAGTACAGTACCATCTCTTCCCTTGAAATGACCTACTATGTTTAGTGAGCCGTTATATGGGCAATTCATATTGCTTTAAATCCGAGATGGGAAACAGGTCACCTTCCAGATGTTGTCAGAGTACAGTTCCCATCATCTCTCCCCACACTCTCCATCCTTGCTGGACATCAGTAAGGACGTTTATACACGACCCCTAAATTCCGCAGCAAATGGCTGCAAGCTCCGGAGGTTAAAAATGTTTCCCCACCAGCTCCGGAGTTTACAGGCAATTAAATGCGACCACGCCCACTTTAGCGCGTCCCAGTGCACCTTTCAATACCTTCTCTCTGGAGGTGAAAATTCTTTGATGTGGTGCAATGATAGTGAGTGCGGGGCTCTCCTCGCTTCTGTTTGCTGTTTTTTGGCTCCTGCCCCTTTAAGAGCTACTAAAAAGCTACTGGAATGTTGCCTGGGCAAGAGCCGGCAAGAGCAAGAGGCAGAACGAGGCAGAACGAGGTGAGCGGCAATCTTTTCTTCCTTTGTTTTCTCCCTCCCCTCACGCAGCCAGCAGCCAGGAAGTGCGGAGGGGGTGGGAACACAGGAAGAGCGACAAGCCCCTAAGATCTCTGGTCCGAATTTAAGTGGCCAGCGGATCTTAGGGGTCGTGTAAAAGCGCCCTAAGTTCTGAACAGCTTTAACAAGTGAGTTCTTTAGGCATTGTCCAATGGATCTCACAAACCATTAAATTTTGCACCGCAAAAGAGTTTCAGTGTAAAACTTGCACCGTAAGCAAAGTACGCACGCTCACTCCACTTGAAAGATCCTCTCTTAAGGGCTCCATAACATTTCAAGTCTCTGAAATGGGTACTCAACTGAAGTTATATTTACGTACGTGTTTAAATCTTGGTCCCTCCATACTCTCTCCACCAACTGCTGGGTGATCCCTGTGTCCAGGATAAGGTTGTGAAGGAGGAAGTTATCACCTTGAAGAAGAAAACGATTATCATTCTCAACTCGTTCAACCAGAATTCCATCCAGGGTATTCCTCCTGATTTTTAATTGTGATGCGGTGGAATATGTTTTGCCATCTGTCCTGGCTTCCTTTTCTCCTCTTTTCTTGGGCAGCCCTTTTTCTCTTTGCCTTACCAACAACTAAAGGCAGCAGTGTAAGGTGTAAATACTCCCAACCCCACTAATTAAAGAGTTCTTCAGAGGCTGTTCGGCTGATATAAAGAGGCTGCTGTGTGACCCTCATCATATTATGACTTCTGCCAAATATATTCTGCTAATCTACATTCATAAATGTAATAACTCCTTGTGCACCTGGGTAGTTATGCCAGCATATTCCAATGCCTCCCTCTTGCAATATCAACAGCTCTTTTTAGTTCTTGTCACCTGGATGCTAGACATCCACCAGTGTTTCTGATAATTAGACAGCTCAGATCTATTGCTCCTATTCTTGCTCTAGCCTTGGCGGATCTGTCTCAGGTTGGCCTTTCCTCCTACTTTCTTTCACAACATGTGAGAAGCTACATTTTTTTCTCTTCCCACTCTGTACTCTTACAAACTCACTTCCATTCCTTGTACACCAGACCCTTTCCCTTAGAGCAGTGGTGGCAAACCTTCAGTACTCCAGGTGTTTTGAACCACAACTCCCACAGTCCTTTGCCATTGGCAATCTAGGTTTGGAATTCTGGGAGTTGTGGTCCAAAACATCTGGAGTGCCGAAGGTTCCTCACCACTGCCTTAGAGTGTCCTGGCTGGACGATCAGCTCTCATCCTTCTCTGTAGTGCTACAGCCATATCAGAGGGGGAACAAGTAGATATGTCATGCTTCTATCCTTATCTGATGTAGTGTTGGTGGAGAGCACTGACGGAGACTCTAGAGCAAGAATTCTTAACCTGTGGTCCGTGGGCCTCTATGGGGCTCATGAAGGTGTAATCTCTACAGGCTGTCGAGGGGCCAAGACATACTTTGGAAGGGGATGTGATGGTCAAGTTTTAATTTTAAAAAGAGAAAGCCACATGGGCAGGAAGTATATAACCTTTTCAAGCTCTCCCTCCATGAAGGGGGAAGAACAAAACTATTTTTTTTCCAAATTTAATTTGAACAATTAATTAATTATTACTTTATTGATCGATGGCATACGGTGGACATGGGGAATCCACGTTGGTTTAATCGGGCTGATCACACATACTGTGCTAAAAGAGAAACGTAGATCCTGCCCAAGATCCAAAAAGGCATGGTACGCATGATAAAGGGCTGGGGCAATTGACAGAATATTGTGCAAGTCACCAGAAAACAAATCAAAACTGACTAAAAGTGGTCCAAAAGATGGGGCAAAGCATTATATGGCGGCATCTTTATTTAGTTCTGGAATTTTTTAAAAAAGCTTTCTTTATGCTTTGGGTTCTTATCCAAGGGGAAAACTTGGGCAGGTAGAACTTTTTTGTTATTTGGTTCCTGATGTACCTCCTGGATCAGAGAGACTTTTGGAGACTTTTATTTTCTGCTGGTGACTCCTGCTCTGGCACTTTGTCTGTGAAAGTCATGACCGTTTTTTTTTTTTTGCACTGAATTCGTATTAATGTTTTTGTTATTCGATTTAAAATGTCAGATGTTTACAAAGTTATTTGTATTTTGCAATTTAGAAAATAACCCAAAAAAACAAAATAAATAGACATAAAAGGGTTTTGGGGACGGGTGGTCTGTGCAACGGAGGAAAAAAATACACACAAATCTGTATATGTAGGTATGCAATTTTTTCTGGAGACCGGATGGGGATAGGGACAGCTTTCAATAGGTTTCCAAAGGGGCTATAACCCAAAAATGGTTAAGAACCATTGCTTTGTAGCCTAGGCAAGTGGTTTCAACTCTTGAATGTTCAGGAGTTCAACTTCCAGAATTTCTCACTTTTGGCCAGGCTTCCTGGGGTTTCTGGCACTAAAATCCCAAACCTGCCAGGGTGTGGGGTAGGAGAGCCATTGGCCTAAGGGCCATGCCTTTTTTGTGCTTAGGAGCACCTTCTCAGTGCTGCCCATGACAAATCTGGGGACCTTTGCCTCCTTATTGGCGTGCCTCAGGCAGCATGGACAGCACACAGAGGAAGGCTATGGCTCCTACATGTTGGGGGTGTGTGTCACCTTTGCTTGTTTGATGTCATCATGGCATTAATGCTACGACAGGGACTCTTGTCAAACAGCCTGTTTCTGTTTGGCCCATGCACTCTGGGAGAATTCTGAAGTGGTTTTATTATATATAGTCATTACGAGCAAACGCAAGGAAGAAGAGTCTCCGGATGACATTTCTGTGCTATGCAGAATCTGAAGAGAAGCTCTGGGTTATCTCATCTAAATGATCTCCTAGAAAATGTCAACATCCAAAGTTGGTAACAATCAAAACAAAGGAAAATGCTAGGGAAGAAACAGTCTTCCTTCTTACCTCATTTTCACTGCAAAATTGCTTTGCAGATAGACAAATTAACCCCCCATGTAATCAACTCCCAATTTCCTCACAATCTAATTTATTTTCTACTGTCGAGGCATGATTTATTCCTTGTGGCCTTGGATATATGGGGTGCTTTTGTGAAATGTACTCCTAAAACTAGTTATTAGAAAATAGCCCCTTTCCTACGTTTTCTGATCTGACTACTGAGAAGAGAGCAGCTTGTGTACTTGCTATCATATGCATGCAATATAAGCAACATTAGCAAATGATGGAGATTGTGTGATCCTACACCCCTTTTCATGGAATTAAGCCCTGTTTAATTTAGTGGGATCTTCTTCTCAGCAGCTATGTACAGATTCTCACTGTGCGTCTAGCAGTCCTGACAAAAACATGTATCAGAAGAAAGTGAGTTTGGGTCCCTCTGGATGATGTCAGATCATAATTTCTACTGTTCCCAAAAAATATCTGTGCTGGTTAAGGAGGATGGGAATTGGTGGCTCAACGGCCTTTCCCATCCCTGATGTATATCCTTTTTCAAATGACATCCAGGTAAAATGGCGACTACAATAATATCTAGATATACAGTGGGACAATAATAAGTCATTGCAGCCTTTTCTTCAGGCAGAAGGCAACAAACTGATCTGAAGGAAGAGTAGTCCCTGTAACACTCCAGGTACTGTTGGAGTTTTGCTGACACAGCCCCAACTGGCTGAGGTGAGGGATCATGGACACAGCAGATCAACAGCCTATGGAGGGCCACCATTGCCCAATAACTAACTTTACATTATTGAATAGGTCTTCAGACAATTTCAATTCAACAATAAACACATAGTGACTACAAAAACTGCAATAAATATTCATATCTTAAAACTGACAGTGTTTAGAACAAAAATTAAAATAGTAGAATACTCTCTCTCTCTCTCTCTCTCTCTCTCTGTGTGTGTCTGTGTTAGTTGGCTAGTTTTAATGAATTGATTGCACTAAAATAACCTATGATTTCAATAAAACCTCACAATGATAGACACTATTGCAAGGCTCATTTAATCAGACAGGTTTTCTTTTCGTTTTCCACGAAAGCTAGCTGCTTGAACTGCAAAGAGGGAAACCCATGGTGTGATCCCTGCATCTTATTTTTGCCTCAGTTCTCTCACCTAAAAGAGTGCTGAGCATTTCTGGAGATGAACTTCTGTGTGTCCATTACATACTCTTGCAGTACTTACATTGTTTGGAATCAGGTGTCACCTTTTCCATGAGGGCGATAAAGTTTTCCAGGAATTCAGTGTTGTTCTTCGACAAGTTGAGGTCTTTGCAATATTCTCTGGGGTTACGATGAAAAGATTTGTGGTTTGGAAGGATGAAAAAGTTACTGTCAGTTTTCTTTCTCTCAGAACTGGTATAATTGTGACGTCGTGTGAAACGAGGAGCAGGCAATTACTAGACCAGGCATTGTGCGTAAAAGCACATATTCAGTAGCATCTGTATATACTGTATCTTTGAGGTAAAGAATGTGGGAAGCATGTAGAGTCAATAATTTACCAATATTTTTATCCTACAGTATCAAGTAAGTGCAGATAATAGCTTCTGGTTTAATATATAATCGGGGCTATGCTGTATATAATAAGAGAGAAATGTCCATGTGTGCTTGGAACTTAATTCTATAAACATCTTTATGTAAACAGGAAGGAATGAGCAGAGAAAGCAGACATGTAAAGGTCTGAAATATCTCAAATTAGATGCCTATCCAAAACTTCCTAATGTGCTCTTTTGTACACCTGAGGACTTAAGGAGTGTAAGGTCATAAGTTATGGATGGTATCTGCTTAGAAAAAGGTGATGTTTGGGCTTCCTTCACTACTATGGAACATCTCAAGAAGAACGAAAGCACCATTAAATAATATGGAGTCAATTTATGCTGGAATTGGAGCTGATCTTTGGGTGTTTCCTGACCACATACAAATTTGTGGTACTGCAAAGTCCTGCTGTTCATCAGTTCAGGCACACGCTACCCAAATGGGCTTCAGAAGTCACCCAATACAGAACACCAGCACCATGGGAAACTATATCATGACAGACTTTTTGATATCCATATGTGTGGAAAATACACTACCTCTCTAAAAAATTAAGTGGATTAATTAAGTTCTTTTAGAATTGGGAAAATCTGAAGCAAAAGTTGTTCTTTTTTTTTACCCTCATGGTGGCCTATATATTTAGAATGTATGTATGCTGAATCAAAGACTCATAGCATAGATTCCATATGAGCAGGTCACTTACCAAACCTTCCATATTTTATGAAGCAGCTTTGAGAAAAAGCCACCAGGTTTGACATAATTTCAGTTTTGTGAAAATCTGTGACACTTATTTTCTCCTCATCCACCTTTTCTTTGAATTCCGGTCAAATATTTATTTAAGTTTTTTGTCATATTATCTCACTTGATTTAAGGAAACCTGCCGCTCTTCAGCAGTGTCTCTCAATGATAATTCCCTTTATCCTGATCACTGGATCTGCTGGCAAGGACTAAGGGAAACTAGGGTACATCAATAATTGAGAGTAGTGGTATGGTCTTCACAGGTTCATCACTCCTGTTTTAGAAAGATTCCCCCCCCCCCCGTGGGATACTAAGTATGTCACAGTGATGTTACTAAAGCCCATCTTTATTATATAAGTGTCATTTCAAGGGAGGCATGGATACTCCAGTTGTAAAACACAAAGTAGGATAAAATATTCCACTCTGTGAGACCACACTCCTGGTTAATGATGTTTGGTGGCCTACATAGCACTCTATAGGTTAACGCAAATTAGGCATCTGGGATATAGGTATCATTAATTAACATAATAATTATGCAAGCATCCCTTTTTGATATCTTTGGTAATAATATCCTTTTAATATTTTGTTTTTCTAAATGCTGTCTCTGATTTACTTTTACTTGATTCTTCCTAAATAGCAAATATATTATCAAAATGTCTCCTCTTGGGTTCCGTTGGCAAGCCATCCCATTGGAACTGGTTTTGAATAGCTAGCTAGTTGATCAATTACTTACACAGGAAGCTGGTGAGGTTCTCAATTCAATGTTGTTCTGAAACTTGGAAGGAGAATGGATAGGAGGAAGATGCTCAATTTATTGTTTGCCACTTAATTCAACACTGCAAGCCATCTCCACTGGGTTGCAGTGTTGAATTCTAGGTGGAGAAAGCCAGTATAGGGATGAAGTAAGCACCCCCAGCCCACTATGGCCTCTCCCTCAAATTATATGACAACTGGAGCAATGTGTGGGTTGCAGCTCCTCTGTGTCTCATGAGCCATCTTTGCTTTCCACCAGGTTTTGCTTCTGAATCTGATACTGCTCCCAAATCTACCACTACCACCTCTGCATTAGGCTTTGAGGTGAATGCAGGCCAGTCAGCTCCCACTTTCACTACACAACCCACAAAGGGTGCTTGTATTATAGAGGCATCAGTGGAGTCAGGGCCAGCACTAGGTTTTTTTGCGCCCTAGGTGAGGGGTGGGGGGTGGGGTGGTTGGCGGGGCAGGGGGCGGTGGGCAGGGGGCGGTAGCGGTGGGGCGGCGGGGGTGGTTGCAGGGGGGCGGCGGATGGCGGGGGGAAGGCAACGGGTACATGGGGTGGGCGGCAATGGGCGCGGGTGGGGGCGGCGGGTGGACGGATGGCAGTGGCCAGCGGCAGGGGGGCAGCAGGTTGGCCAGCGCTCCCTCTCCATTTTGGAGCCCTAGGCAACTGCCTAGTTCGCCTTAATGGACGCACCGGCCCTGAGTGGAGTGTACTGTAATTGAATTGAGTGAAAAACCTTGAGTAGCTGAAGCAACTGCCCAAACTGTACCTGCCACCCAGTCCATCCTGTGCTATTATGTTTGCCAGTCCAATCAAGTAGGCAATACTTATTGCATTATCCAATAAGTCACCATTTTATAGAAATACAGTAGGACTCCAGTATCTGCTGGGGAATGGTTCCAGGCCTACTCATGGATAATGAAATCTGTGGATAAGAGAGAACGGCAAAACCTCCCCCAAAACTGCTGTTTCATGAAAGTAGCTTGCTTTCTGGCTGCAGTTTTGAGACAGTTGCTTGCTTTCTGGCTTCTGTTTGTGACAGTAGCTTGCTTTACACTGCTGTTTTATGAGAGTAATTTGCTTTACAGCTGCTGTCTATGACAGTAGCTTGCTTTGCGGCTGCTGAATTGTTTATTTAATTTTTTTCTGCAAACTGTGGATAACTGATTCAGGGGATAATGAATCAGTGGATATGGGGGTTCTACTGTACTCTAAAGTCACTGCTATGTCTGAAGAAGTGGATCTGTCCATGAATCGTTACAGTAAAATATGAAAGTTAGTCTTTAAGATGCCACATGTTTTGTGTCTTTTGTTTTGTTTTTCTTTGATTTTTGCCTGCAATACAAAAAAGAAGTAAGTGCTGGGCACCAGTTTTAATCACAGAGTGCCCAAGGGCTCTGAGACCCATTTTCTTTTCTTTCTTTCTTTCTTTCTTTTTTCTTTTTCTTTTGCTAAAGCTGCTAAAAATGGGGGTGGGGGCGGAGAGAAAAAAGGGGAAGAGAAACCAGTGAAGCTTCCAAGCAGGCTACGCTTCCAATCAAAAGATACCACAGAGCTATTTGGTCCCTCCTTAAAGGATGGAAGAAGTGTTAGCAAAACATGGGAGAGTTATGAGTGGAAGCAATGTCATTGGGATATGCTGTTAAAATTGTATGAACGAGGCAGGAAAATTGCACATAGAAGCTGCTCCTGGAAACACCCAACTGCCCATGGCCATACCAGCCAGACCATGCCCCATCTCATTTGTCACAGAAGCTAAGCAGGGTTGGGCTTGGTTAGTACTTGGAGGAGAACCATCCAAAAGAATCTGAATGCAAGGAGGTTCACACAACGAGTGAGCAGCACATTGCTTCCTACTCACACAGCAAAAATGAATCCAGCGTCTATTTCCTGTTGCATCCACATGTCCCCCAAATAGGCTATCCATGTGAATATCTAGAGGTGAATATCTACGGGTGACTCATTGTCTGAACAGAGAGGTACCATACTCCAAATTGACAGTGCTTTGGGCCAAATTCCCTCCTGCATTGGGCAAAAGGCTGCTGGAACACAGATCTTGGAAGGTTTCCCTTCCCTTCCCTTTATGCACTTTTAACTGTATAACAGTTCACACGAATCACAGTTGTTCAGACAAATTATTTCTTTTATACAATTCTCAATGAGGCCATCTCTCCTTTTTCATTGCAGGGACTGGACTGCTTGCTTCCTAGTGATGAGACCAATGTACTGTACTGATACCGTGAACAGTCCAAGGTGTGCTGTGGGATCTATTATTTGGTTCTGAGTCATGGTTGCAAGGTAGTTGCGCTGAAATTTCTAAGTGATGCCCTACTTTTGTTCTTAGTGGAGGCTTTCGCAGTGGTGGGGGGAAATCCAGCAGTCTAGATGTGCAGATAGTGTGCTCCCCTTGCACCCTTACTTGCTACATGTATTTGTCAGTCACAGATATATCCAGACAACCCCACCTGTCAGATTCTGGAAAATGAATTAACATCAATGCATCAGCACTTAAAACATGTTTGTATGCATAGACTGGCTAAGCTGCTGGATTCATGTGTGGATGTTGCCATTACATTATCTCATAGGTAACTAAGAGGACAGCCTGTTCTGTGTTGTTAATTAACCTCTTGATTTTCCATCCACATATTGCAAGTGCATTTATATAAGTCTAAAACCATCCTGCCCACATAATTTTGCTTGTGAAGGACCTACAAATATACAACACTGCATCCACTTATATATCTACACACATATGTACAGATATATGTGCTCACACGCTCACAAATCAATCATTAGTGATACTGTATATGGTTTCTGAAAATTACCATGGGCTATTGGCCGTATTAGTACGGATGAGATATTACATTAGTAGGCTTCCTGGTGTTACTGGCGCTGCTGGTCTTGCTAGCAGCTGGTGCTATCATATGAACCTTAAGCGTTATGCTGTATTGGCACAGGGCTCTGTTCTGATAGATGGCCCAGATCAGATCCTTTGCTCCAAAGTGTGTTGTGGCAGGTGGGGAAAGAAATGCTTCCAGTCTTGACTTTTTATTATAGAAAAAAATGAAGCCTATAACATTAATTGTGCAAGAAGACCCCATCTGCTTCCTTCTTGCATTTCAAAGTGATTGAGACTTGGAGCAATGATTTAGATAAAAGCCCACAATATGGTATACACTTATGCACAGCAGAAAAACAAAAGCTCCACTAATCAGTTGCTGCTGAGGCATCTCCTTCTATTGTTCGCCTCTTATATCGAATAGAACATACAAAACATTTGGTATAAGAGCCACGTGTCTCAGGAGGACAAATCTCATAGCTGAGAAAGGGATGAAGCTTCTCTACACAACTATTAATATGGAGATGTTTGGTTGATTTTTGTGTCTGGGATCCCTTAAGGAAGAAGGAATAATTGGACTTCATCATGACTGGGTGGATGGCAACTGCAATATCAGTTAATGGGGGTCTTACATTGCCCAAAAGACTCAACAATATTTTGTTTGTGACATTTTAATGAGGAGGTGTGTGTGTGGAGTTACAGAGAGTACATGCTTCACAGCCAAAACCCTTGGGTTCAACCCCCTAGCCCACTAGGCAGGGCTAGGAAGAAACCAAACGCCAATCAATGAGACAGGGTATGGCTAGAGCAGTGGTTCTCAACCTGTGGGTCTCCAGATGTTCCTGGACTGCAACTCCCAGAAATCCCTTCCAGCACAGTGAGAGGTGGAGGCTTCTGGGAGTCGCAGTCCAGGAACATCTGGGGACCCACAGATTGAGAACCCCTGAGCTAGAGGGACTAATGGTCTGTCTCAGTGTGAGGCTACTTCCTCCTTGTTAAAATCCTGACTTTCCTTCAAGGAGCCCAGGGTGGTATACCTAGTTCTCATTTCCTGCCACTTGATCAACTCCAGGAAGTAATTTAGGCTGAAAAGTCCACTTAACAAATTTCAGGAGCACGTGGGCACAGGAATTCATGTCTCCTTAATCCCAATCCAAATTTACAGCCATGCTGAATAAAAAGGAAACTTCTTCAAACAAAATGTGGACAACTTTAATTGGGAATAGCTGAGGATTGTAAAAGACGGCTTTTGCCCTTCTGAAAAAAGATACTTCACAACGCTGTAATTTCTCAGAACTGCAAACGTCATCTGCTCTCAAAAAGGTCCCTTGCAGCACTGCATCTTTTATAATCTTGTATTTAGAAATTATTTCTACTTAACCAGGCAGCTTTCCTAAAACTCTGTGAGGTTTTTATTAATAGAAGTGGCAGAGGAAACTACGTTGTCACTATGGCATATTTGTTCATTAAATCTAGCAATTGTGAAATTTAAATATATAAGCAGAAGTAAGCCAAGTCCAACATTTTAATACCACCCATATATTAAAAAATGTTTGGTTAATGAATCAGAGGCTAGAAATATGCAATACTGGGCAATGGATGCCTCCTGTTGATTAAATAATGAGATATTCTCTGTATGGTTAGAAATTTTACTAGCTTAAATTACTTCACAAGAAATCTAAATAATGCTGTGAGCTATCCCCTTGTCTTGTGATGAGAACTTTTGTCTTAAGCAAAATTGGTGTAGAATTTGCATTATTTCCCTTGCCCGATTGTATTACTGTATGATCTCAACTTGGTCCAAACATCATGGTCTATTATTTTGTGAGGATTTTCAGAAACTATACCTATATATGTATGTGCACATATATATCTCATACGCAGGCATACATACATATATATATTCTCTTCTTATGCAGGTGAGTGAACAGACGGCAAGACCACTGTGCTGCCACCCATAGTGGTGTCTCGACAAGGTGAAGGTGGCAGCCGTAGTCCCGAGAGCGGCATACAGGCAGACGACAGACACAAGAAGAAGAAGAAAATAATAATAATAATGACCAAGACATTGGCACAATGAGGATGTGTCAGTTCTGAGAGAGGTGGAGGCGATGAAGTAGAATATTTAAAGGTGCGCCAGGGAGGAAAGTCAAGATGGGAAGGGGTAGCGGGACCCGTCCCAGGACCAGTGTGGGTGTTGTGGTGGGGGGGAAGAGTGGTTGAATGGACACCTCAGCAAGCTCACACGCAAAGCTACCTTGGAGCAATGAACACATGTCCCTCGGACTCAAAGCTGTTTGGCAGCAGGTATTCAAAATCTGCAACAGAAAGGTAACATTATCCGGCAGGGGTTTGAAACATGGGAAGAAAGTTTCAGTCTCAGAAGGTGAGAGAAAAAGGAGAGAAAAGAAGAGGGGGCAGAATCTGGGACAGGGAGAGAGGGAAGGAGACAGAGAAAAGAAGAGAGGGAGAGAGTGTGAGTGAGAGAGAGGGGGGGAACCAAGAGAAAGAAAGAAAGACTAGATTGGAATAAACAAAAGAGGCAAAACAACTGACTGATCTGAACAAGAGAGAAAGGAGAGAATATTCTTTGGGATCTAGCATCATACAAGAAGGAAAGTTATAGCCAATATGTTGCCACCATTTGGAGGATTTTGATATTTTATTGCATTTTTTTAAAATAAAGAAACAATTGTAAAATATAAAATTAAATATAGTTGGTCAATTGCATCATTGATTTGGGAGGGGTAGCTATACATTTACACACACATATATATCCAAGGATTTCTATATATATGTATGTTTGGTAGTTGTACGGGCATCTCTCTCTTATTACGATATTAACAAAGAAAAGAAATCACATGCTCTGCTCATATGGAAAGAGTATTACTAAAACAATATTTCTAATAAAAATTATTTTTCAGGCATCAACATGGCCAAACCAGGGTCCTTTATGAAGACAGTCCAACCAAAGACTTACCCGTTGGATGGAGGTAAAATGCAATGCATTGTAGAGGGTGCAGCAGTTGCCTTCTGACTGACAGTGGTCTCAGAGCACTGCAATAGCCATCCCCCCCTGGCCTGAATATGAACCAGAGCCTTCCAGATTTCCTAGGATCAGCCAGTTAGAATCAACCAGAGCCAGGGTGGAGCAATACCTCTGCTCTTGCACAGTGACTTGCAATTAGACAGGCTGAAACTACATTGGATTCTCTATCCATCCCTCCGCTTCTGAGATAAACTCATCTAAGTTGAGTCAAACAGCCATTGACCAAGATGGGCTTGAACTGAAAGTGCAAACGGGGTTGAGGTGCACATGTCAAGTTAGGTACACATGAAATCAGCATGCCCAACAGGAGCTAATTCTGTTGTACTGCAACTAATGGGCAATCCACAGCTGTCCAGGAAAGTGACAGAAGAATTTGTACAGTACAAGAGAAAAACTGTTGCTGCTGCTGCTGCTGCTGCTGATGTTTCTGCTGCTATTGTTTCCTGCTGTTTACTGAGTTGGATGATCTTCCATTAGTATGGTGCAGAACATCTCCTAAGAAAATGCTTATATTGTGATTTGACTAGTGATATTTTGCTATGATTGAATACTCGGTTTTTTTTTTTAACGGAACAGTTAACATTGTTGGGCCTCTGTTGTACATTGCTTCCCAGGGGGTCGGGTGGGTGAGTGGAAGAGATAATCTCAGTTGCTTAGCGCTCCTGTTAGTGAATGGGCATTAGTGGAAAAATGCAACCCATCTACAGATCTGCACAATGCTGTAAAACAGAGGAGGATGTTGCATTGCTGTGTTTTTTTAATTGTACTTGCGTATTTTATGGTTCAATTCAATACAAGAAGCAAAACCTGGTGCATCCAAAGGACTATAAATATTATAAATAAATTAAATATATATTTTCACTCTCTTCAGCATCCAGAGACGTTTGTCTCTTCTTCATTTGTAGTCAGCTCAGTACAAGCCCACTCAAACATAAGTCCTGGGTAAATGCATGTAGGATAACCAGCTCCATCTGAATGCCACATTGGTGGTCCAAATATATAAATAAAATGTCTTGCCTCGTTTTTTCTCTGCCAGTAAAGACAATTTCCTTGGCAAGCCTGTTCCTTCAGGGGAATTGGGTTATTTCCTTTAGAATCTCAAGGGACCACTGTCTACCCCTACAACATCCTTTCTACATTGCTCCAGACCTTCAAACAATCCCACTCAGCAGCTTCAGATATAACTTAACAAGCATGGGAAAGAAAATGGGAGGCATCTGGAAGCTTACAGGACACATTTCATAGGGCAGAGACATAAGCTAGAATCCTACTGCTAGTTCTAACTAACCACTAAATACAGTGCTGAATGGAAAGTCAATGTGCCTGTACTTCCTACACTGTGTTCACAGGTCTGCTGTAGCAACAGAATAATGGTCACTATATCCAAGCAGTGTCCCCCCAAAACCAGTTTGTAACATGGAAACAGGACCATTCTGAAATAGTTCCTGCCGCATTACCTCCCTACAGAGGTGATGCAGAATGCTACGTAGTCAGTGGCATCAGCAGCTGATGAGGCATCTAGGAGAATCAGCCAAGTACAACCAGGTGTTTCCTGGCCACCTTCCTGGTATATCTAACAAACAACCCAGATAGTTTCTGCCCAGAATTTCATTTCACCAAAATAAATTCAGCAGGGATAATCCATTTCCTCCCAAACTACCAATAGGAAAGCTGATCTGCTACTGCTTGGTTGATCAGATTTCCCAGAACTGCAAAACTGGTTGATTTGCTGGGTCAGAATGTCTGCGGGGAAGTATGAAGTGGCTCAGACCCAGAGATGGTGGCAGTCCAGATTGAACTAAAGAAAAGTCTTCCAAATCACCATGATATGGATTCAAAGCCACAGATTTCCCAGGACTCGCCAGAACAAAGAGCTTCATATTTCAGATGCTGCAACAGTCCCTAAAGTAAGACCATTGAGGCAATGGCCTTAGGATTGTTCCCTTGAACTGCTAAATTTCTATGCAACAAAATGTGAATTCAACCCAAATAGATTTTAGAAGTTTCTGCTGGCAGATCTTCACCCGCCAAGTGAGCAGGGAGGAATCACATAGAGAAGCAGATACACCACACTAAGGAAATTTGCAGTTCAAGCTATGTTGAAAAGTGGAGGGCTCTCTTTCATTCAGAAGTCAGATGGCTTTACCAGGGATGCATTAACTGTGGATTTCCTGCCCTGGCAGGGGTACATATGAACTCAATCACCTCTGGGGATCTCATCCATACCTAGGACTTGATCTTTCTTAGCAGCCACCAATATCAAAGTATAGCTTATTTGAGTGAGGAACTTAGACAGGATAAGAGTTCTAGGGATACAGAGAAACTGGTGATGACTGTATGTTGGGCTGGGGCCAAGGTTCAGGTGCTGCAGGTGTAAACAGCTGGAATGATGGTGAAACAGGTTGCTAGGAAACAAGAATCCAGGAATCTAAGATTTACATCTTGGCCACCAAAATATATTGGTGTGGTGGGGAATCTTGTTGGAAGCCTTGCTGAAATTAAGATACACTACCTCTATAAGCATGTCCCTGTTCCACTAAGCAAATTGCTCTAGATAAAAATGACATGGACCAGAGCAATCCTTCCTTTCTTCCCAGGGACCCTTATGTTGCTCTAAAACACCATACTCATCTTTGGAAATAAAGAGGGCCAGCTGCATCACCCAGCTTTGTCTTAGATAATGAATAAGCACTTCAGACCTTCCATGCATCAAGTTACCATGGAGCGTAGCCCTTCACATTGCAATGGCTTGGCATGAAAGAAGAAGCAGATGATAGCTGAAATGGGTGGTTGCATTCCCTTGGAGGGAAAGCCTAGAGGTGCAGATGTGGAGGACAACGTCTGAGCTGATGTCACTTCAGCTTCTAGCTCTCCCACACACTGCCAAGTGCACAAACGTCCCCCTCTGCCAGGGATGCCTGGGCTGTATCCTTGGAGCCCCGCAACACAGCAGCAGTTAGCAATAACCCATTAACACTCTATCTAAACTGGGCAGCAGAAGAGTGGCTGTTGTTAAGAGCACAACAAATTAACGGCACACTCTCAATGATGGCATAACTTAACAAAACCTCCCCAAGACACATACCATTGTGTAAAGTGAGGATGTAAAAAGCAGTGATGATTTACTAGTGGGGAGGGGGAGAGAAACAAGAGTCTCAAAGGATCACCCCTCTAATGCTCTCCGTATCATGAAAAACAAATCGATGGTATCAAGATGGGATGTGTCACGCTTTCCCTGGCTAAGCTTACAGTGACAGAAGTGATTCATTCTACTCTGTGAGTAAAGTGACCACTCAATCCAAAAACAAATGCCTATTTTATACAAAAGAAAGGTCAGCATTCACTGTCCATGTATTAGATAAGATACCAAACCATGCCTGATCTACACCGCTCAAAGGGTGATCCCCTTGGGCAGTCCTTTGGGGGCAACAGAAGGTGCCTCGTGCATCTCATCAGGGCACCTTTGGGCATCCATATCTGTTTGTGGGGAATCCTCTGAGGATGGAAAGCTCTGATCCGAAATTCTTTTGTTTCCTTTCAGATTAAAAGCTCATATAAACCTGAACCCTTAACAGCAGGGAGGGTGGAAAATATGGGCTCCGGGTGTGGGTAGGCTGCCACTCCCAGCACCAGCTGCACTTGATCAAGCTGCAGACAAAAATATTGCAGCCCTGCAATATCTGGAGAGCTGCAGGTATGGCCATCCCTGGTGCAGTGCATGCCCTGCCATAAACAGACACAGCTCAACAGGAAAGTCTCCTGGGAGACATTTCATTATATTATATGACATTTCATATTTCATTTATTCGCTGCCATGATGGGGACTTCACTGATGTGTTGCATCGGAGATGAACAGAAAGAAAACACTGTCTGCCCTGCAACATTTAATTCAGGTGATGCCGAGTTAATCTGAATCACTCTTGGCATCAAACAGGTTGAGATACTTTGTTCCATGCCATGAATGACAAGAGCTGAACTGTGTATTTCCTTCCTATTGCATCATGTTTTCCTTCTGCATTCAGTAGTCTCAGCATCTTTTGATTTTGATGTTACATGATTCACCCTTGGTGTTGAGATAGATAGATAGATAGATAGATAGATAGATAGATAGATAGATAGATAGATAGATAGATAGATAGAGAGAGAGAGAGAGAGAGAGAGAGAGAGAGATGGATAGCTGTTGCAGGCTTTCCTCTGAAGGACACCCACTCATGTTTAATAACAGTTCCAGCCACCTCGCCACAGTTCTATTTTTGTATTCGCTGCAAATTGCCCCTTTGTAAAATGCATCGTTATAAAACAGAGTGATTATGAGACCACCGGGACGGTTCTCCTTCCCCCACCAATGTCTCCCACAATGCATTGCAAGACACATGTGGCCCTTGGTCAGGGCAGCACAGCCATAGGTTGGACTGTTTGTATTCGAACAGGACTGTAAGGCAGGGTCTGGATACAAGCCGATGAGAGGAGGAAGAGGAAAGGATACAGAGACACTAAAAGTAATTATTCCGTCAGCATTGCCATTACAGGGTTACCGGGAACAGGCAGCTCAATGCTGATAGAACAGGGCTGAGGACAACAGACAGAACAGGAGGGCTTGAAATCCGGAAGCTCCTCTGAGGCCGTATCCTGTAGTAGCAACCCCTGTCGAGAGGTTTCCTCTCCTCTTCCCATGTGTTTCTCTCTGCCGGCATGTTCAAGTCACGAAACAACACTTAAACTAGCTGAAATAGTCATTGTGGAATATAATGAATTTTCGGTAGCTTTCTTCTTCTTTTTTAAATGCAATTTCTCTCTGACTGGCCCAGGTAGTAGGGCTGTAGTGAATGAAATAGTAGTGAATGTAGGAGAGCCACACATTTTATTACAGTGTCATGTTATTTTAAGTTTACTTTCATTATATTTACTCTATTTTATTTTTATTTTATTTTATTATATGAATTGTGTATTTTTATTATGTTTTATTAATTAATTGTTGTTAACCGCCCAGAGTGGCCTCACTGCCAGATGGGCAGTACTGTACCAAAATCCAATATATAAATAAAATAAATATAGTGAGACAGCTCTCCATTTGCTTTTGGATGGAAGAGACAGCAGTCTAAAAAGAAGCTTCCTTTCTCTGCCCTTATAGCATTTGACGCTGCTTGATTCCATGGATTTGGACCTGGGCCATCTTTAATTCCAGTTTTGAAAGATACTAACTGTGGAGTTGGGATTGGCCTATGGACATGTTGGATGAAGTAATTTGTAAATTATGGGGAAACTATCACATCAAGCTCTTGTCAATTATCTTGGTGCTGCACCTACATTTATGGGTGCTTTTACACGACCCTTAAGATCCGCTGGTAACTTAAATTTGGACCAGAGATCTTGGGGGTTTGTCGCTCTTCCTGTGTTCCCACCCCTCCGCACTTCCTTGCTCCTGTCTGCATGAGGGGAGGGCGAAAAAAAGGGAGAAAAAAATGCAGGCTCACCTCCGCTCTGCGTTGGGAGCTGCCCCGGGAAGCATTCCAATCTCTTCCAGTCTCTCCAAGGGGTGGGCGGCCCCCAAACACAAGGCAAGGAGAGCCCAGCACTCACTGTTTTACATCCGCATCAGAAATGTTTCACCTTCGGAGTCCAGGTACTTGGAAAATGCGTGGGACGCGCTTAGGTGGGCCTGCTCGTACTTATTTTTTTTTAAAATCCGGAGCTGGTGGGAAAACAATTTTAAGCTCTGGATCTGGGAGCCCTTTGCCTCGGATTTTAAGGGTCGTGTAAAAGCGCCCTATGTCTGAGTAATCCCCAGTAAGACCGAGGATAGTGAATGCTGTGGAACCACCACTGCTGGAATGACTGTTCCTAATGAAGATTACTGACTTTTTGTGAATGCAGTTTGGACCTGGCTGAGACTCTTGTTTCTCTGATTGGTCAGTGAGCATCTTCACTTAAGAAACCTGCTTTCTGGTGGAAGTGCTATTGTGCTCTGTTTCCAAACACCTCTGAGTCTGAAGGTCTTGGCACAGCCCTGTCCCATTCAGGTTGAGCTGTCTTGAAGAGGAAGGTGAGCACAGGAACAAGGATACAGGGAGAAGACTTGTAGGGAAGGCATGAGAAGGGGAGGGAAAAGGAAGAACAGCTTTGGGGCGGGGGAGAGGAGGAAAATATATTTTTTGCAGGAAGATAGAAGAGCAGGATATTAAACTAGCTACAGAAAACCTTAATTGAATTTAAACGTAACAGTTCCATATGAAATTGGCTCGTTCTTTTAACGATACCAGATCGAGTCTCTGAGCAATGCACAGGGAAGGAGTGGGGGAGATCAGTAGTGGTGAAGCTATTATGAACATAACAAGACATGTTGCTTTCAAATAAAAGGTGAAAAAGTTTCAAGGGGTGGGGTGGGGTGGGGGTGAAGGAAGAAGGGAGGGGAGGAACAGTCTGGTGGTGGTTTGCAAAGGTTAGGCGTGGCAAACGGGCAAGGTCAATGGGCAAGCAGGCCAGGTGGGGGTGGTAAGAGGGAGTGGTGAAGGTTTGGAGTGAGGGGTGGGGTGGGGTACTGGACACGGGTGGGGAGAGAAGGGGGTGGTGGGAGGGTAGTGGTCTAAGACTGAAAATACTTGCCCTTCAATTTGCTTGGTACTGTGTGAATCCATCAGAGAGAGAAAGCAAGAAAAAACAAACAAAAAACAGAAAACAAAAAGGGGGGGTTGGGTGGAAAGGGGAAGGGGTACAAACAATATTTTATTCAATAGCCGTTTGAATAAAAATATTGTGTATCATAATCATACCGAAAGGAAACCTCTTGCAAAAAACGACATGAAAAAGAAACCAAAAGTAATAAAGAAAAAGTACCAATAAAAAGGCCACAGTAACAGAAATTATAAAACAAAATATAGATATAACTAGATATATAGATATATATATTATATAACCAACATAAAAAAATGAAATCCAGTAGCAAACACTTTGCAACAGTCTTGATAGAGAAATGTTCTTATTGAGTTAGCAGACCATGCAAAAGTCAAGATTAACAAAGGACACACACCAAGATAAGAGATAGAGGGAAAGAAAACCAAGGGTCGGAGGAGAGGATTAGGGTGCGGTGGAGCCAAGTCTAGACGTGATATGTGTACGGTGTGACTGTCTCTGGAGACAGGATCTAGGGTGCAGTGAGGTCCTAGACCAGTAGTTCTCAACCTGTGGGTCCCCAGATGTTCCTGGATTGCAACTCCCAGAAACCCCTTCCAGCACAGTGAGTGGTGGAGGCTTCTGGGAGTTGCAGTCCAAGAACATCTGGGGACCCACAGGTTGAGAACCACTGCCCTAGATGGAGTTCTGCTCGGGGAGAAGGCTCAGCTCATTTCTAATTGTTATTAATCCTCATCTTCTGTTGCAAAGCCATTCTTCACATTACGTTATATAGGGGAGAATGTATACATTTTATATGTTTATTGATTTGATTTGGATCTTGCCTTTCTCCCAGAACTTGGACTCATGTTTTATGCAGACCGCGGCTACTTCAAAAAGAAAAAAGAAAAGAGAAGAAAAGAAAAGAAAAAAGGACTAACTGGGAGTGACCTCTTAAAAAATTAAAAAAAAAAACAGAAGAGGCAGCCATGTGAGTTTCATCACAGTGATTCCTGAAGGGCAACAGCAGTGACTAAGGTGGAAGAGACCAAATCAGCTCCTTAAAGTGAATATGAGAGGGGCTTTAGCTCAGCCGAGGGAAGCACATGCTTTACATGCAAAAAAGTCCCAGGCTCAATCCTTGGCATCTGAAATGTTGGAATGCCATGACCTGCCAGTGTGGTGGTGACCATAACACTGAGCTTCATCAGCTTTGCCTACTGCCGCTTCGTCTGACCCGGTCTTCAGTCAGTGAGGTGGGATTCTGCTTGCCTGGTCTGTTTTGAGTGGTTGACAGACACTGTTGCTGAATTGGAAAGGAAATGGAAACATGTCTAAAGCTGCACATGAAGCCTTCTTCAGTGCCCGTTCTTCAGAACGCTTATGCAGTCCTAGGAGCTGCCTGCTTGTTTTGCTTAAGATGTTGAGAGAGTTCCTCTGATTGGTTCTATTCCTAAGCTTGAATAAGTCGGCTCTAGCAAATATCAGAGGAGAGCTATTATTATAAGGCTTGGACTAGACCACCTGTAAGTGCATCTGCTCTTTATTCCTTAGTGCATACAGAAATCTTGTCAGGAGGTCATGACAATAATGAGACAGTCACCACAGTAGAATCTGACTAAAGGTTCACCAGTGAGTATACCACGCTCTGGAAGAAAATCAATGACTTTGGAAAACATGGAAGAAACCTAATTTGACATATGCATGCCAATACAGCCTCTTGAGGGGCTATAAGTCATAAATACGTGTGGGTGGGATGCACGTCATGAAACCACCTTCCATATGAAAAAGTGAAAAACTAGGAGCTGAGGAAAATTTTTTAAAGCCCCCTTCTTCCTTACTTCATAAATTTCTGTGTTAAGATCTTTCTACAAAAAGTGACATACTGCAATCCTATGCATACATGCCTTCTTTAAGTCCAGTTAATTATGGGGCATTCTTGCAGGCCTGAAGAAGTGGACTTGTCCATGAAAGTTCACTTTAAAACATTGCAGTTAGTCCTTAAGGTGGCACAATGTTTTGACTTATTTACCATACTTTATTTTGTGTTTTGGCACATACATTTGTAGGTAAATATAGGATTATAAGGGGCGTGGCGGCTCAGTGGGCTAGAACGCTGAAAACTGTCGGCTGCAAAGTCGGTAGCTCGGCAGTTCGAATCCCGGATGCCACGCAACTGCCTGCCAACCTAGCAGTTCGAAAGCATGTAAATGCAAGTAGATAAATAGGTACCGCCATAAAAAGCAGGAAGGTAAACCGTGTTCCATGGGCAGAAATGGGTTTAGCCATGCTGGCCACATGGCCACACACTTGCACAACACTGACTCTTTGGCTTGGAAACGGAGATGAGCACCGCCCCTAGAGTCAGACACGACTACCACACATGTGTGGGGAGGGGACCTTTACCTTTACCTAAGTATAGGATTACATTGTTCATGTCCTTTTTGTATATGAGTTATAACCTACTTAAGTCAAAATGAACTATCCAATGGCTGGTCAGGATAACCTCAAGATTTTGGAAAACATGGGCAGAAGCTTATGTTAAAGTGATACCATTTAATTGCCTGCTGAATAAATGTACTTGCTTGAGGAACAAATCCTCTGCAATCGAATTCTCTTAGTAGCTCTAAGTAAAATGGTGTGGGGAATGGAGCAGGTGACTCACAAAAGGGAAGGGAAGGTGAGGAAGAAGGGGAAAGAGAAAGATGAGAAAGGGGAGAGAATACAGATACAGAAGGATAAACACAGGAAGAACAAGAAAGGCAGCTAGAATCACTCAGAGCAGGATGTGAGGGGCTCTTTTCCGAGGGCCCTTACACCCTGTGATGAGAGAGCAGAGCCCAGGGTCACACACAAGGGGAGGCTAACACACAACAATACACAGATCAACTGTAAATTAGTTTGGAAAAAACAAACAAACTCAAAACCAAAATAAAAACAATAATGGTTTTAAAGAAATATAAACTGAAAGAAAAAAAAAAGAGAGAAACAAACATGCAAACTTTCCTAGCTTTGAAATCAACTGGCTGCTACAGACTTATCATTTAGTACATAAAAAGCATACAAAGCAGCATCTGAGCCTCATCTTCCCTAGATGTTTTTAAAAGCTTTATGCAACATATCATGGGAAATCTTCACATCCTTAGGAAGCCTGCATTATTTTTCTAGGAAAATGAAACCTTCCTTCTATGGGCTCGAGTTTTTTTCTCCCCCCATTTCTTAATTTTTCTTAAAACAATTTAAAATATCTCTCTCACAGTTCCCCCACTTCCTGTTAGTCCTTACCCTCCTATGCTATCTAGAGAGTTCAGGGTCAAAGGGCATGTGAAGGGTCAACAGGAAAAAGGAAAGTGTCTACTTACACTTCACCTGGAGAATCTGGTCGCTTAGGTTAGCCCGGATGTAAAAGGTGCTGTAGCGTGGCAAAACTAAGCCTAGGCTGGTAAAGAGGAGAGGGAGAAGAAGAAGAAGAAGAAGAAGAAAAATAATAATGTGTTTTTCAATTGACTATATGGTATGGCAGCCTACCAAATACTATGCCTAGATCAGTGTTGGCGAACCTATGGCACGGGTACCAAAGGTGGCACTCAGAGCCCTTTCTGTGGACACTCAACATCGCCCCTTCACAGCCACCTATGTGTGTTGTGTCATTACAGTCGTGACTGACTCTTCATGACCCCATGTTCATGGAGTTTTCTTGGAAGGAATGCTGGAGTGGTTTGCCAGTTCCTACTCCAGGTGCCTACAGCACCTGGTATTCCCTGGTGGTGGCCCATCCAAGTACTAACCAGGGCCAACCCTGCTTAGCTTCCGAAATCAGGCAAGAGTGGATGTGCTTAGGGCATCTAGGCAGCACTCACGGCATTACCTATAATCAAATCAGCTGTACCAGGGATATCCTGGAGGATTATGTCTATTTGCACTAAACAGTTATGCACTAGATGGCAGCCTTTCCCATCATTTTCAGGTTGCAGCGTTCCAACAGTAGCTATAGAGTTGCCTAGTTCTGTAAAAACAACTACATAGCTCCTTATTTTACATTACATTCTGAATGCATAAATATGCAAATATCTTTTAAATGATAGCTGTTGTGAATTGCGAGAATGCATCTTTTTAATGCATGATGTTCTTCACCTTAGCAAATGATGGATGATACTATCCCATACTACATTTCTTTACATCCTCTGTACATGGTATGGAACAGACAACACTGGTCTCTCAATGACAGAGATGGTTAAACGTCTTCTGGATTCCCACTGTGGTATAGTGGATACAGTGATAGAATCATAGAATCATAGAGTTGGAAGAGGTTCATGAAAGAGTTGCACGATCATGCACCATGCACTAAATGAATGAAACACACTTGTTCTCATTCTAAACTATAAAAGAACCATTTCTTGATTCAGTTCCCTTCTGCATGCCTGAGAGCCCCTCTGGCTTCCAAGTTTGCCCCTGAAAGTTCTGAAGGATTCTTTTGATGACCAACTCCTAGGTAGAAGCCCCGTTGAGGAGGACAGAACAACCCATTCTTCCTCGTTCTTTTCTTACCTGTAGTTTGTACTTTTAATAGGTGCCCAGGTATACGTCCTGTGGACTTTGTCTATGTATCTCTGGAGGTTTCGAGGGGGAGAGAAAAACACATTCATGATCAATTAATCAGTTAATTGATTGATCACATAATTAAGGATTGGACTTTAGCAAAACTGTCAAGGCATCATACAAAGAAACAGTAAAATCAGCAATTCACATTCAATAACTAGTTTATTCTCTGTTGGCATTACCAGCCGATAAGTGAGCTGTTGGATTTCATACTAATGGAAATACTAAAGGTATTTTCAAAGGCAGCTCCACATCCAATGCAGTATTCTAGCCTAGAGGTTACAAGAAAATGGGGATAACCAGCATACCAGCCTAACTGATATGCTATGGCACATCTGCTGATCTGAAGCGAGATTCAAAAGCAACTCAGAGGTCATGAAGCCAACCTCTCAGGGATATCATATCCCATCAAAAACAGAATAAAACATTCCTCTCTGGTCAGGTGAACCTGAACCATGTAACAATACAAGCTCTATCCTAACTGGCTTGAACTCTGCCCTCATTCTACTTGGTATTGATTCCAAGTATCGGTCTGATCAATCCACAGCTTCATCCAAATCCAATAAAAGGGACAAAGAAACATGCTGATAACCAACTCATGTGTCTAGAGGACCTTCCTTGACACTTCATGGCAATGTGAAAGGCTTGGGAGGCAAGATGGGAGATTTATGAGTGCTCTCTGGCAAACGTCTGTATTTTGTTTGCTTGTTTTATTTAAAATATTTTTTACCCTGCCTTTCTCCCTAACAAGAACCCAAAATGGCTTAAAACATTAAAAGACAAAGGAGAGGCAGAATTGGGTGTCATCCACATACTAGAGATAGCAAAACCTATAACTCTGGAGAACCGCTCCCATGGGTTTCATGGAGATGTAGAATAAAATGGGAGACAAAACAGAACCCTGAAGAACCCCACAGCCCAGCAGCTAGGGTGTCGAAGCTGGCATCTACCAGTACCACCTTCTGAGTTCACCCCTCCAGTAAAGACTGGAGCCTGTAGGTCACACCCCAGCGTACAACAATGCCTGTAGGTGCCACCCCAGTGAAATGGCCAGAAAGATTATACCATCATGTGCCACTTGGGTGGTTAGTTCATGTCCGTTTTGTCTCTGTTAGTGTTGTGCTTAGGAATGGCACAAAAAATGTTACTTCATGTCCGTTGTGCAACTACTGAAACTTGTCGCGACCATGCCCCTGGAATGGGTGCTAAACGCGACAATACTGTAACTGGTGCTGGGGTAGGGTTTTCCCTTGTCACTCTTAGTTCCCGCTTTCTGTTCTGAGACAAGACAGCAGTAATGATGTCACGCAACAAAACATTCGTTTCTCTCAGAAAACTGTGTCCGGTTTTTTTTTAACTTTTCAGAAATGAAATATCAAAAAAATAATTTTAAGCCCCCCCCCCCACCAAAAAAGAAAAGGAAAAAGGAAGGTAGACAAATTAAGTGTTTGTCACGGTACAAGACCATGAGGTAACACTTGTCACGAGGCAAGTTATCATGACCATGGGAACACTGAAACAGGGACAAAACCACGTGATCGCGACCAATGCTGTCACGGTGCAAAACTAGTTGCGGTACAAAGAAGGACGTGAAGTAACTGCCTTTGACTGTAAATTTAGCACCTTGTGAAATTTTCAAAAGGTAGATATTTTGGTGTTTTATTTCCCAGGGTATCTTCAACTGAATCCTTTTTTGTTACCTTGACAATAACTTGGGCAGCTACAAACAAGAGTACGAAATGCAAAATAACCTGACCCACAACGGGCAACATACCTTTGCCAGAGAGATAATCCTTCTGTCCCCCCCCCCCTCCATTCCACAAATTGCACTGGCATATTTTACCTCATCTTGAGACTTCACTAGAGTCCTAATGTATCGGTGATCACTAAACCCATCTATCATGCTCCTTCGGATCTGGAAGGGAAAAAAACAACATGAGAGGAGGAGATGTGCATTGTTGTTGTTGTTGTTGTTGTTGTTGTTGTTGTTGTTGTTGTTGTTGTTGTTGTTGTTGTTGTTGT
>JAHTLZ010000015.1:48045719-48076450 GCA_023846285.1 Phrynocephalus versicolor | reverse complement strand
GTTGTTGTTGTTGTTGTTGTTGTTGTTGTTGTTGTTGTTGTTGTTGTGAACCTTCTAGTCATACCTGACTTACTGGGACCATACAAATGAGTCCAGTAATTAACAGTGCTGTGTTGTTGAATGCCAAATACTCAAGAGGATTGGGTATATGTTTTTGTATCTTTTCTTTGCATCTCAAAAAAAATCTGTCTGATATTATGAGATGTGTCATCAGAAATATACAGTAATTCCGTTATTCCCCTATTAGAGGAATTCCTATATAGATAAAATTTATCAGTAGTGGATTACATCTTTCTGCCTTAGAGATTATGTATCCATTCATTGTTCTTCACATATGCGAAGAAGCCTTTGTATGTTGGTGAGGTACTTGGTCTGTAAAAAAATAGGCATTGTTACATGATGGTGGAAATATAGGGTACATAAGATTTATTCCTTGAACTGTGAGAAATTAATGATGTATACATATGTACATACGTCTGTGAAGATTCTCAGTAAACTAGGTGAGTTTATTAGGAAGTTGAATAATAGCAACTGAACTTCTTTTCTTGAGAGATCAAAATGTTTCACTACTCATCCAAGCAGCTTCATCAGTCAGACTGACAAAGCTCCTTGGATGAGTAGCAAAACATTTCAATCTCTCAAGAAAAGAATGCACATGTGCAGAAGTCATTGCTAATTCTATCACTATGTGACTTCTGCATAATGGTACCATCCAGTTTATCAAGGAATACTGAGATAAAATACCAAGACAATACTGGGGTGTATCTGCAGAGATAACCAGGGTGGAGTTTGTACTTTGGTGCAATGAGATTCAGCTTTACATTTAGTTGTACGGCCTTGGTTTTACCCGGATGCTGCGAATGAATAGTGTTATTTGTGCATATGCATCAAATGAGAGCAGGCTGGTGCTAAAAAACCTGTAAGTAAAAAGTAAAAGCAAGTAAAAATCTGGCTACTTAATAGATGGCATGGCCTGTCCCACTTCATATGACCGCTGTCTGATTGTGATTTGCCACTGCCGAATGTGTACTAGACTGTGGAATACTGTATAGTTGTTCCTGTTTTGCCTCATGTTGCTTTTTACCCCAAGATCTACTGATACAGGGAAAGGTAGAAAACTTTAATGACAAACCAATAAAAATAGGACTAAAATGGACCTCATACCTCCTCTTTGTTCTCATCTTCTAGTTCAGCATCAAGGAAGTCCAGGGTCACGGGCTCTTGGAAATTGATGTTCTGAAATAGAAACATGTTGAACTGAGCAAGAACCTACTGCATTTTATGTATATCAGAATCAGCCAGGTTTTAAACCAGTGGTCCCCAACCTTGGGTAACCCACATCTTATGGGACTCCAATTCCCAGAAGTCTTTACCACAAGCCATTCTGGCCAGAGAGAGAGAGAGAGAGAGAAAGAGAGAGAGAGAGACAGACAGACAGACAGACAGACAGACAGACAGACAGACAGACAGACAGAGAATGGCAGGCAAGAATATGTGTTCTTTTCGGTCATGTGAACCCTGATGGAGATTTCTACCCTGGGTCCATGGCTTGACTGCTTTTCAGTGTGGTCCAGACTGCCCCAGTATTTTGGGACCAGTCTGGGACTCAGTGAGAAGCCTTCCAATCTGGAGCCATTATGAATATGCTTCTGTCCCTAACAGGAAATTGATGAGGAATTTACCTTTTGCAATTAAGTGAGAAAAGAGCAGAGTGTTTTTAAAGAAATTGCCCCCTCATTTTGCCTGGAAAAACACATGAAGCAAGAATTTTGCTGCGACGTGTGCCATCATGTGCATCATCCACTGGATTGTTCTAATCAGTACTGTCAGGACAGCACTTGGGGTAGAATCTGACAGATGAAGATGTCAAATAACATTTTGTTCTATGTCAGAACCAAGCCTGGAAGTGCCAGAACACGTTTTTGTATGTCAAATAATCTTCAACTACAAATGTGAGATAAAGAATTCATATTGATTTCTCTCTGTAAGAAAAGAGTCTACATTCATAGCTGTTGTGAGTTTTTTGGGCTGTTTGGGCGTGTTCTGGAAGTTTTTCTTCCTGACGTTTCACCAGACTCTGCGGCTGGCATCTTCAGAGGGCAAGGAGCTCAGGGAACTAGGAGTTCTCTCTGTGCTCTGGGGTATACAGTGAGTGGGACTATGAGTTTTTAAAGTTGTGGGAAAGGGGGAAACTTGTCCTATGCAGGAGAATAGGTGTTAGTCATTGTATTGTGATAGAGAGATTAAGAAGTTTCACCACAATCAGTGGTGGCAGCGATCCTTCTCTGTGGTTTATGGGTATCATTAGCTGTTCTATTGTGTGAACTGATCACTGGTGTTTGTGGCTAGGTGGGAATAATTGAACTTTTGCAGGCTGTAGTTTTCAATACTGAAAGCCAAGCTTTGTACATTTTTAGACTTTCTTCTTCTTTTTTTTGAAACTGTGCTTGTTTTTGTGGATTTCACTGGCTTCCCTGTGTAGTCTGACATAGTGATTGTTAGTGTTATCCAATACCTCTGTGTCCTGGAAGAGGATTTCATGTCCAGTTTTTTTCAGGGTGTGTTCAGCTACTGCTGATTTTTCTGATTGTTTTAGTCTGCAGTGTCTTTCATGTTCATTGATTCTGGTCTGGATGCTGTGCTTTGGTGTCCCAATATATACCTGGCCGCAACTAAAAGGTATCCAGTATACTCCTGTAGTGGTGAGTGGGTTCCTTTTGTCCTTTGATGACCTTAGCATCTATTATATTTTTGTGGTAGGTCTAAATACTGTTTGTAGGTTGTGTTTTTTCAACACAGAAAGCCTTCGAGAATACATTCTACATTCAGGTCTTTTTTTTTTTTTAAAGACCCCTGAGTTTTCGGATATAGGATACTGTGGTCCTACAGCCTCAATTCAAAATGCCAGGAAATGACCTGATATAGTAGCGTTGCCCAATATTGTGCCCGTGTTGCCAGCATGGAGAATGTAAAAAGGACGGCTAAACATAGGAATATGAAGGAATAAAGAATGGCTAAACAGGAATATTTGCATAGGAATATGAAGCACAACTCTACAGGTGCCAGGCTGATCCAGTCCCCCTCCCCAGAACTGGCCAGTGCATTCCCTGTTTTCCACACGGCTCCATCAGCGGTGCACTGTTTCTCAATGTGGCCAGGATGCCTCTGCCCTGCCTCCCTGTGGAGTTGACAACTCTGGCGAGGATTCAGGAAAGGGAATTGCCCTGTTTTGCTGATTAGCTGCATGAGAGGCAGGGAAGAGCCAGCCAGGCTTCTTCTGTGATTGGCATACCGCTGGCCGGAGCTGAGCGCCGTGTGGCAAACAGTGACTGGACTGGCCAGTTCTGGGGGGAGGGACTGGATCAAATACAAAGACAAAGCTCCCATGTCTAACGCCAAAGTGTATATAGCAAAGAGTACCTGAATATTGATAGTCAACAGTCAAGATGGTCTACCCCAGTGGATGTCAACTTTGGGAGTTGCAATCCAGGAACACTTGATTTATCCAAGGGAACCACTGGTCTAAAGGATACCCCTCCACCAAGCGGGGGGAAATCCCTGAAACATGCTCCTTTTTTCATCAGTTAACCACTTGTCATTCAAACATAAAGTAGTTGTTAGGGCTGTTTTTCGATAACAATTGAATTTCCCAGCTTTTTCAAATGGACGTTTAAGTGTACATACTGTACATTATACATCCATTCCAACAGCAACTCCCCTCATGCAGAATTAAAGGATTCCCCAAAGGCGATCCCATGATATATAATATGATTTCTGAAAGAGGGATGTACCAAGAACAGCTGGGATGTGGCTGGAGTGCCTCTGTGCCAAATACTGTGGCAATATTTTAAAGGATTGTTTTGGACTTCATGAAATGGTGAAGTAAAAATATGAGTGTGTACAACACACAGCAGAGAAGCATTCACACTCTTTGACCTCTCAGGTAAACTTATATTGCCTGACTTGCTCTGAAGAAAGCAGATTAGACAGCTACTTTCAAATTTCAAAACATTTGTTCTACAAACATGCTGCTTGCATGTTGTCAAAAAGATGTCTTCTTGCCTTTTGAAATAAGAAGAGATTGTCACTGGGGAAAAACCAAGGTCAAAATTATTCATATGATGTAAAAGACAGACGGTGAAGAAAGACAGGGGGTGGGTAGGAATCAACTCAAATATCCTGTTGCAGATGAGCCTTGCAAACCACCAGAAAGGCAAATAAGAGGATGTTCAATCTGAACTCTTACTAGGGGAAAATTGAATAAATTGAGCCTATCCTACCTTGCAGAAATAATGAGAATTCAGAACCAACCAGAAAATACACTATTACTGGAGAAAGTGGGGGAAGGCCAGTGGAAAGATAGGGAGACCTAACATGAGGTGGGACTAAACAAAGAAATTCTCAGCTGCTAATTTGTAAGACCTCAGCAGAACATATTGTAAGTGATATCTGTGAAGATTCCCAGTCATCCGGCAGAGGTTATCTGAAAGCTGAGCCATGGCAACTGGACTTCTTTGCTTGTGAGACTGAAGTGTTTCATTACTCATCTCAGTAGCTTAGTCAGTCTGAGGGAAATTGGTGTGAGGCCTTCACCTTGCTTTCTTGCACCAAGTTTCCTTAGACCGATGAGGCTACTTGGATGAGTAGTGAAACATTTCGATCTCACATGAAAAGAAGTCCAGTTTTAAACTACCAGATGATTGGATAATGACAAGATGGGTGGTGTGGAGACTATGACAGGAGATGATGACAAGATATAATAAGCTCTACAGTACTAACATCCCTAAACAAAAAGCAAAAAAGAGAAGCTTCACAACTTAAACGAATAAGCTTCTGAATATTTCTGTATATATTATATATATAATATTTTCAACATATGTATATTTTAAAATATTTATAGCATATATTGTTTTTGTGCCTCAGTTTTTACAACCAGGTACAGAAACCTCTTGCAAGCATGACTCTGATAAGCCTGTTTGTCTGGAAGGGCATGTTAAATTTAGCTAAAAGTCAGCTAACTAGGTCCTGACTAATGGGGTCAAAAGTTCAGATTGCCTTAGACATGGAGCTGATTTCCTCTTTGAAAACATATGTGAGAGGAATGTTTGGTCTCAGAAATTCTGAGAGAATGCTTACTTAATGTCCCTAGAATAGAATACAATTGCTACCTGCTTTTCCAAGGTAAAGGGAAATACTCTGAAAATGCCTTACACAATTGTATATAAATTCCTTGAAGGTACATGGAAAATGTCCTCCTATGTGGAAGGTTGTACTCCATTTCTTTCTTCAAAGCAAACTTGTTTTTTTAACTCTTTAAAGAAAACCTGTCCTTCAGCCGTTTCTGTGGCCTTTATTAGCCTGCAGTTCTCAAACTACCTTTGTCACCCAAGAATGTATACAATGTATCATTTTGTAAAGTTTTTGCTGTTAAGCCTGTACTGTATCATGCATGCTCAGTGTTATAACAAAGTCTTGTGTTTTTCCCATTTGAAATGTCTTTTTTGAGTATAAATATTTCAGCCACTTCAGCCTAGATTGTTTTCAAATAAATAAAAACAGGTGGAACCAATGATTTTTTTTAAAAGATAACCAAGATTTGCTTTTCCAGTTTACATGATTCATTTTAAATCTGGGATCATCTGGGGTACCTACTTCTGAACTTTGTACATTTAACAAATTATAACTGAAAAATGCTTTATCCCAACGTCCCCAAATCTGGCATACAGTAAAAGCAGGCTGTTACTTAAACAGTGCTAAATTTAATATTAATACAAGTGTCAACTTCAAGTTTGTAATTTCTTGAGAAACCCTAGTCTTAGAACTGTCAAACATTTATTTCCTCTGGTGCACAGTATTATAGCTTCACTTTTCTTCTGCTATAATAACGGATAATTTATCTTACTACTAGATAGAATTTGATCACATCATTTCATAAAATTCTGCCAGTCATGTTCAAATCCTTGTTTCATCCGCCTATCACAAAGCTTGAAGAGGGAGCTTGTAGAGAGGGAGCCAAATTTTAAAAATTGTGATTTGTCATCATTTGTGATTTATCGGGGCTGTTGAATGGATGAATCGACAATTCTCCAGTGGCAAATCAATGAATTAATTCATCTCCCCTTTAAAATGCTCTAAAAACAACCCAACAGTATCTAGAGAGAGCAAATGTGAAGGGAAGCTTCCCATCTATCTCCTCAACAATTCCTTCAGGTTTGGTGAGTCATATACTCATAAAGCCCCGCCCCCTGGAATGTGCCCTTTAGCAACTGGGTTGGGGGGAACCCAATCTTCACCAAACGTGGAGGGATTGGAGAGGAGAGTCAGAGGAAGCTTCTCTGCAAGTTTGGAGTCTCTAGGTGGCTGGGGAGAAATTTCTTGGGGGAGGGGAACCTATTTGTGGGTGCATAACACATACATTAAAACTCCGATCTCAACCAAACTTGGTGAGATTATAGATAGTCAGGAGATGCTTCTTTTGGTGTCTCTAGGTGCCCCAGGAGCCATTTTATAGCTTGGTGAATTAACAATTCAAAATTTGCTAAAAAGTCATACATTAGTATTCTATAGGGCTTTGGTGGTGAACCTTCAGCACTCCAGATGTTTTGGACTGCAACTTCCACAGTCCTTTGTCATTGGCAATACAGGCTTGGAATTCTGGGAGTTGTGGCCCAAAACATCTGGAGTGCTGAAGGTTCATCACCACTGCTATAGGGGACTTGGTTTATGATTAATATGAACCAACAAATTTTGATGATTTGTTTTTCAGTTCATCCCCATCTCTACTTGAAAGCCCAGAAACTGACTATTAGTTCTCCTTTCATGCTGTCTCAACACATCCATCATAGACTAGCAAAGAAAGGAATTATTTATGTTTTTCAAAAGCAAAGCACAAATATTCACAGCTGGGTAAGATGTGCAAATGTTTGGAAAACTGTAATCTATATATCAAGCCCTTTACTTATAACTAGAATGTAAGATGAACCAACAACCAAAACCAGAACTCCAACAGCAGCAGCAGCAGCAGCAGCAGCAACAGCAGCAGCAACAACAACAACAACAGGAAAAGCAAGGAGGTTCTTCTGCATATGTTGGTTGAGTCCAAGGTAGAAATGGGCATTTGTTTTGAAAGGGGTCCAGTTCTGAAATGAAACATGGCAGCACAGCTGCCTTTTTAAACTGGGTCTCACCCTCCGGAATGAAATCAGCCACTGACTTACCTTCCTTTGGGTCATGCGGGACGAAATTCCAACCAGGAAGAAGCCTCTGACGTGTCATCTTTCCTTCTCCCTGGCGCTGGCCAATTAGGAGCTGTGCAAGGATATGCATCATCTTGCCTCCTTGTCTGATTGGCCAGTGCCAGGGAGAAGGAAAGATGACATGTTGGAGGCTTCTTCCTGGTTGGAGTTTCACCCTGCACGATTCAGCAGAAGGTAAGTCAGTGGCTGATTTCATTCTGGAGGGTGGGATCCAGTTCTGAACGGCAGCTGTGCTGCTGTGTTTCGTTTTGGAACAGGACCCCTCCTGAAATGAAACACCTATCTGTACCAGGCCAAACACATAGCAAATTCAAGGGGTTTGGGGATGGTGGTTGTCCTCTACTGCCTGGAAATTTAAATTGTTATTGATCTGAGAGGGACTGAGATGACCAAAGAGCTAGGTGTGGTTTCTGTCCACCACACCACCTGCCCATTTATAATGCTGATTAATGGCACTGCCTGTTTCTGTCAGTGAAACATATCCTACTCTGATCCATGACATTTTTCAGTGCCCTAATCCTGTCTGGCCTTCAGTGATGGATTTCTCTGACTCGTATTGTCCAGAAGCATTCTTTGCATGCCCCACCCTGATGGATGCAGAGCCTCCTCAGAGATAAATTAGCTTAGAGTTCCTTATTCACTCCTTCTCTTTTGCTCAATATCTGAAGGAAGTAATACTTCACATAGGGGTTCAGCTAATTCTTGTCTACGCTTGCCAGAAGTGGAGGGGAAGTCCATACATCATGCTTTCAAGAGGCATGCCAATTAGCGCTTTGTGACTGAAAAAAAACCATTTCCGTCTCTGTATTAAATGCAGCAAACTGGTCCCACCATTGGAATGGTGACTAATTAGCTGAAAACTAGATGGATTCAGTTCCTGAGTGAGCAGAATCAATTGTGCCTGTTCTCTCCAGTCATCATTTATCATCCATGTTAGAACAACCTTGTTGTGTAAACACAAATGGAGAACAAACATCAGAGGTCACCAATGTGATCAATTGACTACTCATTTTACTGCAACACACATACTGCCAGACACTGTAATGCTTTAACTGGGAGTGCTATAGATACGTAAGTGATCCCTTATTCCCTGTTCCACTGAGACCATCCAGCTCTTAACAATGTTTTTAGAACATTCCATTGCTACGGGCTATTACCAAAACTCACATTTGCTGCCTTCTTTCAGTCTAGGCAATTGTTGCTAGGGAAGGGTGACTAAGGGACCTGTAAGTTATTTACCACCTCTAGAATCAAAGAATTTGGCATACAATGTGTGCTAAATAGGGAGATCCTGTATTGTATATGAACATCTGGCAGACGCAGAGTGCTTGAGCATGCACACACAAACATACAAATGAGGGTTTGGTAGACACACCGAATGGAGGATGTACAAGACACCTTGTATTGGTGCCAAACGTTTGATGGGCTGTTGGTGGTTGTGGATAAACATGGCTGCTGATGGAGATGTTTCACTTGCTGGTATATGGTTACAGTGAAATCCTACTGTATGCAAGTGTAACTGGACATGAACACCACTGAATTCAATGGGACTTACTCCTTGGTGACTGGATATTGTACTACCACCTAAATATCCTACTTGGTAAGAACAGAAATGGAGAGTCTAAATTTTGCATATTATATGATATCATGTTAGTTTAAAATGTCTGCCTGCACTCCAGTGTAAAACCTTCCATAAGACTATTCATGTGGCCCTCCACAGTTATAATGTTATGAATTCAGTTAGTGGCTAAGGGTGGCAAACAACAGCAACATTGGAGTGGGTGAATGGTATACTTACTTGTGACGGCTGTTTTAGCATGCCTTTAGTCTAATGGCAAATTGTCACTACTGATGGTTCTATCCAGCCTATGAGTTTCTACTAGCTAGATGACACCATGTAGCCACAAGTCTACACATAAGTCACATGGCAACAAGAATAAACCACAACACTGCCTGTTATATTTAAATATGAAGTGTGTGGGGGACATAGTGGTCTAGTGATACTTTCCTGGATTCATGTCACAGTGAAAAATTGTGAAGGGCAACAGTTAGTACTACACACACACACACACACACACACACACACACACACACACAGTTAATTTAGTATTGGCTCCTCACATTTAGGAGGTAACAGGGTGCAAGTATGGACAACATATTATCAATGATAACAGGTGTACACTGATGTTCAAAAGAGAAGAGCACTCACCTGGGGTTGCAGATTTGGGTGTAGTAAAACATATCCATTCAGATCAATGGCAAATATATAGCCATTCGCCCCTAACTGGATGAGAACACACACAAAAAGGAAGGGATTTTTAAGGAGGAAGCAAATGACAGCTCAAAAAGAAAGAGCAGAATGGAATCATGGTTCCCACACCACTACTAAAATACCAACTGCGTAACTCCAAACTACCTCCAGAGCTCAACCTGATGATTTGAAGAAATGGCTCTAAGGTATTCAGAACCAAAAAAAAAAAACAAAAACAAAAAAAACCCCATCAGTACTGATTTTATTCCTATTGAACATGACCATCTATAAGAGTGATAGTAAAGAAAGTAATCAGAAGAATTATATTGCATAATAATAAAACTCAAGTCAGTTTTCAAAGAGGCCCCCATTCCTTGCTTGCTGGCTCTAGTGCTTGCTTTCTAAATCATAGCCAGGGCGTATAAAGGGAAGGACGTATAATCTTGACGTACGTTGTATCGAGGTGTCAGCTTCTTGATGTCATCCAGGGCCACATCAATCCCCACAACGCCCAGGATGAGCTGGTTCTGAAAACATAAAAGAAAGGCACTTAACCATTCAGTCTGGAATAAAGCTGTTCCTGTAGACACAACCACTGCCCTTCCCTATTGTCCTTGGTCCAAAGCAGTGGGTAGATGGTTGGCCACAGTGAAACTTTCAGATGCTGTTGAATTACAGCTTTCAGCACTGCTTGCTAATGACTGCCTCCAAGCAGACTGTGGCAAATTTTGAAAGGCTGCACCTCCCCCACTTTATTTGGTAAAACTATACATCACCTTTTCAGCTGTTTTGTAGCTTCACCCCTTTGGGCTGCCACCTACACTTTTCCTGCTAAAGGGATTACCTGTGTTAACAGTGGGAGAGAGATTCCAGGGAGAAAGAATGTGGAGCAATGATGCCAAAGGGTGACAATTTTGTATAGAGGCCCCTTAGAACTACTGCAATGCGCTGTCTGGGCTGTATATTGAAAGGTCCTTCTAGAAGCACCTTGAGCCTAGCAGGAGAGATTTGCTGGAAGCTCATCCTCCCTTTGGCCAGTGACAGCTCATGACTGGGCCAGGAGGTTGCCCTAATGCCTCCAAATTTGAGGGTGAGGTATCCCCCCCCCCCCAACAAGCTACCCACACTCCTGGTCATTGAAGAACTGAGCAGAAAGAAACCGCCGGAGTCCGGCAACAGCCCCATCTTCAGTGTTGAGCTAATTCAATTAAGGTGGCACATGGACCAAGGGGTGAATGTGTGTGTGTGTGTGGAACCTAAACTCCAAACTAGGATCTGTTTCCCTGCTCTGGTCAAGAGGCATCTATGTATCAAATGATACCTTCATGAGATCAGGAAAGAAAGGCAGATTTAGCCACTCAGATTTAAAAGTGAGGGAAAGCAGCATGCTGGGAACCATTACTATATAATTTAATTTGTTTGTGATCAGGGTGGAAAGATTTTGACATTGCGTTGAAAGTGTGGCTGTCAACAACCTAGCCCTGTACAGAAGGGGTATTACACATTCCTTGGGAAAGCAAAGAAACTCCATTCCTATCTCTCAGGTAGGGTTGCTCAAAGCGTGAAGTATGTCCGATAATGTGAATCTTCTGAGATACAGTATATCTAAAGCATATTAATTCCAGCAGTCTTGCAGTATCTTGGGAAAACGAGGCCTCTTCTAATGAGTGAGGAGCACATTAAAACCACTTCTTTATTGGAATCCCCTACCTAATCAATGTGTTTTAAGGGAAAGCACATCTTTCTCTTTAAAAGGCACCAGTACTTATACCTGCAACAAGCCGCCATATCAAATGTTACAATGCGCAGCATGGAATAATTGTTGCAGTGGCGCTACCTTGCTGCTTTATGAGGCAATAACTGGGCTCCCTGAAGAATAAATAGCTTGGTCTTTGGCCTTGTCGCACACCGAGTTGGGAAACAGATCATTGCCTGCTTAAAAACAAGCTGAGGCAGAATGCCACGCCAGGTCTATTACTGCCAATAAAAGCAAAACACAAAGGCAGGGGTATAAGGCAGATGAGAGAGGCCTGTGGGTGCGTGGCTGGGATTCTGCACTCACAGGAGAAGGAAGGGAATGGTGAATTATTTATTGGAGCTTGTTTGTCTTGTTGGATGGCTATGGAAAAACTCCCTTGAAATACTTAAGATATAGATATTGCTGCTGCCACTGCTACTGGTACCACCTGCTGTTCGATAATGCTGCTAGGGGCTTCCAGAAGGTTGACAGTAATCTCCCATTGAAGATGCTCAACAGGACCATGTACTGCTTTTGCTGCCACATAGGGAGCTCTCAGACTACTCATACCACGACCCCGTCTTACCTATCTCAGCAATAATTTATGCCGAAGTGTGTGCTCGTTGCATATTCTCTGCAGCAGGTTTCATACAGTAACCAAAACCAGAGTTTCCCTGCCAATTACCCTGAAGAAGAAACAGCCTACTTCTCTCATTTGAAAGAAAAATGTATTCTCCTGCTGTCAGCCCCTGACTTCAAGTACCTTCACACTTCACAAAATAAACACTGTATCAGTTGGGCATGTGGGGTGTGTGTGTCTACGTTTAGGATGCTGGTGTACAAAACCAATTAACAGCAACACAGCAGTAGCCAGATGATGAGTTGGTTGACTCAAGAATATCCCCCAGCAAACCCGTCTTTATCCATCTATCACCTAGTCCTGCGCTACTCCTTCCTATTATCTTACTACATCTTTGTCTGACATAAAATTTGGTCAGAGAAATCCAGCACCAGCCTGTTTCAATACCAAATGACCTTTTGAGAGAGGCTGATGGGGCAAAATATCCTTATTGGTCCTCCTCGATCCCTCCGTGGCTTTTGTTACTGTTGACCAAAATACCTTCCTGGGGAGGCTCTCTGAGTTGGGTATCAGTGGCCCTGCCTTGGCCCGGCTCCGATCCTTCTTGGGGGACCAGCTCCAGAGATTGGAAATTGATGAGATGCAGTCCACCCCTTGGATCCTCAGGGGTCGATTATCTCGCCAATGTTATTTAATATATGTGTGAGGCTGTTTGGAAAGGTCATCAGGAGTTTTGGAGCTTCAGGCCACCAATATGTGGATGACACACAGTTCTGTTTCTCTGTTCCTCCCTCTGTAGTGAGTGCTGTCCTGTCCCATGAGTGCTGTGCTAGGATGTATGGGGATTAATAGGTTAAGGTTGAATCTTGGCAAGATGGAAGTCCTGCATGTGGGGGTCCCTTGTATCAAAATGTTGGGAAGCTTTGGGGGTGTGACTCTCTCTGCTCAGAGTGAGTTTCACAGCTTGGGCATTCTATTGGACCCAACATGATTTGTGGAGTCTCCCGTAGCATCGGTGGTCCGTTCTGCCCATTTTCATCTGTGGCAGATCACCCAGCTGTGCCCCTATCTGGACACTACACTGGTTCATGTGCAGGTAGCCTCAAGACTGGACTACTGCAATGTTCTTTATGTGGGGCTGCCCTTGGGGCTGACGCAGAGACTTCAGCTGGTCCAGAAAATACAGGGATTAAGAAATATCAGCATATATCCCCCATTCTGGCTTCCCTGGACTGGTTACCAGTCTGATTTCACATCATTTTGAAGTTACAGTATTAACAATAACATTTAAACCTTAAACGGGCTTTAGGGCCTCACTACCTGGCAGAGCTCCTTCTCCCAATGAAGAAGCAGTACCTGGTCATCCCAGGCCAGGTGTTTCAGGGCATTAAGGGTTGTTTTCTTTGTAAGGAGAAAACAAGAAACCAGGCTTTCTCAGCAATGGAGCCTTTGGAAAAACCTGCCACCCAATATCTGCTTGACCCCCGCTTTGAGCTCCTTTCAGTGAGCACTGAATACTTGGATGTTCACACAAACATGCCCTCAGACTGGAACATGACTTCTGTGTATACCCATGATAACTTTATCTTACTTGTCCCAAATTGTTTTCACTTGTAATTCTTTTAATTTGCATTTAATTGTATTGATGATGTTGTCATGCTTAATGATTTATTTTCTTATTACTTTGTCTATTTGCATATATGCTATGAACTGCCCAGACTGACCCTGCTGTCGGATGGGCAATATATATAAGCCAAATAAATTTAAAAAATTAACGTAGAGCATATTTAATGACATGAGAAAAACATATTTTCTTGGTCCACAGTTATTAGGATGCCTTGTTATTCAGCCCTGGAAGTCCCGGGCTTGCTGTCTGGTCAGAGATACTGGGAGTTGCATCCCAACATCTGTCTTTGAAGATTCTCAGTCATCCAGGCGAGGTTATCCGGAAGTTGAGTCATGGGAACCGGACTTCTTTTTTTCTTGTGAGAGCAAAATGTTTTGCTACTTGGATAAGTAGCTAAATGTTTTGATCTCACAAGAAAAGAAGTCCAGATGCCATGATTCAACTTCTGGATCCCAACATCCGGGACCATAACTTAGGGAACTAGTGCTATAGAAGCAAGCTTCTCTCTTTCTCTTTCTCATGTGCATGCATGACACACACAGGAGGAGACTTCACTAAGGGAGGGTCTGGAGCCCATGCAAAATCACCAGACTGGAGTGGAAACACGTTTTAAGACAGAGACATACCTTCCTTTCACCGTTGCCATCCTCAGTGAGGTTGAACACAGGCAGAGTCCCTGTCACCACCAAGCCCAGGCCCTATGAAAAGCAAAGAGCTATGATCATTACTATGGATTACACACTGGAATCTAGATGGCAAAGGAAATATAATGTGGTATTTCATGCAGCACCTGATACATTATGATTACTGGTTATATTTATTGTTCTATTCTGTACACCAACCTGTGCAAACTCTGGTCAGATGAGTGGTATAAAGATTAAGTAAGTAAGTAAGTAAGTAAGTAAGTAAGTAAGTAAGTAAGTAAGTAAGTAAGTAAGTAAGTAAGTAAGTGGGAAAGAAATCAACCTAGGAATGTCTGACTTGGGTCACTGAAGGGGCAGTGACATCAAGTAATTTTAAATTAAGGTGAAATATATGTATGAGCAAAAATTAATTAATTAATTAAAGTACAGTTTTGGGGGTTCCCAATGCTAATGAGACAGGGGTGTATGACTCAAAAGGTTGTTTTGCCTCCCGCTAATGGGGGCTTCAGAGTTAGGTATTTCCCAAGAATGTTGCTGTTTGCATAGTTTTATATTTTTTGTATACACCTCCCTCTTGGATCCAGAAAGTAACTTGCCATCTTCAACGATGGGACAAGGCTATTTGAAGTTTTGAATGTGCTTATCCTGTTTAATATCACATGTCACACTATAGGGCAGCCAGATTTTGATTATTAGCACACAGGAAAAAAACAACAACCCAATCTGTTAACACCCCCGTACACATTGTACATCATAATTCTTTGCTTGCCTTACCTAACTACCCCCTTTTTTGTTATTGCTAAGATCCTCAAAAACTGGAAATGGCCTTGTTCTCTCTGAACTTCAGGAGAGCCCCAGGATCTCTTAAAACTATTTTTCTTACTTACCAAAGCATCTTGATAGACATTGGTCCACTGAACCTGTTTTGCCTTGTTTCCTGCCAAGACCATGGGTCTTCCCAGAACATCCAGATATTCCTGCAGTGGAGAAAAAAAAAGCAGCATGGACACACATATCTGTGAAGTTTCTCAGTCACTCAGCTGAGTTTATATGGAAGTTGAGTCATGTCAACTGGACTTCTTTTCTTGGGAGATTGAAACGTTTTGCTGCTCATCCAAACAGCTTCATCAGTTAATGGAGTGAGCTGATTTATATTACTGCATTACTTTTAGCTGAAGTAGTATGATTAGGAAAATAATGAACATCATCATAGCTGGATTAAGAAAATGAAGAAACACTGGTGGCTACATGGCAAATATATGTTTGCTACTGCAGTACACCAAAGAGGTTAAGGGAGATAAAATCAGTTTGTGCTTTATAGATTCCAGAAAATGCTTTGATTATGTGGGTCAAGCAAAGCTATGGTCCTTTCTTAAAGAAATGGGTTTGCCAGAACATTTGATTATCCTGATGTGTGATCTATAATTTGTGCAGGATGCTACTGATAAAAAAATATATAGAGAAAAGGAATATTTTCCATGGAAAGGTGTCAGAAAAGGGTGCATTTTATATCCCTGTCTGTTCAATCTGTATATAGAGCGTGCCATGTGAAAAGCTGGTTAGATTCAAATGGAGGAGGAGAGAATATCGGTGGGGGAATGTCAATGATTTATATGCAAATGATACCATACTACGGGGGTGATGGTGGACAAAGCAAGGATTTCAAAATACTATTAAAGCAAGGTTTTAAAAGGAGCATAGGCGAAATGAATGGAACAAATTAATAAACTGCGTTTTGTGGGCAAAATCAGAATTACTGTTCAATGTAACCCCCCCCCCCCCAAAAGTAATGAGTACAGAAGAATTATATAACTTCATTGTTGATCACTTCATTGTTGTCAAAATTATCATTGGCACAATTGTTACAGATTCCCCATTCTTTGGTTCAGTCATCAGGGATCAATCAAAATGGAGATTGGAACCAAGAAATCATAAGAAAATTGAAACTGGAAGGGCAGTAATAAAAGGACTGGATGTGTTGCTGGGTTTCAAAGCCATGCTAACCCAAAGAATTCAGTTATAGATCCAATACAGCTTGAATTTCTCAATAGAAAACAAGATTATTAAACTGAGATTTGTCATGAGAATGAAAGAAAATCACTCTACAAAAAGAAGGCAGTAAGAAAAGAGGAAGAACAAACATGAGATGCATTGACTGCATAAATGAAGCCGGGCTGTTAACAATAGGAGTCATTAATTCACAAGTGTGCCATTAGCTGGAAATAACATGATAGCACATAGAAACAACAACAAAATCACTGAAGTTGGGAAAGATTCCATGATGCGGAAGATCATACTATGTGGTATGTGGAATAATAATATACACCATGCAAGTAGAGATCATTTCGCCCCCCACAACACTAGGAAGCATGTACAATCCCAATCAAGAATAAGAACCAGAATTTAAGAGTAAATCAGAATTTTTAAATTAAGGAAACTGCACTACCATAAAGTAGCACATAACAGAAATGTAACAAATTAGACCTCAGATAATAAAATAAAAATCACAAATCTTCCTAACTTCCTAAAAATTATAACCTTCCTAACTTACCACAAACTTCAAAGTTTACCAATACCCCCAAAATACAGGGGTTAAAAAATCAAGTAAGCATAAATTATAACATTACATAGCTAAAAACAAATATTATTATAAATTATTATATTACTGTGAATTACTATCTTGAATGTTACCTACAATTACAACAAAAATGCAATTAAGAATAAGCCAATTCTGATTTGTATCCCTGAAATCCTGTTGCATAGCTCTGTCTGCATATGGCAAGGTTGTGAACAGCAGCAGCAAATTCGTTCTGATCAAATGCTTCCTGCTGATCAAATACTTTTGTGCTTTAGGAATGCACATGACTTTGTTGCCTTGTGTATGAGTCACGTGCACTATGAAATCACCTTTAATCAGCAACATTTTACCCATCTAGCTCATAACTGGGGTCAATCATGTTGTCTTCCTTGCCACCCAAGGTCACAGCCAAAGGTCAGTGGAAGGGTATGAATGACTTTCTTCCCCAGACACCTGAGAGGAATCTCATTAGCTTAAGTTGTTGGGGGTAAAAGGAGTTTGAAGGTGACAGCAGGAAAAAAGCAGGAAGGTTCTCATAAAAGATGTCTTCTGGGAAGCCTGCAAGGAAGATGGATACAGAACCAGACAGTGAGAAAACAGGATAGAGAGTTCAACAGAGGCAGAAGAAGAGGAGAAAACAGCCTCTGAGTGGGCATGTGGGTCCAAGAGTCCATCAACCTACACCTATTTTTCTGGACTCTTGCTAACCAATGAGCCTTACTCAAAAGTTGAGCACAAGGGTTAATATAGACCAGTGCCGTATTGTGGGTCAACAGGTCCTCCTTCAGCAGTACCTGGCAAGACACCAAGTCCAAAGTTCACATTGACCCTGACCCAAGTGAGAAACTAGAGACATCTGAGACACTTTTATTGATTGTTAAGTGCTCATGGACCTTCCTTATGATTACAGCATGAGTCCCCATCTGTTTGCCATCTGTTTAACCATGGACTAACTGAACCTCCTCACTGAGGGTTTTAGACGTTACCTTCCATAAGATTTTTTTTTAAATCATATGTGAGATTTCTAAAAACCTCTCTTTGATACCACTAGGGGGTCCTCACTCTTTTCAAACTTCTGAATATTTGAGTGTGAATTTTCAGGGTAAAACACACACACACACACACACACACACACACACACACACACAGATGGGATATGAAGTTTGTGTGTTGATCCCAGTTGTCAAAATCAATACACTGAGCAAGAAAGAAATATTTTGCTGCATGAGACATATTTGAGATATTGTTAAGCTTGATCCTGAGAACCCATAGTCCTTCCTTCCTTCCATTTTTGCAACAAGTGACAACTACACTCTGCAGATAAATCCTAACTCAGGCCTTTGCAATGAAGAACACAGGTGAATCTACAGATCCTCCAGCAACTGACTCAGACAGTAGATCATCTGGAAGAGTCCTCCCCTCCGCAAGAGCTGCCAGCTGCAGGCAGCAAAGACTTACAGCCAGGAGGAACAGAGACAGACTCTATGAGGCTCGGAGGCATTTATGTTCTGGAAGCCCTGAGTTTTAACAGAATGTATATTTGAGGAAATGGGTGGTGCTCTCTTGGGGCATAAAAATAGGCATTCAGTTCTAGGCTACCTTGTGAGAGCAACAAGTTGCTAAGGCTTGCTACAACTCCAGTGCCTTGTGACCTGTTCACCTGAACCTTTGTTCCTGCTCAGCTGGCCGTGGGTTCCATCTTCAGCTCTGGACTTTCTTGTTCCCTGGTACTGGCGTAAGTTTCTAGTACATCTCGGCTCTTGACCTTGGACTTCACTCTTTGATTCCTGCTGTTTTATCAGACTTGGCATAATTTTTTTTTGGCCCTGAGACCTGGACTCTCTTAACTTCAAATTGCCTGCACTGTGTCTGCAATCTGAGATTCCAGTAAAGTTGCACTATTATCTGTGAGAGAGTGTGCGAGTCTTGACAGACAGTGACAGTGTGAATGCAACTAGCTTCCTTAAGGAGACTTTGCATTTGATTTCTTTCCTCTCAAGATACCCCATCCATCCCTAAACCCAACATTTGTGTCCAGAGTTCACATGACTGGTCTGAAAAAGACACATATATTGTGCAGATGAACCATAGTTCAAATTCTGTACAGTTAGGCAGGCTTCAACCCTGGCCATAGGGGCAGGATGAAAACAAAACAAAACAAAAACTTAAAAGGGAATTCAAAAGGGACCATGGGGTGGGGGGGGCCAGGGGGAACAGCTTGTTTCTAAAGAACACTGTGTCTAAAACGAAACTGCCAAGAAGACAGATCTGGGTTAATGTGTAAGACTGAGTGCTTTAGGCAGAGTAAAAACCGTGGGGAAGCCATTCTCGTATGAGGACTAATGCAAGATGCAAATAGAAACGAAGAGCTTGCTATGGAACAACGGGCAGACTCGGGCACTAGAGATTAGAAGCTACCAGATTCTTTATGTCCCCAAGAAAGGGAGGCTCTGCCATTTGCTCTTGAATGAGAGAAGCTGAAAATAACATAAAGTTTTGGATTCTCTTCAAAAAAATATAGGTCATTCATTTCATTTCTTTGTATTTATGCCCCAGCTATCTCCCAATGAAGAGATTGAAGGCAGCTAAAATATATTTATAATATTTTTTAACAAAGACAGTTAAAAAACAATAAATGTCCACACCAAAACACAGTTACACTTGACATATCAAAACTATTGAGTGAAAGCAGTCGAGAACAATTTAAAATCACACTAGGAGAAGCTGAATGCCTAATCTCTGATGTACCTGTCTGTCTCATTTTGATTAACGCCACTTTGGCCAACCCCCTTCAGGCCTTTACTGACACCAAACATTGGTTTTGAACAAAACAGGCGCCTTGGAGTCCAACAGAAAGGAGAGTCATTGTTGGGTATTATTTGTGTACTAATGACTCCAAACCTCCAAACTCTGGATAATGCCTCCCAGTAACTTCAAGTTACAAGTTAAGTCATGGGGTCGGGGATAGAACTGAGCCATAGCAGGCCACAGAAGTCATCAATATGGCTGGTGTCTTGTTCTTTTCCCCCAGCACCAGCAACCCTCTGGGAAGAATAGGATCCACTACAGTGTTTCCCTTCATGAGTCAAGGGTCTCTGTGTAGGGAACTGCCACCATGAGAAGGGACAATGCATTGCCATTGTGTAGTCTACAGTCTAGTAACACCCCCACAGCATGTTATGATACTGGCAGACAAAGCAGCAGCAGCAGAATGAAGAACTAACATCCAAGTCAGGGAGATAAAAGATGATACAAACCCCAAGCCACAAATCTTTACAAAGGGTCAAGTAAAACCAGATTCTCAGCAACAGCTATGAGTGGGATCAAGTCTGTCAAACCTCCAGGTCTTCTAAAGCAGAAAGCTCTGCTCTTTCTTTCTGTGCCCCACAGACGACCCTTTGACAAAACAAAGCTTTCCAAAACAACTGAGGTCTTAGTTGTCTAAAACTATTTCCTCCCCTAAGCATCTTTAATGAGAGCAGTTAAAATTTGAAGGCTTTCTTGAAAATGTTGCCCTTTCTCTGAAGCCTTGTATAGGTCTGGTAGGCTGGAAAGAGCGAGTTTCAAGTGTCTGACTCCTAGTTTGTGTCACAGAAGAATTCGTTGGAAGAATTCGTGCTGCAGAAGCACTGTAAAATCATGTGGTGTGGATGCAAAGAGTGTTTCTGTACAGGACGAGACACGCAATTAACAAATACAGATGGTCAAAGATAGAAACTGCAAACACATGAATTCCCCAACGTTCCTCTATATTGTGAAGTACCAGCCAATTCTCAATTCTGTGTGTTTCTCCTCACAAGAAAATACATCAATGTGTGACACTCACACATGTTGTGACAGCCTACACTTAGGCTGAAGAACAATTCTTACACAGTGGCAGGAGACTTTTGTTATATACAAAGCAATCCTTATATCCTGCATTTCTGGTGTTATACTGATGTAAGCAAGATTTAGAACTGTGAAACAAACACACCTGTTTGGCTTCCTTAGTTTGTAAAGAAAGAGTTAACCACAGAACATATTTGTAGTGGAAAAGCCACAAAGGGGATGAAGGGAGATGAGGGAGAAGGAGATGGACAGGTGAAGCCTGTGCCAGGGAGTTTTTGATTCTGCCCTCCAGTTGGGAATGGGGATGGTGTGGTAAAAGCAAAAGGCAACAGCGGATCCATGGGCTGAGAGCCACATTTGCTACCGGTTTGTCTTTTGTAAGCACATTAAGGGATAGCATGTGCCAATCAGGCCTCCTAGTCAGCATGAAGGAAGCACGCCCCTTCCCCAAATCGATTAACCCTCCCTGCAGGTTGCCATGGTGAAGTGTGGCAGGCAAAATCTGCAGCCCTGAAGCTTGGGGAATGAATTATTTCCAGATGATTTAATATTGGGTGGGGGAGGGAGGGAGGGAGGGATGGTGTGTGGGGAAAAAAGGACGCAAAGGGAAAAATCAAGGGTAGGAGAGCCGCTACCAGAGGAAGGGAAAACAAATATGGAAAGAAACAGAATTATTGGAAGTTAGTTCAGAGGGAACTGGGTGAGAAAAGGTCAACTCGGAGAAACAGTTGTGATCAAGGTACCCTAGTGAACTTCACAGCTGTGAGGGATTTCAACTCAGATTTGTCTGGGACTAATCCCACACTCAAATAAGGAGGCATGAAACAGTACGATTTTGAATGAGCTGAGCTCCGAGAACAAATTATGCCAAGCAACCTGAGTTTTTATTTATAGCAAACTGTACTGCTAGTTGCATCTTCATCCGTGTGCAACTAGCAGTCCTTCCAACTGAGCCGACTTTTGTGCCTTGGCCTGCAGGAAGCAGCAAAGACTCTAATATGGCTGAACAAAATATACTGTACTATCCCTTCCATAGTAGGAAGGCACTGCTGCTTGTAAGCAGAAAGGAACACCTACCATCTAAGAAAGTTACCATTGGTGACCAGGGGCTTTGCCCAGTTATTTTAAAAGCCCTTGGGTGAACTCCATGTATAAGACTACATTTGTGTCAAAAACCGAGGGTCATCTAAAACATGGAAGTAAGTAAGCTGCCCATACCTTGTCTCTGCAAGCAGTCATTTTATGCATGGTGGTGTCTTATACACAGAAAAAAATATGGTGAATTGTGCTAAAGGTGTGTGTGTCTGGCAAAAAGGCTCCTTCTTGGCTGCCAAAAGGAAAGGAAGCAGAAAGGTTTTGACTGGGGAGCAGGTGAACAGAAGGGAGGAGTACTAGAGGCTTGTGGGTGGATTGATGGCATGGATTGGAAGTGAATCTTCTCAAGAAATACGGCTTCTCCACCCCGTGGCGCAGTGGTTAAATGCCTGTACTGCAGCTAAAACTGTGCTCTCGACTTGGGGTTCGATCCCAGGTAGCTGGCTCATGGTTCATTCAACCTTCTATCCTTCTGGGGTTGGTAAAATGAGTACCCAGCTTGCTTGAGCGGGGGCAATGTGTAGCCTGCATTACTGTAATTAAAACTGTAAACCGCCCAGAGACTACTTGAAGTGGTATGGGGTGGTATATAAGCAGAACACTGTGAGTCCCTAGCAGGACTTTCTGGCAACAATTTGGAAAAATGAAAAGTTTCTCCTCAGGCAAACTGTGGGTCTCTTTCATCACTCAACTGGATACCACTTCTTAAAACAGCTTATAAGGGAGCTTCAAGGCAGACTCCTCCAAGCACTAGTAAATCATTATCATCCGGGTACTTACAAGGCCACCTCCAATTGGTTTTCTGTACCACTGGTGGATACTGTGTATTTTCTATGCATTGATCCCATCAAAGTTTAGCCACACCAGTACCCTTACCGCTAATCTTCCATCTTCTTAAAGGGGCGTGGTTGCAGTGAAGGTAGTGGCTGAACCTACCACACTACAGCACAGCACACGTATTTCCAGATGTGAAGAAGGAAAAAAGTCTCTAAACTTGGCTTGCAAGAAGTTCTAAAACTCTTTTGCATCGATTTAAGATATGTATCATGGAGATGTGGTATCTTTCAGTGAAGTTGTGATTAGGACTGTTTGGAAGGGGGTGGATGGGAGTGTTGTAACAACGAGCATGCTAGGGTGAGAACACTGTGTTTCTGCAATATAACATTGTCTGATGCAACAGTATAGCATCATCGAGGTACAGAACTACAGTCTTCTTCCTAGTGTTTTCCCTCATGTGCAGAACTACAGCATGCTTTCATAATGTTATTAAAAAAAAACCCCACACATTCCCATCACCACCATTTACTGTCTTGTTAAAGATTGGCATCTGCAATGGTGGTGATGCCTCCATCATTTGTAGAGTTTATATATGGCATTATAGGATTTGGGAATTGCAGCGCTACACCACTCCTTTTCATGGCTGGAAGAGAATTTTCATGCTATTTACTGTAAAAGGGTGCTTTAAAAAAGCCCAAAACACCAGGTAAGACAAAAGTGGTGACAGCTACAAAATTTATAACGAAGGCTTGCTGACCTGTGATGGGTTCATGGGCTTAACATATCTCTTAAAAGACAGAAGAATAGTCTGAAGGGCTTCTACATCTAGAAAGACTGCATTGTTCTTCCATGCCTCACAACTTATAAAAACAAAAGCACACACCTACAGACATCCTCTGATAAAAAAGCACAGAGAAAAAAAAAGCATAGGTGACATTGCATCCCACTTTCCCCACCTCTTGTCAGCTCATAAACCCTGGTGATTCCCCATCTGGAGGCTGCTTCCCTGCCCGGACAGTTCAGTAATCCTTCATAATCCTATCACATTTGGGCTTTTAAGGAAATCAAATAATAGGGTCCTTTTGAAAAATGAAAACCTTGTGGACAGAATTTCTGTTCTTTACATAATAACAGCTGGCTCCCAAAAACAGACCCCTGGCAGCGTTCACGGATCTGAGCATGTGTAACGCATCCACAGCAACAGGCATGTTTTGTGGCTTTGAATCTTCCGGAGAACGAAATGCACTCAGACCGACGTTAAAAACATACTTAATAGCAGGTACAAATGAGGCCAATAACTTAACATCTGGCACGGCTGCCTGGCAGCCTGGCTTTACTACACTCATTTCTATGCCTTAGCAAATGCTTCAGATCTGGGATATAAACGGCTCCATTACTCTTCCTGATGTGCTTCTCTACGAGACCTCAGGCAGATGAAATCTGACGTTTGTGATGACAGGCAGTTTAATCATCAGCTCCCATAATTGGACTAGAGACTTAAGGCAGCTGAGAGTCCAGTTAAGTGTGATGATTTGATGGGCCAGCATGTTGTCTCATTTGTGCTTCAGTGGAAGAGACACAATGGCTGCTGGCGGAGGCAAGGCTCCTGCGAGGGACAGGCTGATGGAATGCCACCAAATAATGTTTGCTTCCGCCATGGTTTGCCTTTGAGCAAATCCCCTCTAATAGGTGTTAAAGGTGGGCAGAATTAAACAAATAACATTACACAGTACAACTGTCACGACTGGGTGGCATAGCGGTAGATATTTTCCAAGGTTGTTTACCACCATGTCACATTCCTGCCAGATCTTAATCTTGAAGAAAAATAATAATCAATGAGGAATGAAGAGTGTTTTTTTTAAAAAAATCAGTAAAATTATTGCTTGCCTTTCCAGTTATACTGATCAACCATATGTGCACATTATACATTATAAACAAATATTAAATTATTTGCATTATCCTTAAAATCTGCAAAAGTGCTGATACTGTATTTTTTTTTTAGTTTGAACACTGCTGGGTGGAAGGGTGTACATTTACTAGGAATTAAACTACGTATAGAAACCTGAAGTACTTTTTTTAAAAAAAGGAACATTACCCAAGTAGAGGAGCCTTTACAATTCAACACCTTGTAACAGTAAAATATGACTTCTTAATGCTCTTCTTGGTCCTTCTTCACCTCTTATGCTGTAGCCACACAAACTGTGGTATTGACAGGAAGAACTGATAAATGTTACTGTTAAAACAGAATATGGCTCTTGACAGAAAACAAAGGAAAAGAGTTCTTGACAAGAAAAGGGTTCATTACCTCTTTCTTGCGCCCTCAAGAGCACTCCTTCACAGCCTTATAGCTACAGATCCTTTCAGGTTTGTGCATTTTCATTTTCACTTCAACATACTCGGATGTTAAGGAATACAGGCAAAAACTATAAATATATTCACCATTCATTTCAATCTTGTAGCATGCATTTTTAAGCTTCTGTAGAGGTGGGGGAGGGGGACATAATTCAATGTATAAGTCAATGATACCACCCCACCCACCCCAAATTTATTCTCCACCAAAAGGCCATCCTTATCTTGCCGTAGGTTCATTTAGAAGGGAAAAGAGGGGTGAGGTGGGCTGCTGGCAGCAGAACATGGGGTGGAGAAACAAAAGCTGAATGGCGACATCCTAACTCAAGTCCGTTTTGAAGAATCACAGACTCCTTTCCTCTAAGTTTTATCGGAGAAGCTTTAACACTGTCTGCCTGGCCCTCCAGAGAGATGAAGAGACCTGGAACACTGCTGCTGAATAAAAGAGGGCAGCAGGCACCAAGAGCAACAAGGAATCAAGTGGCCAATTTGCTGGCAGTTCCCACCAGAGCCTTAAACTCTCTCTCTCTCTCTCTCTCTCTCTCTCTCTCTCTTTTCATCTGACTCTGGTTATAATAATTTATCAGTGATCCTCTGCAGCACCCCATACATTTCTCTTCTCCTTCCAAAGATGCTTTAATCTTTGAATAAAGCAGTGGGTAGTCAGGAAAACAAGGGGGCTTGATGGTGGTTCAAAGCTGTGTGTCACAGTCAGTTATGTTCCGGTTAAATGAGGAAGAAAGCACATTTGTTAGCTGACTTTATTAGTGATGGAGCCTCCTCACAGGTGTGCCTGAAATGTTTTCATGCATGCTTGAGAATATGAAATGGCAAAAAAAAAAAACTTTTCCTAAAAGGCCATGACTCCAGTACTGTTAACGTATTTGTGACAGTAGTTACACATTTTCTGTTGAAATTGTGCAAGCAGTTATGAAATTTGCACCCATGGAGATATACACAGCAGGCAATTCTGCAAGTGCTATTGCCCAATTAGTCACGCACATAGTGTGGACTGCCCAGCCACAATGTCTGGAGACGTTCTGCAGGTGTAACATTACACCAAGTGCAATAAAGGTTCAGAGAGTGAGGTATTTTGGGGCCCTCTTGACAAAGAATCCCAGCAATTGTGGGAAGAATTTTTTAAAACACAAATTGTGTAAAACTGTGACGGCTGCTCCTTTGCTGCATTAACTCTTATTTTTGTACAATCAGGCAGCCTTTTGTTTTCTCTGCATTCCACAACAGGCAAACAGAGACATTTGGGAACACAAACTTATGTGCAAATTATGACCCCCCATTTTTTTATCTCCTTGTGTTGTTCAAAGGTGGAAATGAAACATTGACACAGACTTGCAACTTCTTGATAAAGCAGCAAGTTCTGATGACTTCCAACCCCTTTGCAAGTATTCTTCACATCTTAGACAGAAGTCAACGAAGGCTGAACATACACATACCTGTCCATGATCTTCTCCAATGTCACTGGATTTGCAGGTCAACAAAGGTATGCTCATATTCAACTATATGGCTTTTTTTCAGAGTGTAAACAGGAATGCTCACAGAGGAACAAATGCATTCATGCATGCTATGATTTTCCCATGCTGAAGCAGACACATACTTGCAAAACCAGTGAGGGTTCATAGAAATAGTATTCTAAAACACACCTTTGCACCACTCTACCTAGGTATTTAAGTGATGACAAGCATCCATACAGAAGATTAGCACTGACACACTGCATTCATCCGCACTGGATTCCATATCAGCATCCAAAGTACAGATTATTGTACTACTATCTCTCAAATTAAAAGAGATCCATCTATTTCCTTACTTTGTGCTCTGTTTAGAATATTAGGTACTAGCCACCGAAAGGGAAAATAACAATGGCACCTGCCTATTGAGAAGTACCAAGTGTGGCCACAGCGTAGGTTCACATGTGCACATTTAGCATCTGACTGGCCTCGCCTGGCACTCAGCTGTCACCGGTGGCTCCGGTTAGCTGTAGCATGTGCAGCAGCCACATACCAGTAAACTGCAATGCAGGCAGGCTAAACCAAAGGCGGGTTGGGCATCAGCAACATTTGTGAGACAAGCAAATCTCAGCATGTAAAAACTGGCATGGATGACACATGGAGAAGTCCCTTTTGGGTCAAATGGAAAGTCATCCAAATCAGTGAAATACTTGTGCACACGTAGAGTGGGAAGAGGAACTCAGGAAATCCTGGTCAATCACTTGGCCCATCTTCAACTGACCTAATCTTACTACTGGATTCTGGTAGGAACTGGAAAGAGAGAGAGAGAGAGAGAGTAAGGCTGATGCTGCATTAGCCCTCTTTACTTCACACAAAGTTGCGTGGAAGTCGTTGCCATCAAATCACCTCACTGTATAAAAAGTTTTCAGCACAGGAAATCCACATATTAAGTTGCTAAATCATTAGAGAGTAAGTCACTGGGTGGTCACGTATCAAATGAGACACAGAAACATAAAAATCAGTTCTCAGTTTTAAAGTGGCACTCTTAATTGCTTTTTCTAAATGGATGGATGGATGGCCAAGAGGCAGCTCAACAGCCAGGTTATGTTCCCATCTGGAACTCATAAAAATCTGGGTTTTCAATACCTAAGAGGCCAAAGCTTTTGCTGACTTGGCAGGCATTCGGTGAAGTACAGGACCAGGAATAAAGCAGCCCAGGTGGTTCTGTTTCCTAGGGTAGCCAGTGCAACCCACACTAGTATCATAGAATCACAGAATGATGGAGTTGGAAGGCGCCTGTCAGGCCACTGAGTTCCACCCTCTGCTCAAGGCAAGAATCCAAATCAAAGCAGACCTGACTGAGGGTTGTATGTATTTTCTCTTGAAAGCCTTCAGCACCGGAGCACTCACCAATTCCTGAGATATTGGTTCCATAGTTGGACTGCTCTAACAGTTCAGAATTCCACCAACACCCCGATATTCACCCTAAATCTGGTTTTCTGTAGCTTCAGTCCATCGTGATGTGCCCTGTACTCTGAGATGACGAAGAAAAGATCCTGCCTCTCCTGTATATGACTACCTTTCAAGCATTGAACAGTGCAGTCATATATCCTTACCGCAGGCATGTCCAAACTTTGGCCCTCCTGATGTTTTGGACCACAACTCCCAGAATTCCAAGCCTGTATTGCCAACAACAAAGGACTGTGGAAGTTGTGGTCCAAAACATCTGGAGCGCCATAGTTTGGACATGCCTGCCTTACAGTCGTCTTATCTCAAGGCTTGTTGTTCTCCTTGTTGCTGTCCTCTCAACTTGCTGCAGTTTGTTGTACAAGCAAATAGATGGAAAAAGTTTTCGGCTACACACCCATCCCCTTCGCTCCTTCCTTCCCATAAACAAAACAAACCAGAGAGCTTTCCCTTAACTATAGTTTTCATTTCATCAAACTTGGAGTCTATGGCTAACTACTTTGGAATAAGCCAGGATCCAGAAATATGAAGTCACAAAGATGACTGAATATCCTAGCTGGTACTGAAATTCAGTCAAGAATTTCTTGCGGTTTGCTCCTGACCTAGAGCAAAGGGGACGGGGAAGAGTCTGCAAGCAGGCCCCGAGGCTTGTTCCTCTCTCGGCTCAATAAATCCAAACCAACAATCTGTTGAGTCCATCTTAAGTCCTGTCTGAAGGATGCACTGAGTCATGAGCTTAAATTACAAGCCAGTTCTGAACAGCAAACCAGGCTGTATCTCTTGTATGGGCCTACTGTAACTAGAAAGGGAAGAAAGAAATGAAACCAGATTCTGTCTGTATCAAGAAGAAGACTGGGCAACATTTGGGTGTCCTCATGATCACTTTTCCTGAGTGTGAACCCAGGAAAGAGGACAGTTTTTATGTAGTCCAATTTAGACAACTGGGCAGCAGTGTCAGTGATACTCAGTGTGCATACGGGACAGTGAAGAGGACTGTTCCCAGTCCCTTTGGCTAGTTCCTTTGGCTTTGCAAGAAGCCGTCTGTGTCAGCAAGTTCATTAAAATGCAATGTTGCATTGCTATATATTTTGGGTGTGCATGTAAAGTCGGATCTCTGTGTGGAGGGGTGCAGCAGCAGAAAAACAAGATGGAGGGGTAGGGCGTGAATGGATACCATCCCGATTCTAGAATCTTCATAGTGGAGGGGGGAGTGAGGAAGAGGCAAATATTCAGATTGGTTGCATCTGATGCTCCAAGTAAAAATTCATATTCCAAACACACTGAGCTGAGCTCATTAAACACATCTCATCCTTACTGGACTGAATTTGGTGCCGTCTCCTTTCCCCCTCAATGATGGTGGAGGAGATTGTAGGGTATGATGAGCCATACTTGAGACAGATGAAAATATGACCCCCAACCCTGTTACCTGTGGGTACCAGGGCCTGGATGCAGAAGAAAAACAAGGGAGAGGACTGGTTTGTTGGGACCACTTGTACTCGAGCTCATCCAGTTTCATTGTCTGGTCACAACTGCCAATAGAGAAAGGCCGTAAGCTGGCACTCCAAAAGGCAGGACTTTCTGTTTGACAGAAGCTGGCTCCATCCCGCAGAGACCGTGGGTGCAATCACAGGACAATGTAGTTTGCATTTGGGAACACTTGTGGCACAGTCCAGTTTGAGCTACTTTTCTGGTGACTGGATGAGATACATGATATTGTGAATCATCTCATTCTGCTTCATGCCCGAAATGGATCTTTGAGATCACGAGGCAGAACTATTCTTTGTTTTTGGAGCTGATGGGGGCTTGGTTTGCATATGAATGGATGGGTCACTTTAAAGAAGATGGCACCCAGTCAAAAGACCTTTGTTAAGGCCACTCTGTTAGATCCAGCTCCCCTGTCTGGTTGTACTCAAAATATCTCTTTTCCCTACCCACCTCAGTCTTCCAACATCTTAACAACGCTCCCTGGAATTTTCACACAGCCTTTTCAAATGTCTACAGGTTCTGGGGCAGACAGATTCCCCCAGTGATCAGATGCAACTGCTGCATATTTAAAACAAGTAGAAATATAGGACTGAACTGAAAAGCAATGTCTTGGTTCTGCTTTGGGCATCTGAAGGACCACTGTTTTCTCAGCTCGCTAATGATCTTGTCTATTTATTCATGTTATGTTCATTTATGGAGTGAATTTATATTCTGTCCTTCAGCAATGTTCCCAAGGTGGTAAGCAATAAAATGAAAATAAAAATACCAAATGCCACAAAAGCATGGCAATAAACAGAACAGCAAAGCAGCAGGATGAACAGGGAGAGGAACATAAAAAAAAGCCACAGATTGAAGTGCTGGGTTTCTTAAAGGCTGAGGTTGAAGGCAAAGGGTTTGTCCAGGCATTCACCCAACACCCTTGCCAACTGCCCCAGCTTATGCATTCCAAAGACTGGGTGCTGCTACCAGAAAATGGGTTTATTGAAATCAGGTCAGTGTGAATGGCCTCCTCCACTACTGTTTTCAGCTCTGCAGTGTGTCTGACTCCGATAAAGGTAGCATTTCATCAGAGATTAAAAGAAAGCACTACCTAGCTACCAAGACAGACAGATAGGCAGAGAGGCATGGAGAGACCTCTTGACTTTGGGGAACTCAGGAGCAAACTACATGGGACTTATTTTCATTTCCTTACAGTCAGAGGAGGGATGGGAAAACCTCCATCGAGGGCTGAATTTCTTTGAAGCAATCTCTGAGGAGGCCAGGTGTAGGACAGTGGATAGAGTGCTGGGCTAGGACTCAGAGCCTAGTCCAGTGGTGGTGAGCCTTCGGCACTCCAGATGTTTAGGACCACAACTCCCACAGTCCTTTGTCATTGGCAGTACAGGCTTGGAATTCTGGGAGTTGTGGTCCTAAACATCTGGAGTGCCAAAGGTTCGTCACCACTGGCCTAGTCCATGGAAACTCACTGGGGGATAGCACTCGGAAAACCAAGCCTCATCTCACAGACCTCAGAAGCCCAATTGGGGTTGCCATCAGTCAGTATCACACACACACACACACACACACACACACACACACACACACACACAC
>JAHTLZ010000015.1:47993822-48037460 GCA_023846285.1 Phrynocephalus versicolor | reverse complement strand
CACACACACACACACACACACACACACACGACCCCTAAGCTCCGCTGCAAATGGCTCCCAGCTCCGGAGCTTAGAAATGTTTCCCCACCAGCTCCGGAGTTTAGAGAAAATTAAGTGCGACCACGCCCCCATAAGCGCGACCCAGCGCACCTTTCATGTACCTGCTCTCAGCAGGTGAAAATTCCTTGATGCGGATAAGAGTGCCGGGCTCTGCTCGCTTGTCTGTTGTTTTTTGCCTCCCGCCCCTTTAAGAGCCCCTTATGAGAAGGAACCAGGAAGTAACGGGGCTCGGGGCTCGGCAGGTTAGTAAAGGCTTCTTTTGTCCTTTTTTTCCCTCCCTCCCCTAACGCAGACAGGAGCAGGAAGTGCTGAGGGGTGGGGACGCAGGAACAGAAATGAACCCCCAAGATCTCTGGTCCGAATTTAAGGGACCAGCGGATCTTAGGGGTCGTGTGAAAAGGCTTTTTAGTTGTGTTAAGAGTGTAGAAGTTAATTCCTGGGTACTGTTGAAGCCAATGAGACCCCCCCAACAGAATGTCAGAGAGGAAGGGACAGAGAGAGGTTAGAGTGTGTTGCAAGATCTCCCAACAATAGGCACCCAACAAGCGGTTCTTCCTAAATGGAAGGTGGGGATGATACCGCCAGCTTGCCTCTATCTGGACTGAAGGCATTTGCAGAAGACACAGCCAGAGACGTGGCTTCTCTTGCAAGCACAAGCAGAATGCAGACCAGACAGACTGCAGGTGAAGAACCTGCGGAATCTGCTCTGCAGCTGCTGCCCAGAAAAGGCAGCTGTAATCATCCACTGGCTTTTCCAAGGGGAAGGCTGCAGGATGGGAAAGACACGAGGCAGGCTAGAGAGCAAAAATAATAATAACTACAGTCCATTTAGCATCCAAGGCTCTCAAAATAATGTATGTTGCTCTCCCTCCCTATCTGTGGCATCCATCCATCAAGTGCATTAGTTGGCTACTCTGCCCAGTGCAACTATTAGCCACCTATAACATCTGTGAACCTAGCTGTCCACAGCATTTTTATTTCTCTGCAGCATCTGCCTCTTTAGTTCCCCTTCCTATTTAGTAGTCCTCATGCAAAATCCATAGTTAGATTTGACATTTTCCTCTGTCTCTTTTGAGCTTCTCTGCAGTGACAGCAAATTCATAAGCAACGCATGGGATGCCATTATGACCATTCAGCTTTGTGCAGAGAGGAACTGAAGTGTTTACATCTGCCAATGGGCAAAGGATGTTTGATTTAGTGAGATGTGGCCATTTCTTGGCCACAATTCCTGTTCAGGCAGTGGAGCTAATTAGTGACCTGAGAAAAGCCGGATCACTCAGCAAATCTTAAGATGCTACTGCCTTCAGATAGACATGTGGCTGCAGGCAGCTCAAGGCATCTCAGAAGCTGAACTTCCGCTGTACTAACAGGGGTACGAGTAAGTCTTCTCTTGATTCAAACATAATCATACTTATGTTTGGGTCAACCTGTGCGTCTATGCTCCTCCTGCTCCAGTCTATGAGCTATCTCTACCATTATAGCTCGTATGGAATGCTAATTCAGTGTTGGTAGTATGTTTGGCGTTGAACAGAAAAAAAAATCTTCTTGCTCTAAAAAGAGATGAAGAAAACAAAGATGGGGGTGGAGTAGAAGAGGAGGAGTGAAGGCATCAGAGGAGTTGATGGATGGCAGGAGGTGAGACAACAGAACAAGGTTGGCTTCCATATTAGCTCCAAGGAACAATAATAGGAGAGCCACCTCACCACAGGAGAATTCCTGCTACTCCAACAACATTTCACACAGCACAGGTTCCACAGTGCCATCCTACCACAGCGCAGCACCATATAGCTCCAGCATGTCATTAAGCCCTGTGGCTATTTTCATCCAGGGCTGATTGGTTCCTAGGACTATTTTGAGTGTTTTAATAGTAGTGGCAAGTCGTTGCTCCTCTAGCAAGGTGGCGGATAGCACGCAAGACGTTTGCAGACAACACAGAAGACTTAAGTTTTGTATCTCAATGGCAAGGAGCAGTCCTTGGGGGCACAGTGGTTAAATGCCTGCACTGCAGGTAAAACTGTGCTCGTGACCTGGGGTTCAATCCCAGGTAGCAGGCTCAAGGTTCACTCAGCCTTCCATCCTTCCGAGCTTGGTAAACTGAGTACCCAGCTTTGAGGGGGGCAATGTGTAGCCTACATACTGTAATTAAAAAACTCTAAACTGCCCAGAGACTACTTGATGTGGTATCGGGGTGGTATATAAGCAGAACACTTTGCTTTTTTGCTTTTACTAATGCTACTTTTCAAACTGTTAGTCTATGCTGCCAAGTTGCTTCTGAGTTTGGCTGAACCTAATAGGATTTCGGAGTTATGTGAGATTTTTCAGGGAAAAGGTTATCATTGCTCCTTGAAGGGGGTCTCCTTTACCCATTATACTCTCCTGGCTCTCACTTATCAAACCAGTGCTACAACATATTTGTATGCCTTCTCTTTCTTGGGTAAGCTGTTAATATGCAAGATAGATGGATTCAGAGAACTCCGTTCATCTCAATTACTTCATCCTCATGTAAAGAACTCCTCTTAAACTTTCTAATGTCTAGGAATGTGAGAGGGCGACTACATTTAGCCCCATTGTTTGGACCACTGTGGGGACAGGGTGGTTTGCTCCTTTTCCCAGGAATCACATGATATAATTGTGGAAGGGAACTAGCCAATTCCCTGAGAGTTCCTACCTACATCTTTTTGAGTTCCTATCACGTGCAAGGAGGGTTCCCCATTTTTTTTTAGATTTTTTTTCTTAAAGATTGGGTTGAGAACCTGCTCACAGCTAAATCCACCACTGAACAACCCCTCCGCAAGGCAGAGGAAGTGTTGAAGTTCCCAGTATTGTGACATGGTTGTCTTCTTAAGCCGCTATTTGATCTGAGAAACTGAAAGAGGAGGGAGGCAGACGGAACATGGTCTCTTAAGATGTGTATGCCATTTTGATGCAAGAACTGTACCAAATGGCATACTGGACTTCTTCCTGCTTATAGGAGCCCCATGGCGCAGTGGTTAAATGCCTGTACTGCATCTGAAATTGTGCTCACGACCTGGGATTCAATCCCAGGTAGCCAACTCAAGGTTGACCCAGCCTTCCATCCTTCCGAGGTTGGTAAAATGAGTACCCAGCTTGCTGGGTGTGTGTGCATGCAATGTGTAGCCTGCATACTCTAATTAAACTGTAAAACCACCCAGAGACTACTTGAACTGGTATGGGGCGGTATATAAGCAGGACACTTTGCTTTCCTTTAAATGACCTCGTTAGCTTGCATCAGCCCGCTCTAAATAAGCCTGCAAAGACAAGATTTGAGAAGCACGAACTGCTCCATAGCTAAAATTGCTGAGTCACAAGCGGGCTGAAAAAAAAATCAGATAAGAAAATCATTCATATTGCTTTAGGCAAGAAGAAGCATCAGTCTCACTGTTACAATTTCTGCTTACTTCTTCTTACCAGGAGATCGTTCACTTCTGGGAATGCAGCAAAAGAGCTACGGATGCCTTGACCTCACACTGTTAAAACGATTTGCCCTTTTTTATTCTAGTTGAGAAATCTATGGGAGCCCACCATCTCTTGCAGGAAGAATGCTCCTCTTTTGTTTTGGCTGCCCCTGCTGTTTTTCCATAAAAGCTCTTCCCTCATGTGATGTCACTCCAGTTTTCTGTCAGAAACAGAGGCCTGGGGTGGTGGGGGTGGTTTAACTCTTTCTCTCTCTCTCTCTCTCTCTCTCTCTCTCTCTCTCTGTGTGTGTGTGTGTGTGTGTGTGTGTGTGTTCCCACAGAGGTCTTCCTCCTCATGCGGGTGGAACAAAGGACAGGAGGAGAGATAACAGAACCCTGAGAGAAAGGGGCAGGGGAGCCAGGAACTCCTTTGCAAAAGGTCACTGAGAAAATGGAGGGAAGCAGACGTTGGTCACGTTTTCATTCACGTTTAAAACAGCAAAGCCAAAACCAGCTGGAATTTGCTGGCTCGAACAGTCACCGGGAATCTGTCTTTTAAAAGGAACTTGCAGTGGGGCAAACTAATATTGTATGCAATTATATGCAATGAAGTTGTGAGCAAGGAAAGTTAGCTTCTGGAAAACAGCGTTTCTTGGGAGTGTGGGCAGGGGGAGGTGGAAAAGTGGGTGGAAGAGTAAGAGGAGAGCACACCTTCCCCTCCTGACCTGACAGCTCTGCTCGTAATTGACAACTCCTATAACTACTTTCTACACAGGGCTGCTGGAGCTTCATCACACACGTTTGTATACAGTGCCTCATACAATTGTCTCTGGATGCCTTACATCAAATCCCACTTCATTTAAAATGGAAGACGTTTGGCACTTATGTCTCTCAGGAAATCAAAGTCCTTGATCCGGAGGAACCCCCCAACTAATGTCAGGTGGGCATAGATGGGTTTGCTTAGCACTGCTCAGTCATGAGAATGTTTCACACCAGGGGGAGATGTTCCAGAAGGCAAACTCTCATGTTTGCTTGCCAGGCAAATCCAAGCATTTAGTGGCACCTTGTGTGTGTGTGTGTTGTGTCGTTACAGTCGTGACCGACTCTTCGTGACCCCATGTCCATGGAGTTTTCTTGGCAGGAATACTGGAGTGGCTTGCCAGTTCCTCCTCCAGGAGCCTACAGCACCTGGTATTCCCTGGTGGTCGCCCATCCAAGTACTAACCAGGACCGACCCTGCTTAATTTCCGAAATCCGGCGAGATCAGATGTGCTTAGGGCATCTAGGCAGTTTACAACCTAACAAATTCATTGCGGCAAAACCTTTCATGTTCAAGGACTGTCATTCGTATAACTCTGTCAGGTCCCAGAACTGAGCGCTGACACAGATGACAGGTTTTGGGGCTAAACCCTGACGGGTCTTGGCTCTGTACAAACTAATTAATCAAATTAAGAGGTGAGGCAGCAGGAAGTAGTCTTGCCTCTGGTGTAGGGTTCTTCAGGCTTGATTTAAAGAAAAAAATGCCAAAAGGGGTTTCTGACAATTGCTTCTGACATTATTGGATACTCTGTGTGTGGGGGTGGGTGGGTGGGGGTGGGGGGTGAAAGAGAGAGAGAGGGGGGGGGTAAGGAATTGGCAAGAAAATGGCAACAGCCACATCTGCGTCCAATGTGATATAAATGTAACAAAAATAGAGAAACCTTCTCTTTCCAAGCACCTCTAGTGAGATATGAAGGAAAGAAAAGCAATTGTGCATCTACAATAATGTGCAGTGAAGAGTGCTCACAATATCTGTGGCAGGGGGTTGTTCCATTTGAATCACAATGCGAAGACATATAGGCAGACCCAAGTGAGGCTGAAAAGGGCAAAGAATCAAGAGTCGAGGAAAAGCGGTGGGGAGGGAACAGGGGCTTGGCTGCGAAAGAGCAGAGGTACTGTATTCCCATAGGGCAGGACAATGGGAAGATGAATAACTATGAAAGTTCATGGGCCCCAACCATCTGCTGACAAGATACAGGAGATGTGGGAGGAAGATGAGCACCACTGAACAGAAGGGCACATGAAAAAGGCTCAGGTAATTGAGAGTCAGAGGGCTTCGGATGCAAAGGTAGGAGGGGGTGAATGTGCAGAACACAAAGGAACTGCAGGCAGAGGATGGAAGAGGAGGGCAGTTTCAGAGACCTGAAGCTATACGTTTAAGTTCTTGTTGTCACGGGGTCCCCAGAAAACAAGAGTTAAAATAGTTATACCTTCTGGCTCAATCACTTGTGTGCTAAGTAAAGATTTCTAGGAATGCTGGAATACAGTTAAAATTCCTCCCTTCCTTCTTTTTATTGGCAATAACAGATCCGGTCAAACAAATCACTTCCGTGCTTCTAGATAATGCTTTCTGATAATAAAAGCTGTGTCTAAGGTCCTCTGATTTTCTCACAGAGTAGCTAATTTTTTAAAGAGAACTTTTCCTGATTTACGGTAATTTGTTTATGAATTTGTCTGGTTCATCAACTGAGGGGAAAAATAAAACAGACATAACCTGGAGGGAGAAGGCTTGGCGGTCCTTTATTTCCTGGATAACTTCAGCATTGTTAGGGACTATCAAGAATTGATAATCACATTGACAAACTGTTCTGGCAGGTTTTATGCAAGGACATTTATCTAGTGGTTTGGAGACCACGAATCTGGAGAGGATGAGTTACTCTTAAGGCCATAGCTGGTCAAGACTCCCTATTGTAAAGTCACCCCACATTGCATAGGGGGATTCAAGTGTGTGGGGACTTCTGCACATGCGGTGTTCATTTTTGTGCAGGAGACCCATCGAGACAGCTCATTTGAATTCTGGTATTGCCTACTGATACTGTATTGCTTTCAGCAAGATGTGGATCTGAAGGGCCATTGTGATCAGGATGCTGATGCTACTTGGCATGCATTACTAGATAACTGGTGCAATCAGACTAAATAAATTCAGGTGAAGCTTTTGGAATCTAGAAGCATTACAAACACATTTTGTATAAGACACAGCAAATGCAAAAAGCAATCGCCTGCATCCAATATTCCATATCTGCTCTTTCCATATATATTATACTCCTTGCCCACTGATAGTGTTCTTACGACGACTGCCAGTTCATCTGCCTGCCCTGCCAGTGCAGCTTCCCTAGGGGCAGGTGGTGGGTAAGAGATGGCAGGCAGGTAAATGCTGCTTTGGAAAAGGCTGGATCATAGGGACACCATAACAAAGACATTGGATTGAATGGAATTTCCCGTGATTAAATGAGAGCTTTTCATCTGTTCTCTGTTCCTGTCTCAAATTGCCTCTATGATATATTCTAATGGCTGCTTCTAGCCACTGAGGGCTGAATGAGTTTATATATGAGAAGCATGTTCCCCTCCTAGGAGGAACAGTCTGTTTCATGTTGTCAAGGCCATGGCAGGGGTAGAAAGGTCTAATCCCCCTCCCCACACACTACAGATCTGATCCTCATCCTGTGCCCCCATCATCACCTGGGCTTCTTTTTCCACGACAGATGTGTTTGATGCATCCATAGATTGAATAGGTCATTTAGTTCATCCTGAAGCACTTTGGGAACTATTTTTCAATACCCAAATTCGAGACTGTCTTTAAAATATTTGCCCTCCCCCTCCTGCTCCCTCCCTAACATTCTTGTGGTTGCAGAAATCACTCGAAAGCAAAATATAGGAAGGGAAATGGTCTCATTCCAAACCAGACCACCAGACCATTGAGTTCAGTGTGCAATTTTTGTGTTTTTGGACTACCGCTCCCAGATTTTCCCAAGCAGCATGGGAACCATGCCCCCCCCAAAAAAAAAATTCTCCACAAATCTGCACACGACTATCAGGTACACTTGACAGGTAGCTGCTTTCTCCATTTACAGGCAGGAGCCTTTCTGATGCCGCGGTCAGAGACTGGAACTGGGGCTTAATGCAGATAGAGCTGGTGATTTCTTACCAAGCTCCTGTTCTTCAGGCTCATTTATTTAAATGCGGCGATGCCACCTTTTCCTCTCTTTTAGAGGTCATCATGTCCGTAACAACCAAGGATGTCTTGCACCAACCATTTCCATGACAGCATCACACCTGCCATTCTGCTGATTGACCTAATGCATCACAGGAGCAGCCCACTGTCTCTGAGCCAGAGGTTCCCCCAACTTCCTTTTCCAGAAAACAGAAAGGCAGCTCTCCTTTCCTGAGTGCTGCCCTTAGAGATGACTGTGCCCTGATCTCCCCCAGACCCATTTCCAGCAACTAGCCAATTGTCATTCATTGATAAAACCCAGGCACTCTTCCTACCTTTGTTTGCACAGGCCATCCACTGCAGAGGGGTGACGTCGTAGTTGTGCTGCCCGACCGAAAAGGTGAATACTCGCACCTGTGAAAAATGACACAAAATGGTTTCTTTTTAATGCAGGAAAAGAAATTAGACATGTCCGTCATCAAGCCCAAGGGAATTCACTGATATTGCTGACCTTTAAAGGAAATAGTTTCATTAGAAGTACAAGCAAATATATGCACAAGACACCCACCCACCCACCCACCCACCCCTGCACAAATGTTTGTGAAAATGCAATTAAACTACTGTCTGGTTGCGATTCTTCAGTTCAGCCAGAAAAAGCAGAGCTTAGAAATACTATTAAACATCCAGGAACTTGCAGCCGGTGGAGCCATTATCCATGCTAGCTGGGGTATGCTAGCAGAGGCTGTACTAATACTCTTTTTGAATTCTGCTAAGAACCACATTATTGGCTGGCTGGGTAGCTCAGTGGTTTAGGTATCTAGCTGTAGAGTTGGAGGTTGGTAGTTTAATTCCTCACTGTTTCTCCTGTGAGTTGAGACAACTGGTTTGGCCTTGGGCAAGTTGCAGGGTTCCAGGAAGCTCCCAAAAGAAGAAAATAGCAAACCACCTCTGAGTATTCTCTATTTGGAAAACCCTGGAAAGGGTCGCTATAAGTCAGACTTGTTTTGACAACATATGAGGATGATGATTAAGAACACAGTTCTATGACCACAGATCAGCATAAAATGGGCTGACTATCCTTCTCGATTGTTGGATATGCAATTTTGACACTTCAACCAGAAGTCATTTGTTGACATGTGCTACGATTTGCAAAAAGTTGGATTGTGGGCGCAGTGAAGACTGGTTGCACCCAACCCATTGGATCTAGTCAGCAGCTCAATACACACAGGAATGGATGCTGTGCCTCCAATATTTTTGTGCAAAGTTGGATATGCCTGGAATGTGCTTTACATGCTATGCAGCTGTGTGGCTTGATGAACTCGGTGTATAATTCATAACCTGCCATTTGGAAGCTCAGTTCTTGACAACTAGGTATCGCATTTAATTAGCAGAACAGAAATGTTTATTTGTCAAGTTGCAGCTGGCCTTCGCCCAAAAGCTCGAGGTGGCTCACAAATGCCATACCCTCCTTGACAATATGAAGTTTTTAGTATGACACACTTAACTAAGTGTTAAGTTCCCACAGTCACTGAGTAGACCGTACCAGCAGACATAAAATGCATGGACTGGACATGCTGGTGCTTCTTGCGTCTCAACCCCACTACCACTATCTATTGATTGCGGTGCTTCTTTATGTTGTAATTTGCCTGAAACATAAACCCAATGTAGAATGGCAACAGGCCATGAGTTTTCTAGAAGCTGTCATACATCCAACAGACATGCGGAATGGGCTTACAATGAAGCAACCAAACTCATTCCTACTGCTGTTCATTACCTACCAAATCACACAGGAATAAAATTATGCTGGCATTTGTTTTTCAATAAAATGTATATCGCTGGACATATTTTGCATGAAGGGAGAAAATACTTAAACTGCAGTCCAGCATTCACTTACCTCACAGGATATCTCAATGGATATAGTGTGACCTACTTCTGAGTAGGCATTAGCCTGTATAAAAAAATACACACCCCATATATTATGAGTGTGTCTCATAAACTGACACATCAGGCTACAGTACAACTCCCTTTCACCCTTGTTAATTGTTGGGTGTGGCTTTTGGTTCAATTTACCATGCCCTTTAAATTAATAACCTCAAAAAAAGATCGTCCTATTATTATTACCCTTGCTCAGGTCTTGCAAAACAAGTACTTGCAATTATAAAGACTGGAATTAGAGTAAGTCCCATTGAATTTAATGGGAGTATAAATATAAATATACTGGTTTTTGGAAACTTGTAAAGACTGGAAATGTATGCTGTTACTTCCTCAATAAACTAATTAAAAAAATGTACTGGTAAATGATGGATTTCTGACACACAAGGATTGCTTTTAATCCCCACATCATCCTAAAAAGGCAATTAAAAAGTAAGGGAGCATTCCCTTCATTGAGATAAGGCAGGAACCTTGTGATGCATTGGTTAAGTTGCAGTACTGCAGCCAACCTTCTGTTCACAGCCTGGGTTCAATTCTGGGTAGCCAACTTGAGGGTGACTCAGCCTTCCATCCTCCCAAGGTCAGTGAAATAAGTACCCAGCTTGCTGGAGGCAGGGGGAGGGACAATGTGTAGCTTGCATAATTAAATTGTATGTAACCACTCAGAGAATAGCTGTTGCGAGTTTTTTGGGCTGTTTGTCCATGTTAAGGAAGAAAATCTTCCAGAACATGGCCAAATAGCCAAAAAAACTCACAACAGCTATCAGATCCCGGCCATGAAAGCCTTCACGAATACAAAGAGCATTTTAATGGCAATTTATACGCAGAATACTTTGCTTTTTAGGTTCAAAACAACCGCTAAAGGTATATCTGTATACATCCTGTTCACAAATATGTGAAACACAACATATTGGGAAGGAGGGAGAATTTAAAATTTCCTAGTTCCACAGGCTATGGGAGTGAACTTGCAAGGTCAGGCTAGGACTGGTCACACAGTCACATTTGTTGTACAGCAGGCCTGCCCAAAGTCCAGCCCAGGGACCAAATCCGGCCCGCCAGGCCATTCTGAGTGGCCCGCGGCTGGCCGGCCCACCCCCTCCCTCTCCTTCATCCCATGTTTTTAAAAAAGAAAGTAGGTGGGGCTTGCATTGGGGTGGCAGGGTTGGCGAGCAACCGGCCCCTGACACATTCTCAGCCAGCAAATCTGGCCCTCCTTACAAAAAGTTTGGGCACCCCTGTTGTACAGAGAAGGGGCAGAAGCTCTTGCACTAGAAGGAATGTCTGCTGCCCAAGTTGAAGTCACAGGGGGAACCCCCTCTAAATCCAAAACAGCTCAGATGTACTACTTGGGGATTTCATTTCCTCAGCGTGGTCAACAGCCATGAACAAAGTCTTCAACTCAAGTCTAGACCCAGTGGCAAATTCGGAGCCATTTGCTTCTCAAACCCTGGCCCAAAGCTAGTGCACAAGTGAACCCTTCCCTTCCTCCTCCTCTTCCTCCTCCTTTCCCCTCCAGGGAGGATAACTTCATATAAGGGGCTGGGAAGGGAGGCTGCCTGTAACGTTTGATGAGGAGTAGTAGGATGGGGAGTAAGCTGAAACTGCAGCAAGGGGCACACGGCAACCATGCGGGCTGCCTCTTGAGATATTTCTTCAGCTTGAAGAGGTGACATTCATTCCAGTTTAAATGAAGAAACAAGTTCAAGTTCTGACTTATTTATAGCAGTTAACATGATTTAAATGTATATAAAATTCAGACAGAGCTGCCCTCTCATAACTTAAAAACAAACAAACCCAACTTATTTCAGTCCTCCATCATCTCTTGGTAAGGACCTCTTCTGTTTGGAAACAACCTCTGCTGACCCACACCTGTGATTTCTATCTTGCCTTGTCGGCCAGAGTTTGGAAATATGATATAAACAAGTAAAGGTCATTTTCCTTTTCTAAGCAATCAATTTGAAGGTGTAGAGAGAGCCGCTTTAGCTCCCGATGTGTTACTACTGGGCTAGTAATAGGATCTCTATGCAATGCTGAGACATTCATCAGTTTGAAAGTGCCACTCTGGCTTTGGTGTGGCACATCACTGTCCTTTATTGTTCTGGAAATGGTTGGAAGAGAAAGAGGCTGCTTTGATGCAGTGTCTTTTTTCTCATACTGGAGGGCTCTAATCTGGTTTAAGAAGAGCATCTTTTGCAGAAGTCCACCCTCCTCTTTCTTTCCTCCTGTCCACCAAAAGGGAGAGAGAGGAGGTGGAGGACAGAAGCAACCTATTTTAAATCCATGCCCCTTGAGTCATCTACCCCCAAAGGCTGATATTTCTATAGACACTAAACTCTGACAGAATCCATAAAAAACCTAGTAGCACTGACAACGACGTCCCTTTTGCCGAAGCTACGGGCAGTACAAAGTTTGAAAGGAAGTTCTGTCCACTTTCTTTGCTGGCATTTCAAGGTCGGTGCAGGTAATAAAACCACTGGCGGCATGTTAGACGCCCCATTAAAGGGGCAGTGGCTCAGTGCAGGAGCAGACAGGCAGGAAGATCAACTGTCTAAATAGCTCACATCAAATGAGGCGGAATCTGGCAATAAAGCACGAGGTAGCCACTCTCCCCATCTCCACCCATCGCTGGGGCTGCACATTTGGTTATGTTTCTGGGCTCATTTGTAATGTTACATGTGCAAAGATCTGAGCGGCCTGATGCTGCCTTCCACCACATTGCTCAGGGGCTTAGGCGGCATGGATGTTGTTTGAAAAAGCTTCTCACAGTTTATGCAAGGCAAGAAAAGGCACTGTAGGACTTCCCCTTCCTCACTCTGCCTAAACCTCCATACGGCACATTCATAACAGATACCATGTAATGGAGGCTGAGGGAAGGTTCATCGGTGCATACTGTGCCAGGTATTCATCTGAGCAACCACTTTATGCCCGATCACATCCAAAAATTAAACTTTTAGACTGAAATAAAAAATTCTGTGTATCCGTATGGATATCAAGGAGTCCTCTTTACAAGTCGACTTTTTCGTGGTAGTTCTGTTTCTAGCAGACAGCAGACAACGTGTGAATTTCACCCATTTCCAGCTGATGATTCCCAGGAAGACTGGAATCTACAAGTTCAATTGTCTTTGTCAAATCTGATTTATAACCAAATGTCTCTGTATTGGTTAAAAATAAAACAAACAAATGGTGACTCATGAAAGGCTTGGCTAAACCAGAGCATGTTTTCTATTATAGGGGAGCACCCCCCCTCCTCCAACCTTCTAAGCAACAGCATGGAGGCGGCCATTTTGGAATCCAGCTTGTTAGATGCTGTGTGTGAGAGACTTATTTTGTTTTCTGACAGAAAGCCAAAAACACTTACCAGAAATGATGTGGTAATTGTCCCTATTTCTAACAAGCTCCCTTGACCTGAATCAATAGCATTTTCCATTTCCAGCTAAGAGCTAGGCCATATATTGAAACATGAAAGTCCTCTACATATTCAACTAAAGAACACTTATTTCACAATTATTTTTAATTTCCCTGATTTATATTCTGATCTAGATTTATCCAGATGAGGTTGCTTGTTAAATAATATGTGATGTGATATTCCAAATATCATACATCTGTTTTAGGCATGTGCTTACTGTGTAGTAAGGGAAAATCTGGTGTTCAGGGATTCCAATGCAGAATTATTTTGCTTCTCATTGCCTATGGCTGCTTTCACACGAAATGCGGATCCCCTCAATCAGCGATCATGTGGTTGTTGTTGTGGTTCCTGTGTTCCCACCCTCCACTCTCCGATTCTGTTGTTTCTGTCTGCTGAGGGGAGGGAGAAAAAAAGCAGGCTCACCTCCGCCTGGCCAACACACTTTTACCACCTTGAAACCAGTGACTTGTAAAATGCGCTGGGTTGCGCTTAAGTGGCCGTGGTCGCACTTTATTTTTTTAAAAGTCCGCTGCTTGTGGGAAACAAATTTTATGCTCCGCATCTGCGACCACTTTGCAGCGGATTTTAGGGGTCATGTGAAAGCAGCCTAAGTTTGATGTTGTCGTGGAGGTCTTAGAAAAATGGTTCTTGTCTTTGCTCCTCCAGATGTTTTCTTGGAGCTATGTCAAAAACATCTGGAGAGTCAAAGATGGAGAATTATTGGTTTAGAGCTATGGTTCTGAACTTTGGGTCCCCAGATGTTCTTGGACTACAACTCCCAGAAATACTGGCCAGCATAGCCGGTGGTGAAGGCTATGCACTGATTTGGAAATGAGACAAAAACATTGTTTCTGTCTGACAAAAGCAGAGTAAATCCTTGAGGCTCCTTGCGCTGCACTGAAATGACTGTCTAATGTCACAAAAGCTTTGGAAACAAACAAAGGCTGAAAATAAGCACTCCCTTACTCATCACAGATAATAAATGGAAGCACTTAGTATCTTCCATGCTGGGTGAGAGAGTATTGCTTGCGTATGCGCAAGCAAACTCCACAAGGAGAAGCATCCTTGGCCTCCCTCAGTAAAGGAGCACTCCAGCTATGGAAGCCAGGAGTGGAGTATCTCAGTGTTTTCAAGAGAAGAAACACTCACATTATGATAGCCCATCACTACTGATGGCAAGTAGTAGTGAGAGGATGACCTAGTAGTTCGTGGTATCTAAAACAACATGGCTGCAAATTTCAGTAGTACAACATCATTGCAATGTATTGAAGTTAATGAAATGAAAAATCAAAGACTTACCCATTACACACCACTGATTCACAAAGTATGGGGTCACAAAGTAGTTAACAGAGCAACTCAGGCTTATTTAAAGTGGGTGACAACTGAGAGCAAAGAATTCTGTTTGCAATTTTAACTTACATGCATGTAAATCGTCAACACAATTCTCACCATTGTAACTTCCCTTCACAAACACAGCTCCTTAATCATTTTGGTGGCCCTTTTCTGCAACTCTGCAATGTCTTTTCTAATGAGACTAGGATGAGATATTCTATTCCTATGGAGTCTTCAACACAGATTTGCATAAGTGCAGTACGACCTGGCAGTTTCAGTTTCAACTGAACAACTGCCCAAGGCACCGTTTTTGTACTTCAGATGCAATGAATTGATGAACAAAGGGCTGTAAATCTATCACCCCTCCACTTGTGTGTGTGTGTGTGTGTGTGTAAGCTGGTAGCCTGTACAAGGACAGTAGCAGGGAAGCTGTAGCCGTGTAACTGGATGCAAGTTGAAGACTCACTGTTTTGTTGGGCCAGTTGTACTTCTCAAAGACGTCCTGCACTCGATCTTCTCCTCCATCAGTGAACATCATGATCATCTTATTGCAATTTGCCCTGGTGATGTTGGACTGCAAGTAAGAAACACAATTGGAAGAAAAAAACCCTGAATGCATCTGTACATATAATGCACAGGTAGGAGCAATGGCTGGAAAAGAAACAGAAGGGGATGAGTGACACACGCACATCCTCTAAAGGAAAATGTTGTAAAAGTTACTTTTCTTGTCCATAGCTCTCAGAATGTCCCAGCCTACATATCCACTAGACATACTGGCTAGCAACTGTGGGAGATAGGAGTTTAATAAATGTAACTTCTCAGTGCTGCTGCTCCATAACACTGAACAAGAGAAAGTGCCCAAGCCCAGCAGTACATACTGCATAATAAAAGCACATAGCTGTGTGTTTGTCATACATTGATAAAGCCAGTATGAAAGACACAGTTTTTCCTACACCAGGCATGTCCAAACTTTGGCCCTTCAGATGTTTTGGACCACAGTCCTTTGCCATTGGAAATATAGGCTTGGAATTCTGGGAGTTGTGGTCCAAAACATCTGGAGGGCTGAAGTTTGGACATGCCTGTCCTACACAGAAATAGGATTAGTGGAGGCAAATTCCTATATGTGAAACAGCCATCAGGTTTCAGCGTTAGGTACCAATTAAGGGAAAATGAAGTTTTGAATCTGAAGGAAAGCAGTGGTCGTGTGTTTGAGTGTGTCCATCTGTTTGTGTGCTCTCCGGTGCATCTATACACACATGTTCCACTCATTCTTGATTTATACACATGTGAATGACATATTATGTATCCGCCTAAATGCTTGAGCGGGACAGCAGTAAAATCTGCAGCCAAAGCTTCCTGCCTCTTTGCTGTCCCTACTTTCCCTTGAAGAAACTTGGCAGTGAAGAATCTGTTTTCTTTAGCTGCTTCTCCAGGGGTGAAGGTGGTGCAGATGAACAGGGAGCAGGAGGGGCTGCCGGGCTAGAAAATTATGTTGTGCCTATTACTGCTCACCGATTAATAGGGCTATTCATCTTTATTTGGCCCAACGTCACCATAGCCTGTCTGAGCCGAGCACTCTCAGATGGGCCCTGCTAACTTTCTAATGAAATGGAAGATGCAGCTGCTCCCATCGAAACAGGAGGATCAGCTGCCAAACTTCCCTCTTTATCTACAGGGGAGCATGCCACACCAAATGCTGTCTCCCAATGCAGTAGCATTCCTAAGACATGAAGACACAAGGATTCTTAGGAAGAATCATGCGGACATTCACAGCCTCTTCTACCACTTTGCAGCTGTCGTGCCAGTGGGTCAAATGTGGTAGGCAAGTGGAAGATGTTCCCAGAGATGGCTACCGAACAAGCTCCTGTGCCTGCAGCATTTCCTACCAGAAGGTAAGACCCATGTGGTGTAGTGGTAAGAATGCCAGCATGCCTAGGTATTATAAACCACCCTCCACCTGATGCTGGGATGGGTGATCGCAAGGGAATTAGATCCTGGAGGACATGGGGTAATTTGAACGTGTTTGCAAGTGGCTGTATAGCTCCAGGAGGTGGGTACCTGGATGTGGAATCGGGTACTGAGAGTTTGAATTCCCCAGTGGACCTCTTGGGAGAAGAAGCCAGCCTGTGAGGCCTAGGGCCAGCTGCACAGTCCTAGGGTGCCCTGAGAAGAAGGGAGTGGTAAACCACTTCTGAATATTCTCTACCTAGGAAACCCTGGGAAGGGTTAGTCTTTGTTGGAAGTGACTTCATGGCAGTATGTCATTATGAATATGTTTCCAGACCTATGGCCATCTTTGGAGCTGCAGTAGGATCTTCGTTGGCTTCGCAGCAGCCAACCCCACTCCATTTTGAAGTGTTTCCAGCAAGTTAAACCTGAGTTTGGAAGCAACACATGACTTAATGGGATGGGGGTGAGCAATAGCTATGCTGCTGGGGAAAATCTGTGAGTTGTGGCTCACACCTACAGTCTGAATGAAGAAGGAATGTCTGTGAAGGAATGCATGGGCTAAATTGATTGCCCACAGGGATTACTGAAGAAGAGCAAGTAGAGAGAGCAGATTCCAGACAGCCAAGTCAGACAATGGAGATCCGTCTGTGAGCTTGCGCTCCTTTACAGCACATTGTAACCCACCTTCTTCCTGAGGCAGGAGTAGGTGATTTCAAGAAGATTTGGGCCAAGGTTTTGTCCACCAGCCCTCTCCATCAGCCACACTGAACCTAGAAAGGTCTGTCCTTGGCTAGTTTTAAAGGAGCGCTTCATAACTGAAAGGGGTAGGGTTTGAACCTGAGTCCCTTTGGTTCCAGACCAAAATATAGGCCCTCAGCATTTCACCAAAGAGAATGTGAACTAACAGACAAGGGACTTAACACAATACTTTCCCTATTTTTGGTTGGGGATGTAGCTGGAGAATGAATGATATGGCAATTAATGCTTCATAAGCGGGGGAAAAAAATAAAGGAAGAAAAACATTTCCAGGAATAGGCATGCTTTACATGACAAAAAGTTCCCGATGGGATGTTTTGCAAGAGAAAAAAATGTTCCACATATACCCAGGGTGGTGGTGGTTATTCTTGTCTTTATTCAAGCCTCCGGAACAGATGAATCTGTTCCCAATGCATTCCTATGTGGAGCCACATTTTGTAAAACAAAATTTTCATAAAACGAAGCGACCCATGGCCTCTGGAGTGGATTAATCCATTTCCAATGCATTCCTATGGGAAACTGCATTTCATAAGACAAAATGTTCTTAAAACAAATTGACTTGTAGAATGAATTAAATTTGTTTTAAGAGGTAACACTGTATAGGAATGACACTGCTGTGTGAATTGCTCACACAGTTCCCTGGAAACCTCTCTAAGTGCTCATCTATCTCAGGGTCAAATGAACTGCGTTGCCAGAGATGTGTGAATGCATTTTTCCCCTTCAGCAGCTGCTGGGATGTGGACCTTTGAGCAGCAGCTGTGGAAAAAGGATGGGAATTGTCTCCGCATTATTGTCTGGATGCTTTTAGGAAAGGAAAGGAGAGCATAGGATAGGGCTGAATCAGAGAGGAAACACTGAAGATGCATTGGAGCATCTCTGACCTCACTGTCTACCTTGATCCTTCTAACCATAGCCCCATATTCTCTCACATGCATCTTCTTGGGACTCTGTGTCAATTCTCAGTCATCCAGGTGAGTTTATCTGGAAGGTGAGTCATGGCAACTGGACTTCTTTTCTTGAGAGATTTAAACATTTTGCTGCTCATCTAAACAGCTTCGTCAGACTGAACTGTTTCAGTCTCTCAACAAAAGAAGTCCAGTTGCCATGACTCAACTTCCAGATCTTCTTGGGAAGGTTTCTGGGTTTCCTCTCCTCCTAGTTCCCCAAGAGTTTAAAGGCTGCACTTACATTTTGCAGCTGCTCAAAGGCATATTCAAAGCCAGCCTTGTAGTCCGTGGTTCCTTGAGCCTCCATGACTTCCACTTTCTCTTTGAAGACCTTCTTGTTACGGACGTTTGCCTGGACCAAGTGCTTGAAACAGGATACAGGTTGTGCTTTTTGGTTAAACTGGAAAGCCAGACACAAGAGAGTAGCAAGACATTATAAGATGCAAGGACAATGCACAAGTCATGAACCTCGCCTGCATTTGAGTTCCACTTGTCAGATCCATGCATTTTATCACTATCCATCAAAAGTGAATATGTCTCCTCTTTCTGTCTCTCTAGATTTGCAACACAGCTTAAGAAGCAATACAAAAAGAACAAATAAAATGCAAACGTTTATTATTGTAATGATTTTTAATGCCTTTTGTGGTTTAAATTGCATTAATTATCTGCTAACCACCTTTTGACATTAGAGATGGGCATGAAATGGAAATGTAGCATTTTGTTTTGTTTCATTTCAGTCTTCATTTCATTTTGTTTCATTAATAATGGATTTTAAAAAGAATTTTCATCATGAAACAAAATGAAATGAAATGCTTCATAAGGCTATATATAATGCAGAGCTTTCCTTTTTTATATTTAACAGGGAACCCACTGCCCTAAATCAAAGACCCTCAAATCTTCCAATCAATTTGTTTTCAATCAAATAATTATCTGTAAACAAGCTAGAAACCTAATAGCTAGCTGCTATATGGAGAGATCGGAGTGATAACTCAACAGCTGATTGGCAGTGCAGGAGGGAGGGAAAGAAAATATTAAAAAAAAAACTCCACAGTCCTACTTAAAAAGGAAAGGAAAACAATCAGTTTCAATCAACTTTCAGCTCACAGCAACAAAAGGAACAGCTCATCTCCTGTCTAGCTTTAGGCATATCAAGATCGGAGATAAACTATCTCTACAGCTGAGGCACAGGAAGGAAGGCAAACAAATTTTTAAAAATCTCCTGTTCTTATGACGGCTAGATCAAGAGGCTAGGATGAATTGTGTCATTTGCAAAGCAAAAATGGTGTTTCGTTTCATTTCTTGACAACACACTGTTTGCTGTTTCATTTCGTTTTGTAAGGTTTTGTAAGCTTACGAAATGACAAAATCATGCGTCTTTTTTCAAAGGTGCCCATCCCTATTTGACATTATTTTTTAGTGGAAAAGTGGCATAAAATATACCAAATAAAGCAAAATAATGACTTTTCTGAGCAATACAGAGACACGGTACTTTGATCATATTAGCAAAGGCATCTGCCTAGAGATAGCTGAGAAAGTTAATTGAGAATATTTAAAAAAATAGAAGGAAGTTGCTATTGTCATTAGAGACCACTTGGGTCTCCATAAAATAATGTGTGGCTATCACCCACATTTACTCTAGCTCAAGCAACGGAGACATCCCCAGTTAGCAAGAGTATTGAAGATGTGATGACCAAGGTTCAGATAGAATAGAAAGCAGCCAGGTTGTTGGAGGCATGTACATGTGAACAGCTGTCAAGGAAAGGCTCTTCCACCCCTGCAAAAAAGCTCCCACAGTATTTGGGATGACCTGCAGGAAACCTTAAGAGAGCTGAGTGGAAGTGGCGAAGAAGGAATAATCAGCAGCCCTGCTCCTCTTAGATCACCCAATAGTTTTGCCTCACTAGTTGCAAAGAAAGAAAGAAAGAAAGAAAGAAAGAAAGAAAGAAAAAGAAGAGAATTAAAACTATTTTAAAGCTATTTTTTAAAAACGCAAGAGAAAAAGAAAATGTGCAACACCCACTCTCAGAAGATCAGCAGCCTCTGACTTTCCAAAGGCCTTTCTAAATATAAAGGAGATAGAACTGCTTGGCTTTGCCTCACACTGCCTGCTTGGGTTCAACCCAAGCCGATGCTCAGCACCGGTCAGCCAAGGGGCTTAAGCTTAAAAGGATTTTTGACAAAAACCACATAACATTTTACTTCAAACCCACAAACACACTAAGGCAGAGAAGACTTGTCCACCAAAAGACCTAACACCAAAACACAAGAGGAGCAATATGGTCCAATGCAGTGAGGAGTGTGCAGAGCTTGATATTGGAGAAACCAAGCAGTCACTAAACAGGAGGATGTGCCAACATAGGAGTGGTAACAGCTCAGGATCAGAATCAGCAGCAAACCTTCATTAGAGGGACAAAAGGCACACATTCAAATATGAGGGTGTACACACATTAAACAGAGAAGATAGGTGGTCTGAGAGAGGGGGCAGGGAAGCCATTCATGTGAGCATTAAAAACCCCTCTCTCAACAGAGGTGGGGGGCTCAGGCATAGTCTGTCTGCCATTTATCATGCTGCCCTTTCATCAATCCACATACATATCAGAAGCACTTCAGACCTCCACCAGCAAGGCCACAGCTAAGGTTGCATAGGGTTGAATAGGTGGGACTTTCACACACCCCAGGCCATTGTACATCTAACAAGCCTATTCAGGCTATTGTCCACCTAACAAGTCAAACAAGCGTGAAATCAAGGTTAACTACAAAATGGAGGATTCGTCACTAACTTTCCTCAGGCTGATGAAGCTGTTTGGATGAGTAGCAAAACATCTTGATCTCACAAGAAAATAAGTTGCTTTGACTCAACTTCCAGATTCAGACATGCATCTGAGGAACTCAGATTAAAAAAAAACATTTTTTAAAAAGGAAATAAATTCTTTTTTAAAAGGAAAAGCCATCTAGTATTAGGCATCCCCCCAACACCATCTTCATCTTGAGTAGCTTCATGCCACTTAATGGTGTGAGAGTCAATAGGGTCCTGTCTGGTATTTAAGATCTTCAAACTCTGTTGGGCCTATTGGCTTGGAATTGCCTCATGGCACAGTGGTTAAATGCCTCTGCTGCAGCTAAAACTGTGCTCACAACCTGGGGTTCAATCCCAGGTAGCCGGCTCATGGTTGACTCAGCCTTCCATCATTCTGAGGTTGGTAAAATAAGTACCCAGCTTGCTGGGGGAGGACAATGTGTAGCCTGCATAATTAAATTGTAAACCACCCAGAGATTGCTTTAAGCACCTTGAGACAGTATATAAGCAGAACACTTTGCTTTTGCTTTGCTTTAAAGTATGGACACAAAGATAGCAACTGGGAACTACCATACAGGTTGTACTTCAGCCATGCAGAAAGACTTTACTTGGCTTCTAGTCTGCCCCCATGCAGAATGTAAAATGACCTTCATAGCAATATGTAAAGGACTCATGCCTATTCTTCTAGAGACTCACCCATGGAACAAGGCCGTCAGCTCAGGCCGTACTCTCTTGGTGCCCAGGCTTTAAAAAAAATTAGGCAGTGGGCAACGGGGGGCATCTACTCCCATTGTGGTTCCCCAAAAGTACAATATCCATCACGAACATAAGCATTATTCTTAGGTGCCAAACGAAGGCTGCCCTTGTCTTTCAAAGCTTCAGCAGTGTGTCAGAAAGGAACTTTTCATGGTCTTTTTGCCAGTTATGAATGCTGATGCTGTTTCTGCGGTTGTCTTGTTTTATATTTTATTCTTGAATAGTTTTAGTTGTATTTTGTATGTATGTTGCCTTGGAGACCATTGGCTGAAAAGCAGAGAATATGCAAATAAAGTCATCCTTATGTCTTTCGTTGCCAGAAGCCTGTGGTGACCCTTCAGCCTGCCCTGCCTCGAGACTCTTCCCTCACGCACGCACCAGACCTTGTGTTCCTTTCCTCTGTCCCCTTGAGGAAAGAGGTTTTATTTTGGAAGCATCGGAGCTGGATTTTATGTGATGCAATTTGACAGCGGATTATAGCATCCCTTCCTTGTGCCACTTTGGCAGGGCAGAATCCTAGGGAAACCTCAGCTTTGCATCGCATCTTTCCGTAGGGGTAGCTGTGGTGGAAATTTCCCATGGGAAAGTCGAGTAGAAACAGGCCATCTTCAAAGACTGTGGGAATTTCTCTCCCGTGACTCCGTGTTAGCTGATGGAGAGGAAAGTGAATGGTTTAGAAGGAAGTGGCCATATAATGACTAGGGCACTCCAAGTGCCCACCAGCGATCCATCCAGCTGGGGTCAGTAGTAACGCAGTGAAGAGAATATATGCCAACAAAGGCAGCCATTTTGTCTTAGAAAAAAATACAGGATGACTTTGTAGAGTGAGACCATTCAAACACACCAAGGGTCAACTAATTCCAGACACAGATTCATTCCCCCCCCCTTCTCTGTAGAGGAAGCAGATTTTATGTCTTGACCACTTTTAGGCAGCCTCTGCAAATAATATACGGTGTACAGTATCATTTCAACCAGAGAATGCAAAGTGGGGGTTGATCTCCAAAACAACATGGCTAGTATATATTTAGCAAGTAACTTCTCTGAGCTTTAAAGTGCAGCCACTGATGAACTGGAATTGCTGCATTTTAGCCAGATGCTAGAACTCGTCTTTATAACTTAATCAGAGGGAAATGAGTTTTAACAGTCTCAAAGAGAATCTGCAGCTATGAATAATGCTGGTAGGAATTGATACGGTGTTACAGATTCACCTTTCTCTAGAGGTGCTCTTGACAGACACCAGATTTTATTCCCACTTCAGGAAAATATATGTATGCAATGCACGTGTTTTGAAAAATCAGAGGCACCAAACAAATGTTTAAATGGATAACCATGCAAGAATTGTTTTAAACCATTTTAAGAAATAAGACATTGAGGCAAATAATACAGTAACATGGAATGGGCAGGCAAAAAGAAACATTAATTGCTACCTGAACTGTTATCACTACATATAGGAAGCTTACTTTACTACACTAATGGGAGGAAATGATCTATTTTTAGGTTACTGGTTTTTTTTTTGTAAGTGTATCTATAAGTACACAATGTTTAATCTTCATCACCTTTCCCCATAATCTGGGGATGATCCATCACAGTCCATGTCATTTTTATGAGTAGATTTATTCCAGGGTCGCACAGCTCCCTGACTTCCTCCTGGGTGGGGGGTGGGGTGGACATTGAGCTTCATGGAATTGTAATCTTTGTATTTTATCTCTTTATAATCTATTGGGCAGCCAGTGGGTGTAGTAGAAAAAATGGGTCTAGTGGAAAAATGATGGGCTAGGTTCAGGTTCAAATCCCTCCTAAGCCATAGAAATTCTCTCTCTCTCTCTCTCTCTCATTCTCTCTCTCTCTCTCTCTCTCTCTGTGTTTGTGTGTGTGTGTGTGTGTGTGTGTGAGAGAGAGAGAGAGAGAGAGAGCATTGGTAGAACCACTCCTTAAATATCTCACATACCTTCACAACCCTTTTAGGACTGCCATAAGTCAGAAGCGACTTGAGAGCATATAACAAGCAACTGTGTTTCGTTGCATTTTGATATTATTTGTTAAGCCCCTGGGGAAAGAAGCCTGAAACAACGGAAGATCTGCATGTCCACAAACTGAACTGGACTGCAGTATTAATACTTATACCACAAAAAACTTTATTCTAGAAGGCACTTAGCCCTGCTAAGTCTGCCAGCCTCACACCTCGCCCTCTTCTGTGTTCAGGAAACCCAGAATGCCCACCTGCCCACAGGCTGACCTGGCCTTGGGCCTGGCCTACGAAGAAGAAACATGGCTTTGGCCTCTGGCTGGCTTCCTCCTCGGCGTGATTCCTAGCCTCCTTGGCAAAGCTCCCCCTTCCCTCGCCATCCTCTTTCCACTCTCCAGCCCTCACCACACAGCAAACACCTCGTGCGAATGGAATAGCCCGTCAAAACTGGCATGGGGGGGGGATGGCAGCGGGAGGGATGTAATTATTTCTTGCAGGTGTGTTTTGTCATTTGCCATCGATCAAAGGCAGGTAGCAGTTGAGAGGGCAAGAAACAGAAAGGTGACAGAAATCGTACATTGGGCTGCAGGAGCAGCGGGAGGCAGAGGCCACCGCCTCCGATGGGCGTTTCCCTCTTCTTTCCCATTATATGAAGAAATAAATACAACAAAATAAAGAGCACCTCTGTTTTCTCAGGGCTGATGTGGCATTTTGGTTTGAAATGCTTTCGGAACTCATTTTCTAGAGAAGCAGTTGTGTAACACCTGAAGGCTGGTCACTGCAAGAGAAGATATTCAAAGCTCCACACAGAAGCCAAGAAAGAGCTCCTCTCTTGGCTGCCTGTGTCCTTCACTCCTCAGTCCAACGACAACCGTGCTCCCAAGATGCTGGCCACTGCACCTTCCTCCTGCCCCTCCACAGCACGGCTGCCCTTGTCTAGCTACAGCAGAAGCAGATCCTGAGCTGCAGAAACCCACCTCAAAGGACTCTTCAGCCACTGCCATGCACTTTGACTTTGTGAGGAAACTCAGCTTCTCCAAAAGGGTGCTCCAACTGGTATCCTTTTTATAATGCTCCACCGAGTCCAGTAAAGTCAACATTGATTGACAGCAAGGACGCTCCAGGATTTCAAGCTGGATTCTTCCTCAGCCCTACCTGGAGATCTCTGGTAGTCTCTCATCCAGGTACTAACTAGGCCTAACTCTGAAAGTGAGGGAAATGGCATGCTAAAGCTGGAAAATACTTTTTAATTTAGGCTGGCTTTTGGAGCAGCTGTTGGGCTGCTAAGGAAGACATTTGGAAGGGATAGGCACCCTATCTATCTATCTATCTATCTATCTATCTATCTATCTATCTATCTATCTATCTATCTATCTATCTATCTATCTATCTATCTATCTATCTATCTATCTATCTATCCATCCATCCATCCATCCATCCATCCATTCCTTCCTGGGTGGGGCCACTTTTAGCAACGTGGATTGTGAAGAGCGGGTAGAAAGTGTAGCTGATTTCTGGGAGAGACATTCCAAAAAATATCATGTACTTAAATGATTAAGGGAGTTAGTGGTCATAACCAGCACCTTGAATAGACCATGGAAAGAGACAGGAAGCCAGTGAAGGTACACCAGGACTACAGATATATGATCGAACTTACTAGTCCCAGTAACCAGCCGGTCTGATGCAATTTGGACCTGCTGAAGTTTCCATGCTCTTTTCAAGGGCAGTCCTATATAGACAGCATTACATAGAGAGCTATGCTTTCAAAAATAGATCTGCATGTGAGGAGGTCCTGGTGGACCTCTAAGGTCATAAGTGTTAGTAGAGTGGGGCGGGGGGGGAGGGAGAGTGACGGTGTTATCAAGGCAGCAGCCTGGTGAGAGTCACCTGTGAGGTGGAGAGGGCCAGGATCAAGAAGGAAGATCACAAGGACTTGGAGCCTTCCTTCCTACAAGGAAACAGGGAGAGATGGAGATTTTGGAGCAGGAGACATGAGGAGAGGCTCAGTTCTGTGCCTTGGCTGAGATGGGGAGTGAGTGGGAATAGATGGCCCAGATTGAAGTCCCCAAGCCCTAACTGTTGAGGAAAGTGCTATGGCTGAGGGCCACTGGGGTCACAATTCCAGGACCCTATCACACCTCTGCCATAACCTTGGCACCTGTGTCATCAAGGAGTGATGGCCACTCCAACCCAGCTGTGGACTGGTGAATGGAGATTCCCGGAGGAGCAGTCACCAACATCCCCTCATCGGCTCTACCAAATGTCTTTGAAAGGTCTTTGATCAGGGCTGGGACTCACTCCCGCTTCCTGCTCTCAGAGGCCAGGACGCTTAGGGCACCCTATGGATTGAACTGGAAATCCTGTTGCAAGGATCCCTGGGAGTTTAGCGTAGGGAACCTAACGCTCCAGAAAACTTTTGGAATGAGTTAAGGACAGTGTTCCTGCTGGTTCCTTGAGTATTCTCACAACCTGGAACCCAGATGATTTTTGTGAAGAGACCTGGACGCTGCTGACACCACCAGAGGTGGGTACAGTGATCCTCACATTTCATTTGAGTCACTTTTAAACTAGTTACATTAAAATATCATCATTTCTTTACTTGTGTTTTAAATAAAACTTTAAGTGCTTTCATTTTCATCTCTCTCTCCCCTCCCCTCTTGAAAAGATCCATAAATGTAAATTCGAGTTACTTGTGACCAAGGTTAAGATTGTTAAGATTATGGTACGTCCAGTTATTCTCAATTAGTATGTACATATGTGAAACATGAACATAAGAACATAAGAATATAAGAAGAGCCATGCTGGATCAGGCCAAAGGCCCATCTAGTCCAGCTTCCTGTATCCCACAGTGACCCCACCAGATGCGTCTGGGAGGGCACAAGACTAGATATCTGTTTCCAGATACCACTCCCCTGTATCTGGCCCTTGAATTACCCCAGTTTTAAGACTGGAGATTACACATCTCCATTATGGTCTGTAGCCTGTGATGGACTTTTCCTCCAGGAATCTGTCCAATCCCCTTTTGAAGGCACCCTCGCCAGATGCCATCACTACATCCTGTGGCAGGGAGTTCCACAGACTAACAACACGCTAGGTAAAAAAAAAGTTCTTTTGTCTATTCTCACTCTCCCAATCCTCAATTTGAGTGGATGTCCCCTAGTTCTGGTATTTTGTGAGAGGGAGAAGAGTGTCCCTCTATCCACTTTACTCATGCCCTGCATTATTTTGTACATCTCAATCATATCCCCCATCAGGCACCTTTTTTCGAGACTAAAGAGCCCCAAATGCTGTAGCCTTTCCTCATAAGGGAGGTGCCCCAGCCCAGTAATCATTTTAGCCGCTCTCTTTTGCACCTTTTCCAGTTCCACTATGTCTTTTTTGAGATGCGGTGACCAGAATTGTACACAATACTCCAGGTGCGGTCTTACTATTGTTTTGTACAATGGCATTATAATGTTGGCTGTTTCATTTTCAATCCCCTTTTTGATAATCCCTAGCATGTAATTGGCCTTCTTCACCGCTGCCACACATTGTGTAGACACCTTCATGGAGCTGTCCAGCAACACACCAAGATCTCTTTCCTGATCCATCACGGATAACTCAGAGCCCATGAGTTGATAGATAAAGTTTTGATTTTTTTTGACCCAATATGCATTACTTTACATTTTGCTACATTGAAACACATTTGCAATTTTGCAGCCCATTCCCCCAGTTTGGAGAGATCCTTCTGGAGCTCTTCACAATCTTCTCTGGTTTTTAACCACACATGAACAATGAAGAAAGGTGTCAGGAAAAATATATTTCATATGAAATAGTGTTGCAGAAGAGCCTTACAGTGTTGTAGAAGAGCCTTACAGTTGGAGCAATTAAAGACAAGTAAAAAAAAAAAGACAACTACATTCTGCAGAATAAATAGTTGGAAGGAGTCTTTAAGAACGTCAGGACCAACCTCCTGCTCCATGCAGGAATCTAACTCAAAGTATATGGACCCAAGTATATAAAACCACTGTGGAAATTATCAGTTGCATGCTGAGTCACACACCTCAGTATTCCACAGATAATGTCTCCGGTGATTTCTTAAGATAATTCAGCACAGCACAGCAAAGATAGGCAAGAGGATTTTGGCTGATAAATCAAAAGAGGGGAAAGGGAAAGTAAGAGAAGGAAAACGAAGTCTGCATTTGCATTGGTTCTCTGATTGTGGAAGCACCTCTCCCTTATAAAATCATAATTGTTCATTTTGGTACTGGTAAAGGAAGGCTATGGCTGAAATAACTGGTATGGAGCAGAAGGGTGAAGGAAAAATGAATTATAGCCAAAATTTCTGACCCAGATTTCTAACTCGACCATAGTTGATATCACGGTATAACACATTATATGCTGATAATGAGGAAGGGATAATAGGATGGTGTCATGTTTATGGAAATAGCTGTAAGGATTGAAAGTGTATGCTTGTTCCTCGTGTAATAAAAATAAAATTAATTATTAAAAAAACACATTATATCCCTCTGCATATTCTGAATAATGAAGCTTGGAATTCACCACTTCCCTTTCCTACAGTACCTTCCTTTCTTCCTTCTACCACCTTTCTCTTGTACCCAACCCAAATAACTCACCGAAGCCACATTCACATAGTCATCATCAGATAGTGTGTCCAGCATATCGTAGACTGAAGTCTTCATCAGCTTCAGAGTTAGTCCACTCACACTGCCACTCCTGTAGAGGGACAGACAAGTACAATTACTTCTGGGGATAACCACAACCATCTTCCATTGCTTTCTCCTTTTGAGGACACTTTCCCCTTTTGGCTCAGATGAATGACAAATACAAAGCAACTGCAGGGCCCCCCCACAGACATTTCCAGTGCTGTTGCCTTCTGAGCGGCAGACAGAATCACACAGTGGATCACACCATTTGGCCAGAGCAAGGGAGCACCTGAGTACAGATGACTAAATAGGGAGAATACTCACACGTCCACGATGATCACCATGTCCTTGGGAGAGGAGGCCCCTTGAATGTACCTACAAAAATTAAAGATAGATAAGCAGAGCATGGAACAAGCTTCATGACGCCCCCCCCCCAAGCATCACAATCTGCCACTGTAGGACAAGGTCAACTTGACCCTTTGACAAGCTGAGGCAGACCATTCAAGGAAAAAGATCTTGGAGAACACAAAAGAGAAATAAGCCACCTGTTATTTTTGTTATTATCTTTCAAGGGAGCACTGCTTCATGAGTCGGTTTTAGGCAGAGTATTGTGCACAATAGGTTTAACAATTTTTACTAGGCAAATGTCTTTATGGTCTTCAGCCTACTTCCTGAGATAGTCTCAGAAGAGTCTACATCTCTTTGTGAGTGTAACATCACCTAGCTGATACATGATTTTTTTTGGATCTGTCGTCTTTTTTTTTTTTTAACCTCCCAAATGAATTCATGCTATGGAGTGGGGGCGAGGGGAGATTTTCCTTCTGGTGATTGGATGCTCAGCTCAATACAAAGCAATCCAAATCATGGAGATGATGGTGGAAACCTGATTATGTGAAGGCTAAAGGCTTTATACAGAGGGTATCATCAGTCTTTTGCCTAAATGTAGAGTAGAAGGGAAACTGTCTGTAGGCTTCCTCTCCTGCCTTGCAGGCTCCTTGTACCTCACTGGGTTGCAAGATAGGTTACTCCATGGGCCGTGCACAGGACAGCCTGCCAGGGAGGATGTTTATGTAATTCCTTATTTATTTATTTATTGGACTTATATACCGCCCATCTTCCCGGAGGAACTCTGGGCGGCTTCCAGTGGACGGACCAAACAGTGGTCGTCAGTACAAAATACAATAGGCAGATACAATAGACAATGAATACAATAACAATCAAACAACAAGTTAAAAACACTTCTGGCACCCCTGGCATTCTAGCGAAAAAGGCTCGATAGCCATATAGCTAACTTTCCAGAGTAAGCAGAGATGGCGAATGGCGGGAACAAAACAAAAAACAAAAACAAACAAACAAAAAAACCCTAACTAACTGCGTAAATTAAACTTGGTCACCAAAGGCCTCTAGAAAGAGCAAGGTTTTAAGAGCTCTATGAAAGGCCAGCAGGGACTCTGCAGAGCGCACATCACTTGGAAGGGTGTTCCACAACGAAGGGGCCGCCACCGAGAAGGCCCGATTACGGGTGATGGTTTTCCGGGCCTCTCTTGGGGTGGCGACCCGGAGCAAGTGCGCTTGCGACTTCCGGACCGGTCGGGACGAGATTGATCTCTGGGCGATCCGCTCCGCCAGGTAGTCCGGGCCCGAGCCATGGAGGGTTTTATAGACTAAAACCAGCACCTTGAATCTGATCCGGTGCGCAACGGGCAACCAATGCAAGCGAGCCAGGACTGGGGTGATGTGGTCATAGCGACGCACTCCAGCCACCAGCCTGGCTGCTGCATTATGTACCTGCTGCAAACGCCAGAGGAGAGTCAAGGGCAGCCCCATTTAAAGAGCGTTACAGTAGTCCAACCTCGAGATCACCAGTGCCTGCACTACTTATTGCTCCAACTTCAGCCAACAGGATACTAGTCAGAGTATCTAAACAAAGCAGGTCATTAATGTCTTAGACCAATCTCAAATGGAAAAATAATGGCTAGTCTTTCCCCTTCAGAAGATTATTATTTATTATCCCCAATTCATACTCAGGACTACCCTGTAAGGGTGTTCCAAGGCCAAGTGGGGACCAGAAGGGCCTCAGGACACAATGGTTAACACTCCGGTACTGCAGCTAAAACTCTGCTCATAACCTGGGGTTCAATCCCAGGTAATTGGCTCAAGGCTCACTCAGCCTTCCATCCTTCCAAGGATGGGGGGGGGGAGGCAATCTGTTGCCTGTACTATTAAATGGTAAACCACCCAAAGAGCGTTTGAAGCAATGTGGGGAGGTATAAAATTTTGCATGCTTTGCTCTTGCTTCTTCCTTATTTTCTTATTTTAACCAAAGCCTCCCAAGTCCCCCCCCCCCAATACTAGGCTATGCTGGCTCTTCTGGGACTATCTGCTTTTTTGCACAGGTTCTAGTACATTGCAGATCAAGATCCCTCAGGCAGATAGCCCAGCAATATTTTATTTATGAACTTAATCTAAGTAAAATGAAATTAAAAACAAAAAATGTACTATGGACATGAAGTACATACAATAAATGCATTCAATATTTTTGTGCATCATAGATTTACAGGAATAAAAAAAATCCATATCTGCAAGACAGTGTTATGAAATCAGTTACAAACAAAGTAATGTTTTAATAGTATGTGTTATGCTAAATTATAAACTTGCTATACTAACATAAAATATTGAAACAGTGAGGAAACATTAAAAAGTGTATTGCTTTGAAGTGCATCTTAAATTTTTAACAGAGAAATGAATTGTAGTTTACTTTGCTAAGACTCCTGTATGGATTTTGACTTTTCTTGACTTCAGTAGGTAAATTACAATGGAAACCAAATTTGCAAATATAGAATGAAGTTCATACATTTATATACAATGGAGTTTCACCCAGATTCTGCTATGGTCAAAGCCATGCAATTCTAGCAGTGAATTATAATAAATATTTTACCTTGGTCTTTGTGATAGAATATAGTTCCTCTTGACCATACCACTTCTATTTATTTATTTATTTATTTATTTATTTATTTATTTATTTATTTATTTATTTATTTATATGCTTCTCTTTCCCTGAACAACATTACAGTATTTAAAAGAAACAAAGCTAAAAGTCAAATGATAACATTATAACAACAATTAAACATAATTAAACAAATATTAGATTTAAGGAAAGGGGGGTCACATTTCTGAATGTTCCCTACGATTTATAAAAAAAATTCCAAATTGAAAGCTAGTGTGTAGGATAGCAGAGGGTAAAAAATGGTCCATAGGCCTCATGTGGCTTGTAGTATACCCTCCCAAAGTTGTCGAAAAAATGGCAAAATATGCCATATGCCCCAACAAATGCCACAGAGTTCAATTTACCATATACATCTCTCTCTCTCTCTCTCTCTCTCTCTCTCTCTCTCTCTCTCTCTCTCTCTCTCTCTCTCTCTCTCTCACTCACTCACTCACTCACTCTCTCTCTCTCTCTCTCACACACACACACACACACAGAGTCTGAAATAGCCTTTTATGGAAACCAAAAATAGCTACCCACCAATAGGTAACCACCAGACCAGTCACTCCTGGTTACTTTAAAAAAGTATATACTGTACATTACTGTATATTTCTTTTTTTGCTTGGAAAAAAACCCCCAAAGTGTACAGGAAATAATATTATAATAGCAAATCACACCTTCAAGGCTTTGAGAGAGAGGCATAATTTGTCATTTTTTTCAAAGTTATTTTGTTGCAAGGGGTTGGAGTTCAAGCGTTAGGCTTCCAAATTTGGTGGCCCTGGAACCTCAGAAACCACCCCCGTGAGGCTGCAAAGAGCCTAGACTCCTTCATGATGCCACATTACTTTTCTTTTTCAAGGCACTTTCAGCATTGGCCAAGACTACTGAGCAGATGGCTAAGCTAACTGAGGCTGGGCTGAATCCCAACACAGTGCAGAGATGTTGGAAATGATATAGGGCTGCCCTGATTATGGCCCACCTTTATACCAGCACAGTGGCTGTCGATCCAAGCTGTGAAAGGTTTAGATCTTGTGTAATTCAGCTTTTCCCTTCTAGTCTTCCATGTTCTACCCAATTTTTGGCTATTCCATTAAATGATTTCGGCCAGCACAGCAGCTGTACCAACAGATCAGGCTTGTGCTCTTCTACCCATCCAAATCTACAATGAGTGGGACATTACAGCCTGCACATGTCCATGTTTGGCTTCTTTGTCTAGGATCTTGGTACCTTGGACAGAGATCTAAATCTTCTATTAAGAAGTGTCAAAGGTTTTCTCCTCAGTGGGTAAGATTATAAGAGTTACCACTAGAGATAGGCACGAAATGAAGAATTTTTCGTTTCCATTTCCGTTTTTTTGTTTTGTTACGTAACGAAATGACAAATGAATTTTGTCTCTAAAATGAAACGAAACGAACAGAAACACCGGAAATTTTGTCGTGCGTTTCATTTCCATTACTGCAATATGAGTGAATTGCTTAAAATCCTAAAAAAAAAATCACAAAAAATGAAATAAATGGTAACGAAATGGTAACGAAACGAATGAAAACGAGAACAATTTTTTTGCAAAAATTCACGAAAAACGGAAACGAACCGAAACGGACGCTCCAAATGACAAACGACAAACGAAATGCCATTTTTTTTATTCGTGCCCATCTCTAGTTACCACACTTTTCCCAGGACTTTTTCTTTTTAAATTGTGGATAATATAGTTTCCCCAGGTGCTGCTGCTGCTGCTACAACAAAAGAACAACAAACAAAGAAGCCACCAAAACCAAACAAAAGCCTAAAACTATCTCTAGGTTGTTTTGAGGCTATAAACATTACAATTTTTTTCTCTCCAACACAGTGTTTTCACGTATCAAGATGCTTTTTCACTTGAAATGAGAGTGTTTTTGAGTATTCATTACATCCTTCTAGGAGGCTACAGAAAGTGTTCAGGGATTTCAGAAAAAGCAGGGTCGACGGCAGTATGGGGAACTTTTTGTTTTGTTTACAGTAGACCAATCAGCCCCATAGTGTCTCCACAATGGGTCCACAAGGGAGAAGTTGATCTAGATCAGGCTTGTCCAAACTTCGGCCCTCCTGATGTTTTGGACCACAACTCCCAAAATTCTAAGCTTAGATTGCCCATGACAAAGGACTCTGGAAGTTGTGGTCCAAAACATCTGGAGGGTCAAAGTTTGGACATACCTGATCTAGATATTGCCATTAGGAGCCTTGTCATGCGAGTACTTTCAGTGCAATGTGAGGATGCAAGCAAGCAAGGGTTAAAGCACTCTCTTGTCAGTTTCCGAGAAATTTATGCAGGCTACACATTGCCTGCCCACCCAGCAATCTGGGTACTCATTTTGAGTACCCAGCCGACTCCCTTGAAGTGAACTCCAGGTTCTGAACAGAGTTTTGGCTGCAGTACAACAGCTTAACCTCTGCACCAGGATGCCAGGAGGAAGGGCAAAATAGGCGGGGAGACTGTTCTCTTAATCAGTAGAGCAGTAGTCACTCCCTAACTTAAAAATGTGTACAAATAAATCAAGAAGGACTAATTTTCTTGCCTCCTTATGAATAGCTCAGGATGCTGGTGGTTAGATAAGGGTAATCCAGAAACAGCTTATCCAGTGAATTCCAGTTTCCTCATTCAAGTTATCCCACTTCAGACCCTGCCACTGGCTAGGAGAAAAAGCTACACAGGCTGCACAGGCAGGGTGTCTCCCCTGCATTGCAGAGAGAAGCTTCCGGAAAGGAGAACAGCTTGGCCTTAATCACTGGCCAGATTCAGGACCAGTAGCGGAATCCAGACTTGTATGAAGAAGCCCCAGAATTTTCTGAGTAGCAAGGACTGAGACATCATCTGCCTTTCCAATAGTATTTCTGATCTCTCTGGGCTTAGGTATAATCCTCACAGTAGCTGTGAGAAAAATTGATTTTTCCACAGTGTATTTTGAAAAGCTAGTTGTAGTCTGAAGTCTATGAAGTAATCAAGTCTTCAATGAGCATTTAAGAAGCATTAGCTTGACAAAACGCCTGCTCTATATTTGTTGTTGTGGGCAAATCCAGCTATCTGTATTTTCAAACGCTCCTTGTGGGGAGTGCTACGGATAGTGTTAAAATGAGTACCTGCACTTTTAAATTTAGGGAACTCCCTTCCATTCTTTCTGCTGAGAAGCAACACTCTTTTCCGCTTTCCTCACAAACTTTTTTTTATTTCTTGTGTCACATCTTTAGGTTGTAAACCTGAGGGAAAAAAACTAGTTTTTGCAAGCTGTGAGGGTAAAAATTCTTATTAACCAATGTTTACTGAATAAATATTAATTAAAGGATTTAGGAAAAGAAAAATGCAGAAAAAAATATATTGCAGCCTACTTAATCTTAATACAACACGCTTCTTAACCCATGTCTCAGCATGCTACTATAAAGCATAGCCACCTTAGTTGTGTGAAGAGGGGATGAATCCTCTGTAGAGGGATGAAAATGGAGACACAAGAAACCAAAGATGGACAGTATTAAGTGTCTGCTACAAGAGTGGAGATATTTTGCACATTTGAGGGGAAGCAGTCAGTTGGGTGCCATCCGGAGGATCTCCAGATCCAAAGTGTTTACAATATTGCAATATTTATCATCTTCTTTAGCCCTTAGGGATAGCTTTTGGAAGCACGTGACTGAGGAGAGATCCATACCCAAATACCTATTACAGATTCAGGCAAAGCTTAAATCCTACACATTTGTGTTAGGTTCAACTACACACAGAAAGAAAAATGCATTTCTTGCTATCACCATGTTTTAGGCGTGCAAGCTCCGAGCAATCAGATTTCCAAAAGTAGTTTATGGAAACTCCTAAAGACTTAATCACATGCTAAATGTACTGAGAGTTTGTACACAGCAGATTACAGCAGAAAAACCAAACAGATCACAAATGGTATTCTTCTTTGTGTGTGCCAGTAGCTGAAAATAATGTTCACATAGTCCTGGTGAAATATTTAAAAATGTTTCTTGTATAACACACATAGCATATAGAAAAAACTAACAGTGCTAGAAACATTTTGTTTGGTACAGATTTGTGCTTGACAGACTTATAATAGTTTCACGTTATATTCTTAACAAACGTGTGTGTGTTGCGTTGTTTCAGTCGTGACCGACTCTTCGTGACCCCATAGTAACAGACTATCAGACTCGTAACAGACACTAGTTATCCTACTGCACAGAAAACTAACTGAATAATCACTGTCTCTTGTTTTTTAAACCTACCTGGCAGTTAACCGACTTAACACCTGTTGGTGAATGTCAGACATAATCTGACCCATTACATTTAATATATAAACCACACAACAAACATTCTTGTATACATATACATACATGCTGAGTTGCACATTTCAACAATGCACAACAAACCTAGATAGTTTGAACCAACATAGAGAGGTAAAGAAAGCTGATGTTATGGAAAACAGGCTTCCCTCCCTCAAAGGAACTCTGCTTCTAGTATCATGCTAATGGTCTGATTGTCTCTTTTGAGATACTTATGTCACAACCATTCATCGGGCAAGTGAAACCAGAATCAGGTGCCAGTATATGTTATGCTGTTTTTGACTAGGGATGCCCAGTTTGTGACCCAAACAAGGAAATGCAGTTCATTTGTAATACTGTATACAGTGCTGCCCCGACTTAAGAGCAATTCTGTTGGCATTTTAACTGCTGTCTTACAAATTTTAGATATGGTCTGCTCGACTTACAAATATTTTTTTATTTTTTAACTTATTTTTTCAATTTTTTTAGATAGGTATCCCGACTTCAGAGTAGTTTGACTTAAAAGCATGCATTCGGAACAGATTAAATTCATAAATTGAGGTACCACTGTATTAGGATTCCCCCCCCCCTTTCTTAGCATTAGATCATGGGGAGACACCGACAAATATGGGGACAGTGGAATCATGGATGTGTTAAAAATCCTTTGTATGGTAAAGGCTGGAGAGGACCAAGCAGCTTTAAGAGGATGTTATGAAACATTGTCAACCAGAGGTACGAATATCCAGAGCAATGCATGGCCAAAGTTATTAGTGTACAGCATTCAATAATGCTGAGGTGAGTGGATCCTGTTATATTAAATTTTGAATAGTTACACACTCTGATGCAGAACGTATATCACATTATGCCTTATAATGTGATAAAGCAAACAAAAGACAAGAAGCCAGAGGGCAGTGACAGGTTGCCTTGAAGGACAATCAAGAGATGTAGGAAGACACTGCGAAGTGATAGTGACCTGCCACTCAGCATCATGTCAGCTTAATGAGCTCTAAATGCTAAACTCTTCCAACATTACAACCCCCGTTCAAAGCAGCAATGATTGTGCTGACACATGCATATGTATTAAGATTCTATTTATCCACCTTCTCCCACCCATGTTTTCAATGGTAATACGTACCTGATTTGGATATTTTTAGCTCTGGGTAACAAGAAAACCACTTTCCCCTTTGTAAAGCCACTTTTATTGCTAATAGATAGTGGCCACTTAAAATACAGCTGCATGTTATGTTTTCCTCATTTGTTATGTTACATGAAAAGCTGAGGACAGTAAATGCAATGTGTGCATACACTCATGGGACTATGTGAGGGAGTACTAGGCTACCAGGGAATCCTGGATTCAACTCTTTATTCAGTCTTGACATCAAGTCTACTCCTGTCTCACACAGCTTGTTGGCCCACTGGCATCTGATATTTGGCTTAGATCTGCAAGTGGCCAAACAGACCTTCTTCTATGAGAAGTCCAGAAGCATGACATAGGGTCACTGGCCCGCTTTTATAGTAGTTCCCCACCAATGGTGCTCTGGAGTCTACCTCAGATCATGAAGGCAACTTACAACCATCATGAGCAGTAGCCATCAATACTTTCATCTGCATGATTTTCCTTTGTAAAACTGTCTAATTGTAAGTCATCAACCTATATATCACAGGGTATGTATGTATGTATGTATGTATGTATGTATGTATGTATGTATGTATGTATGTATGTATGTATGTATGTATGTATGTATGTATGTGACTTATATACCACCCCATTAGTTCATGCACTATTCTGGGGTTAAAACAAATAATATTTTAAATAACCAATTAGCAAATATACAAGTGAGGCATGGAATGTGAGGCAAAACAAGCAACTGTCGAACAGGAGAAAGTGGAGGAAGCCTAGAAAAGGCATCTCTACAGAGCGGTGTTTTTAAGCACCTTTTAAATATAGGGAGGAAGGGAGTCAAGTGCAGCTCCACTTGCAGCTGGCTCCACAGCACTGGTGCTACAGTAACCCCCCCATCTTTCACGGGGGTTAGGGACCGACCCAACCCGCGATCATTGAAGATCTGCGATATCCGGATGCAGGTCAGGCCAGGCTTGGAGGATTGATGTTTAAATTGTCTTTAAGCAACAAAGCCAGCTTCTATAACATCTGGAAACCCAAGGATGCAAAAATACTTGGGCACAAGGCATTGGAGAAGGCCAGCCAGTACCAACCGCTTCCCTACAGAATGTCTCCAGATGCTACAAACTGTATGCCCTGACATTTGCCCCAAATAACACCATAAGACCATGACTCTCTTGAGTCTCATTTAAAGGGCTGCTCCAGTTTCCACACACGTCCCAGCCTGTCTGGCACATTCTCTTTCTGTTGAATCCTGTAACATCTTCCCCAGCATAACCACTTCCTCCAGGGAAAGAAACAGTGAATGTGTGCAAATTCACTGGAGTGGGGTGACAATCAGGGACACTGGCTGCAGGGGACACATTTTTCCTTTTGATGCTCGAAAGTAACTGACAACCCCAGAATGGATTTTTTAAAGCTCTTTCACACTCTCTGGTTCGCTCTCACGCGCAGCTCATCCCTCTTTTTACAGCTTCTCATTTTTATGTGACAGGAGACCCCCTCTGGAAAGTTGCTCATGGACCGAGAAGCAGACAGCCATCCTGCTTCCCTGCTAAGCCAAGTTAACCGCCCCCCCCCGCCCCATTACAGCACTCCATGGTAAGAGTGCAAGAATGCATAAACAAACCATTTAGTCATTGTTGCAGAAATAGCACAGTCAGCTACACACAACACACACACAAGCCAATAGGTACAGACAAGAAACCCCCTCCCCCCCCCAACATTCTAACGTGCTATGAATCAAACTGAAGTATGGCCATGAGATGGGGATTCAACAGCCGGCAGTTTCTTAAATGGTCCTATAAGCTAAATTTACGAAAATGTTATGGTCCCCCCCCTCTTTTTCTTTTCTTTTTAGGTAGCAGAGTGCACTAGCCGTGGTCAAAAGTCACCTCCCCTGTCCCTGCACTGAGGAACAGAGGAATTGTTTTATTTGCTAATATCCAAAACAGCCGGTGTAGACTTGCTCTCAGTCTAACCAACAACTGAGCTAGCAGGAGTGCATAAGAGGAGGGTTAAGGAAAGGAAAGCCTCTATTTAACTTTGGGTTTTTTTTTTTTTTAATCACCATGGCATTAAATTATAGGGAAAACCTGAGACAGTCCTGGTTTGATGTTTCCTCCCAAGCCTGTACCACCTCTACACAAAGCTTGATCCCTCCCTTGAAAGAAGCTAGAGGAGGAAAAAAAATTGATGCTGTTGGCTGGTTCAAACAGGATTGGTCCCAGCATGAATTAATTAGCGCTTAATTGCTGTCAATTAGTCAGCATTACTGGGAATTGCTTGTAAATGGACAGCCTTTGATTGCTAATCCCAATTACTAATGTTATCTAATTGGGAGTGATTATATTTTCTTTAGTGGTGACGGTGGGCATTATTTGTAGTAAAGAAACACACTGTTCCTTCTCTGTCTATAAGGGGAACAGAGCTCCTCCCCTGCATGTCTGATGCCTTTGTTCACTTCTGGGATTAGAATGCAGTTGTCACTGCCCTTGCTGAAGGCTATTGGAACCACAGCACTCAACCCTACTTGGAATATTCAATGTAGTTCACAAATAAAACCATCTCTAAAATCAAATGCTACCTGCGATGTCTGCCTTGTGGGAGAACAGAACTCTCTTCGTTCTACCACACAGACAAGGTACCAGTAATACAGTGTGTGTGTGTGTGTGTCTATCTATCTATCTATCTATCTATCTATCTATCTATCTATCTATCTATCTATCTATCTATCTATCTATCTATCTATCTACCTTTATTTTATTGGATCCTTCGATTTATTGTTATGATTTTTAGTTTTCTTTTATTTTGATCTGTATTCTATTAGCCGTCCAGAGTTCCAATCCGGAAGATGGGCAGGATATAAGTATAACAAATAAATAAAGAAATAAATAATAAAGAAATAATAAATAAATATATCTAAGAGTGTGCTGTATTTAGCGTATGATCACCTTTCCCACACATTCTTCCATCTAGAGGAGGCCCCCATGTATAAGACAACCTCTACTTTTCCAACCCAAAATTACAGTTCTGCAACTGCACAGTTCTCTCCTCTGCTTACTTCCATGTATACGAAAACACTCAATTTTTAGTCTAACAATTTTAGACATGGAAAAATGCTGTCCATATTTTGGTACTATCTGCACCCAAATTAGAATCTAGTTGAATATGCAGTTTCTCTCTAAAGCCAAACATAAAGCCATTTCATACAGAAGGCAGCAAATTTTGTCCTGGCAGTTCTGCTGTGAGCTAATTCTGCTAAGAGGCAGCTCTTGCTACACAAATTTATCTAATGGTCTACACAAGGGCCATGTTAGATGTGCTGTCGAGTTCTGTGTCTCTTTCCAGTGTTTAGAAATAAAAAAACCACCTTGCATGATTGTTATCTGAAGTGGCAAGAGTGGCAGAGAGAAGCTGTTCTATTCCCACGTCTGTGGTTTCTTTGCAAAATCTTTCCCTCCTGTCTTTCCTTCTAAAGTTGGTCAAGCTGAACCTGAGAATTACTGCTAACAAACAGAAAGCAGGGGAAGGTTAAACCCCCTTCCTCTCTTAATGGGAGGCTTCCAAGGCTATTTTCAATTTTGAAAAGCTGTCAGGTAAAAGAAGCTCCATGTCACATCCTACTTGGTCCCCAGTCTATTCAGATTAATGTAACCCTGTAGGTTGCATTATTACCCACAGAACTGAACACTCATCGGAATTTTGTAGTAGCAATTATTGTCTGCTCTAGATTTAATTTGCCACTCAGGAGAGGGGGAGAGGTTGAGAGGCATAAAAGTTGAAAGACACACACACACACACGCGCACACACACACACACACACACACACACGCACACACACACACACACACACACGCACACACACATCCAGGCCTTTGTAGAAACAGGAAAGGTACCTGTGTTCGCTCCTCGAACACCATCCAAGATAAGAAGTCCCAATTCTGACTCAGTTTACACAAAAGACCTTTAGCTACTGAAAGAGCATGATCAAGATAGGAAACTTAATCTAAGGTGTAATCTGCCAGTTCTACTAATTCCGTGCTCTTTCTTTTAAAAAATAAAATAAAATAAATAACTGAAAGGAGGAAGGAGCCTAAAAGGGAAGATGAAAGAATGAGGGAAAACTCCAAAGAAAGGAGAAGCTAGAAAGGGGCAGGGGGAGAACATTGGGGACTCAAATGCAAAGTAGTTTAAAGCTGGGTTGTCTATCTGAAATGAGTGAAGACATTTGCTGGCTTATTTTTCATGGTGTTGGGAAATGGAGTAATGAAAAACTTTTCAGAAATCCACAGAGATGTCCAGAGGGATCCAGTTATAAGCTATAAGAGCCCTTCACTTTTCTTTGTCAGTGATTTCCAACAACAAACTGACAAACAAACAAACAAACAAACAAAAGCTTCAGCATGATTATGCACCACTGTTGTTCACTTTGAATAAAGGCCTTAATATCATAATGGCATACAAGCCCTGCCAGCATTCTCTGTCTGTAACAATTTGCATTTGAGCAAGGCTAATAATTAACTTGGAACAATCGTCAACAATTAACCAGAATGGCGGGGTCATTAATTCTCTGCCAAGATCATTCCGACTGCTTACTGCCACTGCTCAGTGTTGTTTGTCAAGAAGGAGGCAGTGTAGCACAGCTTGAAGTACAACTGCCCATTTGGTCAGCTAGCATTTCAGAAGGAAAGACAATTGGGACAACCATATTTTTGAATATCTTGTTGGTACCATATATATTTTTATACTCATTCACATCCCATTTTTGTGCAAACACCACTTTGTTCACCACAAACAAATGTCATCTATTTCTTTTAGTTACAGCCATTTTCTGCTTTGGGGCTGTGACGAACAGGGTTGCTTATGAATATGTAATGTTATCTATGAATATTTATGTGTGTGTTTAGAGTAGCCAATCAGTGAATCATTGGTGTAGCCATAGTATATAAATGTATAGAAACCTGTGGTAAGAGAGAGAGAGAAGCCAGAGAGTCCTAAAACAGTTAAGATCTAAGATAATGATTTAAAAAGTCAGTCAGGAGTAAAATCTTGAGGCTGATCAAGGTTCTGGGACAGAGCTTTATAAAATATACACAAGAGTAACTGTGTGAATAAATAAGAAGTATTATCAACTACTTGTTCCTAAAGCATATAAGTGAATTGGTCATCGCTATTACAATAACATTCAGTATCCAACTGTAAACCAATAAACATTACAAGTTTTATTTGAAACTATAAACACGGGCATCCGACTCTGTTATTAATAAAAATAAAGGTATCCAGGAAACTGATGGTGGCAGTCAGAATAGTAGAAGTGTGGGTGGTGTACGTCACAAGGGCATTGTTGAAATTTTGAGAAAGTACCATTAATGCTTTGACAAAATGGCTGCCACACAGAGAGCTACCCATTCAAAAGGTTCTATGTTGGTCATAGCTATCCCAAACACTAACTAATAGGATTGACTGGTGAAGCTAAATTAAGAGTACATCATCTAATATTTTGCGTACAAGATAGAGGTGATTTCTGATTTCTCAACCCACCAGGCCACTGGTTTAAACCTACAGATTTCTTTCAGTATCACCCTCCACAATCTCTCCCTTTCTCACAAACACATGGAAAGACCCACATTCATTCTTTCTGAAACCTCCCCCCCTCCCGCCCCAACAACACCATCAGCCGAAAGTTCAGATAAAAGAGGCACATCTACATTGGAGCTTTACAATAAATGAGTGCTGCATTTGTGTGACTTTCTATTGATCTGCTAGCATGAATGTAAGAACAGAATAACAGCCTGTGGGTCAGAAAAAAGGCACAAAAAGTCTGGTATCCAGTGTTCCCAATGTGGCCGCTGAGAGATCTCTGAGTAGCATCCAAGCAAGACATGAATCTTCTTCTTCTTCAAGTGCCATGTCCTCGTAGAATGTTGGCGATCAGTAGCCTGAACTGGTTTCTATCGAAAGCTATTCTAAACAGGACAGCTGTGTTCATGAGTGCCACAGGACATGAATGCCACAACCCTTTCCTGTTGTTGAAAGCTCGGAACCCAGGATCCACAGAGGTATGCTGTCTTTGAACCTAGTGGGAGCTTAATGAAGAACAGCTGTTGCTTGATCTTTAAGCAGATTGCGGAAATTAATGCTCAACAAGTCGTGAGGTTACCTTTTGTAACATATGATTATTTGGTTGATAGTGTTAATGAGTGTTACCACTCCTAAAAAGAATGCAATGACTTGTAATGCCATTGCCAATGTTAACTCTTAACTCTTTTAAAAAAAATTCAAAGCACTCAACACAATAGGATATTTAAAATGCATAATGTACATAAATGTAACAGAAGCAATAAAAACAACATTATTAACCATATGGTGATAGACAATGACAATATTCTTGAAAGCTGTGACTTTATACAAAGTGAAAGATGCTCCTTATATATGCCTGTGATCTTTGGCTGATGGATTCAAGATGGTGATCTGACAAGGTTAATTTCCATTCACTTTCCATTCCCCTAGGCCCAGACCTTCTAAAGGGTAGTCTGGAAGTCATTCTAGGAACAACCGTTTTTACTTGGCCTTTCTCTTGAGGGTCTAAATGCAGGGAGGCTCAATGATTGTGGAAATATACACTGAAAGCTCCAGTGACTGACAAAGAACAAAACAAAGCTTCCCTGGGGAGGTGCAGAAGAACCAGAGGCTGTGCCCTCCCAAGTCTTCTCTCCCAGAGGCCTTTGCTTTCAGCTGCACCGCCCTGTCCCCGCATTAATGCGCTTACAGAATGGGAAAGATCAGACATGCAGAGCACAGCAGAGAGAGCCTTATCTGTCCTGCAGGCAGCCCTGTGGTGGCTGTGCTTTGTCTATCATAAGATAAGCAGGGAACCTGAAGTTTAAAGGACAGACTTGAAAGAGCGGCTGCTAATTATGCAAATGAAGGCTATTTTTACAGGAAGGAAGGAAGAAAACCATCTCTGACTCAGATATTTCTTCCCTGTTTTGCCCAGCCAGGGCTTCTCAACCCCCCACCTTCTATTGCGGCATGGCAGGTAAATCCTTGTTTGAACAAGCAATGCAGCTTGTTGGGTGAAAGAAGATGCTGGTAACAAAAGGAATGTCACTCACCCCAAGGGGAGAAAAACAGAGAGAGAGAGAGAGACCTGTCCTAGAAAAACAGAGAAAAATGAAGTGTGACAAGAAAGGTGTTTTACCTACAACCTAAAAGTAATGCATAACCAAGTAAAGGCAGCATCGTTTATAAAATTTGTGCAGTGTAAACACACACACACACACACACACACACACACACACACACACACACACA
>JAHTLZ010000015.1:47971624-47992054 GCA_023846285.1 Phrynocephalus versicolor | reverse complement strand
ATCATCATCATCATCATCATCATCATCATCATCATCATCATCATCATCATCATCATCATCATCACTGGAGAACTGGAGAGCTGAAAGGGAGCCTATGGATCATGAAGTCTAGCTCTTATCAAGGGGGCATAGTGAGGAATTGAACTGCCAACCTTTGGCGCCACAGCCAGATGCTAAATCAGTGACCTATCTAGTAGAGATGCAAGGCAATGTGAAGAAAACAACAGCTGTAGTCAGAGAGCCTACAAGGACAAGCTGTTAGGGAGGAGGGGTAGTTTCTATGTGATTGTTATTATAAATAATTGAATGGACCCATATAGCTAAGAAACAGGTTAAGATTTAGTGTTTAGCTTTTAAAAACCAAAATGGCAGTCCTTTAATTCATTCATCAATACCTTTGCTTTCATTCCCCCTGAATTATACCCATTTGCTTTATCTGGCAAAACAGTGCGCTCCCAGACACATTTGGTGGGGTCACTATGAGATACAGGAAGCTGGACTAGATGGGCCTTTTGCCTGATCCAGCATGGCTCTTCTTATGTTCTTATAATTAAATGATAGTAATTGAAATAGATATACATTGTGGTATAATACATAGAGTGATGGATTGGAACTCTGGGGACCAGGGTTCAAATTCCTGCTTAGCCATGGAATTGCATTAGGGTTATGGAATTGGTAGAAACCACTCCATAAACATCTCATTTGCCTTGATCACTCTGTTAGGGCTTGACAGCACACAGAAACTATCAAAATGAATGTGTTTGAAACTATACTAACTCTGTGCCATGTTTCCATGAATTTGTTTAATGACGTAACCAAAAATGCATGAAAAATTGGGCCTTGCTGAACTTTTCTTCTGTCCTCTGAAACAATTACTTTTTTGTTAGAGTATGCAGATCAATAGTCTCAGAATGTGGTATGTCAATCACCCTGATCTGGCTTACTATTGGTCTGTCTGTGCTAACATTCTTTTATGCCCCTCCTTTCTGAAAGGTCTGACGGTTAAACAGACAGGAAAATGACAGTTTTAATTTCTCCTCGTGGCTGTTGAAATAGAGAGTCTTACTTTCATACATACCATCCAGCTTTAGGGGATGGTGCAATAATTATAGGGACATTCCTCAATACAGACTGTTTAATGTGGAATACTTGTTTTCTATTTAAAGTTTAATAAACATTTTTTGACTTTAATATAACTCATTATTTGCTCTGTGGGGGGGGGGGGTAATTGGACCAAGCAATAGTAATACCTCTAATATGGTAACAATGTTAGATGGTTCTTTGCTTATGATCTGATTACTCTTACAGTGCTGAGCTGACAGAGACACTGATATTAAGTGCCAAGCAGTTGAACTAAAGTACTCCTGAGGTAAAGAGAAAGAAGATAAGGTTTATCTTGATCAATTTTCAACTGAAGTGAAAATGTCTGAGGTAAAATATTCCATGCCAAAGTTCCAGCCTATTAATTTTGAATACTGGTTGTCTTGTCTGGAAAATTGGTGTGAAATTCAGGGTGTGCTAGAGGTTTTAACAGAAGATGTACCTGAAAGAGCACATGAACAATACAAAGATTGGAAATTGAAGAATGCAAAAGCAAAGGGTCTCATAATTTAGTCTTTAACAGAATATTAAAAGGTAAAGGTTCTCCCTGCACATGTGTTCTAGTCGTGTCCAACTCTAGGGGCAGTGCTCACCTCCGTATTCAAGCCGGAAGAGCCAGTGTTGTGCAAGTCCATGGCCATGTGGCCGGCATGGCTGCAAGGAAACACTCTTTTACCTTCCCGCTTTTTACAGCGGTACCTATTTATCTACTTGCATTTACATGCTTTTGAACTGCTTGGTTGGCAGGAGCTGGGGTTATCAGTGGGAGCTCGCTCCGCTGCGTGGCACCCGGGATTTGAACCGCCGAGCTGCTGACTTTGCAGTCAACAGTTTTCGGAGCCTTAGTCCACTGAGCCACCACGCCCCATCCAGAATACAGATTGGTGCAAATTAGACATGAGACAACAGCCAAGGGAGTGCTTACCAAATTAAACTCACTGTATCAAAGTGATCAAGGACAAAGTATTGTAAATTTATTAAAGCAAGTTACACAATCTAAATGACATGAAAAATCAGAAACATTAGATCAATATATTCTGAGAATGCAAACCATATTTGAAAGATTGGCTGGAGCAGGTGAAGCCTTAAATAAAAGGATGCAAGTCATCCTAATTCTTAATTCAATGCCTCCAGAATTTGATTCTTTTCCTGGATCATATACAAGGCATGAAGAAGGATTGGATAGTTCCCTGCTTACAAGAAGAATATATTAGACAACAGAACTCAAGTTATCAAACGGGTTCTGCTGCTTTTAAAGTTGATAGTTTTTCCAGATAGTCAAAACCAAATGACAGCTAGAAAGAAACAAAGAAAACTGAAAAAATTATAAAAAGTTTTTAATTTAAAATTTTTGTAAAAAGAAAGGACATTTTGCTAAAGAATATAAAAGCAAAGCAAGAAGGGAGAATCCTAATAAAAAGGAAAATAGCAATGCACATGTACAGTCTTAGTACTGATCATCTAAAATCTAGCTTCTATCTTGATACAGGAGCTAATATGCATCTAATTAAAGATGTTTATTTGTTCACTGAATTAAAGACAAATCCATTGAAAAATATAGTATGTGCTAGTGGCAATGTATTAGAAGTACAAGGAGATGGTAATGTTTTGTTGAGATGCAAAAATGAAAAAGGATTTAAAAATCTTACTGAAGAGAAAGCATTGTATGTTCCACAACTTACAGCAAATCTGTTAAGTGCATCTAAACTAGTAAATAAGAACTTTAAAGTAAAATTTGACAAAGTAGGTTGCACTGTCTGACTTGGAAATGTGACTTATCTCATTGGAGTCCAGAGAAATGGATTATTTGAATTAAATTGTGAGAAACCACATGGAGTCTTTATGGCTCACACGAGAAAGGAAGACAACAGTGCAGTCATGAGGCATAGGAGATTTGGACATAGGCAAATGGATGCAATTCTGAATCCAGATATGAAATTTGTGTGAAAGTAAATGCAACCAGGCCATATTTTCCCAAGAAAAGTAAACCAGAAGTACAAAGCCACTACAGCTAATTCATATGGATTTGTGTGGACCCCATCCATCCTCAGCAGGAGGACAAAAGTACATCATTACATTCCTTGATGATTTTTCAAGGCACTGTATAATTAATATAATTAAAGAAAAATCTGAAACCTTCAACGCAAATAGAAGAAATGGTAAAGAACAAATTTAACGGGAAGCCTCAGGTTGTGAGCTCAGACAATGCGGGAGAACATATTTCACAGCAAATGAAAAATTACTTCAAAGAACACGGAATTCAGCATCAGTTTTCAGTGCCGTACACAGTGGAGCAGAATGGCACTGCAGAAAGAAAGAACAGATCAGTTATGGAAATGGTCAGGCGTATGCTCATTGAAGCAAAACTACCTAACAAATACCGGGCAGATGCCGCATTGATAGCAGTTTATCTGCAGAACAGACTGCCAACCAAAGCAGTCAACAAAACACCATTTGAAGTGTGGCATCAATGCAAACCAAGTGTTAAATATCTGGGAGTGTTTGGATGCAAAGCATTTGCACACATACCCAAAGAGAAAAGGTCCAAACTAGATGGCAGAGCTAAAGAAGGAGTTTTACTTGGCTATGCACCAGGATGCAAGGGATACAAGAACCTATATCCAGAAACAGGAAGAGTTGACATTTGCAGAGTGGTGTACTTTGATGAAAGAGAGTTCAATGCTTGTAGCAAAAGGTTATTCACAAGTATAATTATGTCTATGATGAAACTTTTCCTCCAGTTGCCAAGCATACAACAATTAGGGTACTTCTAAGTCTAGCTGCTTCCAAGAAACTGCATGTTGAACATTTAGATGTGAAAACTGCATTTTTGAATGGAGAAATTGAGGAGGAATTATATATGCAACAACCTCCTGAATTGACAGATCCCAAGAAGAATGATCTAGTGTGTAAACTTCAGAAGGGGATCTATGGTTTGAAACAAGCTGCAAGTGCTTGGAATAAAAAACTTAAAATGTTATTAAATCAAGGACTTATCAAAAGCAAAGTAGATCCCTGTCTCTACACAAGAAACAAAGAAGACAGACTTGTGTACATCCTAATGCATGTGGATGATCTGATGGTTTGTTATGAAGATCAGAGAGACATCAAGAAGATCGTTTCCAATCTCAACAAAGAAGTGGAAATAAAGCAACTTGGACAAGTCAGCTATTATTTGGGAATACAACTAGACAGAGAAGAAGATGGAAGTTTTCTTCTGAGTCAAAAGCAAATGATTCTAGACTTGGTTGAGAATCTCAGAATGCAGGATGCTAATCCTGTACATACTTTTATTTATTTATTTATTTATTTTTGCATTTATATCCCGCTTATCTTCAAACGAACTCTAAGCGGCTTACAAGGGCTATGTTAGCCATACAAGTACAAGGATAAACAAATAAAATTACAACAATAAATTTAAGAACAGTAAAACCTAGTGGCACCTCATCAACTAAAGCGTATGATGGCGGAGAAGAGAAAAGGAAAAAAAATAAAAAACAAAACAAAAAAAAAACTAAGAATAAGAATCGCCAAAGGCCTCTTGGAAAAGGTAGGTTTTTAAAGCCTTCCGGAAGGCCAGCAGGGACTCTGCAGAGCGCACTTCGGTAGGGATGGAATTCCAAAGGCTAGGGGCCGCCACCGAGAATGCCTGGGTCCGAATACTTGTCTTCCGGGCTTCTCGGACAGTGGCGACCCGCAGCGAGTGCGCTCGCGCCTGCCGAACGGGACGGGCCGAGGTGGATCGCTGAGCGATACGCTCTGCCAGGTAGTCCGGTCCCAAGCTATGGAGGGTTTTATAAACTAAAACCAGGACCTTGAATCTAATCCGGGCTGCAACAGGCAACCAATGCAGGCGGGCCAGGACTGGTGTGATGTGTTCATGACGACACACACCAGCCACCATCCTAGCCGCCGCATTCTGTACCCGCTGCAGACGCCGGAGAAGAGTCAAGGGCAACCCCATGTAGAGGGCGTTACAGTAGTCCAGCCTCGAGATCACCAGTGCTTGGACCACTGTTCTCAGAGAGCTCGCGTCCAGGTACGGATCTGGGCGATCCGACGGAGATGGTAATAGGCAGACCTGGTCACTGACGCCACCTGGGACTCCATGGTAAGCGCCGGGTCCAGGAACACACCCAGATTCCGCACCCTATCCGCGAGCTGGAGGGAGACTCCCCCCAGGCAGGGGAGAGGGCCACTGTACCCCGACGACGAGCTTATTTTTATTATTATTATTTATTATTATTATTATTATATTTATTATTATTATTATTATGAAAACTTGTTTTCATAAACAGAAAGAACTGACTGAACTCTTGCCCAACAACCATGGATACAGAGAAGTTATAGGAAAACTGTTATATCTGGCTACAACGACAAGACCAGATATTGTGGCGGCAGTGGGCGTTCTTTGTCGAAGGACTAGTTCACCTACCCAAAGAGACTGGAATGGGAGTAAGAGGGTGGTGAAATATTTAAAGTGTACTGCACAATTTAATCTTAAATTACCATCAACAGAAAATCTTATACTAGTGGGGTTTACTGATGCAGATTGGGCAGAAGACATATCTGATTGTAAATCAACTAGTAGATATATATTTTTCTATGGGGGTGGTCCTATAAACTGAATTAGCTGCAAGTAGGGTAGTATAGCTTGCTCATCTACAGAGACAGAGTACATATCGGCTGCAGCAGCTTGTGATGAAATTGTATGGCTCAAGCTTTTCCTTCAGACCTCAAAGTAGATGAGCCTACTCCAATTACGCTGTATGAGGATAATCAAAGTTTTATCAGACTATCATTATCAGAAAAGACAGATGGGTGTTAAACATCATATTATAAGAGAGATGCAAAGTGAAGGATTGGTACAATTTAGGTATTGTCCTACTAAGGACATGATTGCTGATATTTTGACGAAACCTCTGGCTAAAGATAGATTTTAGTATTTGAGGAGAAAATTGAATCTAATTGATTCTGAAACACATTGATCTGAAAAGGGTTGTTAGAATATGCAGATCAATAATCTCAGTACACAGTATGTCAATCACCCTGATCTGATTTACTATTGGTCTGTCTATACTAACATTCTTTTATGCCCCTCCTTTATGAAAGTTCTGACGGTTAAACAGACAGGAAAATGACAGTTTTAATCTCTCCTCATGGCTGTTGAAATGGAGAGTCTTACCTTCATGCATTCCATCCAGCTTTAGGGGATGGTGTAACAAATATAGGGACATTCTTCAATGCAGACTGTTTAATGTGGAATATTTGTTTTCTATTTAAAGTTTAATAAACCTTTTTTGACTTTGTGACTCATCATTTGCTCTGTGGGGAGTAATTGGACCAAGCAATAATAGCACCTCTAACATTTTTAACATTGATCTCTCTCACACACTCATTTATTTGTGCTTCATCTTCTGTCTTAGGATCTCAGATAGCAATCTTCCATTAAATGGAAAAAGAATTACTTAGCTACTCTGAGTAATAAGTGGTAGCATTCTAGATAGGTTCAAGAGATCCCAACATAACTTATGCCATACTAAGGCATGTTTTACAGTATGGATGTTGTGCTAACACAACATTAACCCCCAGCTTTAGAAATGCTCGTTTGGTGAATGCTCTTCTGTTGGGGTCATCCGAATCAGAGAACAAATGAGTAGCATGGCTCTTCCCTCATCTGTGAAATAGGCCTAATAGTGGCCTATCTTTCACAATTATTGTATAAAAGAACGGGAAGGAGATGAATTGGATGAAAGCAGGTGGAGAGAGGGGGTAAACAGCTGAGTGTAGAATGGAAAAGCACATATGTTTCACAGTCCATTAAACTGCCATGAATTTGTTTTCTGCCAGTGATTCAGTCCTTTTTTAAACCAGAATTCTGTGATGACAGCAAGGAGGCACCACACCATTTGTGGATGTTGTGTACTCCGTACTCAGACCATCAACAGGAAAAACTTTAATTTGCTACAGAGGAAAACATGGAATAGATGAATGATGCTTTTGGTCAATGAGTGCTAGGAGTTCTCTGCCTGAAAGCTTTTCAAGGCTGGCCTTGCATTTGAGGACACTCAGGACAAAGTCACATCAGAGGGACACCCTCCTATCTTGGCATAACTTCTGGGGCACGTTCCCTATATAACTGCAACAGTGGTAAGAGAGTTCACGTGTGCCAGGCACAGGGTTCAGAATAGCCATCATTCCATGTCCCACAATGCCCCTGATACCTTTCTCTTCCAGGATATTGTTGGGATTTAAATTACCATTTCCACAAACCCATCAGAAGCCTAAAATGGTGTTTTAAAGGAGTAAGTGAGTGTAAATGATGGTGTGAGTGTATATACCACACACAACAATTGCTGTGTTGTGCAGTGGTTAAATGCCTATACTGCAGCTAAAACTGTGCTCGCAGCCTGGGGTTTGATTCCAGGTAGCAGACTCAAGGTTCACTCAGTCTTTCATTCTACTGAGGTCAGTAAAAGGAGTACCCATCTTGCTGGGGGTGGTTGTGAAATATGTAGTCTGCAGAATTAAATTGTAAACTGCCTAGAGAGTGCTTTAAGCACTATGGGGCACTATAAGAAGATAAGAACAGCTATGCTGGAACAGGCCACAACCCATCCAGTCCAGCATTCTGTCTCACACAGTGGCTCAGCATTTGCTTCAGGGTATTCCCAAGCAGATGTCTTCACCTGCTAAAGATTCCCTGCAAATGGCATTGAGATATATCCTGCCTATCTCTCCAACCTGAAGGTTGCCCTTAGGCATCCATAATGATAGCCATTGATACCCTTGTTTTCCATGAATTTGTCCAATCCTTTCTAAATGCTGTCAAGGCTGACAGCTGTCACCTCTTCTTCTGGCAGGGAGTTCCAGAGACCAGTGATCTTCTGGGTGAAAAAGGACTTTCTCTTATTTGTTTGAGATCTAGCACCCAAAAGTTTCATGGAGTGCCCCCTAGTTCTAGTGTGCGATAGGGAAAGCAGCTTTTCCTTATCTACTTTGTTCATACAGTCTACGCTTTAATAAACTTCAATCAGGTCACCTCTTAGGCGTCATCGTTCAAGAGTAAAGAGGCCCAGCCGTTGCAGCCTCAGATGGTAAGGAAGGTCTTTCAGTCCCCTAATCATTCTGGTTGGCCTCCTCTGCACTTTTTCCATTTCCATAATATCCTTCTGGAAGTATGGTGACCAGAACTGTACACACTACTCCAGATGGGGCCTCATATTTATAAAGAGGCAAAATGACACTTGCTAACTTATTTTCTATACCCTTCCTAATGATCCCTAGCACTGAGTTTGCTTTTTTCACTGCTGCGGCACACTGGGTTGACATCTTCATTGAGCTGTCCACCAGGACACCAAGGTCCATTTCCTGGTTTGTTGCATAGAGTTCTGGCCCCATCAGTTTATAAATGAAATTTGGATTTTTTGCCCCAACATGCATCACTCTGCACTTACTAATGTTGAAACTCATTTGCCCACTCCTCCAGTGTCAAGAGATCCCTCTGGAACTCCTCACAACCTCTCAGTTTTTACTACCCTGTATAATTTAGTGTCAGCAAATTTGGCTACCTTGCTATTTACTCTGACTTCTAGATAATTTATGAAGAGGTTGAAAAGCAGGGGTCCCAGTGTTGAACCTTTGGAGACCCCACTCTTTACCTCCTTCTTCTTGGAGAAGTGTCCATTTAGTGCTACCATCTGTTTCCTGTCACATAGCCAGTTGCTGGTCCAGGACAAGACCTATCCCTTTATTCCATGACTGGCAAGTTTATTCAAGAGCCTTTGGCATGGGACCTTGTCAAAAGCCTTCTGAAAGTCCAGATAAATAATGTCAACTGGATTTCCCTTATCTGCATGCCTGTTGACACTCTCAAAAAATTCCAATGAATTAGCGAGGCATGATTTGCCCTTGCACAAGCCATTTTGGCTCTTCTTCAGCAGCACCTTCTCTTCTATGTGCCTATTAATTTTATCTTTTAGGATGGTTTCCACCACTTTACCTAGGACACATGTCAAACTGACTGGTCGGTAATTTCCTGGATCACCTCTGGATCCCTTTTTGAAGACTGATGTTACATTCACTACCTTCCAGTCATCAGGCACAATGGCTGATTTGAGGGAAAGATTATATATTTTGGCTAGGACCTCAGCAATTTCATCTTTAAGTTCCTTGAGAATGCGTGAATGGATGTCATCTGGTCCTGGTGATTTGTTAGCATTTATTTTAACAAGACATGCAAAAACATGCTCTCTAGTTGTTTGTACCTGGCTTAATCTAGCTTAATTCTTTGGTTTCCCTCCCTATGAAGATAGGCTCTGTTTTGGGCATGTGGTCTCTGTCTTCTTCAGTGAATACTGAAGCAAAGAATTCATTGAGTCTCTCTGCAATATAAGCAGAACACTGCTTTTGTATATACTGTACAGTGGAACCCCAGTTTATGAGATTATTCCGTTCCGAGCGAATGTTCATAAGTCGCTTAACTCATAAGTCGGGGAGTGATTTCCCATAGGAATGCTTTGAAAATCAATTCCTATGGGAGACTGCTTTAAACAACCCATGCTCCCCCCCCCACACACACTGGGCACACTGGTGGGAGAAGCGGCGGGTGGTTTAAAATGTCTTTAGTCACTGAGGCAACCGCTTGTCTTGGTGGCTAAAGACATTTTAAACCATCTGCCACTTCTAAACCCCCCCCCACACACTGGGCGCGTTGGGGAGAGACGCGGCAGGTGGTTTAAAATGTCTTTAGTCACTGAGGCAAGGGGTTGCCTTTCTGGCTAAATACATCTTAAACCACCCACCGCTTCTTCCCCCGTCGCAGGGATCCAGAGAAGCAGCCTCCAAAGTTTGATCTGACTTTTAGTCACAGAGGCCAGCCCTTGCCTCATTGACTAAACCTCAGTTCAAACCTTGCATGCTGCTTGTCCCCACCCCCTGCATCCCGGAGGATGGCAGGTGAGGTTTGAAATGACTTCTAGGCACGGAGGCAAGCGCTTCTGTGCTTAAAAGTCCTTTCAAACATGGCGCGCTGGCTGACACTTCTCCCCAATGCGCCATCATTAGTCGAGCAAGACCTATCTTGCTTGTAAGGTGCAGTGTGTGTGTGTGTGGGGGGGAAGCAGGCGAAGCGCACTCGTAAGTCAGGATTTTTGTATGTCGGGTGCATTGTAAGTCATATTACCACTGTTTACAGTATGTGGCTAGAGCAGATCAGCATATATGTGCTATAAGCTGCTACTGGGTCTCTGATAGCTTCCTCAAGATGCCAGCTGCTGCTACTAAATCTGGTGCCCAATTGTCTGCATCAGGCAAATCGCATCAGTTCGCTACCCCATTTTGTGGAATCCTGGACAGAAGGCTGGAGAGGGAGGTTAGGAGGTGGGGACATCATTCTGCTCCATCTTCCAAGGTTCCCAGCACTCTTGGTACTGAGACAACTTGGGCTTTTGGAATGGGCCAGTCTTGAAAGGCAGTGGCACAGGACTACTGGGGGAAAAATTCAACTTACCTCTGCTGGGATTTATTTAGTATTTTCTCTATTTATAATATTTTTACCTTGCCTTCTTCCATAAAAAGGATCCAAGGCAGCTTACATCATTAAAAGACAATATTTAAAGCTAAAAACAATAGGTATAAAACATGTATACCAAATTTAGAAGAAATTATGCTACATCTGTGGGTTCTTCTGTGACTCGCAGCTTTTCAAATAGGGCATCATCATTCTAATCCACAACAGTTTCTTTCTTCCTTTTTTAAAATTTCTGAATGTTGCACAAACCTGGGTAGAAGCGAGTCACTCCCGTGGCACTTCCAAAGACCTGCCAGAGCAGAGAAGGGTCTTCTTTTCGGTTTTCAACAAATACATCCTCCAGAGCTTCAGTCCAATTCAGCTCATTGAGTATTACAGTAGCTGCAAGAGACAGAAAGAGAACGTGGTTCATGCGCTCAGGGTTTGGCAACCAAAGGGGTGGGTGATACCTCGACATTTCAAAACCTACATAATGCTTCCAACGAAAATATAAGGACATGATGGTGGTGGCCTCTTATTAATGGGCCTGTGAAGACCAATATCAGCTGAGGGACTGTCTTTGGAAATACTCTCTGTGTGTTCTTCGCTGGGCTCAGTGTCATCAGTTCCGTCACAAGAGGGTGCAGCCCAAGTAACATTTATGATTCATTCATATTACTTGTCTTTGATAGAGGGAGGCAGCCAGGAAAGGGATGACTCTTGACGTCTTCCAGCATATCCCCATGCATGGAAGGTAGCTTAAGTTTTCTATTGTGACCATTTCATTCTACAGCACACTCTGAGAGGCATGGCTTTGGTTATACACAAATTATTTTCAAATGAATAAACATTCCATAAACTCTGTGCTGCTATATGCCTCCAGGAAGTGACCTGAGAAATGTGAATCTTAGACTTCCTAAGGCCCCTGTGATTGGCTGTGCAGCTCCATGTGGTGGTCATGGAGCGTGCTGGGACACACTGGGTGACACTGATGTGCGTCGGGCACAAGAGTGACACATGGATTTGCAGTTATCGAACTGCTGGATGGCTCAGCTGTTTCGCTTTCTGGTTGTGGAGCCAGATGTTGGGAGCTGACCCCCTCAACCAGCCTCCTTGACAGAGGCTAGATCCAGAGGAATCTCTTCACTGCTTTCCTCTTTAGCACCCACAAGTACTACGCTGCTCTGGAGTACTCTATTGGCATAAATATCAACTATTTTGAGAAAAGCAGCAGCCATTTAAAATATCATGAAATCAAAACACAGATGGTAATCCAAAGTAGGAAAGAAAACAAATTTGCCTATGGGTCAAAAGCTTGTACAAATTAAGAAAGCCTTGTCTGCTGGAGGGAGACCATAAACAAGGCAAATCACCAACACTATGATCCCGATTATCTTCATGAATACCATACATGACAACCATCACCAAGGTATATAGTTGCCCTAGTGGAAATTGGTAATTACAATTGCATTTAGAACATAGTATAAAGGGGTACTGATCGTATCCATCAGGAGTGGGCGATCGCAGTGGGGCTGAGGGCCATTTTTCAGATTTACAAGCCGCCCAAAGGCTGCATCCCCAAGGGGAGGAGTTAAAGGAAGTAACAGGTGGCCAAAGAGGCTAATTTGCTTAATTTGCATTGGTGAAAAAAACCCCTGCAATGATATTTTGTTATCTAGGGGGGAAATAGTTGAAGTCAAGGAGGAACAATGGAGACTCAAACTCTCAATCTCTGGCTCCACTGCCAGGGATCTAAACACTGGGTCACATCCAGCAACCCAATGCCCTCTGGTAACCATAATAAATACGGATTAAAAAAAATTGCGGAGGGGGGACAGATATGGGGGCTCTAGGATGCTGGAAAGCCCTCAACACATAGCAAAATTGCCCTTCACGCTTCCTAGAGGCACAAAAGCAGAGCTTCCAAGTGGTTCCACCCCCCCATTTTTTTTTAAAAAAAACTATGGTTCATTGGAGTGTCCCAGGGCTGCACACGGCTGATAGGCTAATTGTAGAGGTCAGACTCTTTGGGGGTGCAGCCGATGTACCACACTTATCTCAGTACTGTCTCGCTCTAGCACAGGCCTCCAGTCGTCTCACAGACCACTGACCTGTATACAGTTACTTTAAAGTTACACAAAGCAGTTCCCTCAAATACTGATGTAATTCCCTCACTCAAACTTGACAGCTCCCTAACTCTAGCCTATCTCTTCCCTATATCTCAGAATGGATGTTCCCTAACTGAACTTTCTCACTCAGGTGGACCTATTTAAGTACTAGAGCTCCGCCTCCACATTCCATATTTGGGCACAGGCATTAACTCTTTCCCCTCACCTGTACAGTAACATACAGTACACAGGAAAAGGGTGGGCACTACACTTACCTTCCTTTATATCATGCCATCATTATGAGTCATCTCAAAAAATCTGCAACCCAGCAGAGAGGAATATCCTAAAGAAAGCTAAGTGCTTTTTGTGAGAGGGAGAAGAGCTTCCCTCTATCCACTTTACTCATGTCCTGCATTATTTTGTACGTCTCAATCATATCCCCCCTCAGGCGCCTTTTTCCAGACTAAAGAGGCCCAAACGTTTTAGCCTTTCCTCATAAGGGAGGTGCCCCAGCCCAGTAATCATTTTAGTCGCTCTCTTCTGCACCTTTTCCAGTTCCACTATGTCTTTCTTGAGGTGCGGAGACCAGAATTGTACACAATACTCCAGGTGGGGCCTTACTATCGTTTTGTATAATGGCATTATAATGTTGGCTGTTTTATTTTCAATCCCCTTTTTGATAATCCCTAGCATGGAATTGGCCTTCTTCACCGCTGCCACACATTGGGTAGACACCTTCATGGAGCTGTCCACCAACACACCAAGATCTCTTTCATGATCCGTCATGGATAGCTCAGAGCCCATGAGTTGATAGATAAAGTTGGGATTTGTTGCCCCAATATGCATTACTTTACATTTGGCTATATTGAAACACACTTGCCATTTGGCAGCCCATTCCTCCAGTTTGGATAGATCCTTCTGGAGCTCTTCACAATCTTCTCTGGTTTTTACTGCATGGAAAAGTTTTGTGTCATCCGCAAACTTGGCCACCTCACTGCTTATCCCTGTCTCCAGGTCATTTATGAATAGATTGAAAAGCATGGGTCTCAGCAGGACAGATCCCTGAGGCACACCACTTTTCACCTCTCTCCATTGTGAAAATTTCCCATTGACAGCTACTTTGTTTCCTGGATCTCAACCAGTTCTCAATCCAAGTCGTCATATATATGACATCCTTTCAAATACAGTATTTAAACATAGCTATGATATCCCCTCTCAGCCTTCTTCTCAAAACCAATCTGAGCCCGTCTTTCCCAACCTGGTAGCTTCCAGTTGCATAGGATTGCAACCACCACCATTTTGAGTCAGTGTGGTTGACATCAACACCAGCTGCAGAAATCAGGTTGACAGCTTTAGATCAATAGTGACCGATGTGCCTTCTCTTGCGGCGTGCCATTATTGTTTGAAATAGATTAATTCATAAGCAGTTCTTTCACCTATATTAAATTTATGCCATTTATTTGGACTATACATTCAGTCCTACTACACATACCTAAAGATAGCCTTTGGCCTCTGCCTTTATTGTTTGCAGTATAGGCATTCATGCACCGCTTTGCTTCCATGGTCATCCCACCCACCACCCACCCATTCCCACTCCCACCCCACATACCCTTAACTGAATGGAAATTTCATTCCAGGGACAACAATACTAAAGCCTTCTGAAGAATATAGTCAGCAGCACACCATGAAGCACATTTGTTCCTCGGGCTACCTAGAGCAGATGGAAAATAAACTGACTACAACCCCTTTAGGATCTGCGCCCTACTTTCTCCCCACCTCTCTTTAAGCCAGTTCCAAAGAGAAAGGAATTGGGAAGGAAGGAAGGCCCTACTGGGACCAGTCCCTTCCTGCATTCCTGGTGGCCCTTGTGTCTAATGCGAAAGCAATTAAGATGCCAGCAAACAGGGGTTTTAAATTATTCAGCTATTAAGGAAAGTGATAAGCTCCAAGTGGCCTGACAGTGATTAACCAGCTGGGGCTTGGATTTAAACAACATGCAGAAGAACGGCCATTTGGCTTCATCTTTGCTGCCAGTCGGGTTCTTTGTTTCCTTCTTCTTCTTCTTTTAAAGGGCTCCCTCGACAACCCCAGGAGCCTCTAAGAATGGCACTCAAGGGGAGAGCATCAAAAGGAGAAATTCCTCAAAAGCTGCAGCTGGAGCTGAGCAGACAGATTTGGCAGGAGGAGAACAGAATGCAACACACACACACCTCTTTCCCTGATCACCATCAGTTTAGTCAAGCTCTTGTGTTCTTTCTGTGATGATCACGTGTAGTCCTTTCCCTGTAGTGAGTTTCAGAGACTTCTTAGAATAGCGGAGAACACATTTCTCGCAGCAGCTGAATTTTTTTATCATGTTAAGCCCACACCCACACCCCAAAACTACATGTAGACAGGCTGTGAGGTAGCCCCAAGCAGGGGAGGCTGGTCCATTAGGGTAAAAGGGCTACCTGAGGCTTACACCACTCCCCAGACAACCCACTGCCTTCTGCAGGGTTGGAGGAGCTTGAGACCCTGCCTCAGCCCTTTCCCTCCCATGGGCATGTGCCAATCCCTGCTTCTGCCCCACCCAATCCAGTGGGCACCAGCAACTCTGGGTTCAAGGTATCGCAGAGGAGTATGCCAGCAGGCATGAACAGATCCTGGAGTCACATCCAAGTGATGGATATAAGAGTGAGCAATGCCTTTTTCAGTTCATACGAATAGCTCTTTCCCTCCTAGACCTCTCTGGAAATAGACACAGCTTTCCTGCCACCCACAGTTCCAGTGGCGAGGAAATGTATGAGTTGATTGCAAGTGAACTCTGGCCTGATTTCCTAGATATCTTTATATATATATATCAGTCCTTCCCTTTGGCGTTCCCAGAAGCAGCATCCATTATAATCTCCATCCATGTCTGAGACTATTAAAGGCACCCCTCTGTAGGCATGGATGAGATCATTCTTTCTGCAGAATGGGAAAGGGTTTGACCTTCTCCCTTCAGTGCCTGGAACATGACTCAGAAGAGAGGGCACAAAGCTTACAGCCCTGTCAGAACATTAATGACATGAAACATGGAAATGTACCTTTCAGTAGGCAGGGGCCTAGTACGCGGCAGCCTTCAAAGGTGGAGGGAAGCCCCCCACACCGCCAAGCTACTTGCTCAGAAGGTGGTAGGAAGGATGCATGTGTGGCAAAACGAGAAGCGACTTGGGGGAAGAATGGAATGGGATGAGCACCTCTGCAAGCAAATAAAGCACTGAGGCTGGGAAACACTCCTTGATCAAGGGTGATCTGAGGCAGAAGGGTGCATTTTGTGTATGCACGTGAGCAATGCACACTTGCGAGGGGAAAGCTGTACCAGGTCAGGGGCTTGGGAGGAAAATTGGTGATGATATTGGGATTATGATTGTTTTTCATATTCTTCTGTGCAAATTGACCCTACAGTAGCAATGGTGTGGTAATTTAGCTAATACTAACTGTGGTTACATCTTACTTAATACTAGGGCAGTGATGGCAAACCTTTTAGAGACCGAGTGCCCAAACTGCCATTCAAAACCCACTAATTTTTCGTAAAGTGCCATGATAGCAATTTAACCTGAATACAAGTGGCAGTAAAGGGGTGATGTCGGGTGCCCACAGAAAGGGCTCCGACTGCCACCTTTTGCACCCGTGCCATAGGTTCGCCAACACTGAACTAGGGCCTTTGTGCACTGAACATGGGGAAAAAAATACTCCCCCCCATGCCAGCTCCCAGAATCCCCTAACCATCTTGGCCACGTGAATCAATCTTTTCTCAAAGGACAGATTATGGCTCTCTAGAAAAATGGAGGGGATATGGCTGTAGCTGGAGACTGATAAATAAATAGTTAAGAGATACCTTACTCTGCACCCAAGAGTATTGAAGAAAATGGTTAAAGAACTCTCAAAAAGCACTATCCATTATTTTCTTGAAATCATGGGAAATGGATGAGATACCGGATGACGAGAGAAGGGCTAATGCTGTCACTATCTTCAAAAAAGGGCAAAAAGGAGTAACCTGGGAGTACAGCTAGACAGCTTGACATGAATCCCAGGTAAAATTCTGTAATAGATTATAAAATGGACACTATGTAATCACTCAGAAAACAATGCAACAATTACTAGAAGCCAACATGGATTTGTCAAGAACACATCCTGCCAGACTAATCTGATCTCTTCTTTGATCAGGTAACCTCCCTGGTAATGGGTGGGAATGCGGTAGACACAGTGTATCTGGACCTCAGCGAGTTAACTAGGTGTGGAATGGTAGGAACAACGATCAGGTGGATACATAGCTGGGTATAGAATCGTACTCAGAGGGTGATGATTAATGGCTTCTTCTCAAACTGGGAGGATGTAATAAGTGGGAGGTTAATTCTGGGCCTGTTGCTCATCAACATTTTTATTAATGACCTGGATCAGGGGTGCAGAGAATGCTAATCAAATTTGCAAATGACACACAATTGAATGGAATAGCTAATGCCATGGAAGACAGAAACAAAATTCATAATGATCTAGATAGGCTGGAGCGCTGGGCTGAAACCGACAGAATGAAATTCAACAGGGATAAATGCAAAGTGTTGACCTTAAGGAAAAAAGAAACCAAACACACAGTCACAAGATAGACGATGCCTGGCTCAGTAATACTACAAGAGAGAAGGATCTTGGAATTGTTGTAGATCACAAGCTGAATATGAGCCAAAACTGTGATGGTGCTACAAAAAAAAAAAAAGGCAAATGCTATTTGAGGTTGAATGAATAGCCTCAAAATCCCATGAGGCACTAGTTCCCCTCTATTCAGCACTTGGCTAGGCCTCATCTCGAGTACTGTACTGAGTTCAGTTGTACAATTCAAAAAGGATTATTAGGGGGCTGGAAACTAAGTCCTATGAGGAAAGACTGGACATGTGTATATTGCGGGGGGTGGGGAGAGAAGACTCTTGGTAGATATGATAAGATTTTTCAAATACTTGGAAGGCTGTCATAAAGAGGAGGGGCAGGATCTATTCTCGATCATCCCCAAGTGCAGGGCATGGAACAAAGGGCTCACTTTAAAGGAAACTAGATTTCAGTTAGTATCAGGAAATACTTCCTAATTGTTAGAAGAGTATGACAATGGAACCAGTTACCTTGAGAGGTGGTGGTGAGTGCTGAAACACAGGAGGCATTCAATAGAAATTTAGACAACCAGCTGGTAGATATCTTTTGATATGGATTGGCCTTATAGGCCCCTTTCAACTTCATTATTCTATAATTCTATCTATGTGGACAATATTGAAACAATGATCTACAAGGCACATGATGACTTGGGATTAAGAGTATTTGCTGAATGAAGCATGCTAAGGTTTGCTCTGGAAACCTGATAGCTATCACATTGGCCAACATTACAAAGGAAGATCGGGACACCACAAACAGTTCTAACTTTTAAGTGTGAAAGTAGGAATTGCCTGTGGGTCAGATACAGAAGCAGATGCTGGTTGTTGTTTGTTTTTTTACCTACAGCGAGAAGCTTCATTTTGATATACAAAGGTAAATTAGCTCCTTCCTCTCAACCCTCAGAGAGAGATGACAGCATAAGCTTACAGATATCTCTTAAGAAGTACCGTAAGCCTTGCAGGTGGTTGTTATTGTTTCAACTTACATACTGCCCCAGTGTGCTGAGGCGCTCTCTGGGTGGTTTGCAACACAAATTATGCCAACGACTCTTCATTGTTGAATGGGGCTCACTTCCCAGTAAGTGAGCATAGAAATGAAGTCTTATTTTATTTTAATTAAATGTGCCTTTAATGCTATCCCATCCCCAGATTATTCATGATGCTGTTTTGAATAGCTTCATTATTCATTTTCAATTCATTTTCCTGTTGTAGGTCTATGTGAGCTATTTGAATGGACCGCAATATGGGTCTGAACACCACCCACCCCAACATATACGCATGTTCATACGAAACAATGTTCAAAGCTTTCCCAATGAAGATTAATTCCATCTTGGCCACTCCAAATTAATTTGCAGAAAGAGTGCAAGAGTGGGTTGTTCAAGTGTGCTGTCTTGTGTCATGTGGGTTCAGAGCAAGAACACAGCAAGTACTAGATTCTTGTAGGCTCCATGGGACTAGGAATCAAGTGGGGAACACAGATGTGGAATTTTTATGGAGGCCTGAATAGGCAGCAAGCAATCTTCCTGCCAAGCCCAATTCCTTCACTGAGAGGACCTTTGGACCACTGATGCCGAGTTGTTACTCAACAGACAGGACAAAAGAGAGGTCCTCTTAAAGAGACTCTCGGACTTGTAGTGGAAGCAAAGCAACCACAAAGCAGCTCCCACACACAAAGCGGATGCAGCCTGGAACACAGTGAATAATGAATATGCTCTTAGGGCTAGTCGCTTTCAAATGTCAGGGCTGTCAAGAGGATGGATTTATGGAGAGGGTGATGGTTGTCCAATCTGATTGCTTCTCACAGCCAGGGAGCTTGCCTGCTGTAGGAGTCTGCTTGCTGCAGGAGACAGAGAGCATATTACCTCCAGTGGACTGCATCAATCCCGTCTGCTTCACTGAGAGCTGAAGCTTCACGGGCCGAACGGCTTGGCACAATGGATTCCTCCTTTGCTTCCGTGGATATGTGAACCAGTCTATCTGTGCTGAGTGGGGAAGGCAGCTTTGCACACATTTCACCACTGGATATAAATGGGGCGCTTGCTTGTACAAAGAGTTCTGGGAGCACATCACACCACCCACAGAACTGGGGTACCATGTTTATTGGTGTAACTTTATGAGATTTCCATCAAGTCCATGTTAGTTGGTCTCATGATTAGTTTCATGGTGCTAGATACAGCTTCATTGTGTTTGATACAGCTTCTTAGCTACCACATAGTATCATTATCAGTTTTCTAAGTATGGACATATTTTTGTGTGTGTTGCACATTATTAACATGTTCTGTTACCGTCACAGACATGAGAAACACAGGGAACAGGTGAGAAAAAGGCAGGGGAATACTCTCCGTTTCTCTCTCATGGTCAGTTCTGATACAACACTTTGGGAAATATTTGACAAAATACAAAAGGCAAAACCCCCAAACAATACTTCCTTTGCCACTTAGGTTTGCTAAGAAAATAGTGTGAAACCTGGAAAAGTCTTGTTAAGATGTCTCTCAAAATGTCTGAAAATTCCCTAAAAAGTAAACTTTGAAAGTAACTAGATGCTACATATTTTAGTAACTTGATACTTGATACTACTTTCAGTGACTGGTTCACTTCTCACCCACAGATAAGCTACAAAAGAACTAAAAAATAAACAGCCAAGCAAGGCAGGTGCTGCAATGTCAGATGGAACTTATGGAAGGTTCTAGAGATGGGCGTTTCATTTCGGAAGGGGACTGGTTCTGAAACAAAACATGCCAGCACAGCTGGCGCTTGGAACCCAGTCCCACCCTCTGGAACAAAATCAACCATGGTCTTACCTTGCTGTAGTTGGCGCTGGGTGAAATTCCAACCAGGAAGTAGCCACCAATGTGTCATCTTTCACTCTCACTGGTGCTTGGCCAATCAGGAACTGTGCAAGGACATGCATCATCCCGCCTCCTTGTCTGATTGGCCAGTGCCAGGGAGAGGGAAAGATGATGCTTCGGAGATTACTTCCTAGTTGGAATTTCACCCAGTGTGAACTGCAGCAAGGTGACACAGTGGTTGATTTTGTTCTGGAGGATAGGACTGC
>JAHTLZ010000015.1:47953825-47970624 GCA_023846285.1 Phrynocephalus versicolor | reverse complement strand
GTTCTAATTGCCCCAGAAATAAGTGCCAATCCCTGCCCCACCCCACCCCCAGCTCTGCACTGATAAAAGTTTCTAACAGTGATACATGTTTGGAAGAGTTTTGCTAGACCTGCCATTCTCAATGGGAGGGCAAGGAACAGAACAGAACAGAACAGAATAGAATAGAATTTATTGTCATTGTATAAGGCACATTGGAAGAGGGCCACAAACTGGAAACGATTCTTCACATACCACCTTATCAAGCCCATCCTGTGATGTACACAATCCTGATTCAGCCCATATTTCTTTCATATCATGTTTATGGTCATGGGAAAAAATCAGGTTAACAATGGATGTTCTAGAAGGAAGAAAATGCAACTCACATGGATGCAGGGAAGTAGCCTTGCAGGACTGCATGTTATGTGACTTTCTGGTGCTTACCCACAAAAGAAAACTATGAATAACGTATGGGAGAGCAAATTGGGTGGAATGGTCTGGCTGCTATGGCTCCCGAGAGAGGGGCCAGCAGAGATTCTTCTCTAGCTTTCCACAAGCTACATGGTCCAAGAGCACCACCAGAAGGAGGAGATAGGCTGGTAAATCATTTCTGAATACAATGTGTATAGAAAAACATCAGAATCCACTTGATGTCTAACCCTCAGCATCAGCATCTTGAGAAACTCCACCAGTTTCTCTTTTTGAAAGGAGTATCTCATGCTTAGAAATGTTTCTGCCCTTGATTTTTGCCTCAGGTCTCATTTTACTGAAAATAGATCCGAACATCAGGTTCCAAGAGCCGCCCTCTGCCCTGAGACAGCCTTCCAAACCCTCATTTCGTCTGGGGACGTGCTGAATGGAAAATTCTGCAAATATTTACTTCAGCTCAGTTTGTCAATGCCATCCTCACAAGCACCCAGTAGAGGCTACATGGGTTGAGACTGTGGCTTGCTCAAACCTGTTTGGCTCACTCAAAGTCACTAGACTAGCAATGCCTCCGCTGTAAGTGGGATATTCTTACCTAAACACACACCCTAAACCATACATCTTTAATGAAAAATAACTATTACTTCTGTCCGCCTCCTTCATGAGCATGGCCTGGACTCCTTCCTCTGTCCCTCTCTGTCCGGAAAGGAAAAGCCACCCCTCCTCTGTGGGCCCAACCTGGAAGGCTCACACTGACGGCTCTACCTGGGCAGGGACAGCAAAAGTCCAGGCCACGCCCCAATTCCCCACCCTTCTCTGGCAAAAGATTACAGATTTAATTAAAGCTGGCACGGTAAATAAAGAACATATAAAATGCAATTTCGGTGTGTAGTGACGGGTGACTATGGAGGGTGTTATATTAAATGATTTAATTAGCATGTGAGCTTGTGATAGTGCTCCTCCACTGCTCCGGTGCTGAAATCCTCCGGTGAGGGTGGAGGACTAGAAATGGGGCGGACAAGCTCCAGGTTGGCAAGTCAAGAGGAACCGCTTGTTCCTTCCGATCCCATTACAAGTCTCTTGCAAAAAGCTTTGGCCGCTTGCTTCCTACCATGCCTAACAGGAACCAAGGGATCGCGTTAGGGAGATTTTTTGAGATAGCTTTCGCCTTGTGGTGGAGAGTTTTAGCCTAAGATCAGGGCTTGTCTTTACAGAGTCCAGTTCAAAATTTACAGTGAAGAGAGGTTGTGTAAATTAGTATACTGTATACTATAGTACTGTACATTGTCAATGTGCAAAGTACGTAGCCTATGTGCAGTTTTGGAAGATTTTAAAAATCCCCACCACCAAAAAGTCACCATCTCACAGTTAAATGTCTAATCTGCTTGCTCTGAATCATCATGTCAATTCCTCACATAATAGCAGCACTTGATTTTTAAAGCTTAAAGCGCGTTGCCCATCCAATTACAAGCCTTATCATACCTTACTACTTTGAATGTGTTTTGGTGTAGCTTATGGCTTTTTTAACAATATTGTACTTGTCTGATCCTTTTCCATATTTCTATACTTACTGCTGTCAGCTATAGTGATGTTTTTAAAGGACATATGCTGCCTTGGGTCCTTCTTAAGAAGAACAGTGGGGTAATATACTTTAAATAAATGAATAAATAAGGATATATTTATAAGGTAAACCTGTATTACATGAAATATCCCTCAGATCACAGATGGGAGAATGTAGTTTCTTCAATTGGAACTGGAAAAATAAAAGATGATGATGATTTACAGAAAGATGATCAGCTAAGATGACCTGATTTTAGCAGGTAGAGATGGGCACGACTAGGGAAAATGACGTTTTCAAGTTGTCGTGTGTCGGAGGCGGCCCGTGTCGGCTCGTTTCCGTTTTTCGCGAAACTTCGCAAAAAATAGTTGTTTCGTTTTTCATTTTTTCGTCTGTCGTTATACTGGTTTAGGGGGGTAGCGGGCTCCTGGAGGCACCTCTGTGGGGTGGATGCCTCCTCTGGCCCGCTATGAAGGGAAGCGAGCTCCTGGAGGCACCTCTTTCTGGGGGGTGGGTGCCTCCTCTCCTCACCCGCTAGGAAGGGAAAGCAGGCTCCTGGAGACCCCTCATGCCATGGGGGCCTCCTCTCCTTGCCTGCTGCAAAAGGGCATGCATAGCCATATGGATATGCATAACAAGTTGCAGACACAGCAGACTGGCAGAGGCACCCCTCTTTTTGGGGTGCCTTCCCTGCATCAGTCAGGCCTCGACGGGCATGGTTTGCATGGCACACAAATGCTGCCGAGCCGAGCCTGCAGGAGTCAGCCAGAGCCACAAGTGACGAACTAGCAGACTCTCTGCATCTGCTGTGTCTCACTAAGAAGGGAAGCGTACTTGCGTATAGTAGTGCAATGCAAGTACATATCTGGCTTAGGGGACAGGGTTAGCGCAAGGGCTAGGGTTAGGCTAGTTACTGGTGAGGTTATGGTGGGGTAGTGGGGTGCACCTCTGGGTGCCTCTCTGACCCACTAAGAGGACAGTGTACTGTGGCCCAGTGTGGCGTATGGGTAAGGGTTAGGGTTAGGGTTAGGGCTAGGGCAGGGTTAGTGGGCTTTTTGGCACATCCCAGAAGTCTCAGTGGCCAAGTGGCCATGCGATTAGTGGAATGGCTCCAAAAATTTGCATGGTCCACTCCCATGGCCACATGGCCAGCCCATCATTGCGCAGGTGTAAAATAAATAAAATAAAATAAAATCAATGGAGAGAGGAAAGAGGAGACATTTTGTTGCAAGAAAAACCCACTGCTACTGTTAAAATTCTGGCAGTTTTAAAATAGCAAGTTTCGCATGTTTCTGTGTGGTGCTTGTGTGTTTTTGGACCACTCCACGATTTCAAAAAAAACATTGCGGTCGACGCCCCATTTTCGATCCCCCGCCCGCACCGCATGGCATGGTGAGTCCGGCTTGTTGCTTGCGAGTCCCCACCAGAGCAGCCCAGGACAGGAGAGGGGGGGAGGCCAGGGACCCCCCCCCCAGAAACCACCCCTCTGGTAGGTGCACTCTCAGGCAGGCATATTTTCGCCTGCTTTTTGGGCTGGGAATCGGGTTTTTTTTTTACTTTAAAAAACTTTTTTTCTGTGCCGCTTGGCATCGCGGGATCGCCGCGATGCCAGGAACGACAACGACAAATCAGACCCAATTATTCTTTAGTCGGTTCGAGTTCGAGTTCTGGCGGAGTAATTCCCGTTACCGTTTCCATTCCGTAACGGAAACGAGGAATGGAAACGGAAACGGGAATTCCGCTGAGTCGTGCCCATGTCTAGTAGCAGGGTAGAGTATTACCTTGAAGATAATCTAGATTCATTCCATATAGGCACAGAGAGAAGACCTCAGGATTGACTGTCAAGAGCAATAAAAAAGCCAAGGCTTTTGACTGTGGTTCCAAAGAACCTGGAGAAGATAAACTGCATCTATGGGAGGTTCTATATGGGAGGTTCATGTATGAGCAATATTTGCAAACTCCCCGGGGTTCAGAAAAGGGATAGGGAAATATGTACTAGTGTACAGAGATTCCCACTAGTCTTATTTGGCATAATATCAATGTTGAGGAACAATACAGTTGCATCTTTTCCACCTCTTGTCTAGAAAGAGGTACCAGAAATTGGAAACAAAGCCAAACAGCCATAGAAAGGCCACACTGCAATCCAGTAGATGGCAAAGACTGAACCATCTCAGTTTTTCATTGCCTTTGTTCCATAAATCCAATCTAAGCCATATGGTCATTCATCATAAAAATAACTTTACCTAACAAAACACACTGGCTAAGCGAGTTCTCCCCCAAACCAGCTGAAGTTCCTCTCAGACTCCCAATGGATTTGTATGTAAATATTCTGGCCTCACATTCAGTAACACAGAGCAGGCCCACCAATGAGACGTTCTATTAGGACAGGGGTCTGCAACCTTTAAGACATAAAGAGCCACTTGGACCCGTTTCCGACAGAAAAAAAAAACTGGGAGCCGCAAAACCATTGCGACATTTAAAACAAATATATACAACCGCCGCCGCCATTCTCGCTGTTCCGCCTCAGCAACCGGGCGCCGGGCCAGCCGCCGTTTGAGGCTCCGTGAGGCGATGACCCGTGCTCCGGGCCTACCAGCGCCGCCGCCGCCGCCACGGTCCCACAGCCGGAGGTGAGGGAGCGGCACCCACCTCAGCGGTTGAAAGGATGGCCTGCGACCCCGCGGCTGGTCCCTTTTTTTGGAAGCGGGCGAGCGGCGACCTCTCTCCACACACACACACACACACACACACACCCTTCTTGCAGCCGTGGTGTGTGTGCGTGTGTGGGCAAAGTTTGGCTTGTGAAGGAGACGGAGGGAAGGGACGCCGAGGCTAAAAGAAGCGGGAGGGCGAGTGGCGCGCTGGGCCACCGTGGATCTCCCCAGTCCGCTCCTCCATTCCACTTTCGGACCCCCTTTTTGTCCATCCAGGCCGCCGCCGCTGCCACCACCACCACGAACCCACCGGCTGCTTGGGGCTGGCCGCCGCCTCCTCCCCTCACCCTTTTCCCAGGCGGGCGCGGCCATTGTGGCCGCTTCCCCCTGGCCGCCGCCTCCTCCTCCACTGCCGGCGGTCGGGCTGGTGGCGGGAGGAGGGGGAGGAGGAGGAGGAGGAGGAGGAGGAGGAGGAGGATTACCAACACGCGTGGCTTCCTGCTGCTGCTGCTGCTGAGCGGCCCCTGACCCCCGTGGCGGGAGGAGACCCCGGCGGCCACCATGCCACCCCCCACCCCTCCAACACCGCCGCCACCGCCATCCTGGCCCTGGCCGGCCCGGGCGCCTTCCCCACGTCCGAGGAGGCGGTGGCACACCGGCGGCAGCAGCAGTGGCTGCAGCAGCACCAGGAGGAGGAGGAGGAGGAGGAAAATGAAGATGAGGAGGACCGCGGCGGCGGCGAGCTGGAGTCTCCCCCGCGGTCCTAGTTTAAATGCTGCGGGACCCCTTCCACGAGGGGAACCTCCCGGAGCCGTGGCAAAGGTTCGAAAGAGGTTTGGCGCGCTTTCTCCTCAGCCCTGTCCTCCTCCTCCTCCTCCAGCCCAGGCTGGCGCACTCTCAGAAAAGCTCCCCCGCCTCCTAAAACGAGGCTCCTAGTTTTGCCAGCGAGAGGAGGAGGTGGAGGAGAGGAAAAGACACAGAGAGAGAGAGAGAGATGAAGGGAGAAAGACCATGACGGCCGCCGCTCTTCCAGAGCAGCCAACATAGCAGAGCAGAGCTCGATGCGGCAAGGCTTCCCCTGCGCCCCGAGACCCCGCGCGCCTCCCCCGCCTCCCTTATCAGTAGCAGCGGCGGCGGCAGCGGCTGCCCAGCCACTGTTCTTTCTCTTCCTCCTCCCCCCGCCCCCCCAGTTCGGCAGCTGCACGCGTGGGAGGAAGAGACCGCCTGAAGCCTCTGATGAAAAGAAGGAAAGGCGGGAGCGGGCGGCGGTGGTGGTGGTGGTGGAGGATTTCCCTCTGGAATGGAAATGGAAACAACCGCTCAAGCCCTGACGGTCCAGTGCGCTGGCCATCTCCAGACGCTCTCTCTCTCTTCTAAAGCATATTATTTTGCACATGCCCGCCCTTTCTGACAGTCACCTCCCGGAGCCGCGGCAAAGGTTCCAAAGAGCCGCATGTGGCTCCGGAGCCGCGGGTTGCCGACCCCCGTATTAGGAGAAGGATTATGGTTTGTAAATATGCTGCAGCTATTTTACTTTGGGCACATAATGGGAATATAAGATTTAATGGAATAGAAAATGATGCAGGGAAAAGTTGAAAGCAAGTAGAAAAGAGGAAGTCCAGATAAGGGATGGATTGGGTTTGTGAGAGGTGTTCGGGGATGATGACAACAGGACCTTTTGGTGGTCACTAATTCATATATTTTATTTATTTATTTATTTATACAATTTATATGCCACCCACTACCCAAAGGTCTCTGGGCAGCTTACAATAAAAATGAACAATTAAAACAAAGCATTAAAATGTCAATTAAAACAATAATAACAGTTTATAGTCATTATAAACTGGAAGGACTTAATGGCACATAACTACAACTGGGACTAAGTGAGTGGATCCAGTCATGGGGGTGGGAAGGCTGCAGAGGAGACAGAAAAGAACCATGTGGTTTCCTGAAGCCTTATGGGAACACACACACTGTAATGATGTCACATGGAATTTACAGGAAAACAGATCCTGCAAATGGGACTTTCCTCCATTTAGGGTGCTTGCAAAGGCCTCCCTCTCTGAGATGCTTGGCCCCTATTGAATATTAGCACATAAAGCACTCTCCGGGTGGTTTACAACTTGATTTTTCAGACTGGATAGTGAGCTGGATATTCGTTTTACCAACCTCAGAAGGATGGAATGCTGATTGAACTCTGAGTTGGCAACCTGGGATTATTTATTTATTTATTTACAAGATTTTTTTTTAGCCACCCCACTACCAAGAGGTTTCTGGGTGGCATACAAGTATTAAAAACTATAAATCAATAAAATTATTAAAACTTTAAAATATAATACAGTTAAAATAACATACAGTACAATTATAAATTAAAAAACACTGCTGCTCATGTGTCCAACCAAATAATCTAATTAAAATACTGGCCAAACAGGAAAGTCTTTGCCTGGTGCCGAAAAGCCGAAAGTGTTGGTGCCAGGTGGATCTCTGTATGGAGGGCATTCCAGAGTTTGGGGGGGGGCAACTGCTTCGACATGCCACCCCCCCTTATCTCTTTGAGGGATGGCACCTTCAGCAGGGCCTCCTGGCCTGATCTTAGAGAACAGGCAGGCTCATATGGAAGAAGGCGGTCCTTTAGGTAGCCAGGTCCTAAGCTGTTTAGGGCTTTATACAGTATGTAAGCATTAGCGCTTTGAATTGGGCCCAGCCAGCAACTGGCAACCAGTGTAAAATTTTTAAAACTGGCATAATAGGAGTCCACGCAGCCCGGTTCTGTACCAGTTGCAGTTGCCAGACCGTCTTCAAAGGCAGCCCCATGTAAAGCGCATTACAATAGTCCAATCTGGTTGTTACCAGTGCATGTGTGACTGTTGTCAGGCTTTGCTCATCCAGGTAAGGGTGAAGTTGATATATTCTCCACAGCTGTAAGAAGGCACCCCTGGCCACCAAGTCCACCTGGGCTTCCAGGACAAGACCTGGGTCCAGAAGCACCCCCAAGCTGTGGGCCCTGTCCCTTAGGGGGAGTGCAACCCCATCCAGGACAGGGGAATGGCCCTCTAACTTGTCAGGCAGAGTGCCCACCAACAACACTCCCGACTTGTCTGGATTGAGCTTCAGTTTATTGACCCTCATCCAGTCCATTATCGACTCCAAGAACGAGTTCAGAACAGAGACTGCCACACCTGGATTGGTGGAGAACGAGAGGTAGAGATGAGTGTCGTCAGCATATTGCTGACGACCTCTCCCAGCGGTTTCATGTATATACTGAATAACATGGGAGACAGTATAGAGCCCTGGGGAACCCCATGATGTAACCGCCATGAGCTAGAGAACCTGTCCCCCAGCACCACCTTCTGGACCCAGTCAGCCAGGTAGGAGTGGAACTACCATAAAACAGTGCCTCCAACTCCCATCCCAGCCAATCTGTCCAGAAGGACACCATGGTTGATGGTGTCGAAAGCCGCTGAGAGGTCCAGGAGGATCAACAGGGACACACTACTCCTGTCTCTCTCCCGGCAAAGGTCGACATACAGGGCGACCAAGGCAGTCGGCCTGAAACCCGACTGAAATGGATGTAGATCAGGGGTGTCCAAACTTTTTGCAAAGAGGACCAGATTTGGCAAGGTGAAAATGTGAGGGGGCTGACCATTCAGCTGCATTTGACCCCCGGGCCGGATGTTGGACATGTCTCCATAACATGTAAGGAGGCAGGGAGGATGCTGCAGCAGAAGAGCTGGGAGGGTGGGTAGGCTGGGCAGGTGGCTGGGGGGATGGACTGAGGCAGGGATGGCAGGCACACTGTAAAACTGCAAGCTGGCACCTCCATCTGGTATGGGGAGGGGCTAGCTGGCATGGATGCATGACAGGCTAAGCCGGTGGGGAGAAGAGGCTGTGGGCCACTCAAAATTTGAAAATGGGAGAGATCTGCCCCCGGGCCTGACTTTGGACATGCCTGATCTAGATAATCCATTTCATCCAAGAGGGCCTGGAGCTGCTCAGCTGCCACACGCTCCAGCACCTTGCCCCAATAAGGGAGGTTTGCCACTGAGCGGTAATTAACTACCAGCCCTGGGTCCAGGTTAGGCTTTTAAAGGAGTGGTCGAATCACTGCCTCCTTTAACGGGGCAGGGACCACTCACTCTCTTAATGAAGAGTTGATGGCCTCCTCGACCCAGGTGCGAAACCCTCCAGCAGATTCCTTTATTAGCCATGTTGGACAGGGGTTGAGTTGTGTAGTGGTGCCACAGACAGATCCAAGCACCCTGTCCACATCATCGGGTTTCAACAACTGAAACTCATCCAATAAATTACGACATAATCCCGGAGCACTGGACACAACCATGGGCTCACTATCAACAGTGGAGTCTAACTCCCTGTGAATCTGAGCGATCTCCCCCTTAAAGTGGGTGGCAAATTCATCACAGCGAGCCCCTGAGTGGGCCGGGACCTCCACAGAGATTACCTGGTTGAAGAAGATCCCAGACCACTCAAAATAGCTCTGCTGGGTGGCACTCCACGGAAGCAATAAGACTGGAGAAATACTGACATTTTGCCAGCCGTGTCACCACAGAATAGGCCCAATAATGGGCTCTAAGCTGTGTTCGGTCAGAGTTGCAGTGATATTTTTCCACCTGCGCTCAAGCCGTCTCCCCACCCGCTTCATTGCCTGAAGCTCCTCAGTACACCATGGAGCCTTATAGGCTCTGCGGTTTGGGAGAGGGCGCTTAAGTGCGATCGTGTCAACCGCCCAGGCCATCTCCTTGTTAATTAAACCCCAGGTTGTGACCACAGTTTTTCCCGAAGTACAGCAGTATAACCACTGCACCACAAGGCAACAAAAAAAATCTTCCTTCGAATGAATTCATCCCCTAGATTTCCAGCAACACTAAAGAGAAGCCACACTGCTGTTTCACAATATGAGGCAAATGGCATAAAAGACTTGCAAAGAGAGGAGCTGTCCTTGGTGCTGAAAGCAAGCAAACACAGCCCCTGAGATAGGAATTATGCATTTCCTTCTGAAACAAGATGTTTAATGAGGAAGAACATGTTCATGTACTGATATACTCAGGAGTTTCAGGCTCATTTAGTCCTACTACTTAGATTGCCTTTGTAAACAAATGCTGAATACAGTGTACACAAACTTAGTATCATCTGGTTTGTGACCCAACCCATCACTTTCATGTGGTCAGTGAAAAGAAATGGGCTAAGTTGACATGTGGGAAGAGAGGGGGTGCTTTAAAATGATGTAAGATATGTTTTAAAAGCAGAAGAGTCATTTCTGTGTTTCCCATAGAGAATCTCATTGCAGCACAAGATGGGAATAGAAGCTCAAGAAGTCAAAAAATACTTGCCCAGGACACATCTGTTGCATGTTGCACCCTGGAACCATGGTCCATCCTGTATGCTGCCCTCTAAATCTGGCTCTTGTGCAAACACAGAACACAGAACAATATGAAGAGATAGTGATATGATCTGAACAATATGAGGAGACTGACGAAGCTATTTGGATGAGCAGTGAAATGTTTCAATCTCTCAAGAAAAGAAGCCCAGTTGCGATGACTCAACTTCCAGAGGAACAAGATGAACTATTGACTTACTTGGCTTGAAACAGGGCAGATAGAACACTTGCACTCAGTGATATTGTGTTGCCATTGTGTTTTTCCCCTCTTGCCGGATTTTACCCGTTTGGTGGGTGGTGCGAGGTCTACTTCTCTTGGTCATTTTTTAGTATTGGTATATGGTCTCTCCATATTGGTGGGTATTTTACTGTGTTTCTGTATTTCTTATGATGTTTTTGTGTTTGCTATGTATTGGGGTTATAGTTGGGTTGTCACCACCCGGTGATGTGCTGTACACTGCCCTGAGTTCCCTATGGGAATATTGGGCAGTCAGTAAGTACAAAAATAAATAAATAAATAAAAATAATTAAGGCACAGCATTTTCTTCATACTTCATTGTCCTTGATTGGCCCAGACTATTTAGGAAAAAAGAATGGCACTCTTAAAGAAGAGCAAATGGAAGAAAAGAAGAATCAGTAGCATTAGGTGCTGTATGCAAAGAGTTCCAAATTCCATTTCGAAAGCAACCTCTTGGGAATTTATAGAAGAAAGTTTATGATACTCATAAACTTTTTTTTTTGCCTCAAACAATATTTGAGGGCAGACATTGTGCACATCCTCAAATACACGTCAACAACAATTTTCAAATATAACATCTTTTGTGCAAATCTCCACAAAAGACTGCTGACAGATTTCCATATTCTTCCCAAAGAAGAAAAATCAGGTTGCTTTCCTTTAAGCGCTATCATTCAAAATGTGCTGCCTTCAAAATGTATAAATTTCACATTATTATTCAGGCACAGTAGCACCAGAATAATTAAGGTTGCATCAGGAATATAATGGGGGCTAAAACATTTAATATCTGAAAAAATTCACGATCAATCTTAATGAAACTTTCTAGGGGGTTAGTTCCAAGGACTTTTCAATTTTCTAAACAGTTATGGTTTACAGCATCTGAATGTTAAAGGGGCATGAGATAGGTTTTAAAGAATGAGAAATCTGTCCTAACTCTCTCCAAAGTATATCTTTGCAGAAGGCTTAAAGAAAGCTCTGATTTAAGCTGTGCCTCACTCCAGCACCTTAATTTATGGAATGGTTTTTGTTGGATGGTAAAAGGATCGCAAACGTGAATTATGGAGTGTGGATTTCCCCCACTGAAAAACAATGCAGCAATTGCTTTCCCAAAGGGGTAGCTTGATAGGTCGACTGCAATGGGTAGATCTAGGTCCTTTAGATGCTACCTTTAAATAGTTGTGGTCACCTTCCTTCCTCCTGTGGAGAGAGGACTGTTCACCATTGCTAGGAGCTTAAAAGCTTACTACTGTAATGGTTTAGGCTGAATGTAATCTGTAACCTTTGACTCTTATCTTCCCAAGCTTTGATCAGCAATCTAGATTTGGTGGTATAATGCTGCCGGCATTATCATTCTGTCAGGAATGACTAACCACTTCAGGACTTCTTTTTCCTGCCCATTTCCCCCTGCCCATTACAGCATTTACATACAAAACTGCTTGTGTTTTGTGCAAAACTGCTGCTTATTAACCTCATAGAGAATTCCATATGAAATTACTTTTCCCCTGCCACTTATGCACAAGGACACCAAACTCTTGCACAAACAGATTCTTGCTTTTTTTAATGGGATGGCCTCTGGCTTGCATAACCACAAGCTGAGAATCTCTAGGGGCCATACGATCCCCATTTGCCAGCTGGTTTGTGACTACAGTAGGTCCCCGGTATCCGCTGGGGATTGATTCCAGACCTTCCCATGGATAACAAAAACCGTGAATAAGAGAGAACGCCTGCCCACCCACCTCCAAACTGCTGTTTCCTGACAGTAGCTTGCTTTATGACTGCTGTTTTGAGACAGTAGCTTGCTTTATGGCTGCTGTTTGTGACAGTAGATCGCTTTACAGATGCTATTTGTGACAACAGCTTGCTTTACAGCTACTGTTTGTGACAATAGCTTGCTTTGTGGCTGCTGCATTATTTAATATTTTTTCCTCTGCCAACCGTGGATAACTGAATCAGTGGATACTGGGGTCCTACTGTACTGCAGTTTGCCCCAAAAGAAGTTTTAAGATGGAAACTGCAATGTTTCGGAATGTTAAATGCAGTGTTTTGTGCAAAAATATTTGTGCATTTTTTCTTTGTAAAAATAAGAGGGAGGCAAAAAGGCAAAACAAGTATAAAAACTGTCAGTAAGAGAAAATGCTTCAGTTTTGTTTTCATCTCAAAGAATGAAATAAATAAAGATATACATTCCTACCTGCTGCCTATAAGAGAGAAGGAGAAGCAGGAAAGCAGGTCTCCTGCAAAGGACATTGTAATGAATGAAGTAAATGCCAGGATGTAGGATTAAGAAATGGAATGCTAATGAACTGAATGCTGAAATGGCAAGGGATCGGTTGTTCTCATTATTTTATCTCCCCCAGCCCCAGGACAAAGACATTAGCATTTTGCACAACCTGCTGCTTTAAAAGGATATTTTTATTTTAAATATAAATAAATTTGCAACTAATGAGTCAATGCTATTAGAATCAAATTATGCTACTCCTAATGCTCCATTTTAAATGCCATTATCAACGCATATACAAGTGGTCACGAGCAAGTACTTAACTTCAGAAGTGGAGTTGTTTTTCTTCCTCTCCACCCACCCCCAAAGATTTATTTCAAATCATGTATTGTGTGTGTTTTTTTGGGAGCTGATTCAGTCATTTATGCAGGGTAGACCCTCGTTTTGCAGTTGAACTGTACCTCCTACCTTCTCTCGCCATTAGCTGTTCCGGCCTGGGTAATAAACACGGCAATCCGTCCAACAACATCTGAAGCATCGTAGGTTGCTAACTCCAGAGAACGGCATCAACCCACACAACATCTTTTCTTAATTCTTGAGGTTGGGCATACATCTGTTCCTGGGCCTGGTGAGCTCCAGCATGGATCACCAACCTTTTCTCTTATGGTCTCATCTGCTAACAAAGCAGACCAGGCTGAGATGTCTGTCAGTTTGAACCATTCTAGGCACCCCCGCTTTGTTCCAACCTTTATCCTCCCCCCACTTGGTTGGACATGCATCCCTCTCAGCTGCCTTGGCTTTGTTGAGCTCTCTCTCTCTCTTTCTCTCCCCCCCCCCCCCCCCGGTATCCATGCACAGGAGCTTTTATGTGCACGTACATAGTAGACTTCCTCTCAGCATTTCATGGCCAAACCGCAAACTGGAGAAGATAAGCAATAAGCAACACCTGGATACAATAATGTCAGGCTGTCCATGAAGGCAATGCAAAAGATTCCCCCTGGAGAGAAGGTAGTTGATCGATTTTTAACTGGTGTGGGTAGATGGTCTCCTATCACAGTTATCTTGAGAGAACTGCCCAAACTGCGTATCTCTTAGTGGGCCCATTTCAAGGCCCTGGAGTTCACCTATTAAATCTTATGACCAGGAGCATCATGTTGTTGTACAGTGGAGGCAGCAAACACTGTGTGTGATCTTGCTGGTTGTCCACTGCATGCTCATAACAATCCAGGTGGCACAATGGGTTGGGCACCTGTGCATGGCATTTCACAACAGCACCGTCTTCTCTTTGATTTTTATTGTATTTTAGGGCTATATAACCATGCAGGGTTTTTATTTTGTACACCACCAAGCTACCTTAAAAGGAGGATTTTAAAATGAGATGATCACAGTCTTCATTGGTAGATCACCAGGAAGCATTTGAGGCTTATCTGAACACACAAAGGCCTCTACCCACTGCCTTCCATGGTAGCAACCCTCTTGGCCTTTTTCTCAGCTCCAGCTGGAGTTGATGTTTCTATCAACATGCCCAACTTTATTTTTTACATCCAACCTCTTTCAGTGACAGAGTGAAAACTATCATCCATAAATGGTTTAATGTGTGCATTATTTGTGGGCACTGCTTTGACTGGAAACATTTGGTTTTTTTTAAAAAAAACCTATTAATTCCATTTTATTGCAACGCTATTTCACTACTATGAAGTTTGAATACTGTATGCCCTCTTGGGCGCCTCTGGGCAGTTTTGGAAGCATTAAAGCTAGCCTTATGCAATCTAGAAATGTTTCTCTTCAGATCAGATTAACAGAAGCAATGCACATGAACCACAGTGTGAAAGCTAAGGATTAGAGATGGGCACGACTCAGAAAAAAAATTTTCGTTTCCGTTTTCGTTTTCGGCTAGGGTCCGTTTCGTTTCGTTTCCGTTTTCGTGAGCTAATTTCAAAATTTTTCGTTTTCGTTTCGTTATGTAACGAAAACGAAAATTTTTTCGTTTCTCCCCATTTAGCTCCATTATGTGTTTTTCCAGTAACGAAAAACGAAAATTGGCTCAAAATTAGTCATTTCGTTTCCGTTTTCGGTCCATTTTTGAACCGTTTTTCATTTTCGTTTCGTTACGTAACGAAAACAAAAAAACGAAAACGAAAACGAAAATACCGCTAAGTCGTGCCCATCTTTACTAAGGATGCCAGGCACTGTCCCATCTCTCTTTGATCACCCCTCCTCAATTCTTTGTTGGATAGGATGGGGCAGATGAGACATGTAGACCAGCAGCTACATGTAGACCAGTGGAGGGGGGGGATTCCATCCAAGCCCTTCCAGAGGGCAGAAATCAGAGAGGAGAAAGTTACAATGTGAAGCTCTTCCCACCCTCCATATGCCCTCTCCTCATATCTTTCTACACAACTTCCAGTCGCATGCCTGCAATCTCTTCTCAACAACAGGCTTGTCCAGGGAGTGCAAGGCTGAGGGTTGGGAGGGTTGCTTCTCCACTGTCTATTTTTATATCCTCTGCTGTTGCAAAACACCGTGCTCGTTTACAAAAGGGAGGAGTGGAGAGGATAGAAGGCTCACTTATTGCATCACAGGTCTTTTTTTTTTCTTTAAAAGGGGGGGGGCAGCACTGCCCCAGGAAACATCAGAGAAAACTAAGCGATCCCAGCCATAACATTTCAAATAGGAAGAAATGAATTGGTAACATTAAAATGAATAGAAACATTATGCCATGTGATCATGATTCAGGACCACAGAGGTCTGAAAAGAATGGATGGAGCTGGGTTTCATTTGACTTGTGTGATCAGGGCCTATAGTTCCTAATCATTCTCCTTTGCCTCATTTATCTCCAAAAGACACTTGATCACATAATTTGCTTGTTCCTGGAAGAGGGAATCATAGTTAATTGGCTACACTTCACAGGAACCACGTTTTTCATTTAAGAACAGCAATTTGTCCACTTTCCCCTCTTTCTTTTATGTGCACTTACCAGATGTGACAAGATTCGTTCTAAGCAACGGCTTGCCTTGCTTTCCTGAGCCTTGCCAATTTTTTCCCCTTTGACCCAACCTGGCCATGGAACAACGCTGAAATCATGCCCTCTGCCTTCTTACCTAACTGCCCTGGACATGGTTCAACAACATCAGAGGAGCAGCTCTCATGGTTGAAACTCAAGTTCGGTCCCATTAAAGGGTCACCCAATTTCTCACTTCAGTAAATCCATCTTGTGACTTTCATAAAAGTCAGATTCCACACCATAACAAAAGTAAACTGGATCTAGGAACCAGCTATAGCTACACTTTTTTCTTTCAAGTTATCTGTTCATCCTGCCCCAGCTGCTGCTTTCGCAAACCTTATTCCAGGTTTTTTTTTTTAAAAAAAATTAGGTTCTTCAAAGCTTCTGGCTCTGTTTGGCTGCCCTTGAGCCTCTTTTTTACCCTGTTGTTACTGATGGCTTCATCTCAGATTTGGCTTGCTGAAACATGGAAACAGGAGTTGCCCCCATTTAAAAACAAAACAAAACAACAACATTGGAGCTATAAGTTCCCGGGAGAAAGGCCAGAGTGATTTTGATGCTGAAAGCACAAAAATCTCTCTCTCTCTCTCTCTCTCTCTCTCTCACACACACACACACACACACATACACACATTGAGGTACCTAATACCGGCAGCCAGCCATGTTATATTTGCAATTGAGGCAGAAAATCTCCCCATAGTCCATTATCAACTGACTACTCATTTGGCACATGCCAAATTAGCCAATTAAGGCAACTGCCTCACTCTGCCTAATGGTAAGCCTGACTGGGAAGCTTGGAGGTACAGTACCTGTTACTCTACCCATTTGGCTATGTATGCATGTTGTCATGCAGGTCCTATTATATCCTAGACAAATGAATCTCCCCCCTTCTTTTATGGCATGCTGTATTCTTAATGGCTGAAACACAGTGCCATTCATTTTCATGGTACATAAGAAGAGTGTGCATCTTTAATGGCTTTTCAAGACAATGAATGTATACTTCAGCAAATGAGCACTTTCCTTCTCACTTGTTGTGTGGAATCCTTATATCTCTCTGAAGGTAGCGGTTCTCTTGCAGGGATCATGGTCTTCTATATCCAGACCCCTGGATCCTGGGAAACATGACACTTGTCTCACACTGCAGATCACATGCCCTCTGTGGTTCTGAGTGTATTATGGAAGATAGCAGGCAGATCCACTGGTGTCTAATACCAGGCCTTCCATATAAGCCAGGATAAAAATATAAATAACAGAATCCTAGAGCTGGATGTATGTTCTAGTTGTTCTTATTTATTTATTTATTTATTTATTTATTTATTTATTTATTTATTTA
>JAHTLZ010000015.1:47919211-47953815 GCA_023846285.1 Phrynocephalus versicolor | reverse complement strand
TTATTTATTTATTTATTTATTTATTTATTTATTTATTTATTTATTTATTTATTTATTTATTTATTTATTTATTATATTTCTATCCTATACAGGGAAAGCTTGCCTGAAGAAAAAGGTCTTTGCCTGTTTCCGGAAAGACAGCAGAGATGGGGCAGTCCTGATCTCTAGTGGGAGGGAGTTCCAAAGTCTGGGCGCAGAAGCCAAGAAGGCCCTTTCATGGGTTCCCACAAGATATACCTGTGAGGGTGGCGGGATGGAGAGAAGGGCCTCTCCTGATGACTTTAGCTCCCGAGTCGGTTCATACTGTGGAATTCGATCTTTGAGGTAGCTAGGACCCAGATTGTATAGTGCTTTGTAGGTTAAGGTCAGCACTTTGAATTGTGCCTGATAGCTGACTGGCAGCCAGTGGAGCTGCTTTAGTAGGGGTGTGATGTGATCTCTGTAACCCGCCCTAGTCAGCAATATGGCTGCTGCATTTTGGACTTGTTGAAGTTTCCTGAAGCTTTTCATCAGAAGTCCCACATAGTAGTCCAATTGGGATGTCACTAGGGTATGAGTCACCATTCGTTTGTTGTTGAACTTGCCTTGCCTTTGTGTGGCTTTGCCAATTGGAGTTGAAGGTTTAGGGACAGGCTTCATCAGACAAAAAACAGAATTCTGCACTAAACAGTTTGCAAGATGCAAATAATCCAGATAATCTATTTTACTGCTCTTTTACTAATAGAGAGCAGAGGTGCAAATCCTTTTGAAGATTCAATGTTTGGTCCAGCCACAACAATCCAGTTCAGGGACAGGACATTTTTGTTCAACGATTAATGAATCCATCTGCATTTCATGTGTTTTAGAATCTTTAATAATGTTCCATTTTAGAATGAGAATCTTTCTAAAGACCAAAATCAGGTCTTACTCAGACAGAACATTCTGTCTAATAAATTGTTTGCTTGATCGTTTGTTTCTGATTTTTCCTTTCTCCCTTAGTGGAAGCCCAAGATGGCATACAAAAAAATCTAAAATTAACAATTAAAACAAATTAATTAAGATTGAAATCTAAACATATACCCATTTAAAATGTGTTTTGACTGAGAGAGAGAAATTGATATTGATATTAATATTTCCTATCTTAGGTTCCCAAGTAACATGACTAACCTTGAGTCCCCTTGGGATAGAAAAGGAAGTATCATTTCCTGCTGCTTTTTACTTGGGTAACAGTAAGTATTAGATTGGCCCTGTCTTGAGAAACCACATGAGACAAGTTTGCTGGGGATCCGCTCAAAATTAATTCAATCTGGCTTACTATTATTAACTTCACATAGAATGCAAAGGCTCCTGGAATTAGAATAATGTCACAGAGCACACCACAAAGCCTGTTGGGTTTATTGGTTGTTCAGGATAGTATGATAACAAACACATTATTAAGTTCTGCTGATTACTCACAGATAGCTGTTGCTGCAGATAGCAACAGCAGCAACTTGAGATGAACTGCAAACGCTCATCATTACTTGCCTCTGAGTTAAGCAAAAAGAAATGAAACATAGATAGCCTACATCAACCTTTCTCTGTTATGTGTTCTATTAAAATGCTACTGAGCCACATGCTTTGACTGAGGAAGGACGACAGGAACACTGAGGTAGTTCCGGTCCCTTCATCTATTATGCTGGATACATTCTAAGAATGATGTATTCCGATGCATTCTTCCCCCTCCAAGTACTCTAATTTATCATTATCTCAGCCATCATAATTAGTTTTCATACCAAGTCTTGCACACACCAGCTCTTTCTTGGAAAAGGAGTGCTTCTAAATTAGGAGGGTTTTAGGACACAGAGGCCTTGTCCAAGCCTGTTCCAAATGAACAGGGTACTCTTTAAGTACCCTGACTTAAGAGCAGCTCGACTTAAGAGCAATTTGACTTAAGAGTGGGAAACTGTTGGCATTTTAACTGCCACCTTACAATACAAATTTTAGATATGGTCTGCTCGACTTATAATTTCCCCCCAATTTTTTTATTTTTTAATTTATTTTTTTCAATTTTTTAGATAGGTACCCCGACTTAAGAGTAGTTCAACTTAAGAGCATGCATTTGGAATGGATTGAATTCGTAAATCAAGGTACCACTATGCTATTCTTCACCCCAACCCCACCCAGCTTAAGTCTCTTTCCTAAACTATTGGTCTCTGAGAGTACTTCATAAGGGCCCCTTCCAAGGGTTACAGGAAAAGATGGTGAATGGCTTTGAAGGTGGAAGAAGGCTTTATACCCCAATGGTTGAAAAAATGGAAGAACCATCTTCTAGGAGAAGGAAAACTGTGATTTTTAACTGCCACTGCCTTGTGGCTATATCCATTTCTGGAAAAATCTTCAGGAGTTAACCTTGAGGCAAAATCCAGAGCTGGAGTCCCAGAGGAAGTTCATGACTGTGTACAATCATGTTCTGGTAACTCCTGTGATGCAGGTGGAACTAATTGTCTCAGCTCTTGCATTAAATTGGACTACTCCAGTGATGTGGATTGGGTGGAGGGTTGCTGCTTGGGTAACAGTTTTGACCTCCATATTAATCTACCTAGGCCTTGTGCTCTGAAGAGGCCACATTAGCTTTGCATTCTCAGTGTGGACAGGATTGTCACTCTCATATTGGCCTTTTTTGCCACACTAGATGTTGCTTTAGGACTTCTATACAGAGCACAATACCATAGTCTCTTGAGACTGAAGGATGACGATGAGGTCTCTGACAGCAACAGTGCCCAACACAACCACATAGAAAACTAATGGCTGTTGCCACAGATCCATGACAAACTACATGAAAGGCCCTTCGTTAGAAGCCTGACTTTTCTCAGTAGCTAACTGCCCCCAAAGGTCTTTGGTTGTTGTTCTTGTTTATTATTATTATTATTATTATTATTATTATTATTATTATTATTATTATTATTATTATTATTATTATTATTATTATTAGTAGTAGTAGTAGTAGTAGTAGTATTATACATAATCTACCCAGTGTTGTTTTTATTTAGTTCACTGAATTCTCAATTCTGAATTCTGAGATCAATCTCAAGGACCTAGGCCAGTGGTTGCGAACCTTCGGCAGTCCAGATGTTTATTTATTTATTTATTTATTATTGGATTTATATCCCGCCCATCTTCCCTAAGGGAACTCTGGGCGGCTAACACAGCTGGACGAGCCAGCAAATAGAGCAGTACAATATAGGACAAAATAAAATACAATTTACACAACACAGCAATACAGATAAGATATAAGGAGAAAACAGCAGGAAGGGAACACCCTTTGTTTCAGAACCTCACTGCTACTTTGACAGAACCGTTACTGGGAAATCGATGGCGGCAAAAAAAAAAAAGGGGGGGGGGCTATGCTAGGTCACCAAAGGCCTCGCGGAATAAGATTGTCTTCAACGCTCTACGAAAGGCCAGCAGGGACTCTGCAGAGCGCACTTCGCTGGGTAGGCTGTTCCATAAAGATGGAGCAGCCACCGAGAAGGCCCGGTTCCGGGTTAGGGAACGCCTGGCCTCTCGGGGAGTTGGAACCCGAAGCGAGTGCGCCCGCGACTGCCGAATCGGTCGGGTCGATGTTGACCGCAGTCCTTTGTCATTGGCAATACAGGCTTGGTATTCTGGGAATTGTGGTCCAAAACATATGGAGTGGCAAAGGATCTCCACCACTGACCTAGGCTACTCAGGTATTTCTGTAAAAAACCTGCTGTTACAAGACAGATTTCTTCAGGAGCCTCATGGCGCAGTGGTTCAATCCTAGGTAGCCAGCTCATGACAGACTCAGCCTTCTATCCTTCCAAGGTTGGTAAAATGAGAACCCAGCTTATGGGGGTGGGGGCAATGTGTAGCCTACATAATTAAATTGTAAACTGACCAAAATGTGCTTTAAGCACTATAGGGATTAAAGCACTTTCTTAAAGCACCTGCTTTTTGTGGCAGGTATATTATGATCTCATTTATATCCAAATTTCAATATTGCACCTAAAGTACCAATTACAACTGGAACTTGATTGCTAATCTACTACTATGCTACTACTGTTTGTAGATTAAATAAATTTACAAAATGTCAGATTTAGGAAGCCAATTAGCAGCTATAGCAATTGTTAATCAAAGATTAAAGCATCCCCATTATCATTAATATGTTCTTAGAATGGTTTTATTCACTAATATTTAATTTGATATCTGTTTCATCCTCATTAAATTATTTTAATAATTTCTGGTTTTTAAAAGCTTTTTTTTAGCTTCTTTGGCTGAAATCCAGGGTAAGTCAGAACTAGATTAGGCTCATTGAATCAATGGGGATTTGATGAGCCAATTGCTTTAAAAGTTACATTGATTCAATGTAACTTTTAAAGCCTACTCTAGTTGGGACTTACTACTCGATTTTAGTATTTGAATATACTCTGGATACAAGCCCTCTAAAGATGCAACTAACTAGCAAAGCAATTTAACACCACGGAATTCAAGTCTGGTCACATTAACTGGCCACAGTGGGCAGAAACAGGTGTATTCACATTTCATTTTCTGTCATGTGATCAATAATAATAATAATAATAACAACAACAACAAAACAAATCAGACCTTCCCAAACCCATAGCATTTCCCACCTTTTTTGCCAGTGTTTTTCACACCCTCAATTAGGCACCCTGAATTATTTAACTTCATTGTTTGCTAAGTTACAGTTGACATTTGTCAGAGGCTGAAAACCTGATGTCTAGCATAGAAAATCACAACTAGAGCAGGGCCATTGGGATTTGATGAGTCAACTGCTCTGTAAGTTCCACTAATTCAATGGGCCAACTGTAGTAATGAGTTACTATGCTAAACAACAGGCTAGGCCAGTGATGGCGAACCTTTTGGAGACCGAGTGCCCAAACTGCAATTCAAAACCCACTATTTTTTTTGCAAAGTGCCAATACAGTAATTTAACCTATATACAGGTGGCTATGAAGGGGCGATGCCAGGTGCCCACAGAAAGGGCTCCGAGTGCCACCTTTGGCACCCGTGCCATAGGTTCGCCATCACTGGGCTAGGCTATCAATCAAGGTTTAATCAAAGATGCAGGGAAAAAATGCAAAGTAATGGAAAAGGTGAACAAATTTTTCTCATGAGTAAAGTTGTTTTGAACTTTTTTTGAGGGGAGGTTATAGCTAAGAGCATAATGTAAAAAATTTATAAAAATATAGGTATCAAAGTAAAAGTCTGCCAGAGCTGTATAAGGTAGAGGAAGATCAGTGGTGGGGACCAGCAGCTTATAAAGAATGCAATCTAATATTATTGATCTGTTCATTGTGGAACTTTTGATGAACTTCAGAACCATCCATGGTTTCCTAAAAAATGTGATAACTCATAATCAACCGCATTTGACCTTTGCCATGGAACCCTAAATCTGAAGAGGTTTTATAGACAACAAGATATAAGAGACAACCTATGCAATTTCATATTTGAAGCTGATTAAAGCATGGTGGCTCAGTGGACTAAGGCTCCGAAAACTGTTGAATTCAAAGTCAGCAGCTCGGCGGTTCGAATCCCGGGTGCCACGCAGTGGAGCGAGCTCCCACTGTTCACCCCAGCTCCTGCCAACCTAGCAGTTCGAAAGCATGTAAAATGCAAGTAGATAAATAGGTACCACCGTAAAAGGCGGGAAGGTAAAACAGCATTTCCTTGCAGCCATGCCGGCCACATGGCCATGGACTTGCACAGCACTGGCTCTTTCGGATTGAATACGGAGATGAGCACCGCCCCTAGAGTCAGACACGACTAGCACGCATGTGCGGGGGGAGCCTTTACCTTTTTAAAGTTGGTAATCAGCAGATGGGGAATGTTGAGAGTCTCTGAATTCTAATGCTGGGGGGAAAAAACTTCATAAGATTGCCCCTACAGTATTTCATAAGGATTTTCCACTACAGTATTTCCTTCATAGATTCATACCTTGCAGACCTGGTATTTGAAGACCTCTGAGAAGTCTCTGAGAAGGAAATAAAAAATGCTGAGGAACACAGCCAGCTTCGGTACAGAATGGAGAACTGCAGGACAAAACCATAGGATAAGGTAGAACTAACTAACTGAAAAGGACCTTTTGTAAGAAACCAAGCCCTGAAACAGAACAACACTGAGCTCACTTTGAAGATGCCTTCCAATGATTTGATGCATTTCATTCTATATGGAGCAATAAGGGGGTGGGGGTGGGGCTCCCTTAGCTCATCTCAATTTCCAAGCAGGGCAAAACATCAAGAACTGTTCTTAATTCATGCTTCATCTTCTTCCCTATAAAACCTTCCAAGAGGACACCTCTTTTCTTACCTTTGTCTGAACTGTCTCTAACAGCCTGCTTCTAAGTGGAAGCTGTTCTTGTGGTGCTTATAAGATGTTGCCGAGCTTGCTGTACAAATTGCTTTCACAGTGTGTCTGTAGTCAGGAGCGTCTGGCACAGGAGTGGAGCCTCTTCATATCTTAGGAACTACCAAGTATGATAAATACTTCTATTGTGATGTTTAAAAAGCTCTTGTTCAAAAATGTTTATAAATAAAAAATTTCTAGACAATGAGACGGTTTCTCAGGAGATATCTCTTCCCATTCTATAAATGCCTTGATTTTCTTTTCTGTATTATTATTATTATTATTATTATTATTATTATTATTATTATTATTATTATTGCTACTAGAACTGCAACTGCAACTGCAACTGCAATTATTTGTGGCAAACCCCCAGAGTGAGCTAATTCCCCAATCTGATTTTTGCTCAACAGCACTGTGTGTTGATTAATGTGGCTTTGGCAGTGCATCAGTGCTTCTTCTCTATTAGGAACAGGAGGCTGGAAATCATGAATATTTCATCCTGCTAACCCACCCGGAGGTCTCCTCCCCTCAATCTCATGATTTGCTTCATTAACTGCTCAGCCCGGACTAGGTAGGCAATAAAACTAATTGCCATTTCTAATCCACTGACACTGGTGCAATGATACTGTTCCACTGATGGGGTTCTCCATTTCCACACGCCGATGCCTATAACAAGTCTGTATGGACGCATACGGGAAAGTGGCATCAAAAAGAATAACACAGGACACCCACCGGTTGTGGGATGTCAACCAAGGTAATCCAGAAGGGAAGAGAGCAGGTTCATCCTTTAGGGCAAATGAGGCACAGCCCTCACAACCAGCCTTTCCCCAAATGCTTCTTTCCCTTTAGCATGGAGGAGCCTGCCTGCTTCCCCCTGTGCGCCTATGAGACAAAAAAAAAAAAAAAGACGTATCTTCAGTGTGTGCCTGTGTCTGCACAAACACACATTATATGGATACCTACTTCTGTGCCATCTCTATCACCCTTGATTCTGCCTCCAATTACCTGCTGCGTTCTCCACCCTACCAATTATAAGGGGCACCAAGAGCCATCGGGTGTGTTGTGTTCACTCGCACGCCTTGGTGAAGAGTGAGCCACAAGCAGGAGTGCAATAGACTCACGGGGTTTGATATCATTCTGCAAAGGAACAATGAGACAACATTTAGAGCACCCATGCACAGACGTGCACAATCAAATGACCTTGCAGAGATAATAATAAGAAGCTGGACAGCTAGTTTGATTCAGCTGCTAGCCAGACTCAATGAACTGAATTAGCTGGAATTAGCGCCTCTACACAGTAATATTAACATAGTTTAAAGTGAAAACAAAACTTTCCCAAGGCACTGTTTGTTTGAATGGCAGTACACATCTATGTTGCTTTTGACTAGAATTTATTTATTTATTTATTTATTTATTTATTTATTTATTTATTTATTTATTTCTGTACCGCCCGTCTTCCAAGGGAACTCCGGGCGGTTCACAACATTTACAGTAGACTACTGTCAAAGGCCAAAAATCAATAAAATAAGCAATTGTCACAACACATAAACAGTAATAAGAGACAAAGCAATCGAAAGCCTTAGTAATTCAATGGAGAATTTTTCAAAGGACATTTAAGTTGTATAAACTAGCACAATTTGGGCACAATAACAAATACCATCTGCTGCAGGTTATTCTTCAAGGGAAACTAGATGGGAAGTGTGTCTCGGGACGTAGAAGAACATTCTGGCCTAAGAATTTAAGCAAATGGTTCACAGTGGGGACAGTTTCTCTATTTAGAATAGCCTTAGATAAAAACAGATTGTGCTACTGATTGCCAATGTTCTACAAGGACATGGCACCTGAAGATGAAGATGCTAACAGGTACTGGAGTCTTAACAATATTGATTTTTAAAGACAACTTCTAAAGGGAGACCAAGAGCTACACTTCCTCATCTGTCAGGCTTTCCTGCTCCCCAGGGCTGGAATACAAGAGAGAGAAAAAGGAGGAGCCATGGGTTGGAGGTCCTATGTCCTAAGGATATCAGCAACAGAGAAATATCCCCAGTGCAGACTATGCTGTGGCTGTTGGAGAGCTGAACTGCAGGGCAAGAGGAAAGGGCTACAGGAGGCACCACAACCCACCCAACCTCACACTCATATTATATCCAGGGATGTCCATACTATCTGTGTTGCTAAAGCAGCTTCCCCTTGTCACCTTATTACCTCTGGGATCGGGACTGGGATCAGCAGAGGTCTCTTCTTCTGATCCCACCTCTGCTTCCACAAACATACTCACCAATGACTGTGCCACACAGAATGCAAAATCAAAACATACTTTTTTAAAAATACCTGGGCTTCTGGAGGACATTTCTGTGCATGCTTCCAGAGTACACCATGACTTCTAGCAACGTCTTCTCAAGCACAAGCCATGAACAGGGGCGGAAAAGGCCTACACAAACCCCCAGTTCCCATCCAGCCCAATACAATCCTAAGAATAACTCCCATCATCTCCTGAAAAAGAGAGACTATTTCTAGAGGCCAGCAGTGGGGAGCAGGATGAGGAATTCAAAGTTCCTAGTGAAGATTTAAGGCCTGGATTGAGCCATTTCAGAGCTAATGAGAAGGCAAGAGTTTACTTTCCTCACTGATCAACCAATGTAGGGACAAAGCATTAACTGGGCTGTGAACAGGCAGTGGTAGTAAGAGCTTCTGAAAATGCCCAGGTCAGTTTTCCACAAGGCTGTAAATTCTGTTGTAAATTCTGTGAAGATTCTCCAGTGCAGAAGGAAAGCCTTCATGACAGCAAGACTAGATGGGGAAGTGAAAGCTCCCTTGCCCTCAAGAGATGTCTTTGTCGTTCTCATTCATTTGCATGCTGAGCTTGTACCATAACCCACACCATTCTCTTCTTATTTTAGGATGCAGCGAGACAGCAGGACATTTCATACCGGAATACACCCATTATCCCCATATTACAGCTGGAACATATGTGGCTGTGCTGATGCTGCTGGCATCCAATCTCCATCGTAGGACCTTAGCTGGTGGTGATGACTACAATAACATCTTAGGAGGCAAGGGCACATCTTGCACATTTTTGATTAAATGCCTGTTGCTTTGTGGAATTTGTGGAATTTCCCACAAAACAAAAACGTATCCCAGGTTGACCATCTTGTGGTTGTTATAAGATCCTTGTGATGTTCTGAATCAATAAAGGCCATTAGACCATGATGCCATGAAGGGACTCCCTCACTCTGTGCATCCTCACTTTAACTCCTCTAAAAATTTTATTTATTTTTATTTATTTTTAATTAATTAATTAATTAGCTAATTCACACACATACACACACACACACACACATACATAGTACCCATCTAGCCCGGGAGACACAAAAACACATTTGGACTGGGATTCCCTGAAATTTATCATCTGCCAATGAACTCCACCACCCTCTGTCCTCCTTGTTTGGTCTAATCTCTCAGCTCAATATATGAGCTATATCAGTTCCCCCCCAGAAAAAAAAGCAGATGCTTTGCAGTGTCTTTCTCCTCAACCCTAATGATCTGCAATACTGTAGCAGTGGATGGAAAAACAATGGAAACTATATGACCCAGGAGTGTGTTAAGCAGAAGTGAGACAGCCCCAGGTGCAAGCAATGCATGGAGCAAACCATCCTGTGACTGAGCATGTGCAAAAACATGCTCCATCCCTCTCCTTCAAAAAAAAAAAAAAAAGGAAGCAAAAGCCAGAGGGAATGACCAAGACAAGATGTGGTACAATGACACCAGTGGACATGAACCTAAAGACAAACTATCAGCTGCTGTAGTGTGATAAACAGGGCAGGTATTTTCAATAAGGTGTTCGAGGAGACTGCTGGGCTTCATCTTAATTATGATGGCAATTGCACATTTAAATGGCCAGAGACCATGACTCTGAAAACTGTCAAGGTGAGAGCTTTTCTTTATACTGTGCAGGAGAAGGAAGGCCCGGCACGGGAATGGGGCTTTTAAAGGCAGAGGAAGATCAATACCAACCCTGAAAGAGGATCAAGCAGCAAAGGACACTGAATGTCATGCAGCCCATCACAAAAGCAATGCAGGTGACAGCCCCAGCATTAAAAGAACAGGTGCTTGGGATGCAGTGCAGCTAACACTCAATAACACTACTGGGGTTTTAGGGCTCAGGCAAATGGATCTCCGGTGGGCCAGGCAGCTCGCAAGCCTTAGGTCAAGCCTCCCATCTCCCACCACCCTACAAAGGTTTCGGAGAAAAAAACACAATTAATCCTAAACCAAGGACGATGGAAGCTATAGTCCAAGAGACTTGTACTGGGTTGTGGGTGCTGCTGCTGCTACAGTTGCTGCTTTGAAGAACACTTGCCTGGTTCAGGCACTCGGCTACTCCAAAAAGCAGTGGTTAGACAAGAAGGATCTCTTTTAATGCCAAAGATGAGAAGTCACCCCATTTGAAACAACAATAAAATCTGATTTGAAAATTCACCTCAGAGACCAGATTAGAACATAAGTGGTGTTTTGTACGAACCCTGAGCAGCAATTATCCAACCAGTGGGCAGCACAATTTCAGCCCTCTTTAGATGGTGCTTGACTGTGGTTTGAGGTTTAAATGTTGAGCATTCCCTTCTACCACCTCCCACCATCTCTTATTTTAAAAACTGAAGTTGTAATGTTTTCATGTTTTAATGCCAAGTTCAAGATTTCATAGAATCATAGAATCACAGAACTGAGCTAAAGATGTGGCCCTTGGCTCAGGACGCCCCTCTTCTCCTGATATACCCAGTCAAGACGTCACTTCCCTTGGCAGCCAGCAAGAAGCTTAGGTTGTGACTACATTGCAGTTCTCAACCTCATGGTTTGTGCTGGCTGGCATGGTTAAATTCGATGCACTTTCCACCAGTTACACAGTGTGCAACCAATCACAAGTAAGTGTGCTCCATTTTTTGAGAAAAGTTCCATTTTGTTCTGCTATTCAGAGCTATTGTTTCCTGCATTAATTCTGCCCGCATTCCTTTCTTTCAGTTTCTGGCAAATCACTTGCATCAGTCTCAAAAAGAAAGGGGCATGCATGTCTTTCCCTTTGGTAGTGGGCTGTCCTTTTTTTTTAATTTTAAAAAAACAAACAAATAAATCAGAAAGTGACATAATGCTGAATTGATGTGGCAAGTAGTGAAACTGCAGAGCCTAAATTAGGAAAGCATAATTTTAAAAATTGTTCACAGGAGGAACAAGAGGTGCTCACTCAAAGGAGCTGTTCCTGGTGTACTGTCATACCTTCAGTCTGGCATGGTATGCAGGTACAACATCTCTTTCAGCTGAGCCCTTTTTGTCTCTCCTTCGAACTTTTAGTGATGCTTTTCAAGTTTAGCGCTATATCCGATAAACATGCTGGTTTCTTGATTTGTTATATCAAACCAGCACTATGTCACTTACCAAGACCATTTTAAAAAAAGAAGCAAGGAAGAAAGTAGTGCCAATGACAGATGACACTGGGTGACTGGCTATCCTGGTCAGAACTGTAGGGATTTGAGATGTGATGTGGACTCCTACTCCAACAATTGCACAGGACAATTAAACATTCCATGTGAATGACAACAGTGCTATATCATCCACAGGAAAAGTTAAACTGCCATGAATGAAGAAGGGACTGGTTTATTTTCCATGGCTTCAGAGACTAGGACACGGGCTAATGTTCTCAAACTACAGGAAAAGAGATTCAATTAAAACATTAGGAAGAATTTCGTGGAGTCTCCTTCTTTGGAGGTTTTTAAGCGAAGGCTGGATGGCCATCTGTCAGGGGTCCTGTGATGGGGGTTCCTGCATGACAGGGGGTTGGACTAGATGGCCCTTGAGGTCTCTTCCAACTCTATGATTCTATGATTCAATGAAACCTGGGATGGCCTACCTGTCCAGTCACACACACTTGGTGATCCCAGGTAATTTCTTCCTTTCCTGGATGGGTCTCTCTTGTTTTCTTCTCCTTCTTCTCACATCTAACACTGTCCAAATAATCTTCTTGAGTTTGGCAATTTTGGCTCAAGCTGTCCCTGACCATTCACCATACTAGGAGAGTAAGGAGTCAAAGCACCAAACACAGGAACGGAACGAGCTTAAAGAAGCAGGGACTTCATGAAGTACAACACCATCATCTGCTCACTATCAGAACAGTCAATATGACCAGGCAATAGAGTTACCACACACAGCCAATTGGTAAGCACCACACCTTGACATTTAAAAAGGAACCACAGATGATTTAAGCAAAACAGAAATATCATTTTTTTTCTTCTTGGCAAATTTTCAAAGAAGGCAGGAATTTCCCCTCCTTAGGGCATGGGGCAGATCTAAGCTCAGATGAGGTTTATCCATCCACACCTAGGAAAACAAATCAATCCATTTGACCTTATCTGTATTATGAAGGACATTTGAATCTACAGGTATGTCTCCAGTCTTAAAGCAAAGAATTGTGGGGAGAAGAAAACGGGGAACTCACAGCCTTTGTAGATGTCTGTAGGTATCTGCACAGCAGCATAAGAGTAGTTAACTTTGGTTTTAAAGTTTTCATCTTCTGTGAAATCCAGCTTCAAGGAATTGGACTTTTCTCTTTCAATTTCTTCTCCTTCTGGATCATCCTGAAGAAGGAAAAGAAAAATACAAATCAGTTTTATACAAAAGGAACCCATGAGGTGGTGGCATAAGTAGCATATGGCTGCTGCCACCAAAAGTGGGCGTTTGGGGAGGGCCTCCCCAGGTGCTCATCTTGAGGGGATCCCTCAAAGGCACCGGAGGTTACAGAGCAGAGCAGATAGGCCAACTCTGACCAGGAATGCTGTTCCCAGTTGTGCCCATTATGTGGTACTGACATCACTGCCCTGGAGTGCTTGCTCCACACTATGCCCAAACAGCCCACTGCTAGAATGGGCTTGTTCTACAACACCTTCTGTGTTCCTCTTCTGGTGGACTCCCAGGTTTATACTTTGGTTTTGGAGGTGAGTGAGTCAAGGTGAGAGAAAACAAAAGAATGGATGTGAGTGGATAAGGCAACTGCTCAGCTTGGAAACTAAGCACAGAGGGAGGCAGCTATAGGTAGGAATAATTCTAATTTGTCACCCAGGATCGTTATCTTGGGGAGGGCAGAAGGCTGCATTTGCCCCAGGCGTGCAGCAACCTGGGGGTGCCTGGAGGGGGAGGGGGAGCAAGCCCTGTGCTTTCTCGCCAGCAGTTCTCGTTTCGCCCAACTAAGGCTTGGCGATCCTTAGTTGGGGGAATGGAGGAGAGGAGCTATCCGGTGGGAGTGCGTCCCTAGGTTGCAGGGGGGACGGTAGGCAGGCAGGGAACCAGGCGTGGGTCCGGGGCTTCTCAGGGGCTAGCAGCGGCGCGCGCCATTGGACTGGGATCCGGTGCCTGATTTCAGCAGAGAGAGGCGCCATGATTGCTTACTGTGGGTTGCCCCAGCAGGCTGGCCCTCCATGCCTGGGACCTCTATGGGCATAGTGGACATGACCACTCCTCCTCCATCCCCCCGCCTGCCCAGTGCCCTTCTCCCACAAAGGCAGCGCCAATCTCGCCAGGAGCCTGGCGTGCACCCTCAGCCCATGGAGAGCGAGCGAGTGACCAAGCAAGAGCGAGGGGGTCATGCTGGGTGGGTGAGACATGGGGGGGAGAGGAGAGGGCACAAAAACTGACTTTGACCCCAGGCGTTCCAAACTATAGCTACACCTTTGTTGCAGGGTGTATTTTCCTGCTTTGCTGAGTTGTGGAATGAATAAATGGAGGGGGGTGAGGCAGTTTCTGAATGGGAGAAGGAAAGGAAATGACTGCTTACCGATGTGTGCATGTATATACAAATACAGATATCCGTAAATATTGACATTCCTCTCTTACTGTTCCTGCCACCCCAGGCTCTGCCAAGCACAGGATGCTGCGCTACCAGTCACATGACATACCAGTTGCCAGTACTTCACTGGCTTATGTGTGCCTGGGATGTGGCTCAGCTATCAACTCCTTCATGCTTACACAAGATCTGACCTGTTAATGGCTGAACATAAAACATTTTTTTACCCCCACAGGACTAACAGAAATGCCACAAAATGTTTCAGATTTCATTTCCTCCCCTAACTGTTTTTCAGTCAGAGTACGGGCAGTGCGCCCCCCCTCCCACAAAAAAAGAGGACAAGGAAGCAAAGATGTCCCAAATTGGTCAGAAATTTGTGGATAAGTTAAATTTAAGATAGGTTCGAAATCCAATTTCTTAAATAGGCAAGTATGCCTGAATGACATATCTCCAACATGACATAGAGTATTTTTCCATGTATAAGACTATATTTTGTTTAAAATTGTTAGACCTAAAATTGAGGGTTGTCTTATACATGAAAGTAAGCTGAGGAGAGAACCATGCAGTTGCGAAACTGCAATTTTGGGTTGGAAAAGTGTGTGTGTGTGTGGGGGTCATCTTATACATGGGGGTGTCTTATGGATGCATAATATGGTATTTTCAGTGATTACAGGTTCTTTATAACATCTGTTTCTGCTCTCAGAAATTGGTTTCATTAACACAGTTAATTCAGAAGCATGGGGGGGGGGGAACTCTAGCCAAGTAATAATAATTGTGTGACATTAAGTCATCTCTAACTTGTGATGACTGTTTTTAGGGTTTCCTAGTTAGAGGAGTACTGCTTCCTCTTTGATTCCTGCCCTGAGCAAGGGGTTGGGCCCCTTGGCCTTATAGACCCCTTCCAACCCCATTGTTCTACTGCAGTATGATTCTATGGAGTGAATTTCCATTCCCTTCTTCTGGGAGAATCCTCAGATTGTGCCCAAGGCCACACAGGCTGGCTCTGCTGGTGGTGGTGGTGGTGGTGGTGGTGGTGGTGGTGGTGGTGGTGAAACACCCATTATTTTAAATGCAAATTTTACTGCTAGAATTGATGCCATCATTTTTCTTACACTGCTCCAGTATGGTGGTTATTACTGCAGATGTGGCAGTGAGGCTGAGGGACCCTGGCTTCCCTGGGTTCATCTAGCACAGTGGTTCTTAACCCTGTGGGTCCCCAGATGTTCCTGGACTGCAATTCCCGGAAGTCTTCATCACTAGATGAGCTGGCTGGATTTCTGGGAATTGTAGTCCAGGAACATCTGGGGACCCACAGGTTGAGAACCACTGAATTGCAGCAGACACCCAGATGAAACGGGTTTTTAATGAGAACCATTTAACTCATAGCTCTTGCTCTTGTGTGTGTGTTGTGTCGTTACAGTTGTGACCGATTCTTCGTAACCCCATGACCATGGAGTTTTCTTGGCAGGAATACTGGAGTGGTTTGCCTGTTCCTACTCCAGTCGCCTACAGCACCTGGTATTCCCTGGTGGTCTCCCATCCAAGTACTAACCAGGGCTGACCCTGCTTAGCTTCCAAAATCGGACGAGATCGGATGTGCTTAGGGCAAACCAGCCCGCTCTTGCGCTTAATCACGACAATATAGCAGCACCGGCAGAGCCTTTCCCAGTTGCTGGGAAACAAGGGTGCTTCTACTTCTGAGCTTTCCTCAAGTCAGCTCCATGGCAACGGCGGAAGCAGGAGCTGCAGCTAGAAATGGCAATCTCTTATAAATGCAGATTTTCTGCGTCAGGCAGAGGTGGCTTGTAAAACAAACTGGTTGTGAAGATGCACTGATTCTTGGCTCATTTCTTGCCTCTGTTTAACCTTGCCTCTCGGTGTGTTTTCCCCCCAGCATCACAGCAGGTATTGAATCAGACCAAAAAAAAGGAAAAAAAAACCCTTGAAAATCAATTACCAGCAAAAGGCGACTATCAAAGAACAAATTAAAATGGAGTGGAGCTTAGCGCTCTGTCAATAAGCAATGCAAACAATATTTAATTACAGCAGAGAGAGATGGCAAACTCCCCACTGCTGAGGATGGAATAATAGAGGCCTGCTCTTTCACACTCCACTTCTCTTTCCCTTTCCTATACAGATTGCCACAGCTTTGGCAGTCAAACTGAAAGGAAGGCTCAATTTGTTCCATTCTAAGGAGATGTAATCGCTTGGGAGAAGCAAAAACAAAAATAGTAACAAATGTTTGCCTCTCAGGGCCTCTGAACAGAGAACACTTGCTCCTCCAGAGCTCAGGTAAGCACAGGGGACTTGAGCCATCTTATGATCCGAGCTTCCCAAGCATATCAGTGTATCTTCTGGACATAACCCTGCAGGGAGTGGGGGGGGGGGAGCTGCCATTGAAAAGAAGCAATGAAATAGTGAAGCATCATTTTGTCTGCCACTGTACTGTTGAATATACCCCCTTGTGAATGCTGGTGATGTTTTATTGCACTGTTGGTTTGCTGAACCTAGAGATGACCTTTTCAAAGCAATTAACTTGCAGAAATATATGAGTATTCTGCTGGGCAAATCTTCGGCACTCCAGATGTTTTGGACCACGACTCCCACAACCCTTTGTCATTAGCAATACAGGCTAGGAATTCTGGGAGTTGTGGTCCAAAATATCTGGAGTGCTGAAGGTTCGCCACCACTGTGCTAGGGCATGTATCCTTTCCCCAGCATGCATGGCACATGGGGACCCTTTCTGACCCTAATACTTCTGTTTGGGCTTGTGGAAAGCTTTCTGTGAACCTATGGGGAGTACCTCTATCCCCAGGCTTCCAACAAACTGAAATGGGCAGTCATTGCTCCACTTCCTATAAATCAGCACCTGCTCCGTGGTGCAAGCATCTCTCTCCTCCTCATGTAGGGCTAGTCCAGAAATTCATATGAAATTTATTTGACTGTTCCATGCCAGCATATAAGGTGAACCCCCCCAAGCAAATCTGGCCCACCAGACATGGGCAGTGGCTCACAGTAAGACCAGTTGAAATGATTTTATTTCCATCACAGGATTCAAGGTAACAACTCAGCTGGGGAGCCTTGGTGGTTAATAATAGGTGCACAGCCCAGTAAGGAACCAGTAGAATATTCCTGCCTCAGTCTGGAATAGCTTATAAATGGGGCACATTTCTACTTTTGTGTCCCAGTTGATCAGTGAGGCTACAAAATAAAACAGGCTGAACTGTGCTTTCATCATTGTAAGGCTAATTATACTGGTGAAAATGAGGCCTGTAATAAGACTTCCTGGGGTAGGAACTGGCAAGCCACCCCAGTATCCCTGCCAAGAACATCCCATGGACAGAAACAAAAGGCTAAAACATATGACATTGGAAGATGAGCCCCTCAGGTCGGAAGGCGTCCAACATGCTACTGAGGAAGAGTGGAGGACACGTACAAGTAGCTCCAGAGCTAACGAAGTGGCTGGGCCAAAGCCGAAAGGACGCTCAGCTGCAGACGTGCCTGCAAGAGAAATGAAAGTCCAATGCTGCAAAGAAATATACTGCATAGGAACCTGGAATGTGAGATCTAGGAACCAGGGTAAGCTGGATGTGGTCAAACATGAGATGGAAAGAATAAACATTGACATCTTGGGCATCAGCGAATTTAAATGGACAGGAATGGGTGAATTCAGTTCAGATGACTATCACATCTACTACTGTGGGCAAGAATCCCATAGAAGAAATGGAGTAGCCCTCATAGTCAACAATAGAGTGAGAAGAGCAGTGCTGGGATACAACCTAAAAAATGATAGAATGATGATCATCAGCGTCTTATTTCAAAATTCAAACTTAAACTGAAGAAAGTAGGGAAGGCCACTGGGCCAGTCAGGTATAATCTAAGTCAAATCCTGTATGAATACACAGTGGAAGTGAAGAATAGATTCAAGGAACTAGATTTGGTGGACAGAACACCTGAAGAACTATTGATGGAGGCTTGTAACATTGTACAGAAGGCTGCAATGAAAACTATTCCAAAGAAAAGAAAATGCAAGAAAGCAAAGTTGTTGTCCAACGAGGCCCTACAAATAGCGGAGGAGAGAAAGGACGTAAAATGCAAGGGAGAAAGGGAAAGATACAGCGAACTGAATGCAGACTTCCAAAGAATAGCAAGGAGAGACAGGGTGGCCTTCTGGAATGAACAGTGCAAAGAAATAGAGGAAAACAACAGAAAAAGAAAAACCAGAGATCTATTCAAGAAAATTGGAGATATTAAAGGGGCATTTCATGCGAAGATGGATATGATAAAGGACAATAATGGTGGGACCTAACTGAAGCAGAAGAGATCAAGAAGAGATGGCAAGAATATACAGAAGAATTATATCAGAAAGATCTGGATGTCCCTGATAACCAAGATAGCGTAGTTGCTGACCTGGAGCCGGACATCCTGCAAAGTGAAGTCAAGTGGGCTTTAGAAAGCATTGCAAACAACAAGACCAGTGGAGGTGACGGCATTCCAATTGAACTCTTTAAAATCTTAAAAGAGGATGCTGTAAAGGTGCTGCATACAATATGCCAGCAAATTTGGAAAACCCAGCAGTGGCCAGAGGACTGGAAAAGATCGGTCTACATCCCAATCCCAAAGAAAGGAAACGCCAAAGAATGCTCCAACTATCGCACAATTGCACTCATTTCACACGCTAGCAAGGTTATGCTCAAAATTCTACAAGGCAGGCTTCAGCAGTATGTGGAAAGAGAACTTCCAGAAGTACAAGCTGGATTTCGAAGGGGCAGAGGAACTAGAGATCAAATCGCCAACATGTGCTGGATTATGGAGAAAGCCAGAGAGTTCCAGAAAAAACATCTACTTCTGCTTCATTGACTATGCCAAAGCCTTTGACTGTGTAGACCACAACAAACTATGGCAAGTCCTTAAAGGAATGGGAGTGCCTGACTTCCTTATCTGTCTCCTAAGAAATCTATATGTGGGACAAGCAGCAACCGTCAGAACTGGATATGGAACAACTGACTGGTTTATAATTGGAAAAGGAGTACGACAAGGCTGTCACCTTGCCTATTTAACTTATATGCATAGTACATCATGGGAAAGGCAGGTCTGGATGAATCACAAGCCGGAATTAAGATTGCCGGAAGAAATATCAACAACCTCAGATAAGCAGATGATACTACTCTAATAGCAGAGAGTGAGGAGGAATTAAAGAACCTCTTAATGAGGGTGAAAGAAGAGAGTGAAAAAAATGGGCTGAAGCTCAACATCAAAAAAATTAAGATCTTGGCCACCGGTCCTACCACTTCCTGGCAAATAGAAGGGGAAGAAATGGAGGCAATGACAGAGTTTATTTTCTTGGGCTCCTTGATCACTGCAGATGGCGGCTGCAGCAACGAAATAAAAAGACACCTGCTTCTTGGGAGGAAAGCAATGGCAAACCTAGATAGCATCCTAAAGAGCAGAGACATCACTTTGCCAACTAAGGTCAGGATAGTCAAAGCTATGGTTTTCCAGTAGTGATGTATGGAAGTGAAAGCTGGACTATAAAGAAGGCTGATTGCTGCAGAATTGATGCTTTTGAACTGTGGTGCTGGAGGAGAATTTTGAGAGTCCCCTGGACTGCAAGGAGATCAGACCTATCCATCCTGAAAGAAATCAACCCGGAATGCTCACTGGAAGGACAGATTTTGAAGCTGACGCTCCAGTGCTTTGGCCACCTCATGAGAAGAGAGGACTCCTTGGAAAAGTCCCTGAAGTTGGGAAGATTGAAGGCAAAAGGAAAAGAGGACGGCAGAGAATGAGATGGTTGGACGGTGTCATTGATGCAACCAATATGAATTTGACAAAACTCCGGGAGGCAGTGGAGGATAGGAAGGCCTGATGAGCTCTGGTCCATGGGACTACGAAGAGTCGGACACGACTGAACGACTGAACAACAACAACAGATCCTACAATGTGTTTTCCAGGGGGAAATGTGAAGCATCTGTCTCTCTGAGAGAGAAGCTTAAATAGCAGTCCATTCTCCTCTGAGAGTAGGCATGGTTTCCAAACAGATCAAGGTGGAACTTCAAATGAGAAAGCTGTTTCTGACATTTTATCCAAGGTTTAATGTTGTTGCTAAATGTTTGCTTTGTTAGTTATACTGTTTGCTTTGTTAGTTATGTTGTGGCTTTTTCCTCATCTGTTAAAATATTGAACAAAGACTGATAATCCCCAGCATTCATATTTATTATGTTTATTTGTCTATTTTTCAACAAGCAAGGAAATTCCTAGTGAAAACCTCGAATTATGAGTTATAAGGAAATTCACCTGAGTACACTGACACACACTTTCTGAATCTTAACTTCCATCCCATGCAAATGCAAGTGAACACTTATAGTTGGTCCCCCATCAAAAAGAAAGAAAAAAGAAATAGAAATAGAAAAAGAAAAAGAAAACCCGAGTTAACTAAGGTTAAGGCCATGAAACACAAGATTTCCTTCCCACAAGTACAGATTGATATGGCAAGTGAAGTTTATATAACTGTGGAAAGGACCACGGCCTATACCTTATGTTTGAAAATGTTGACTCTACCAAAGCTTGTGTTTCATTTAGCTCTTCCATCTCACTAGAGGTGTGTCATAGCAAGAATTGAGTGGCAAGTGGAATCATACTGCAGTGTTTACTTAGGCTGGAAGTTAAGGTACAGAAAATGGTACATTACTGAGTAAGTACAGTAGATCTATAACATTAATTCTTTATTTTTGGAAGTATAGCTTCAACTATTATTTTTGCCTTAATTCTAAATTATTTCCCCTTGGGATATATATTAATTGTACCTTCAACACACTTGCAGTTGGCTTGATATAAATTATGGCTTACACTAGTTCTGAGAAGAAACTTCAACATCTGATGCAACACTACATTACACAATAAGGATTTCTTAGCTTAATTTATCCTTTAATGCCTCATTATCAGAGAAATCCCAGTATAGAAATTCATCTACGTTAAAATTATCTTGAATAGATTTCCCTTCTCAGCAACCATTACCACTTTCCAATAAAGCCCCCTTTCCCCTGTTATTAGTTAATTGTATAAAACAATGTTCCAATAAGAAAATTAACTATTTTCCCCTTCCATTCCTTTTGTCATCTGCTAACCCCTCCTTTTCCACTTCCTTACTGGTTGTGGGCCACGGGCAAATGATTCTTAAAATCCAAACAGGCAGCTAAGGCTATAGGAACATGTTTATCTGTATGCCTGTCGTCGCCCTCAAACAATCTGAAGAGAAATGTCTTCCATTTAGAAAAGCTATGCCTCTACTCTAGCATATGGCATTCAACAAAGAGGCCATTTGATTGTTTATTAGAGCTCTTACGAACGTGCAGCATTTAAATCTTCTGTTTTATCTTGACAGTCAAAAGGTCAGTGCAATGCCGACTACCACCAGTGCAGTGCCGACAACCACAGATACTAAGTTTAGTGTGAAGGATAACCCAACCTATGATGATGATGATGATGATGATACAAATTCATAGTTCCTTCAGAGCTCTCAGATGAGTGCCATCTGGTTTTGCTAACAAACCTCTCTTTCATTTATTTGCTCTAAAATGCTTCTTCTGACACCTCAATTTATGACAATTTCTCTGCTGCCAGTGTCTCTCTGATGTCATCTGCAAGGAAGATTGATACAAAGATTTCCTGTACCTGAGATTCACTGTGCTGGCCATAACTTTGTTTAATGTGCTTTTAGAGCCTTTTCACACGACCCCTAAGATCCACTGGCCACTTAAGTTCGGACCAGAGATCTTGGGGGCTTGTCGCTGTTCCTGTGTTCCCACCCCCTCCGCATTCCTGGCTGCTGGCTGCGCGAGGGGAGGGAGAAAAAAAAGGAAGAAAAGAATGTGGCTCACCTCCGTTCTGCCGTCTCGCTCTTGCCCCCACAGCATTCCATTCTCTTAAGTAGCTCTTAAAGGGGCGGGGGGGGCAAAAAACAACAAACAGAAGTGAGGAGAGCCTGACACTCTTAAGTTACATCCGCATCAGGAATTCTTCAGCCCTGGAGACTAGGTACTTGTAAAGTGCGCTGGGACACGCTTAGGTGGGCGTGGTCACACTTAATTTTCTGTAAACTCCGGAGCTGGTGGGGAAACAATTTTAAGCTCCAGAGCTGGGAGCCATTTGCTGCGGAGTTTAGGGGTCGTGTGAAAAGGCTCTTAGTCAGACTTTCTGATTGTTATTTTTTTAAAAATTCTCATTTGAAAAAAGGGTGGGAGGAAGAAAGCAAGAGTTTTTGATAGCTAGTCTTGAAGTGGTCTTAGTTTCAGCTGGCCTTTACTATAGAATCTAATGACTAAGAGAACCAACTCTGGCAGTGTTTATCTACCTTATGGATAAGCACTGCCTAAGTTTGTCCTTTCAGTTATTCTTATTAAGCATAATGTCTTCTTTAAAATAGAGGTTGCCTTTGACAGATTAATTTTACTATGATTCCGGCTTTGAATCTTTAAGACAAGCTTCTTTAAAATCTGGTGATTGCTTAGTGAAATGGCTATGCAAGGGGCTTTTTCAATGTCTTCCCTTGAACATGGATGCCTTCTGCAAATGTATAGCAGAAGGTTTTTATCCGTGACACTGAAGGCTAGAAAAAATCTTGAAATGATTAATAGTCAAAATCTTCTTAGTGAAAAGCTTATTCTGTAGCATAAAAAATGAAGATGATGTCTACAGATGACCTGCATTTCACAGTCACAGTAGTTGGGATTTCAAGAAATCCACAAAGATGATAACTTGTGTGTGTGTTGAGGATGGTGGTGTGAGGGCAGGATGCATGTATGGAGGCTTGTTTTTTATTCCCATACAACAGTTCATAGCTTCAAACTATGGCCTGGAGAAATAAGTGAATATCAATGACATCTTTAGGGGGAAAGCTCAGTTCTACACAGGCATTTCTTCATCAGAGATAGGAAGTGACGAAGTAAAATAGCACATTTACCTGTAACAAGTTCCTTTGCGCAGAAGCTTAGCCATATGGTTTATATTACAGAAATATTGTAACAAATGATAACGGCATGAGCTATTTTGCTATAATGACTGATCTTTTCTAGTTATTTTTGAAGATCATTCTTAGAAATTCTATGTGCCATTTTGACAGAAAGTATTTAAAGAGGCAATTCACATGCTTTGAAACACATCACAACTGATGCTGTTTCAAAGCATGAAAGAACAGCTTACATGTTTGGGGGGGGGTGTTATGGAATTGAATGAAGGGAAGAGACACAGCAGATCAATAGTAAAACTCATTTGCGCAGGTGTTAGATGTTGTGTAGCACTATCAACTGACCTGGCATTACCCAGGTAGTTTTTGAGCTAGTAAGTAAGTCAAGTTGGCAAAAGCAATTTAAACTACTACAATGCCCTAAGCACATCCAATCTTGCCTGATTTCGGAAGCTAAGCAGGGTTGGCCCTGGTTAGAATTTGGATAGGAGACCACCAGGGAATACCAGGTGCTTTAGGTGCCTGGAGTAGGAACTGGCAAACCACTCCAATATTCCTGCCAAGAAAACTCCATGGACATGGAGTCATGAAGAGTTGGTCATGACTGTAACGACACAACGCATACACACACAACAGGGCTTTGGTAGGAGGTGGCATCAAAATACGCCACTTGGGGGCAACATTGCCATCCCAAATTTTTCATGCCAGTTTTCTCTGTCCACTCTGTTGTTTCTTGCACTAATGATAATAATTTACATAATAAATAATTATATAATGTATTAGAATTGAGTGGATTCTCAAGCTTTGTAATGATAAAAAAGTGTGAAGCTATTTCTATTAACTTCCAAGTACGGTATCTGCTTTTCACAGAGCATCTACAGTCCCCCAGATTTGACGCACAGTTGCTGAGCCTGCTCGGGGAATCACAGATGTTAGAAATCCTCCAATAGTTTCCACCAACAACTAAAGATCCAATTCTTTAGAGTGGATTTTGGGGAATGGGCAGTCACCTGAGATGGGGAGGTTTAGAGGGCTTTCAAAAATTTGCACAATAGCTTTAATATTATATTGTTAAATATATGATGACATCACAGGATGTTAGAGAGCTTGTGCACCTCCATCTTCTGTTTCAGGATGCCCCACAGATGCTCAGTAGGGTTTCTGTCTGGAGACATGCTTGGCCAGTCCATCACCTTTACCCTCAGCTTCTTTGGCAAGGCAGTGGTTGTTTTGGAGGTGTGTTTGGGGTCATTATCATGTTGGAATACTGCCCTGCGGCCCAGTCTCTTAAGAGAATGGATCATGCTCTGCTTCAGTATGTCACAGTACATGTTGGCATTCAAGGTTCCCTCAATGAACTGTAGTAATTCTCCAGTGCTGGCAGCACTCATGCAGCCCCAGCCTATGACACTCCCACCACCATGCTTGATGGTAGGCATGATACACTTGTCTTTGTACTCCTCACCCGTTTGCCACCATTCATGCTTGACACCATCTGAACCAAATACGTTTATCTTGGTCTCACTGGACCACAGGACATGGTTCCAGAAATCTATGTCCTTAGTCTGCTTGTCTACAGAAAAACTGCATGAGGACTTCCTTGTGCATCATCTTTAGAAGAGCCTTCCTTCTGGGATGATAGCCATGCAGACCAATTTGATGCAGCGTGCAGAATCTGGTCTGAGCACTGACAGGCTGACACCCCCACCCCCAGCCATTCAACCTCTGCAGCAGTGATGGAAGCACTCATACATCTATATCACAAAGTCAAACTCTGGATATGGTACTGAACACAGGCACTCAACTTCTTTGGTTGACCATGGTGAGGCCTGTTCTGAATGGAACCTGTTGTGTTAAGCCACTGTATGGTCTTGGCCACCTTGTTGCAGCTCAGTTTCAGGGTCTTTGCAACCTGCTTATTGCCTAGGCCACCACTGGTGGCAGTGGTTGAACTTTGTGGCTAGCCGCGGACAGGAGTGGTCACAAGGTGTATACAAGTACGTACATTGATTATTATGGCTGTAATCAGAAGGGCCAGTGTGACAAAACCCTGGAAACAGGAGTAATGAATATACAAATCATCAGCCAATCCCAGCAGGAGGGCGGGGAATGGTATGATATAAAAAGGGTGGAGCCTAGTCAGTTGAGGCAGTTCAGTTGAGTTAAGTTGAGTTGAAGGTTTTGAGAGTAAGTGCTGGGAGAGAGCACTGCTCTGTGAGAGTTCTGTCAGGCATTGAGGGCTATAGTGTTTACTAAAGACAGGGGGGCTGGAAGAGTTGATGAAATATAACAATATCCTCAGATATTGTTATATTTATTATTTTCTCAATAAAGTTCATTATTGTTTCGATATTTTACATCTGAGTCGGTCCCAATTCATGAGGCGATATTTTAAAAGGTGGCAGCATTACCAAGTAAATAAAAGGTGGCAGCATTACCATTTCCGTCACAATTCCGTGTATAAAAGGGAGGTGTCGTCACAATTTGGTGGCACAGCAGTGGGATGTCGAAATAAACCCAGTTGTGCCTTGGAAAACTCAGTCTGTGAAAGGGGTGACGTCACACGTTGGTGGCAGTGGCTGAACTTTGTGGCTAGCCGCGGACAGGAGTGGTCACAAGGTGTATACAAGTACGTACATTGATTATTATGGCTGTAATCAGAAGGGCCAGTCTCCTTTGCTTTGAAGGATCTTCCCAGGAACATAGGACAGCATCCTATACTGAGTAAGATCACTTGTTCATCTGGCTCAAAGTAATGTACTCCTAGTTCAACAGCAACTGACCCTGCCTCCAGGATTTTAAACAGGTCTTTTCTACCTGTATCTAGGCATGCTGTTGGCCACTATACAAACATTGGGTAATTGATTGCTATTTTGCAACCAGATGTCCAAATTGAGGCTGATATATACAAACATCATATCCTTTGATGCTCCTAGACAGATTGAAGTCACAAACAATATTGGATGGTACTTGAAGCAACAAATAATTTCAACTAAATAAAGCATGATTATACACTTCCTCACATAAATCTTCCTGGCATCCTCTCAAACAACATAACAGAATCCAATTTATTATTCCCCACTTTTTGTTAGAATCAAACTTATGATTTTTTTTTAAATGGAAATAAAAAGTTGGTTGTCTTATCCTAGGCCACCACAACACTGTAGCATAGAATGAGAGCAGCAAAACTCTTGTAAGAACTTAGATTTCTCAAGTTCTGGCCCTTTGCTGTATGCCGCTCATTTCACATCTGTTACCACATACATGGCTTCTGATTCATGATAATCTGTTGTGTGAGACTGAGTGTCTTCCAGAGCAATTTGACTGGCCTGAATAGCTTCTACACACCACATCTTTCCTCTTCCAGCACATCTCTTGAAAAACTAGAGTGTGTTATTTGCAAACTCCAAGTGTTTGAGTCTTAGCTTCCTGCTAGGCTTGGCTAGTGCCAGATATTCAACCAACTCTGCACGGCCAATTATTACTATGAGCTGGCAGGGCTCAACTGAGTCTAAAACCTTCCTTTTCCCATCGTAAAACAAATTTTGGTGAGTTTTTTTCTTGTTTTGGAAGAAATGGGAATAGTAGGATGCACAATATCAACAAACATCAACACAGCCTTAATTTTCCTTCTTCTCTACCTGATGGCTGTTTCTATCTGCTATAGCATGCAGTGGATCTGATGTAACAGAAAGAGGCCTAAGGAAAATTCTTCAAGAGAATGGATGGACTGTGTTGTCTTATGAGACAGTAAGTCCCTCTAGTTTTCTATGAGGGCTGGACAGATGCCATCTTAGATTGATACTTCATGGTAAGTACAGGGAAGAGGTGGAACCAAAAATCTAGGAGAATGTCAAGATGTCTAATGCAGCAAATGTAGCCATACCTGCTTCCTATGGTACCTTTCAATAACACAGCACACCCTGGTTAAACATAAGGTCCCTCCACCATAATGTTCATCAGCTACAATATGGTTGATATAGGAGAGGATCTATTATCTGAAAGAGCTACAGAGTAGGAACGTATGTTTTCCAGGTAAAAATATTAATCTGACTTGACATTCAGATTCACTAATCTGAATGTTTTTTGCATTATCTTTCCCACCTGCACAGCTAAAAGAGACCTTGTTTCTAGCAAGCTGTGTGTGTGTGTGTGTGTGTGTGTGTGTGTGTGTGTGTGTGAGAGAGAGAGAGAGAGAGAGAGAGAGAGAGAGAGAGAGAGAGAGAGAGATCCCAGGGCAATTCACGGCCTTTTAGCCTCAAGAGCCAAATTCCAAACCTTGCTACAGAGACAGAAGAACCTCAGCCTCACAAGAAGAACTGATCAAATGTTCCACATACAAAACATCAATCTCTGGACTATTTTTCTGCACCATCCATGAATGGAATGGCAATGGAACCAGTTACCTTGAGAGCTGGTAAGTGTTCGAACACCGGAGGCATTCAAAATAAATTTGGACAACCACATGCCAAAGATCCTTTGATTTGTATTCTTGCATGGAGCAAGAGGTGGGACATGATGGCCTTATAGGCTCCTTTCAACCTCACTATTCTGTGATTCTATGATTCTATAAGGTGTGTGCTCAAAGCCTAAGAAAATGGATTTTATCCACAAAACCTTGCTATTTGTTTTAATTGCTCACTGGTCTAATAAAAGGTATTGCCTACTCTTGCATTTCTGTAAACTTTGGGAAACCAGCCCTTTTCTTTTTCATGGTAACATTTAATAAACCATCATCATCATCATCATCATCATCATCATCATCATCATCATCATCATCATGATGTGCCATTCAGTCATTTCTAACAATAGCTATGTGGGAACATGAATTATATCAAGCATACTTAGAAGAAACAGAGAGGAAAGGCGGGAGACCTGAGGCCTGCTAATAAATTGAAAAATAAAAAAACCCAAAATGTTAAGAAAATGCATTTGGAATAGAGCACCCCTTGTGAATCCAAAAGGGGTATATTAACTACCCAGGTCTCTGTTTGAGTCAGCTGATCACTACTCTTTTTCCAGCTGGCTTTCTGGCTAATCCTAGATGCCTGCTAAAACATTCAGTTAAAAAGAAATTACTGAGCTAATGAAGTTGGCAGACTCTTTTTCTTTCATCTGGAGGGGACCTGGCAGAAAGTGGAAGGGTGGATGTATCATAGGATCTAACTTCAAATATGCAAATAATAAACAGATGATAAAAGGGGCCAAGGTTGTAAAAGAAATGGATGAACTCCCTGGCAAGATTTGGGCAGGAGTTTGTGATTGTAGCAGAGAATGCGACAATCCTGGAAATGGAAGAAATGTTGCGAGTGAACAAAGAACTACAGAATGTGTACAGCTGAAATCGTTTCTTTAGAGAAGAGGGAGGCTGAGTATTTTTACTATTAGTGTTGGCGCTGCCTCTTCCAGCACCCCCAAAATTATATGCTACCTTTCTAACAAAAAACAGGAGGAAGCTCAACCTTTATAGAAAGTATTGACATGTCACACATCAGGTCTGGAGAGTTACTGGATCCAGCATTCAGAAAAGTGCTTTTGGCTGACAGATGCTAGCATCCCCCAGTGCCTGGTCATGCTGGACTAAAGAAGAACAACAACTACAGGAAAAAGCCGCAACCATTAAATCCTGACTTCATTTCCTTCTAATTTGCCTCAAAATCCAAAGACCAAACACAAATAAAAAACTGAACTGTGTCTAGAAAGCCACCTCTGGTTTTGAAAAATCGATTATTCCTTTTTTAAAATAAAATAAAATAAAAGTGGTCAATGATGCCAGTGGACTGTGGTCTATTTAATGAATCAATCTTTATTAAACAGCTGCTGAACGCCAAGCCAACTCATCTGTAAATCTCATGGATTCAATGACTGGCAATGGGATTTGTGCCCATGCATTCAAAGGTCTCTGTGTTCAGTGTGGTATTAATGAGAAAAATATTCATCCTTCAGAACAAGTATTTAAAACTTGTTCTTCCCCAACCTAGTATCTTGCAGACTTTTGGAGCTATTATTCCCACCAGATCCATTTGGTATTACTAATGTTCAAGGAGAACAGGAGGAGTTCACAAATTTTAGGGGTCAGGAGGCTGGAAAAGGCTGCTATCACACAAGATACTAGAAGATTTTTAAAAATGTGGACTTAAAATATTCAATAGTGTCACGGGAAATGATTCTGATTGGTACCTAGTGTTCATGTGTGAGAAAGATCAGCTTAGTTCTGTATCTTCTGAGGGTAGCCCTCTATTTTCTCTAAATACTGTACACAAGCATTTCATTGTAAACGAGCATGGTGCTGTGCTACACACTGCTAGGATTCATATTAACCCCCCCCTTTAAGAAACACAATCAGTGTATCCTCCAGGAATAGGCCTTTAACTTGCTTACCTATATGGCTTCACACTCTACTTGTTTGCAAGCAACTTATTTATAAGGAGGTAGCTTCCCCACCCCACCCACCGGCAAGAGGTTGCCACTTACACCAGAGGGAGTGGATACATTACATTTCTAAAATCAGCCCCTGTCCTCCTTGCTGCACCATGCCCACCCTTGACAGGTGCCAATTATGGCATCCTACCACTGCAGACACAAGCAAGGCAACAAACTTCCCACTCGGCAGTTCGTCTCAGATGACAGAGTGTAATAATATAATTGGAGAGCAGAAAAATAAGAGAGAGCGATTTAATCCTGCAGGTGTGTAAAAGGCAGGAGGTGGGAAGCAGAGAAGAGGACATTGTGGAGAAATGCACAGAACCATTGGTCACTGTCTCTGTCCCCACCCCTGCCCCATGACAAGCAATGACCATCTCTAAGGCAGGCTAGCCCAGCTGTGACTGCTAGTCACAAGAGTCGGGTGCTGCTGTCACTAAAAACGATGTTAGACATGACAAGCATGGTCTCAGTAGCAGAAATTTGTTCTGCCAAAGTTTTCCTGCCTCTAGAAAATGAATTGTGATTGTTAAGTGGTGTCAATTTGCTTCCAACATATGATGAATTTACAAACTAATACAATAATCTCTAAAACATCCTGCTATTAATAGTCCTGTCTTTTAGTGCTGCAAGCTAGAAAGCTATGATTTTCTTGATTGAGTCAATCCATTTCATTTTTAGCATTCCTCTTTTCCTACTACCTGCTAATTTTTCTAATATCATTGTCTTCTTTTGGTGAATCTTGCCTTCTCTTAAGGCTATGGATACTATTGTCTACCTAACAAGTCTATTCAGGTCATTGTTCAGCTTATGAGCCTATTTCAGACCAGGGTGACAAGAGGTCACAGCTGACTATAAGATGGAGGACTCGCACTAGCTGTATTCAGACTGATGAAGCCATTTGGATGAGCAGCAAAACGTTTCTATCTCTCAAGACAAAGAAGTCCAGTTGCCATGACTCAACTTCCAGACTTGCCTTCTCTTGAAATGCCCAGAATGCGAAAGCCTTAATTTTAGTTTCTAGGGCATTTAGGTCTGACTTGACCTATAACTCACTTACTAGTTCCTCTGCAGCTCCGTGGTAAAGTTCACCTCCAATGCCACATTCAGCTATTGCACACCCACCACCACCCTGTTACTTTTATTCACTGTTCATCTTTCACATCCATAGATATTAAGCAGGAATATCATAGTTCAGACATTTGTGGCATTCCATTCACACAGTCTAACACACACCCTATGTGTGTAAAGGATAAGGATGGCAGAAGACTCCAAGGTAATCTTGCAATGATGCCAAGATCATTTCAATGAGATCTCCAACAATGAGTTTCTGCACCCACCAATCCTTGGACTGATTCCAACGTATGGATCAGTTCTGCCCATTACCACCATTGAAGTCACCAATGCAGTAGACAGTATGAAGAAATTGAAGGCCTCTGGACTCAATGATCTGCCCACTGATTTTTAGAAACTACAGGAACTCCAAGACACAGGGATACCTTGGCTGACAGAGTTCTTCAATGCCATTAGAAAGAGTAGCTGTGTACCAAATGAATGGTTAACAGGCATAAAACTCCCCATGCTCAAGAACCTGATTGACTGTGCCAGCTATAAGCCAATCCATCTCATGTCCCACACTATGAAGCTCTTTCAGAAAATTCTGGACCAGCAGAGCAGGCGGGCAGGTGAGCGAGTGAGTGGGCAGGAACTTCCGAGCTGCACGACCTCCTCACTGCTGCCGCCGCCGATCTTACAGGTGACCAGGTAGGTGAGAACTCTGGAACTGTGTGGTCTCCTCCTCCTATGCCCCTGATTTTGTGGGCCCTTGCACCACCAATCACCATCCATGGATAACTGCATCTGCAGATGGTGAATAAGTGGATATGGGGTTCCCACTGTACTTCAACTCTTCACCAACCAATGTGGTTTTGTCAAAGGATGGAGAATGGCTAATACCACTTTTGCAACTCATCAGTTCATAGAGAAACACTGAGAGAAAACCCAACCATTACACATGCCATTCCTAGACTTGGAAAAGACATTTGACAGTGTTCCACATCAGTTAATCTGTTGTGCCCTTGTAATGGATTTTAGAAGTAGGAAAGCCCTTCTCTTGGCCAAATGTAAAAAATGCCAATATAAGGTGCAGTTTCGTTTCAAGTACCAAAGCCTTATCTCAGTGTATATATAAACATCAGCCAAAGTCACATTCCAGCCAGAAGCAAGTGAAACCTGATTGGTCCAAGTAGCAACATGTGACTATTTTCTTATCCTGTGAGCAGTCTGTGTGTGAGAGAGAGAAAAGAAGGGACTTTTTTTCGAATGGATTTTATGGCTGAAGGATGAACTGAAGCTTCGAGATGTAGGTTAGAAATTAGGTAGGGAGGCTTTTTGCCTCATAGTTAGGGAAGGAACCATACTTTCTTATTTTAAAATAAGACTTATATCCCTGTGTAATTCCTATTGTTAAATAAATGCATTCATATTTTATTTGTGCATTGGAAGTCATTTTGGAAGCAATACAACAGAGAGGCAGGGAAATGCATAAAGAAAATGACCCACATGGGCTTCAATCTCCGAGTTTTTGCATTAATTGGCTGTGGTTAATTTATTTCAGAGGGCACCTGGGTAGAGATTAATTAGCCCATTCCATTATATGGTGGCAGCGGTGGGATTCGAACCCATGCCCCTGAAGAGACTGGAGGGTGCTACAGCCACTCATCAACTAGGTCAAAATGCTAGAGAAGAACACCAGCAGCCATGTGTGATGCTCAGTTGGTCTCTCTAACCATTATTCAGTGATGGCTGGACTGTACCAAAGCTCTGCACTGTCACTGTTTCTGTTTATGCTAATTATGGATGCTATCACACAAGACATGAAGCAAAATGCTCCTGAACCATCCTCTACACTGATGATGTCATGCTTGCTACTGCCACTAGAAATGAACTGCATTGGTAAGTTCAGACACTAAATGACTGCCTCAACCACTTTGGACTCCACCAAGAAAATGGAGTACCTAAAGACTGTTACCACCCATGGAACACTTCAAATAAATGGAGAAAATCTAAAGATGGATATCTCCCAGTATCTTGGCTCCCATCCTCAAGGCAATGGAAGCATCAGTGATAACATGCGACCAATAGTGAATGCTGTCTGGTTGCAATGGCAAGAACTCACTGGTGTGCTTTGTGAAAGACTAATGCCAATCCATCCCAAATCCAAGATTTACAAGATGATTGTCTGCCCTGTTGCACTGTATGGCACAGAGTGCTGGGCAACAACAATGGGTGGACAGTGCTGTCTCCATGCCATTGGAATGCATATGCCCCATTGGGTATTGGGTATCTCCCTATTCAACCACGTCACAAATGATAGTACCTGACAGGTTTGGTTCAATAACAGAGAAGACGAAAGAAAGCCAGCTCTGCTGGTATGGACAAATCCTCAGACTCAACTTGGGGGGTTTCTGAGGCAACTCATGACTCAACTTAGACCCATTTTCCTATGGACCCACCTCTGTTGCCCATAAGACCCACTGTTTTCTTTTAGGATGTTTCTGTTGAATTGCCATTAATGTCAAGATTTAAAAGTAACTTGTGAAAGGGCAAATGGAAGAAAGCAATGTCCTTCCATTATGAACTGTGTATTTCAAAGTGGGCTATTTGACCTTATTTTGGTCAAGTTGTCTTTTTTTTTTTAAGGCCCGCTAACTGAGCGATTACAAGAACTGCAATCCAAATCCAGTTCAAATGGATGTCGTCAAATGCTTAATTATGCATTCCCCTGTACTCAAAGAGATGAGTGGTGTCAAGAAGGCTTCCTCTTGCCTTTTGCTTCTAAATGGACAGAAAGAGTGAATTTCCCTTCGCTGTGGGTAGTCAGTAGTGGGAGAAAGCGTGGCATATAGACTGATCTCCCTGGTCATTTTGAAAAATGGGGGTCCTCTTTGGGTCAATGCTCTGAACAGCACAAGGTCTCAAAGCAGATGCTGCAGCAGGCGGTCTGTGAAGCCCTCTCAGATCATTGACTCACAAAGTTAACAGCCCCTAGATGTCAGAGACCCAATATTCTCTAGGTCAGCGATTCTCAGCCACTGTTTCGTGGCCTGTGGCCAATTCATGGGAAACTTGGCAGGCACACACTTCCAATTGTGTGGCCTCTTCAAGCGTCCTTCTTTTCACTGGCAGGCTTTTGTCATGAAGCACTCACACAAACAGACTGAAACTTCTTGCCAGCTTTGAGTCACTGGAGTTCTGAGACACAAGATAACTGCTCACTCTTTTTTTTGCCAGTCTGCTCCTAGTAGTTCTGTGTGGTTACTGATGCAGGAAGAGAGCAGGTAGTATTTCTTCAGTTCCGCCAGACATAGCCAATTTATGTGCTGTATTATACAAAATATGTAGATAGATTTAGTCTATCAATTTTGTTGTTCAGTCATTCAGTCGTGTCCGACTCTTCGTGGCCCCATGGACCACAGCATGCCAGGCCCTTCTGTCTTCCAATGCCTCCTGGATTTTGGTCAAATCCATGTTTGGTTGCATCAATGACACCATCCAACCATCCCCTTTTCCTTTTACCTTCAATCTTTCCCAACATCAGGGGCTTTTCCAAGGAGTTCTCTCTCCTCATGGGGTAGCCAAAATCTTTCCAGTGAACATTCGGAGTTGATTTCTTTTAGGATGGATAGGTTTGATCTCCTTACAGTCCAGGGGACACTCAAGAGTCTCCTCCAGCATCACAGCTCAAAAGAATTGATTCTGCGGCGATCAGCCGTCTTTATAGTCCAGCTCTCACTTCCATACTTCACTACTGGAAAAACCATAGCTTTGACTATTCAGACCTTTTTCGGCAAAGTGATGTTTCTGCTCTTTAAGATGCTGCCTAGGTTTGCCATCACTTTCCTCCCAAGAAGCAGGCGTCTTTTAATTTCATTGCTGCAGTCACCATCTGCTGTGATCAGGTCTATCAAACTGAGAGTATTATTTTACCAGTTATTCTAAAGTTTATACATTTTCTGGTCAAGAAGAGGCAATTTCATTGTTAGGGAA
>JAHTLZ010000015.1:47862056-47919201 GCA_023846285.1 Phrynocephalus versicolor | reverse complement strand
GTTTATACATTTTCTGGTCAAGAAGAGGCAATTTCATTGTTAGGGAACAAGCTCATGAAAAAGAGGAGGAGGGGAGAGAGGGGGAGCTATTTAAAAAGTATATGCTTTTCCTCTCTGTCTTTTTTCTCCTGCCTTGTTTCATGTCCAGGCTGTGGCTTCTGGAACAGCATTTTCCTTTTCAATCTTGCTTCCATATAGTGGACAGGGAAGATGTCACAACAGTAGGTAGCAAATCATGCAAGAGTTTGCCATCTGGGGGCAATAAGGCACTAAAGAAAAACAAGTTCTTCGTCTATCTTTCAATCTGGAAAAAAAATCCTGGGAAACAGTGATAAGAGATGAAGCCTTTTCGCCACTTTTTTTCTCCTTTTTGCAAAATATTAAACAAAAAAATGTGTTCTTTTGTACTTTTCCCCTTTTGGGTTCAGCTTATTTTGAAGGAGAAAGGTGATAGATGGGTATGGTTAAAGCAGGGTACATTAAGATCCCCCAAATCTATCTTTGTTTATTTTTTGTTCTTAAGACCTTTGACTGGGAATGGCTTTGTGCTGACTGACAGCCTGAGCACTTCTAGGCAGACGTCAGTCAATAAAAGTTATCAGGCACAATCCATTAAGTGCTGCTCCATTTCACATCAATGGGACCACAAAAAGGATCTATCTCAGGGACCCGCAGTCATCATGCTTATATTTTAGGACTCTTGGCTGTCTTTTCTAGGCTGTTTTCCTGCTTCACTTCAGATGAGCACCCACACATTCCAGGAGGCCCTGCAACTAAACATTTCTCAACCATAATTGAGGAAGAAGGAGAGAAAGAGAGAGGATGATGATAATAATGATCCTGCATTATAACCTGGAAAGGCAGATGCAGAAATCGTGTTTCTCCCAACAGCACAAGTGAAGCAATATATACCTTCCTCTACAGCAAGGGGGAATGATCGATTTGATTAGCAATGTTAGCTTTTCAATTCCAGCAGATGTAGTTAGTGTAGGTGCCCCATGGACCTAATGGTCTTAATGGGGCAGGCTCTAGTAGTTTGGAGAGATTCAGACCTTCAAGAGACTCCACCAGCGTACACAACACAAAGAACAGCTGCAGCTCCCCCTAAGGGATAACTCAGCAAGCTGCATCTCTCAATGCAATAACAATACTAAGCTCCTCTACTGTACAGCTGTCTGGATAGCTCAGTGGTTTAGGTATCTGGCTGCAGAGGTTGGGAATAGAGATGGGCACGAAACGAGCGATTTTTCATTTTCGTTTTTTGTTTCGTTACGCAATGAAAACGAAACGAAAAAAAATTCAAAACAAAACGAAAACGAAAATGAAAACGACCAATTTTGCCGTGTTTTTCATTTTCGTTGCAGCAAATGCATTGAACTGAAAAGAATGGTAACGAAACAGCAATTTTTCGTTTTCGTTTTTTCGGTTCATTACGTACAAAAACGAAAACAAAAAAATTTGCAAAAAAACCCAACGAAAACGAAAATGAACTGAAATGGACCCCTAAACGACCAAACGACAAACGAAACACCATTTTTTGAGTCGTGCCCATCTCTAGTTGGGAGTTCAATTCCCTACTGTGCCTTCTGGGAGAAGAACTTGCCTGTGTTTCCTTGGGCAAGCTGAGAAGTCCCAAGGTGCCTTCAGAAGAAGAAAATAGTGTATGCTCTCTCTGGAAAACTCTGAAAAGCCTGAGTTGTCAGAACTGACTTGATGGCAAATGATTATTAGGTAACCATACTAGGCATCTAGAAACTATTTATATTGCATATTTTCATCCGGAAAATACAACAAAAATTGAGTCACTGTAATACAGTGCTTAGAAGTATATTGCTTTTTCACTTGCACTGATACCAATGATTTCTTATGTACTTTCAACTCACCTCTTTTATTTATTTATTTATTTATTTATTTATTTATTTATTTATTTATTTATTTATTTACACAAATTATATGCCGCCCACTACCCAAAGGTCTCTGGCCAGCTTACAATAGAAGTGAACAATTAAAACAAAGCACTAAAATGTCAATTAAAACAATGTGTATTGTGTCGTTAGAGTTGGGACCGACCCTTCATGATTCCACGTCCATGGAGTTTTCTTGGCAGGAATACTGGAGTGGTTTGCCAGTTCCTACTCCAGGCGCCTAGAGCACCTGGTATTCCTTGGAGGTCTCCCATCCAAGTAATAACCAGGGCTGATCCTGCTTAGCTTCTGAAAGCAGGCGAGATTGGATGTGCTTAGGGCATCTAGGCAGCTAAAAACATTTAAATACAAAACACTAAAATTGCCACCAGGACCCACAATCTATATTATGTTAGTTAAAAAACTTGTGAAACAGAAAGGTTTTTACTGACCTTATTAATGAATGAACCCCAACATCCCTACTCAGGCCTTACAAACTCGAGGCTGTATCGAGTCAATCCATCTTACATTTGATCTTCCTCTTTTCCTGCCACCTTCAGCTTTCCTTAGTGTTATTGTTTTCCCCCAGTAAGTGTTATCTTCTCATGAAGTGCTCAATGTAAAAAAGGCCCATCATTTTTATTTTATTTTACTGCTTCTAGAGAGGGTTTAGGCTTGCTTTGATCTGGTATCCCTTGCTTGTCTTTCTGGTGGTACATGGTATCTGTATCCATGCCGTTATTATTTATTAACTAAACTGCAATATTGTTCATTTTGATACTTTCAGTGTTATGCCTCTGTTGAGTGGAATTTTGTGTGAGCGACAGTTACTTAATTTTCTTGAGAAGTAGAAGCTTTTCTCTTTCATAGCTCCAAAGCTGGGAATGTACACAAATAGGTCCCATGCACGTTGTAAGAAAAACAATTCATTTTGTAAACTGTTATTTGCTAGCCCGAGAGTTATAAATATAAAGGAGATTACAAAAACTGCTAGAAGTACCTTTTTTGGACAGCTGCCAGACAATTCCATCCAGTACTGTCACTGTAATCATAGTATCCAGAATTTAAGCAAATTAAACAAGATACAATAATTTAGAATATGATGACTGAGTCTATCTGAATGATACATCCAGCTTTTATTTAGAGGCATAGATCCTAAAAGTTGTAAAAGATACCTGTTTGTCATAGTTAGTGCCTATCCTCACCTATGTATTTTGCAATTAGCCATCTTTTTCTACCTTAATTCGTGATTGGGCATTAGAGGTTAAACAATCCAGCCCCTGGATAGAATATGCATTCATGGCAAGGCATAAGCATTTCAGTTAATGCCTTGGTTTGACTCCAGGGAGTTGTTCTCTAATGTGGTCTTTGAGACATTAGGCAGCAATAGCATCCCATTCTTTTGGTGAAGGGCTGAGAAATAGAGAGCAGAATACGGTATATAGAACTGACTCTTATTCACCATAGCCAGGTGAATAAGCAACACCTGATTCTTCTCACAAGTACCTTACTTGTATCCCTGTTGGCACCTTTGTATGCACTTGATTACATGTTATTCATGCAATACATTTATATTGACCCTTCTTTCAAAAGATGGCACTTCAGGTGATTCCAAACAGAACCGTTCAGAGCAGCACAAATCTAATTAAAGTAAAATGGATTAAAAGAACACCAATAAACATCTCGGTAAAAATAAAAAAATAAATAAAAATAACTCCTTAAAATATGACCCAGCTAAGGTCCTATTTATACTGGTAAAAGAACTGGCATAGTATTTGATTTGTGTTTCACTACAATGGCTTTTATATTTTTTAAAAAGTTGATTATACAATGCAAAGTGGATCTTGTCATCCCCACCCCACCTGGGCTCACGTTATGCGGCTCAGGAACACATCATTTAACTTCCCCCTGGCCAGAGTCCTTTATCTTGGCTCAAGGGTGGAGTTACATTCTAATGCCTCCAATGGGCCAGTGTGCACTCCTCTCCCATTGCTCCCTACAGCTGATTGTTCTCTGCCCTCTGCCTCACTTCCCTCCCCATCCCGTCCCTTGCCCTCCCTGCCCAATCCTCTTGCTTGCCCACTTTCCATCCAACCCCCTCGCTTGCCTTCTCTCCTTAATGCTCCCTGCCAGCACATCCATTTGCCTCCCAGTCCCCTCGCTTGCCCTCCCTGACCGCTTCCCCCTACAAGCATGCTTGCTCACCCACCCAAACCAGCCCCCTTGTTCACCATCCCTGGTATTAATGACTATCTCACAGAGACACAGATTGCTATTCATATACCATGTGACCAAAGCCCCCCCCCGAAGGTGTGCACATGTGGTGCGCCTATCTCTCTTCCTCCTTCCATGCAGGGGTCATAGAATTATAGAATCATAGAGTTGGAAGAGACCTGAAGGGCCATCTGGTCCAACCCCCCTGCCATGCAGGAACCCCAATCACAGGACTCCTGACAGATGGCCATCCAGCCTCTGCTTAAAAAAACCCAAAGAAGGAGACACCACCACCTTCCGTGGCAGTACATTCCACTGCCGAACAGCTCTGTTATGAAGTTCTTCCTAATGTTTAAATGGAATCTCTCCCCCCCCCAGTGATCATTTTTGCCCTGAGCATGGGCAGATGAAAAAGAGTCCTGCCCAGCAGAACTGAACATGAGAGAGAATGTTGAATGTGACTAAAATATACCATATGACCGTAAAATCGCAGCCAAAAAAAAATCCTATGTCTACATCAGGCTTAATGAGTAGTATAGATAGGCACATGTCATAATAAGTCTGTTTTAAGCCCTTTTTCTTCTGATGGCAGAAGAGCAGGCTAGCTCCTCAATGCAGGGATGTGTAGGGCCTGGTGGTGATGACTAAGGAAGTCCTCTCTTCTGTCATCCAATGATGAGTGCAGTTGCATTGAAGATGAGAGAAAGCATCTCCCAACAACACTAAAAACTGGGGAGACTCGTCTGGGAAGCACAGACTTCTAAAGAGACCAGCCCCAAGTTCTATAGAGCTGAATAGATGGTCTTAATGGTACCAGAAACAGAAGAGTAATCCATCAGTGAAAGTGTTGTAACAAAAGATACCTGTACCCGTGTTCTCTGAAACCAACCCAAACTATCAACGTGGCTACCATATTTTCAACTCAACTGTTAAGGTCCCAAATAGTCTTCTTGTGACCTCACAAACAGCATGTGACACGACTTGAAATATAATGTCATTAGGCAGGTCTCATGTGGCCAGTGTATTAATCTCTCTCTTTTGCCTCTTCTGGGTACCTGTCTAACAATGCACTATCCCACCAATGCCTTTTCTATGGCTAAATGAGAGCTCTCATCATCACTCCTGTTGCTGCCGCTTTCAGCTCTAAGAACCAGGCAGGTATTAATCCCTCCCCTTCCTGCCCCCTCCCCTGAATCATCATTTTTATTCACTGCTTCAAGAGTGCTGCAACTGTTCTGCATAATTATAACCCTTGTCTTTATCATTATTCTGTTGAAACATTCACTTCTCGAGTGGTTAATTTGTATTCTTTAGGACTTGCTGCAATATGGCAGCTTTCATCTTCATGCATGGGAAGATGTATATGTACGTTGAGAAGAAAATACTGGCGCTGCGGTGAAATCTGGAAAAGTTTAACTTGCATTTGGTCTCACTGTGCTTCGCGGAAGAGAAAACATTAATGGAAATCACTAGGTACAACAGGAGAAAGTTACATATATAGTCTCTTAGTTTGCACAGGCAACAGCTGTTCTGGTAGACTGGAGCTGTATTTATTTATTTAAAACGCTGCCTTGATCCCAATAATGGGACTCAATGTGGTTCACAATATGATTTAAAGCAGGTGTTCCCCCGCCCCCAGGCCATGGCTTGTTATAAGCTAGACTGTGCTAGTGGCCAGCAAGATACACATCTGAGTGAGTATGCACTTCTCACCTATCCTTGCAGGTTTCCCCACCCCACACTCCTCATAATCTCAACAGTTGCAAGGAAACTTTGCTTATGTCATGGGGCATCTTGCATGCAGGAGGGGGTATTGTGTGCAAGAGACAGGGGGATCTTACTCATGTGTACCCACTAGTTGCATGTATGTGCATCTTTAGCATACATGCATGCATGTACTTCATGGCCGCACACAATGGGACCCAGTACAGTCCCTGGGACAGGCAATGTTGGAAACCTCTGGTTTCAAGGACATAGACCAGTGGTTCTCACTTTTTTCCAAGCCTCATGTTTGCATAAAAAAATTAATAGGGTTAATTTATTTTTTTCTTAGAAAGTAGAGGCTTCTTCTCTCCCAAAGGGTCTATTTCACACACACACACACACACACACACGCTCGCACGCACGCACACGCACACACACACACACACACACACACACACACACACACACACAAACTTCAATATCCTACTCTGAAAGATCAAGGAATACATTATTATTTAACAAGAGCTACAATGCATATAAGGTGGCCCTTGAGCCGCCCAATGCACCCTCAAAACACTCTGTGATCCCCTTGGGTGTCATGACTCCTTGTTTGGGAAATAGTGACATAGACAGTCAAAAACACAGAGAGCTGAAGCACAATTAAACACACAAAGCGAACATTTGGGGAGTGGTGCTCCAAAGAAGCAACTTCTCCCAGCCCTGGTCCTATGCATTCTAAGCTGCTTACGCTCTCCTCCATGGTGTTTACGTGGGTCACCTTCTTTTCCCCTTCCCCATGACTGTAGACTGTAGTATTATACTCCAATGGAAGTATCATGGTGTCCTTTCTCATCCAACACAGAGTCCTCTGGACCTCTTGATACAGGCTAACCCCTTCTTTTCCTCCCTCTGCCTTGACTTCAAATGCCAATATTTGAACTGTGAATTCTACATTGTTTGTTGTTGTAATTATGTGCTATGAAGTGACTTATGGCAACCCACTGGGAACAGAAGCACTGGGTAGGAAACATTAACAGCTGGAAGCGCCTATGGTCCAGACTGAGCAGCTTGGCTTCCACAGCTGTTTACTACATTGTTTACATTTAATGTATTTTTTCTGTGCATTATATTATTCTACGAAGTGCCATGTACACGCCGATGTTAAATAAAGAGATAAGGATCCTAAACCCAAGCAACTAATGCTACGAACCAGCAATAGTCTGATAGGCCGTCTCTGTGCAATGGGACACCAGCTCATCTGTACCAGCGTCCATGCAATTAGTATGTTTTATTATACAAAATTTGGAAGGGTGATCTTCAGTAATGAATGCTCATTGTCTATTCCTATGTCCTGGGTTATTTGAAACCAAGAATAGAGCTTCTTTTAACCAGAAGCTTAAAATGATGTATCAGCTCCCATGGGGACGATTAGTATTAACATTAACACGCACACCTGTGCGTGCACCCACACATACACAAACACACTTCTACCGAAGCTAATTAGGCTGCTGGCAATACAGCTGTAAGTTGGCTGGCAGCAACATTGTTGAAAGGTTGTCTTTCTCTGAAGCCCCTGCCAGCTACCTGTTCTTTGTCATGTATAGATTTTCTCTAAGTGATGAGAATTCTCTTGACTAATGAATTAGTCCGGATCCTAAAAGCATTCTAATTTGCATTGACGCTGCCTTTGATTTTGACATCAGAACAGGCTTTACAGAAATCACCTGTCTTTCTTCTATCACAACTGTATTGCCACGGGAATCCCCATCGTCAAGATTCTGATGTTATTATAAGAATTAATTTAAACTAGTAATGAGGAGTTGAAAAGAAACAAGGCTACATTTTTACATGTGTAAATTGGAGATTACTCTGAGGGCTCAACCACGCATAGCACAACATGGAGACAGAGAAAGAGAGAATAAAGAGATTTCTCCCCATAATATCAGAATTGGGCATTGCTCAATAAAACTAACCAGCTGTCAGTTGGGGAGGTCAGCTAGAAGAATGTCATGCTTTTCAGAATGTCTAGGTAACACTGAATGTATTGCTACAATATGTGAACTTTCCATTAAAATGTAAGATCTACCACTGTTTTTAGCTATGTGAAAGTACTGCTTGCAGAGACTTCAGGCTGAGGTGACTTTCTGCTTACGAGGAGTATGTTTGTGAAGACTCTCAGTCATCCAGATGAAGTTGTTTGAAAGCTGAGTCATGGCAACTGGCTTTCTTTTCTTGAGAGAGTGAAATGTTTCACTACTCATCCAAGCAGCTTCGTCAGTCTGAGGAAAGTCAGTGGTGAGGCCTCCAATTTATAGTGCACCTTCATTTCTCATCACCCTCGTCTGAATAGGCTCATTAAGTGGACAGTGACCTGAATAGGCTTGTTGGATATACAATGGCCTGAGGAATGTGAAAGTCCCCCTCCCATGCAACCCTTCCCAACAACCATTACGTATGGGTTGTTAACTGTGGCCTTGCTGCTGGAGGTGTGAAGTGTTTCTAATTTGTCTGGGAATTGATGAAAGGGCTGCTTGATAAGTAGAAGACAGATTCCCACCTCTGTTGGGAGAGGGATTTTCAGTACACACATATATGGCTTCCCTGACTCCTCTCTTGAACCACCTATCTTCTCTTCCTCAGACTGACAAAGCTGCTTGGATGAGTAGTGAAATGTTTCCATTTCACAAGAAAAGTCCAGTTGCCATGATTCAACTTCCAGATACTTAATTGGAGGCTATGAGTCGTGGGATTAAATATCATAAAATAAAACACACATATGCAAAAACACAAACAGATCACTAGATATTTTCATGCAACAACTTTGCATTGTAACTTAGAGGTGATTATATTGTTTGGTCTGTGGGATCTGATGTGGTTACTCCACATCATTAACTCTTATTTTGTGGCCAGAAGGATTGCACAGCTCTTAAGGTTCATTATAATGCATTATACAAAATGATAATAAGGCTGCACCTGGAGTATTGTGTACAATTCTGGACCCGCATCTCAAGAAAGACATAGTGGAACTGGAAAAGGTGCAGAAGAGAGCGACTAAAATGATTACTGGGCTGGGGGACCTCCCTTATGAGGAAAGGCTAAAACATTTGGGGCTCTTTAGTCTGGAAAAAAGGCGCCTGAGGGGGGATATCACTGAGACGTACAAAATAATGCGGGGCATAGAGGGATTCTCTTCTCCCTCCCACAAAATACCAGAACTAGGGGACATCCACTCAAACTGAGGGCTGGGAGAGTAAGAACAATCAAAAGAAAATATTTTTTCACCCAGCGTGTTGTTAGTCTGTGGAATTACCTGCCACAGGAGGTGGTGATGGCATCTGGCCTGGATGCCTTCAAAGGGGGATTGGACAGATTCCTGGAGGAAAAGTCCATCACAGGTTACAAACCATGATGGAGATGTGTCACCTCAAGGCTTAAAACTGGGGTACTTCAAGGGCCAGATGCAGGGGAGTGGTATCAGGAGACAGATATCTAGTCTCGTGCGCTCCCAGAGGCATTTGGTGGGGCCACTGTGAGATACAGGAAGCTGGACTAGATGGGCCTTTGGCCTGATCCAGCATGGCTCTTCTTATGTTCTTATGTTCTTGAATTCAAAGGTATATAGTCTTGTGGGAAGTCAAGCTCTGTTTTAAGCACATCCGTTTGCTGCAATGTTCAGACAGCCAAGCCAATGGCTTCTTAAGTTGAGGCACTCTTGAGTAACCACTAAGTGATGTTGCCCACAAAAAGCGGATTGGCCTTGTAGTCCCCCAAGACTTCTGTGACCTCTACAACCCATTGCTGGCTGTTGTGTATTAATTCTGACTACTCTGATTGAACTGACACTGCTAAGCCTTTGGCTGGAAATGTTCCACCATCTCCCTAAGGTGCTAATTGTCTGAGTTAATAATGTACTATTAAATGTCAGCAACAAAAACAACCAATTACTGGTTATCTTGGTAGAAACAAGGTCACCTGGGTGGGGGCATATGAAGAATGGTATAGATATGGACTTAAGCAAACTGAACCTGCAAGTTACTAGATCGCGGGTGGGTGGGTGGGTTTAAAAAAAGCAAATTATGGAGAGAAATCTGAAAACCTTAGCAGCTCTAGAATATAACAGTCTGCTTCATATTTAATGAAGGAAAATGTTATTTGTCTCTAGCTAAGTCTAGCTGGACATCAGTTATCTTCTAGATGCAATTCTACTAATTACATTAAAAGTAATGAACTGGAGATATATCTTAAGTGCTTTGGAAGTCATAGGCAGCCCCAAACTGTTTTTGTCGTCTACTTCATCAATGAACCTGTGCTGTACCTCTAGATTTGAATGCAGCAAAAGAAATGATTTAAAAAAAACCTTTAAAAACAGGATTATTACAACTTGTTCGAAGCAGAAAGTGCTTTTTAAAAAACACAGTTACATCATCAATTCATAGCAGAGGCCTTGGCAGATTTGGGGTAAGCAATGCACGCCTGCAACGGCCTGGAGGTTTTCTATATGTCATCTCTAAAAATCATTGAATCAAAAGTCTCAGGTAAGTTTCTGTGGCAAGTGCCACATAAATGCAAAACTCAGAATGCATCGTTGCAAGGTTTTGAATTTTGGTTAAATTCCTCTAGTCTAGCCGCACAGCCGAAGTGCAGGAATTCACAGAGCAGAATTAGCTTCAAGTTCTCCAAAGTATTCTACCCCTCCCCTCAGCAACTGGCACTTACAGTCTCAAAAATTCATTCACTCTGGGACATTAGTAAGAGAAAGAATAAAAGGCATCATTACTTACAAATTACAATTGAACAGACAGCAAACTGACAAACATAGCCAGCTGATTTTCTGCAACAGTCAACATACTGACTGCTTTCAGCAGATTACTTACAGCCAACACACAAGACTGTGGAGTGGGGGACACTTAGCAAAGAGATGTGGCTTTATATCAATTCAGAGGCAAGGAAGGAATGATTGGTTATTCCTGGATAGATTGACAGTCATCTCAGCTCAGAAAGGTCCATCCTATCCAAACCCACTCAAGGCAGAATGCAAGGATGCAAAAACTCCAACATGTGTTAAGGAATGTGCTGCTTTTATGACTCTCTGTGTTTAACATCAAGAGGTTTGACATTTATCTATAAATAACCATAGACTCGTGGAATAATGGGGCTGGAAGGGGGCAATAAGTCCATCAAGTCCAACACTCTGCTCCCGGCTGGAATCGAAATCAAAAAAGGCCTGCCAGATGGTTGACCAATGTTCTTTGGAATGCTTCCAGTGCTTTGAGTGCTCACTACCTCCCAAGAAAATTGGTTCCATTGTTATATTGCTCAGGCAGAACCTCCTATGTTCCCAACCTGAAGGTTGCAAATCACCATAATTGCAACCAGTGCCTATTTTTTAGGAAGGTATTTAATTTCCTTTTATAGATGGCCATTACCACATCTCATGACGGCTCCATAAATGAGATGTGTTCCATGGAGATATACTTTTCTTTATCTGTTCCACATCTTCTGCCAGTGGGTGACCCAGAGTTATAGCACTGTGAAAAAGGAAGAAATACTTCTGCCCACTTCCTTCCTCTGCATGCAGCCGAAAGAAGCACCTAACTTTGATTGTATTTCTTGTTGCACCACAAAATGGAGAGCTACAGAACAAAATGGAGTACCATCTCTTCTGATGTTGAATTCCAGCAGCAGCAGCAGCAGCAGCAGTGGTACATAAGGCACCTGCAGTTTTATAAGCATGTCTTATAAACAGGTGCCTGCAGTTTCCCAGTCTAAAGAAAAACAGAACAGAGCATTGGGTTCTCCTCTGCCTGATAGGGGAGACTTCACTGGTCTCTCCCTTGCCACAGTATTCTCACTGGGAAGGAGGGAGTAAACTCCAAGTAGCTCATTCATCTCCTGAGCGATGGATGAAGCCAGGAAACAAGGAGGAATCATCCCTGATGGTTTCATTTCAAGTATGCTGCCTCGAATGGCAGAAGCCCTAAGCAGTTTTCATAGCCAACCACTGACAGTAGGCCGGCTGTCTAGGGGCACACCGATCCCTTTTAAAAGCCATTTTAGCAGTGACCATCCTATTGTCTTGTGGCAGTGAACTGCACATGCTGGTGTTGCGGGGCTGGGGGGAAACGGTTTTACTTCTGCTGATATTTCTATGAATCTGTGTCATCTCATCTGCTTCTGGCCTTTAGGGATTGTCTACTTCATTCCTTCCCTGCCCACTGAAGCCAGTACACAGCACAAAGGAGACCTCTCTAGTGTCCAGTGCTGCTCTCTTTTTTTTTTCCAGTGGAGGGTAACATGCGGCAGCTCCAGCCCAGTGAGGTGTACTTTTGCCCCAGGAGGTAGGTGACAAGCACCATGTGTGATACCAAGAATGCTATTCCTGATGCCTTAGCTGACAGGGGATAATTCATAGTGTAATGGCTTCTCTTGAATAAGTAAGACAAGAAATGCTCTTGGCAACATGTCGTTTGAAACACAAGGGAGACGTGTGACAACACAGGTTGGAAAAGTCACATTTTTCCACGGCAACTCAGAAGATCTCCCAACTGGTAGGGCGAGCGGTCAGGCCCCAAAAAGTAACTTTACCCAATGCTGAGAATTGTTATTTTGAAATGCAGAGCATTAAATACTCTTTGGCAGAAGGCAGCACTGTAAACAAAAATCCAGATAATAACCCCTGGCTTCTTTCAGGATGAATAAATTAATCTACTCTGGTACCACCCACTTAACATTTAAAGCCACATTTACAGAAATGTGCTCCATTTAAAAAGCACACCACCACACTGGGATTTAAGCTGGTCACAACATGCAGACAGACTGTTTCAGTTTGTATGGCTGCAGCGCTTCTAAATAACAATCAGTCTCCCGTACTTGTTTGTTTCTCTTGCTATTTTTTAAAACTTTGCCAAAGGTACTGACTGCTTAGAAATCTTTCTAGACCATTTATTTTTAAATTACAAGCGGGGGGGGGGGGGGCTCAAACCGATTGCTTATCAGAATGAAATCCAAATGTCACATTAGTTGAGAAAGTTGGAAGATTACATTTTCCAATGCCCTTCATCTGCTGCTGACATTTTGGGAGCTTTGCGCCCCCTCCCCCTAGCTCCAGCTTTTCAGTCTTAATATCTTACATACACACAAACCGCTCCCTCCATCCTTGCAAGGAGCAGAGACCCCCCCCCCCCCCCCCCCACACTCCTGTTTGGCTGCAATTGAAAAGCTTCTTAGAAGTGGATCCATCCCTCCGCTCCCCCCCACCCGCCCCCAATGCTTCAGCTTTGACCTCAGGATCCCAATGGCTCTTTGCATGTTATAAGCAAGGTACCTTTGTGGAATAACATTTTAACTAGAATCTTTTTTTGTTTTGGTAAAGCTGTTAATTTAAGCAGGTCAGCGGTTATTATCATTTAATGAGTGCTTACTGGCTTATGGCCTGCAGCTCTTTTCACTGAACACATTTTTCATCCATCTGTTGAAGAGCACACAATATCATTAAACTGAGCACTGCAAACAACACTTCCAGATCACACCATGTCAGAATTGCTATTGGTAGAGTTGATTTTAAAAGGGTTGGGGGGTTTAAAAAAAAATTGACAGGAGCCAGGAAAGCTTTTCCCTCAATCAAGTCAACACAAAACCAAAACAGGAACAAATAATTTGCAAAAGACGGCTGACATTCTAATACCATTTTCAGATCTCAGACCTGGGACCTGATCCAAAGAACACAGAAGACCTCACCCACACTCCATTTTGCAGCAAGGTAAGAGTGACCAACGTGTCAGACAGACACAAGGGTGACATCACTTTGTCACATCCTCTCCAAGTTCTATGGAATAGTGCCCAAGGACATTGGTTCCAAAGGTCTCTTGTCAGGTCATGGGCTGATGATGATGATGATGATGATGATGATGATGATGATGATGATGATGATGATGATGATGATGATGCAGGAGGAATTGGCCTCTTTTTTGTGTCCTGTGATCAAATTCTTATTTCCAGTCAGATTAGCTAGCAGAGAGATTCAGAGAAAAAAAGCCTGAAAAAATCCTTTCAGAGTAAAAGGCTCCTCATTAGAGATGGGCACAACGTGAGAAATGGAATGCTGTTTCGTCTTTTTGTTACATCTACTTTGTTACCTAATGCAACAGTAGGATGCATTTCATCACTAAATGAAACAAAACATCATTTCCCCCCCCTCTAGGAATGAAATGATTCATCCTATGGGAGCCCAAATATCAGGGGAGTTTCCTCAAGCTCTTCCCTGTAAGCCCCCCAAATTTAGAGAGGTTTGGGGGAAAGGGGGCTAAATTATTAAACTCCAAAGGGTGTGCCCCTAGAATAAAATCATTCTAATGGAAGAAAGTCAAGCTGCTAATTGCTCACCCACAGTGGGGCTATTTCCTGATTCAATTAGAATGATTTTTCTTAGGGGCGCCCTCTTTGGAGTTTAATAACTCAGCCCCCTGATCCCCCCAAACCTCTCCAAATTTGGGGGGCTTACAAAGAAGACTACAATGAAGCCCCCCAGCGGTTTTGGTGCCGATACCTGACTGCTGTTCTAGTACATTAAAAATTATGTACTAAAAAATAAGGTTTGCAGCCATGTATCGGCATGGAAATCACAATGTAGCTTCATTGGACTCTTCCCTGTAAGCCCCCCAGATCTGGAGAGGTCAGGGGGCTAAGTTATTAAACTGCAAAGGGGGTGCCCCTAGGAAAAAATCCTTCTAATTGAAGGAAGCCAAGCTGCTAATTGCTTGCACACCAGCAATATAGGGGTTAATTGTTGTTAAGCTGCTTAAATTAACCGCTATATTACTTGTGCATGCTGTACACATTCTTGCAATTAGCTATGGGAACCCCGTTTGGAGCTTAATAACTCAGCCCCTTGAAACCCAAACCTCCCCAAATTTGGGAGGCCTACACGAAAGAGCTTGAGGAAGCTCCCCAGCGGTTTTGGTGCCAATGCATGGCTGTGATCTGTATTTTCAAATACATGATGTTTTGTTATGTTTATGTATTCAAAAATACAGATTGCAGGCGTGTTTTGGCACCAAAATCGCTGTGGAGCTTTCTCAAGCTCCTCCCTGTAACCCCCCCCCCCCAATTTGGAGAGGTTTGGGGGTCAGGGGATTGAGTTACAGTGGACCCTCGTATAACAAATGGTTTGTATAACATAAAATCTGTACAACATAAAAAATTCCGGAGATAGGGGAAATCTGCTTAACAGAATCGTCTATGGGGCGAATTCGTACAACATAAAAATGGTCACAATTAGGGATTACTCTGATTTCAATGCATTCCTATGGGAAATTTGCATAAATGAAAATTTGCTTAACATAATTTCATTTGGAACAAATTAATTCCTTTATACAAGGTATCACTGTATTAAACTCCGAAGGGGGTACCCCTAGGAAAAAAATAATTCTAATTGAATTGGGAAACAACAACACACACATACTGGCAGGCAAGCAATTAGTGGCTTGGCTTCCTTCAATTAGATGATTTTTTCCTAGGGGCACCCCCTTTGCAGCTTAATAAGCTTTATAAGCAGAACACTTTGCTTTTGCTTTAATAACTCAGCGCCCTGCACCTCAAACCTTTTGGGGGCTTACAGTGAACAGCTTTAGGAAGCTCCCCTACCATTTTAGTGCCTCTAGGACCCAGGAAAGCATAGTGTTTCATTTTAAAACTACTTTAAAATTTTGTTAGTAATGAAACTACTAAAGAAACAAAACGAAATGAGGGTCTCTGAAGCAGGGTTTCAGAGACATACGTACAGCAGTGGATCTTCATCACTGGCAGCAAAGTGTGTGTGAAATATTTATGCAGAAAAATCTCTTTTGCCTTCTGTAAGGATTTCATGTTTATGAATCCAAAGTTCATTCCACTCTTTTCTCACAACTCTCGGCAATTCTGAATTCAGCAAAAAAAGTTATACGCACATTTTTCACATGCATTTTCATCCACATAAAATCTTTCATCCACATAAAATCTCCAAACTTTGTACTGTTCTTCATCTTTATACTAGACTAATAAACATATTCTTTTACAAGCACTTTCTACTAATATGCGCTGTCCCAGACATACAGGTTAAACAGTTCCAATATTTTAAATCACAGAACAGCACTAATTTTCAGAGATATATGAACAATGGAAGATAAAAGAACAAGAAAACCCTTGCAAGCTTCACCCTATGGCAGCGGTGGTGAAGCTTTGGCACTCCAGATGTTTTGTACAACAGCTCCCAGGATTCTAAGCCTGTACTGCAAATGGCAAAGGACTGTGGGAGTTGTGGTCCAAAACATCTGGAGTGCCAAAGGTTTGCCACCACTGCCCTATGGCATCTCAGGGATCAACACCCATAATATCACAATGGCCCAATCTACCTCACATCCCACCCCCAGGTTATGGCCTTAACATCTCAGGGAATCAGATGCTGCTCACTTGACAACCTTATGCGATTCTTGGTTGCATCAGCAGAAGCATCATGTCTAGATCAAGGGAAGAGATAGTACCACTCTCTTCTGCTCTGGTCAGACCCAATCTGGAGTACTGTGTCTAGTTCTGTGCAATTCAATTTAAAAAGGATGTTGACAATCTTGAACGGGTCCAGAGGAGGGCGACCGGGATGGTTGAGGGTCTGGAGGAAATGTTTTATGAGGAGTGGCTTAGACAGCTGGGAATGTTTAGCCTTACAAAAAGAAGACTGAGAGGGGATATCATAGTTATGTTTAAATATTTGAAAGGATGTCACATTGAAGACGGGACTGGTTTGTTTTCCATGGCTTCAGAGACTAGGACTTGGGGCAATGGTTTCAAAGTACAGGAAAAGAGATTCCATTTAAAACATTAGGAAGAATTTCATGACGGTTAGAGCTGTTCAGCAAGGGAATATGATACAACGGAGGGTGGTGGAGTCTCCTTCTTTGGATGTTTTTAAGCAGAGGCTGGATGGCCATCTGTTGGGAGTCCTGTGATGGGGGTTCCTGCATGGCAGAGGGTTGGACTGGATGGCCCTTGAGGTCTCTTCCAACTCTGTGATTCTATGATTCTTCTTAAATGTCCGTGGGGTGAATATTTCTGCCCTCTTTAGCAACTTTCTGCTCTGAGTCACAAAGGAACATAGGGATCAGAAGAGAGCCAAGTACTGAGGGCAGACATTAGCTCAACAGAGCATCCCTCTGTTTGTATCTACCGCCTAGTAGTGCAGCCTAGGCTGGCATTGAAAGATATACCTGGAACAAACCTCATGGGCTCACTTGCTCTAGATGGCTATCCTAAAATTAGCTAATTATTAATGGATTTATGGTGATGAAAAGGGAGTGCATGGCAATTGATAGCAGCTCTTGTTTAGAATCCTGTATTTTCTCCTCACCGCGTCTGCTCTGGCATGCAGTGAGAGACAGATGCTCATGTCAGCTCTCTCTCCTCAAGCTGGCAATTGCTCACAATTCACATCTCCTAATCAAATGTACCTACAGCTCTCTGTCAGTCATTCTGCTCCATACCAACTCATTAGAGCCCTTCAACTTACACAGACCTATCTGGGAACAGCAGCAGGAACAGGAATGGGAGGAAGCATACCGTGCAGGTGTTATTAATATTTATTAATCCCACCTATTGGGAATGTACACATGCCTTATTAAAGCTACAGTTTGGCTTCCATTCTTTTCTGGAACCAACATTAAAGTGCTCATAATTTTAAAGACATTCCAGGGTTGAGAACAAGATATTAAAAACAAATTTTCCCCCCTTCAAGAGCCTATTTCTATGGTAAGGCCTCCATCAGCAGTGCTGTTGTATGACCCAATGGCTCTCCCGCAGTGGAAGCCTGTGGAAAAGACCTGCTAAAATCCTGGCACTCCTTCCCACTGGAGTCTTATCTCGCTCTCTTCCTTAACAAGCTTGTACTATATATATAAAGCATGGGTTTACTACTTTTGTCATCTTTTGTGTGTGTGTGTGTGTGTGTGTGTGTGTGTGTGTGGTATTTACATCTTGGAGTTGTAGATGGGCTACCATTTTTGTCTGTGCAAGCATTATAAGGTAAAGGTAAAGGTAAAGGTTCCCCCCACACATGCGTCCTAGTCATGTCCGACTCTAGGGGTGGTGCTCATTTCCGTATTCAAGCCAAAGAGCCAGTGTTGTGGAAGTCCATGGCCACGTGACCGGCATGGCTGCAAGGAGACACAGTTTCACCTTCCCGCTTGTTATGGTGGTTCCTGTTTATCTACTTGCATTTGCATGCTTTCAAACTGTTAGGTTGGCAGGAGCTGGGGTTATCAGCAGAAGTCTGCTCCACTGCATGGCATCTTGGAACCACCGAGCTGCTGGCTTTGCAGCCAACAGTTTTCAGAGCCTTAGTCCGCTGAGTCACCACGCCCCAAGTATTATAGGTGAAAAGAAAAGAAAAGAAAAGAAAAGAAAAGAAAGAAAGAAAGAAAGAAAGAAAGAAAGAAAGAAAGAAAGAAAGAAAGAAAGAAAGAAAGAAAGAAAGAAAGAAAGAAAGAAAGAAAGAAAGAAAGAAAGAACATGGTGGCAAAAACATGGTGGCACCTTAAAGAGTTTATATATCTTTTAATATGTGCACATGTCACTGTGGGTTACACCAGGACTGAAAATGGCAAGAAATGTCCAAAACACACACACACACACACACACACACACACCATAACCTGTCGGAAAAATCAAACCCAGAAAATGGCCAGACATCAAAATATGTTCCTGAATTTTGGGATTTCATAGTGTTTGTTTGTTTTTGTAAGGGGGCAAAGGCCTGTCCATGGGGGAAAAAGGTCTTTCCCAGAACCCTCTAAGAACATTTGTACACGACCCCTAAACTCCACCGCAAATGGCTCCCAGCTCCGGAGCTTAAAATTGTTTCCCCACCAGCTCCAGAGTTTACAGATAATTAAGTGGGACCACGCCCACCTAAGCGCGTCCCAGTGCACTTTTCAGGTACCTGCTCTCTGGAGGTGAAAATTCCTGATGCGGATATAACGTAGTGACTGCCAGGCTCTCCTTGCTTCTGTTTGTTCTTTTTTTGCCCCCCGCCCCTTTAAGAGATCTGAATGCAGTGCCGGGACAGCAGAACGGAGGTGAGCAGCATTCTTTTCTTCCTTTTTTTCTTCCCTCCCTTCACGCAGCCAGCAGCCAGGAGTGCGGAGGGGGTGGGAACGCAGGAACAGCGACAAACCCCTAAGATCTCTGGTCTGAATTTAAGTGGCCAGCGGATCTTAGGGGTCGTGTGAAAAGGCTCTAAGAGTCAAAAAACACTTTTAAAAATGAGAGGTTTGGGGGGCCTGGGAGCTACAGAATGGCCTCAGTGGCTGCTCATTCCCCATGAACCACATCTGCTCCCCTCCTTGGCAGGGCTTTTGATACAGCTCATCCATTAAACTTCAAGCTCATCCATTAAACTGTGTTTTAGCTTGCTGCACTAAATTGTTTGAGCAATGTAGTATTTAAAGGTTAGTAAGCAGATTTCCCTTAAAATATAGAAATATTACATCTTCATAGAGAGAACAGCACATGTTCCATTTGTGTGAAAAAACTGTCATACCTATAGAGCTGTTTTATCTTTAGATGTAAAGCACTCTGCTTTATAAAATCTGGGAATAAATTATTTCAGTTCCTTTGGAACAAGGCTCTGTTTGTTTACTCACATGCAAGTCCCACTAAGTTAATTGATACTTGCCTCCCATGTACATAGAATTGTAGTATTTGGGCCAAAACACTCATTCTGTGAAATCTCATCTCTGTGGGAAAACTGGTAAAAAAAAAACATATTCATGTTCTAGTATGCAGGTGTGTTCCCACAAAGTTCTGAACTTCACATTAAAATGTTTCATTTGCAGGATGATACCACACACTCCCAAAAGAAAACTGAAGTTACAACTTGAGTTAGGAAAGAGTGTATGCAGAAGATTCCCGCATGGTTGCATAAATTTTAACCAAATGAACATGACCCACCAAACCAACCAACTAATGCACCCACCAACAAATCGTACAGGTAGGCATGTCCAAACTTTGGCCCTCCAGATGTTTTGGACCGCAACTCCCATAGTCCTTTGCCATTGGCAATCTAAGCTTAGAATTCTGGGAGTTGTGGTCCAAAACATCAGGAGGGCTGAAGTCTGGACATGCTTGTAGGCCACCACAGCTATGCAGGAGTGGCGTCACCATGTGGTTCTTGGAAGAAGTTAATCCTCCTTCTCCTCATCCTCCTCATTATCATTTTAGAACTGCAGAATCAGAAAGGTCCTTATGGACAATCAATTCCAGGCCTTCTCAAGGAGGCACAGTGGGGGACTGAACTCCCAACCTCTGGCGCTGCAGCAGGATATTTAAAGCACTGAGCTACCTAGAAGATCTAAAGGTAAAGAGGATATACTGTGGAAGTAGCTGTCAGAAGCAGACTGCTCCAAGTCACTTATAAGGCTGCTATCCCACGACCACTAAAAACCACTTCAAACTGCTTGAAGGTGTGGTTAATAAAATTGTGTCCCCACGACCAATGGACTTTAAAGGGGAAAAATGCGACCACACCCATTTAAGCGTGGCCCAGCGAGCTTTGTATCACTCGAGGTGATACAAAGCTCGTCTCAGTTCCGATGCAGATTTTTTAAACTGGTACTTGAGTCCGTGGGGACTCGGAAAATCCGCATCAAAACCTTTTTGTTCTGCTGTGTTGTGGTTCCCGCTTGTGGGAAACAAAAGTGTGGTTCTTTAAACTGTGTCTGTGGGGACTCAGGAACAGTGTTTTCAACCATGTGACGGTTACGGGGGGGGGAATCCGTATTTTACTTTGATCTGGATTTTCTGGCCATGGGATAGCAGCCTTAAGAGTCAAATTGGGCCCCACACTGATCTTCATTTTATTGCCTGAAATAGTGCTTTGATCTTCATTAACACAACCAGAGCTGTTTATGTACCTTGAGTATCAGGGAACACTGGCAGTGACTCTTACTACTCCCTGACCCCACTCCCCTTGAATGAAGCATTTATACCCTTCCTAGTACATTGCTCTCACTGTGCTTGATATGCCATTAGCAGAGTCATGGAAATATTATGATTTATTTGTGTGTGTGTGTGTGTGTGTGTGTGTGCGCGCGCGCGCTGTTGGCCTAGCTCAAAAATCTGATATTTATAATAATTACACTTACACCATCAATTCATGATTCTGAGGAGGCAGTTTGGCTGCCATGAAGTTGAGCACATTTATGAACTCAGTTTCCATACAAACACTGACAGCTCCAGTGCCTCCTATTCTCCGGAGTCTGCAGCAATGCAGTTTATAAACTTCAGCTGATAGTAACCCGTCCATTTAGCATTGCTTAACACACCCATTGCTGCTGTACCCCCAGTGCCCATCAATCACAATCTCTGTGCTTTGAATTTTAAATTCCTTTCTAAGAAAAGAAATGGAGAGGAAAGGCTCAACTGCATCATCCAGTTGCTCCATCTTGTGGCAATTGCTCTTGTACGTCATTCGCACCCCTTGCGCTGCGAATATATGTAAAGCTTCCATTTATACCTTTCCCAACTGTTCTACCATTAATACGTCTACAGAGATTTATTTCCCAATGAACATGCTTTGAACGGCAGCAGACGTATGGCTGGCACTATGTCTGGACTCCAGAGTTAGTCTGCGTAAGCCCATTGACATCATTAGCCATGACCATCTGTTGGCCATATTCCCATTTCATAGAAGTTTTATATCCTTCTTTCCAAAGTTCCTTAGCTCTTTTATGTCACGTGAAGTGTTTGATGACCTCAGCTTGTGGGGAACAGTCTTAAAAGACCCCAAATCACCAACAGGGCCACAAGGACTGGCCATGGCAATCTTCTAACATTTTAGACTTCCTGGTCCCCATCCCACTGTCCCCAAATGCTTCCTTGGGCCAAAAAGCCCCTAAGACATTGGAGGCCAAACTTCTGCCCTCCATATGTTTTGGACCAGAACTCCCACAGTCCTTTGTCATTGGCAATATAGGCTTGGAATTCTGGGAGTTGTGGTCCAAAACATCTGGAGGCCCAAAGTTTGGCCACGACTGCCCTAAGAAAAACCTGGGAACCTTGCTCCAATATATTGCTCCCTTCCCTTCATTTTATCCGGACACCAACTTGGGTTGAAAGATCAAGCTGAGGGTTTGGTTGGTGAGGAAAATTTCCATAGCAAATGAATTTGTCCTGAAGGAGTCCAGGACTTACCAGCATGGATGTCTGGAGTACATTAGAATAGGCACATCTATGAGAAACAATTTGAGTAAACAAAATCCTGTTATGTCCTTTAAAATTTAGCATATTTTTCGCTCTATAAGACACACTTGACCAGGAGGAAAACAAGAGGAAAACAAGAAAAAATGGTTTAGCCTAAGGTTTCATGGCTGGGGAATCCTGGCAGCAAAAGGGAAGGCTTGTAAACAAGGTGATTGGAAATGTGGAATGCAAGCTGCAAAAGGGGACGCTTGCTAATGAGGTGATTGGAACTGTGGAATCCAATCTGCAAAGGGAGAGGCTTGCAAATGAGGTGACTTGGACTAGGGAATGCAAACTGCAAAAGGGGAGGCTAGCAACAAGGTTACTGGAACTGTGGAATTCAAGCTGCAAAGTGGGAGGTTTGCAAATGAGGTGACTGGGACAGGGGAATCCAACCTGCAAAAGGGGAGGCTTGCAAATGAGGTGATTGGGAGTGGGGAATCCAGGCTTCAGAAGGGGAAGGCAGAGACTCTGTGGAAGAGATCTCTTTGCAAATGAAGTGATTTTTGACTGGGGAAACTTGGCTGCAGAAGGGGAGGGGTGGGGAGAGGCTCCCTGGAGGAAGCCTCTTTGCAAATGAGGTGATTGGAACTGCAGAATCCCAACTGCAGCAGGGGACGGGAGAGGCTCCGTGCAGGTAACATGTCTCTAAAGGAAAATCTGTGATAGATATGTAGCAGGGACTACTGTATTCGCTTTATAAGATGCACAGACGTTTCCCCTTACTTTTGAGGGTGGGAAAAGTCTGTTTTATAGAGAGAAAAACATGGTAGCTAAATCAACTTTTCCATGACACCTTTGCTTCCAGACCTTTAAAAACAACTCAGAAAACCTATTTCTAGGATCAAACTGAAGGCTTTCTACTGGGAGCCTACTATTGTAGTTTTAAACACTTTCTCCCAGTCCCCAGAATGCCTGGTACAAGAATACAGCACTGCCCACATAGAACAAAGAAACATGGGCAGGGAGGAGAGAAAGCACTGATTTCAGGGGATCAGACATTGCATTATCTGAACAACAGGGAAAATATGGAAGCAACCAGTGCTGAATCAAGCCCTTTTACCAATGCTTTGCTGTGTTAGGACAAGCCCCAAGAGACTGCAATTGAAATCCTGTTTTTAGTACAGTATGGACATGGGGTCACAAAGAGTCAGTCACAACTGTAACAACACAACACACAGAGAGACACACATACACACAGAGAGAGGTTTCAAACATGGGAGACATTATTTAGCCTTCAAATTCTAGTTCAGTGATGCCTTAATGTTAATGTCGATGTTTTGGTTTGCTTTATTGATTATGAAAAAGCATTTGACTCAGTTAAATATGATAAACTTATTCATATTCTTAAAGAACTGGGCTTCAACAGTCGTGATATCAGATTGATTGGCAATTTGTATAGGAAGCAGCGTGCTGGTGTCCGGAGAGATGGTCAGATATCAGAAGAGGTGTCAATTACGAAAGGTGTTTGTCAAGGTTTATTCTTGCACTTCTACTTTTTAATATCAATTCAGAAAGAATTTTCCGGGATGCTCTTGAAGGAAAGAACCAAGGTGTGAAAGTGAATGGAGTTCTTGTTAATAAAAAAGTGTTCTGCTTATATATATACCACCCCATAGCGCTTTAGCCCTCTCTGGGCAGTTTAAATTTTTTTAATTATGCAGGCTACACATTGCTCCCTGCCAGCAAGCAGGGTACTCATTTTACTGACCTCAGAAGGATGGAAGGCTGAGTCAACCATGAGCCAGCTATCTGGGATTGAACTTCAGGTAGTGAGCACAGTTTTAGCTGCAGTACAGGCATTTAACCACTGTGCCACAAGGCTCTTAGTATCCTAATAACATAAGATATGCTGACAACACTGTCCTGCTTGCAACAAATCTGGCAGATTTGCAAGGATTATTGGATTCTATTGCTGGAGAAAGCAGTGCTATGGGATTGCGACTTAATGGGAAGACAAAATGGATGATTATCAGTAAAGAAACAAAATGGTTCAGAAAGCCTTCTCAAGATTGGCAGTGATGTAATTGAGAGACTATCATCTTATAAATACTTGGGATGCTTTGTCAAAGATAACTGTGATCCTTTATGTGAAATTTGTTGTAGAACTGAACAAGCTAGAAATTCCTTCCAGAAAATGAGGAAAGTCTTGACAAACCAGGACATATCTATCAGACTTCGTACTCAAATACTTCGATCCTATGTATTCAGCATACTTCTCTATGGTGTTGAAACCTGGACCCTTACAGACACATTATGCAAGAAGCTGGAAGCATTTGAAATGTGGATGTACAGAATTCTGAAGATACCTTGGACAGCCAGAGTCATTAACGTGGTTGTGTTACAGCGCATGGATAAAAAGTTAGAAATCCTCAATACTGTAAAGAGAAGTAAATTGCAATATTTCGGACACATAATGTGCAATAAGAAATGCGATCTACTGCTAGTTATCCTTCAAGGAAAACAGATGGGAAGTGTGGCCCGGGGTGTAGAAGAACATTCTTGCTTGAGAACTTAAGCCAATGGTCCGCAGTGAGCATGACTGCTCTGTTTAGAATAGCCTTAGATAGAAACCAGTTCAGGCTACTGATCGCCAACGAGGACATGGCAGATGAAGAAAAAGATGTACAACAGTCTACTAACTCTGAAAGTTGAGCCATGGCAAATGGACTTCTTTTCTTGAGAGATTGAAACGTTTCGCAGCTCATCCAAACAGCTTTGTTAGTTTGAGGAAAGCTAGTTGTGAGTTCTCTATTTTATAGTTCACTTTGACCTCATGTCACCCTGGTCTGAAATAAGTTCATGAACTGAACAATGGTCTGAATAGGCTCATTAGTTGGGCAATAATCTCAATAGGCTCATTAGGTGGACAATGGCCTATTGAGACTATTGTCCACCTAACAAGCCTATTCAGGCAATTGTTCTTATCAGTCTATTTCAGACAAGGGTGATGTGAGGTCAAAGTGAGCTATAAAATGGAGGACTCCCCACTAACCTTCCTCAGACTGACAAAATGCTTGGATGAGTAGTGAAACGTTCTGATCTCTCAAGAAAAGTAGTCTAGTTGCCATGACTCAACTTACAGATAAACTCACCTGGATGACTGAGAATCTTCACAGACATAAAGTAAAATCACATCAAATTAGCTCCATTGAATCAATGGGACTTATGGAGTGGTTCACACACTGAATCCCCATACATTCAATGGGTATCCATTCTAGTGTGACTCACTAATGCTAAGCAACAGAACTTCACTCCAAGAGTTACAAATGGGAATGTGGACTCAGGTTCTGGTCCCAGTCTCGTGTTCTGTAAGCTGTAGTCCAAACAGAAACTTTTTTTACATGACTAGACAAATTATCAGCAGAGAAGACAATGGGGAAAGGGTACAAAGGCCCTTTTATCACACTACGTCCAACTTGGCACGTCAGATTTTAGCTTCATCAGTTGTACATTGATTATTTAAAAACAAATAAACTAACAAAAAATATATCCAGAAATGCAGAAATGAATAATGATGTCCATGAAATGTGTTTACTTCTGCCATGATGCTGATAGTAAAGATAATATCTTCTTAGGAAGGAGGAAGAAAGCCAGAAGTCTACAATTCCTTGGGTAGCCAAGTTCTCTCTGACCTCTCTGACCTTCCTTAGAAGAGGATTCGCTCTGCTCTTAGTCACAAAAAAAAAAAAAAATTAAGAAAAACCAGGACTCCTATCAAATTGAGCTCTATGTGCATCAAGCGGGAAGCTTCCAGGCTTCTGTCTGTCCCTTCTTACATCAGCCAGCCATTTTGTATCAAGGCAAAGAGATCACCAAATAGGGCAGGAAGAGGACTCCCACTGCAAAACTTTTGTCAAGTTCTACTCAACAGTGGAAGTAGAAGGTCTGGTGATTTAAAAGGATTATAGGCCCAGGACTAAGTGCCTTGACATAGCTCAGCCCTTGAGGTCTCTGATCACAGAGGGAGAGATTGGAAGTTCAGTTCTTCACTGCATCTCCTGGGGTGGGGGTGGGGAGAGCCAGCTCATATGGCCTTGAGCAACTTGCACAGTCCTAAGGCACTTGCAGAAGAAGGGAATGGGGAACCACTTCTGAGTATTCTCTACCTAGAAAATCTGGGCCCAGAAGGGTCACTGTAAGTCAGAATCCTCAGAACTAACCCAAAGGTCCACATCTATAATTATTAGCACTAATACCACGGAATGCCTTGTTATTGCATCAGTCTACCTACAAAAGGGAATATCAGTGAAGGAGAAAAAAAAGCTTACATTGTATCCCTTAAAACAACATTGCACTAGAAAATTGATGACTTATTCCTGATCAGACACGGAAAACAAATGCCCCCGTAACACACAGTGGAAATCAGTGCTGCTCTACTAATATTAGTGGAACAGAGCCAGCCTAATACAGCTGGGGATCTGGCCCAGAAAATTTTAGCCTCCATTATGAGTTAAATGCAGCCTTCCAACCATAAACATAATAATAAGGCTTGGAAAAATCACTGTAATTTTCTCCCATCCTGCTAGTAAAATCCAATAGAGAATTTTAGTTAATTTGAACACTTTTCTGTGAATAAACACTGCAGCCTTCTCCTTCTGAAAGAGTAGGTTAGAATTTCTTTCCTTTTTCTTTTTTTAACAAAACCCTTTAAAAAATTAATGTTGCCTATTTTGAGTGTCCATGTACAAAATAACCCAGAGTCCCTATTTCTTTTTAAAATTAAATTATTATTTTTTAAAAAAGGAAGTCCACTATCAGAATTACAGTGGAAATAACCACTAGTGCAATGAATAGAAATCTCATTTCTATTTCTGCCTGCATTTATAGTTGGCATAAGCTTTCTAAATAAAGTCACAGTTTTCCTGAATAGGCATTGTCTGTCTCAACTAACTTCATTTGAGAGAGATCATGCTCAATTTAAATTTTAAAATTGATGTTAACAAAAATGGGAGCTCCGTGGTTTTTTGTATTTAGTTCCACTGCACACAATTTGGTATCTTTGTAATTTCATCATCATAATCTTGTCTTTATTTCCTGAGGAAAAAAATTAGCTGGAGTATCTCAGAGAAGTAATAGGCTTAACAGACTGCTAAAGCAGAGCAAAATGCTACGTTCATTTTCATTGGGAACGGGACAATAAGTTTTACTACAAACCAACAATAAGCAGCGCAAATGTGTAATAATTTCAGATGCCATCCTCGACAAATGGGTAATGGACTGCTTTCATCTACTGCAGTTTCTGAAAAATGGTTGCCTATCCTTTTCCTGTTTCTTACATTATTGTTTGGAGTTTGTAAATTGTCAACTGATTAATCTTCAAATGTGTAGACCTCATCTTCTTGGATTTATGAGGGGTGTGGTGGGAGGAATCCTCCATCCCATGAAGCAGAAGTTGGCAGATACCAAGTGCCTGCCATGAATGAGTTCCTGAGGAAACTCACGATGGAGTTCTCACTGTTCTGGCCTGTTTTGTTTTGTTTTGTTTTTCTCCTTCCAGTGAGTAATGTACTTCATGTGGTTGGAGTCCTCTGTTCTGTGAAAATTTTAGCATTCAACTGTTTTAAAAAAGGCCTTAATCTAAACACATAAATAGAAAGAATGTTATAGCCCTGGGTTATAATCTGCCAGGGTTCTCTAATGAGAAAGCTTTTTCTACAAATTAAATTTCTCCATGTGACTGGGAGTCCTCACTAATGCCCAGGGTTCTCAATGATATGGAGAGGCTCTAATATGTTGTACACTGTCTCTCCTTCGGTTTGTCCTTCACATGGAGACAATGGTGACAGGTGGAGACAGAGCTGGGCCATTGCCCCATTTCTGAATGCCTAAACAGAGCTCTTGTGACACCTGAGGCCTGCAGAGTTCTTCCAATAAAAGCAAACACTATTCTACATACTTTAGCTATGACACCAGCAGACATAATTGCCTTGATTCATAAACATAAGATGAGCCCTGCTGGATCAGGCCAAGGGCCCATCTAGTCCAGCGTCCTGAATCTTACAGTGGTCCCACCAGATGCCTCTGAGAGCATATGAGACAACTAGAGACCTGTCTCCTGATACCACTCCCCTGCGTCTGGCATTTTGAGGTACCCTCCTTTTAAGCCTGGAGGTAACAGTATTCCCATCATGGCTTGTAACCTATAACCTGTGATGAACTTTTTCTCCAGAAATTTGTCCAATACCTTTAAAGGCATGTAGACCAGATGCCATCGCCGCATCCTGCGGCAAGGGGTTCCACAGACAAACAACAAGCTGTGTAAATAAATATTTTCTCATAAGAGAGGTGTCCCAACTCAGTAATCATTTTAGTTACTCTCTTCTGGACCTTTTCCAGTTCTACTCTGTCTTTCTTGAGATGCAATGACCAGAACTGTATGCAGTACTCCAGGTGCTGTTTTGTTTTCAGTCCCCTTTTTAATGATCCCTAGCATGGAATGGGCCTACTTCACTGCCACCACACCCTGGGTTGACACTTTCATTAAGCTGTCCATCAGCACACCAAGATCTCTTTCCTGACCCATCATGGACAGCTCAAACCCATTGTAGTTGATTAGTAAAGTTTTGCTTTTTTGCCCCAGTGTGAATTAACAAAATTTGTTCATGTCCTTGACTTCAGGTTAGTGGTTGAAACCCTTGCGTCACCATGTCTACATTATGGTGTCTCGGGGAGTGGACTTGTCCACGAAGGCACATATTAAAATATAGCAGAAGGTGCCACCATTTTTTGCCTAATTTGTTTTTTTTCTTTTTCTTTTGTTTTAGCACAAAATAACTACCTATCCTAAAACTATCTCTACACTGAATGTTTCTTAGTCTAAATCTTTTTGCAGGGTGGTGGCAAGAAAGTACCTTTTTACACGCGTCACAGGACCCTGTGTCATAAATACAGGACCATTCCTCCCAAGGCATATCTGTTTTCTGCCCTGAAACTGATGGGCTACAACTAGTAAAAGAAACTCAGCTGGACGTTTTTGGCTTTTTGTGTGGCTAGCATGAGGTCTTGTTGCTCACAGATAGAAAGAGGTGAGGGAGGGGAGAACAGAGCATATCGCGTCCTTTTTGGGAGGATACGTAAGACAGACATTTTTGAGTAAGACTCTTTTCATCTCTGTGGCATTACTAAAATTGCCATATTTCAGTCAAATATGCTGATAATTTGGTAAATGTAGAGAAGAAAATGATATGTGGTAGGGAAAACAAGCCTTCAGTGTGTAGCAAATAATGTTCAACTTCTTTGTAGCATCTCAACAAGAAAGGTGATTTTATTACAGTCAATCAGCAATGTTCAAGGATGCAGGAATTACTGGGTATGCCTCAAATTTGAATTGGAATGGCATAAAATGAGATTGTGTCCAGAAGCTACAGTAAAAGAAATTCAAATTAGAAATGAAACACTTTTCTTTTAACGTCAAGGGCAAATAAATCTTTGCTATTATGACAGGCTCATTGTGTTTCAAAGTGGACGCCCACTTGAACGGCATGCTTTAGGCAACGTTGGTTTAGTGGTCCTTTATTGTAGTCACTCGTACATGAATATTAGCAGTTCTCATTCAGGGAAGGGGAACACAGTTCCTGCAAAGAAGCCAAGGAGAGAAGCAATGGACACACCATGGTGTCAACTAGGAATTCTGCTGGCCAAAAATAAGGCAGGTGAAGAATCTCCAGGAAGTACAGAGTGGACATGATCTCACCCACCTTCAGAGCCACAATGAGATCACAGTAATATCTAAAATGTTGACACAAAGGCCCATCAAAAAGGTTGGTAACAAAAGTGATTATCAATGGAGTTGTGGGTACAAGGCATCAAAGTCTAGGGGACATCTCTCGGAGGAGAAGGGGTGATGTCAAAATTGGCTTATATTTGTGGATAAATAAATCCAATTAACTAGATGGGGAGGTCAGGTGATGCAGTGATGTACCATAGCCAACTTCTCAATTTTCTGGGAAGATGGTAAAAGTCTCCTCTTAGCTAAGCTCAAGAGGACTAGCAAAGATAACAAAAACTGGTTCACTGCACAAACTACCCTTCAGGTTCACTGCTCAGCATTGGCTTCACAAAAATGTTAGCAGAACCCAAATACAGTCAGGCACAGTATAAAGTCCACCAGCTAGTTTTGTACAGAGGGCAGACTCAAATGATGTCAGTAACCCTGACTAGTCTCAAACACCCATTTGTTATGAAACTAATCAATGGCCAGCCATGTTTCTTTATGAGTTATTACATTTCTGCCCTTTAGACATTCTGAAGAAGCAGAGGAACAGGCATGCCAAGGATAATAATTTACCACCTTCCTCTCAGGACAACCTATTACTATTATGCACACATCTGAACGTGCAAGTTAAAAAAAAGTGAGAAGTTGGGGTTTTTTTGGCACATTATGGCTTTCGGGTTCAAGGCCAAAGGCACTGATTAGGAACCCCGAGTCTGACTGAAAACAAATGAGAAGAAAATCATAATGAAGAAAATGGATGAGAGCAGAGGAGATGTAATGAAGCTCTTCTTAATGGAGACAAAACGTTTGCCCTAGAACTGGCTATTAGATTGCTTTCTACAGATGAGGTCACGCAACATGAATGCAGGAAATTGGTAGGAAAGCAAGGAAGGTTTGCAGCTCTAAGTGCACTGCAACTGTGTTACACAGTTACATACATATCTGGTACAGTATCTGTCATGTCTTCATCCCCTAGAATGCTAAGGTTTGCAATTGGCAGCCATGTGCCTAATATTGGCTGTTGGGTTGACCAAGGTTGCCTAGCTGGCGTTCCAAGAAAAGCAGGTTACTTACCTGTAAAGTAAGTTCTTCTAGTAGGCATCTGCGAATTCACACTTTGGGTCATCGCGCCTGTGTGAAGATTGTTGGACTTTCAAAGCTCTTACGTAGTATAGGACCTCCTCCTCCCAGTGTGCATGCTCTCCATCTCCTGAGCTTGCCGCCTTAGTTTCCCTTCAGTCTGATGCTGAGAGAAAAAGAGAAATGTGATGGAAGAGGGGAAGGTAGGGTGGATAGTGTGAATTCACAGATGCCTACTTGAAGAACTTACATTGCAGGTAAGTAAACTACTTTTCTTCTTTGTGGCATCTGTGAATGCACACCTTGGGTGAGTCACAAGCTAGCTTACCGGTGGTGGGACATCACAGTAGACATGAGTTGAGGATGGTTCTGCTGAAAGCTGCATCCGTTCTGGCTCTTACATCCAACTTATAGTGCTTGATTAAGCTGGATGAAGTAGACCAGGTAGCCAGCCGCCTTGCATATGTCAGTAAGGCATACCCCTCTGAGAAAAGCCATGGAGGAAGCCACTACTCTCGTGGAGTGAGCTCTGGGCTTTGATGGTAGCGGGGTTTTGGCTAGTTGGTAGGTGAGTTCAATGGTTGAGGATATCCCTTTAGATATAGTCTGTGAAGATACAGCATGTCCGAGAGACGGTTCGGCTGTTCTAATAAAGAGCCTTTGTGTTTTTCTAATAGGAATCATTCGAGAGGTGTAGAAGAGGAGGGCTCTCTTGACGTCTAGCTAGTGGAGCCAGCGTTCCAGGTCAGTAGATGGTTGTGGGAAGAACATAGGAAGTACAGTGGTCCCCCGCCCTTTCGCGGTTCACATACTGCGGTCCCACTATATTGCGGGACTACAGTACCCCGAAAGGGCTTAAGGGAAAGGGCAGCCGGCTGACAGCCCTTTCCAAAGGTTGCTCACCACGTGCCCGCCTCCCCTGGGGGTAGCGGGCATGCGGTGAGAGATGTTTAAAAGGCTCTCAGCCGTGGAGACAAGCGCTTGTCTCCGCAGCCGGGAGCCCTTTCCAAAGATCGCTCGCTGCGTGCCCACACCCCCCTGGGGGATGCAGGTGAGCGGCACACAATGTTTAAAGGGCTTTCAGACACGGAGCCAAGCGCTTGGCTCCATGGCTGAGAACCCTTTTTAAACATCGCGCACCACAAGCCCACACCCCCGGGAGCGGTGCGCAACATTTAAAATTGTGTCCACCCACCTGACCTGCATCCACATATCGCGGATTTTCAATGATTGCGGGTCGGGTGGGTCCCTAACCCCCGCGATAGGCGGGGGGGTTACTGTACTAACGGTTGAGAGAGTGGAAAGGTGGCTACAACCTTAGGAAGAAAGGAAATATTCGGGTACATGGTGACTTTGTTATGATGGAACTGTAGGTAGGGAGGGTCAGCTCTGAATGCAGAGAATTCCGATGCTCAACGTGCTGAAGTGATCGCTTTTCATGGCGAGAAGATGTAAGGGAGCTGATGCCATGGGTTCAAATGGGGTCCTTGTTAAGTGATTAAGGACCAGCGTGAGGGACCACTGGGGGGTTGGTCCAAATAGTCTAGGATGGATGTTATTAATTCCGCGCAGGAACTGTTTGAGTGTAGTACGTCGGAAAAGCACGGCCGCTTCTGAGTCAGAAGGTTGATGGGCTACGACTGCTGCAATGTACACCCAAAGTGTCAAAATTGAGAGACCTTTCTGGAACAGCAGCAGAAGGAATTGTAGAAGGTTGTCCAATGAGGTAGGGCTGATCAGTACGTTGTGTTGAGTGGCAAATAAGTGGAATGCCTTCCGCTTCTAGGTGTATAGTGCAGTGGTGGAGGGTTTTCTGGCTTGTGCCAAAACCTGGTTTATTGAGAGGTTATCAGTCATGCTGTGATGTGCAGGGTTGCCACATCTGGGTGAAGAACCTGGCCTTTGTTCTGAGAAAGGAGGTTCGGAAGGTTTGGCAGGTGGAGATAGTCCTTGGTGATGGTTTGGAGAGTGATGAACCATGGCTGACAGGACCACCATGGTGCGATGAGAATGGCATTGCACTGGTTGTGGCAGAGTTTGAGTACAGTTCGTTGTATTAATGGGAGAGGAGGAAATGTATACAGAAGGTCGCTGGGCCATTTGATGGAGAATGCATCTCTGAGGGAATGATGCCCGATGCCTGCCCGGGAGCAATATCTGTTGCATTTGGTGTTGCTGCTGGTGGTGAATAGGTCGAGGTGGAGATTACCCCACCTGAGGCAGATGGAGTGGAAAACTGACTGGAGAAGGCTCTATTCATTATTGTTGCAGTAGGGGACTCAGGCCATCGGCCACCGCATTGTCATGGGATGCTGTGTGTATAGTTATTGGAAAAATGTTCTTGGTTAGGCACCATTCCCAGAAACGAATAGTGAGTTCCAGGAGAGGAGTGGAATGGGTCCCTCCTTGTTTGTTCACATAGAACATGGCTGTGGTATTGTCGGTGACAATTTGGACAGTGTTGTTGACCAGCATCGGCTGGAATGCTCAACAAGCCTTGAAGATGGCTAGTAGTTCTAGGTAACTGATATGAAGCATCCGTTCTTTCGTAGTCCACTTGGCGTGAATGTGAGAACTTTTGCACGTTGCTCCCCAGCCTGTTTTGCTGGCATCGGTGGTGACTTTGATAGATGGGTGCCGGTGTTGAAACGGCCTGCCTATGGTGTGATTGACACGAGACCTCCACCATTTGAGCTGGTGGTAAAGTTGCGTCGTGACAATCAGGGATTTGGACAGATTGTCTAGGTAAGGATGGAATTGAGCGAGGAGTGAGAGGCCTTATTTTCAACCTTGCATGTGGTAGAATGGAAGTTGTATTGGCCATGAGGCCCAAGAGACATTGTGTTTGATGGGTGGTAACCTTGGCCTTGGGGTAAAAACTGGTGAGTGTGTTGGTAATTTTGGTAATGCAGGCTTTGCGCAGAAAAGCCTGGGCTCGTTTCGTCTTGAGTGTGGTCCCGATGTAATTGATCACTTGCCGAGGTTGCAGGATGGATTTCATGTGGTTTAGAGTTAAGCCTAGTGAGGAAAGTAATTGTATAGTTATGTTGATATCTTGTTCTGCTTTTTGTTTTGTAGGTGCCACCAGGAGCCGGTCATCCAGATAAGAGAATATATTTATCCCTTGAAGCCGGAGGAATGCTGCGACTGGAGCGAGGCATTTGGTGAAGACCCGAGGCACTGATGGCAGGCTGAACAGCAGGGCCTTGAACTGATAAGTGCTCTGTTGTATTTGAAATCTTAGACATTTTCAGTATTGTTTCCTTATGGAAACATGGAAATAGGCATCTCACAGATCCATGACTGAGAACCAGTGTCCCTTTTTTAAAGAGGAAGGATGTTGTCCAGCATGGTCATATGGAAGTGCTTGCGTGTAATGAAGAGGTTCAGTGCTCTGAGGTTGAGTATAGGGTGAAGACCGCCGTCTTTCTTGGGAACTACAAAGTATCGAGAATTGAACCCATAGGTGTTGTTTGGTTTTACCACTTCTATGGCATGCTTTGTGAGGAGGGCTTGTACCTCCTCTTCTAGAGGTGGTGACGTGGTTTTGTGATGACTCGACCTAGGGGTGGAAGATCGTCGAACTCTATCGCATATCCTTGGGCAATGATGGTTAAAACCCAAGAGTCTGAGGTTATGTGCTTCCATGCAGGAAAAATGGTCACAGTAGTACATCTACCATGGACACCATAGGGTCAGGATAACTGTTTTTGCTTCCTGTCATAACATCGGGAAGTTTGGGGTTGCCTGGTCTAGATTGTTGTGTTGGTCTTTGATAAGATGATGCTACATATTGTTGCCGAAAGCAGATGTTGGAGCGGTGTTGTTGCTGAGGATTATATGAATGACACCATTGATGTGTATGCTGATGAGAAGAGGATTGGGATGAATTGCCTTGGTAGGTGTAGGATCGAGATGTTTTTTGCATTTTCATTATGTTGTCTAGAACTTCGTCTGTAGTGGAGGCAAATAATCCTTCTCCACCAAATGGCAAATCCTCTATATGTTTTCTAGCATCGTCCGTAATTGTGGCCGTATGTAGCCAGGCATGGTGTCTCAAGTAGACAGCTGTGGCAATATGTTTAGAGGCAGCATCTGCAAAGTGTTGGGATGCGATCATTTCGTGATCGATCACAGACATAAGTTCAGAATGATATGACAAGGCCTTGATTCTAAAGTTGTCTGGCAGTGTGTCAAAAATAGGTAGGAATTTTAGAAGTGTCTAGTGTACGCTTCCATGGCACACAAAAAATTAGTGTGCGTAGAGAAAAGACAGTGAGTGAGTAGTGCCTACAGCCGATGACATCTAATTTATAGCCTTCTTTATTACTTGGTGAAGTGGTGGAATAAGTCTTGGCATGATTTTGCGTTGCATCCACAATCAAAGAATTGGGTAGTGGATGTTTAGATAGAAATGTCAAGCCATCTCCATGAGTTTTGTAAAGATTGTCAATTCTGCAAGGCATCAGCGGAGTCGAAGATGGTTTGGCCCAATATCCTTTGGAGCGCTGCTGTCCGGTTGTTGTACTTGGAGTCCCATTACTTTGGCAATCCTGTGGATGAGTTGGGAATATTGCCAGATATATTCTGCTGGTGAAGATGGATTACTATCGGCCACATCAGAACCGGGAGATGGTAAATTAGGAGGTGATGAGGCAGCAGTAGCTTGTGAGCCCTCTTCAGAAGGGGAATCGTAATGGGGTGGTTCATAGACGTGGGTGAGTCCGCTCAATGTGTTGTGGCATAGTGGGAGTCATGCAGGGGTCTGTTATCCTTATGTGCTGGTCTTGGAGAATGCAAGGATTAAGTATGCTTGGAGTGCACAACGTTTCAGTGTGGGGCTACGGTGTTGATATAGGGAGGTGTCAGATGGTATCATGCAGTGCCGCTTGGTAGGCGGCAAGGGAGTGTCATCTTGGGTAGAATGCTGCCATCGGTGTCGACCCCCGTCGTCTCAGTGTCAATCCCCGTAGTCATGTCTGAAGAACATGAAATTACCTGGATGTAGCGTTGGTGTCTACGAGGATGTTCAGGGTGGCCTGACTCTAGGTTGCATTCTCGGTGTGCAGGTGGTAAGAGAGATGGCGAGGACTGACAGATATAGTATGATCGATGCAGAGGTTCTCAGCATCGTGGTTCATGATGTCTCTTCGGTGTCGGTGAGCGAGATGCTGACAAATCGGGAGCCGGGAGTCGAACGCGCTTCTGCCCAGTGCGGCTCTGGTATCTAACATTGTGACGTCGATTGGTAGAATCCTGTCAATCTCGGAGACTATGAGTGGAGCCCGGCAATTGCTCAGGGCTATTGATAATTACCGGTAGCACTGTTTGCTGTCCAGTAGAGTGGTCTCCCCAGCTGTCAGTGTGGCTAAAGGTGGGGGAGAGGGCACAGAGTTGAGATGGAATGGTATCATCGTCTCTGTGCCAAGGTGGTTGTTGAGACCAAATGAACCCGTCATCTCGATGTCAAGCATCTGTGGATGTTGGGGCCGGTGGCCTCAATGTCGAGGCGGAAGGTTTTGCCGCACTCAATCCCGGGTTGGCATGATCTCGAGTTGGTCTCGAATCCGTTTTCGCAGTTGAGACATTCAGCTTTTTCTTCTTTTCCACAACTGTGGTGGATGACTTGGCTGAAGATTTAGATGTCTTAGATTTAAGAGAGGTGGATGGGACTGAAGCCTCCAAATGTTGAGGACTGTCCATGGGGCACAGAGATTTTTTCCCAAATGTGTTCCCAAAGATATCCAAGCTTCTGCTTAAGTGTCAGTTTCGTCAACTTTTTACACTCGGCACACTGAGAGGGTTGATGGCTTTCACCCAAACAATATAAGCAAAAAGAGTGCCCGTCGGATAGAGGAATCTTGTTGGCGCACTCCGTGCACTTCTTAAAGAGGCCTGCAGAGGCCATAAAATGGTGGGAAACAGGAAAAAAATTAACAAAGGCAAATGCCAGGAGAGGGAGTAAACACAAGAAATAAACAAAAAGGTAGAGGGAGGAGGAGGTAAGGCGGTAAAGAGATAAATAAGGCAAATAAAATAAAATTAGCTTTCCTTTACTGCAGATGCTCTGGAAACATATCCGTTCGCAGCAGTGGTAGAAAAGGAAGTAAGGCAGCAAGCATGGGAAATGGAGAGCATGTGCACTGGGAGGAGGAGGTCCTATACTATGTAAGAGGTTTGGAAGTCCGATGATCTTCGTGCAGGCGCGATAACCCAAGGTGTGCATTCACAGATGCCATGTAGAAGAACTAAACAATTACATATCCCAGTGTTCTAGAGGAAGAAGCCAAAGCAGTTATCAAACAATCTGCGGTACTTCAGAGGAGTGCTGCTTATGGATGAGCCTCCCTATGTTTAGACCACCTCACTCCTGTTCAGCTTCAGCATTTTCAGCGCACATTTTGCAGCAATGCTCAAGCTTTACTTTGACACTTCTGTGCATATGTGTGTGTGTGGATGAGTGAGAAAGTGAGAGAGAGAGAGAGAGAGAGAGAGACTGGAGGAACATCTCCCTCAGGCATTTAATTAAATTAGTTTTGGGGTCAAAATAGACTCTTTATTGAGATGGTAATCAGAAGGAGAGCTCCCTTAAAAAAACAAAACAAAACAGAAAACTTAAATGGACTTGTTTATCCTCCCGCAAGGTCTTCCATCTCTGCAAGTTGTAAAGTTACCTTGCTTTTTGTTTGTCAATTGGTCACTGGGAAAGAAGCACAAACTCCTTGTGCAACTTAATTATGCAACAGGGCAGCTTTGGAGGACTGGAGGGAATTTTATATATAAATTGTGAAGCAAGTGATTCCTCCGATTCAAACCAGAATTGGTCCTATGCAACTAGGACATGCTAAAAGGCTGTTTAATCACCCACAATGGATTCCCTATCCCCCCCACCCACCCGCTCCCTCTCCAGAGTCTTTCACTGGCATTGATCTGAAGGTGAATTCATCATCTAGTCTTCCTAGACTTACTAGCCATTTGAGAGGGTCTAAGGAACCGCCTTACTTCCAGCATTTGTACAGCCTCAAACAAAAACAACTCAACAGATAGATCCTGGTACAGGCCACAAACACTCGATGATGGCCAACACAATGCAGCCACCAGTTGTGGGTCGGGTTCTGCCAGCAGCTGCTTCTTGGGATGCTTTTTTAGAGCAGAGCTCTCTCCAACTCTTCATATTACATGCAGTAACTAGCAAAGGCCTCTTTCCTTGGGGAATTGAAGCTCTCTGGTTTATACTTAACATGCTGATTGCCAGAATTACAGGATGGCTGTGCCGGGAGGAGGGTTAAGAATTAGATTCTGCCTCTAATTAGATGTTTGCTCTTCATTTGAATTTCAGATGCCAGCTTTAATTTTAGAAACTTTCTGAGGAAGCAAAGTGACTTTCTCTGGCAAAAGTGCACCTGGCTCCTTCAGGCTTTGTCTGAGGGCCTGTCACAAAGCGAGCACAGAGGATGGCCACCCATTGCCTCTTCTTGTCTAGATCCGAGGGGGAGACCCATTGCCTGTCAGCTTTCCTGACTTGCAACACAAATGAAGGGGGGGGTGTCTTTCTAAGCTTTCCTAATGGGATTTTCATGACGTTTGGATTGCAACAGATGACTTCTGGTTTTACCTCAAATGAGCCAACATATCATCTGTAACCTCTCAGAAGAACCGTACGGTACCGTATTTCAGGCAGTGTCTTTTTAAGAGAAGTCAATTCCTTCTCGGGTAATGAAGCAACCAGGGAATATGAGACAGCCATGCATTTGATGATAAAAACCTTGCAATGTATTCATCACTGTTGTTGTTATATGCCATCAAATCATGTTTGACTTACTGTGGCTCATTGAATGACCAATCTCCAAAATGTCATGTCTGCAGCAGCTTGTCTCTGCTCTTGCAAATTCAGGCCTGTGGCTTCTTTTAGGGAGTCAAACCATCTCGTATTTTGTCTCCCCCCCCACTGCCTTTTTGCCTTCTCATGATGTACCCAAAGCAGGGTGGCCTCGGTTTGAACATTTTTGACTCCAGAGACAGTTCCGGCTTGATTTGATCTAGGACTCACTTGTTGATCTAGGACGCACATATGATTGAGACGTACAAAATTATGCAGGGGATGAGTAAAGTGGACGGAGGGACGCTCTTCTCCCTCTCACAAAATACCAGAACTAGGGGACACCCACTCAAACTGAGGGTTGGGAGAGTGAGAACAGACAAAAGAAAATATTTTTTTACCCAGCGTAGTGTCTGTGGAACTCCCTGCCACAGGATGTGGTGATGGCATCTGGCCTGGATGCCTTCAAAAGGGGGTTGGACAGATTCCTGGAGGAAAAGTCCATCACAGGTTATAAACCATGATGGAGATGTGTAATCGCCAGGCTTAAAACCAGGGTACTTCAAGGACCAGATGCAGGGGAGTGGTATCAGGAGACAGATATCTAGTCTCATCCACTCCCAAACACATTTGGTGGGGCCACTGTGAGATACAGGAAGCTGGACTAGATGGGCCTTTGGCCTGATCCAGCAGGGCTCTTCTTATGTTTATTTATTTATTATTTTATTTATTTATTTTTGAATTTATACCCCGCCCATCTTCCCACGGGAACTCTGGGCGGCTTACAGAGCTGAAACAGATCAGCAAATGCATAACAGTCAATAAAAACACACAACAAGACAATCAAAACATATAATTAAAATTGCAGCGTAGATTTGGCGCCCTTGTTGAAGTCTAACCTCGCTGCTAGGTAAGTACGCTCATAGTGTGAGAGTCGATGGCGAAAAAAAAAAGAGAAGGGGAAAAAAAGAAAAGAAAAGAAAAGAAACTATTAGGCTAGGTCACCAAAGGCCTCGCGAAATAAGATGGTTTTAATCGCTCTGCGAAAGGCCAGCAGGGACTCTGCAGAGCGCACTTCGCTGGGGAGGCTGTTCCAAAGGGAAGGGGCAGCAGCCGAGAAGGCCCGGTTCCGTGTAAGTGAACGCCTGGCCTCTCGGGGGGTGGGAACCCGCAGCGAGTGCGCCCGCGACTGCCGAACCGGTCGGGCCGAAGTTGACCGCTGGACGATCCGCTCTGCCAGGTAGTCAGGTCCCAAGCCATGGAGGGTTTTATAAACTAAAACCAGGACCTTGAATCTGATCCGGGCTGCAACGGGTAGCCAATGCAGCCGAGCCAAGACCAGGGTGATGCGGTCATAGCGACGCGCACCCACCACCAGTCTGGCTGCTGCATTTTGCACCCGCTGCAGACGCCGGAGGAGAGTCAAGGGCAACCCCATGTAGAGAGCGTTGCAGTAGTCCAGCCTCGAGATCACCAGCGCCTGCACCACTGTTCTCAAGGAGTCCACGTCTAGGTAGGGACGAATCTGGGCAATCTGGCGGAGATGGTAGAAAGCAGTCCTGGCCACGGCAGCCACCTGGGCCTCCAGGGACAGCGCCGGGTCCAGGATCACGCCCAGATTACGAACCCTCTCTGCCAGCTGGAGGGAAACTCCCTCCAAGCTGGGGAGAGGGCCTCCATAACCAGACGGGGAACTCCCAAAGAACATCACCTCGGTCTTCCCAGGGTTGAGTTTGAGCCTGTTGGCCCTGGTCCAAGCCATAACCGCCTCCAGGCACTGGTCGAGGGTCCGGACAGCTTCCACTGCAGAGGTGGAAAAACAGAGATAGAGCTGCGTGTCATCAGCGTACTGATGACAACGCAGCCCAAATCTCCTGATGACCCCGGCCAGCGGTCTTACGTAGATGTTGAACAGCATGGGGGAGAGAGACGACCCTTGCGGAACTCCACAAGGGAGTGTCCACGGGGTCGACAACTCTCCGCCATGCTGCACATACTGGAACCGACCCTCCAAGAAGGACCGGAGCCAACTGCGAACAGTGCCTCCGATACCCACCTCAGAGAGCCGGTCCAGTAGGATACCGTGGTCGACGGTATCGAAGGCCGCTGACAAATCCAGGAGGACCAACAGGGTAGAGCAACCCCTGTCGGCCGCCCGGATTAGGTCATCTTGCAGCGCGACCAGAGCTGTCTCGGTCCCCCGGCCAGGCCTGAAACCAGATTGGCAAGGATCAAGGCACCGTTGTTCCTCCAGATGAGATTGAATGCGCACCGCGGCCACCCTTTCGATGACCTTGCCCATGAAGGGAACATTGGCGATCGGACGGTAGTTGGCCAATTCGTCCGACGCCAGGCCCGGTTTTTTCAAAATGGGCTTAACCACCGTCTCCTTCAAACGAGAGGGAAAAACCCCCTCGCGGAAGGAGGCGGTGGCGATGGCAGCGGCCCACTCGGGCATGCTCCCTCCGGCAGATTTAATAAGCCAGGATGGGCAAGGGTCGAAAGGAGTGGTCGCGGGACGGCAGTGGGCGATAGCCCTGGAGGCTTCCAGAGGGGAAACAGGCCCAAACTCAACCAGTTGAGGAGAGTGGGGGGGTGAGGGAGCTGGGGATGGCGAGGGAGGGCCAGTGCTACTGGATTCAAAGCCGGCACGGATGGCCTCTATTTTAGATCTAAAAAAGACCGCAAAATTCTCGCTACTGAAATCAGTAGGAGGAGGCCTAGCCAGACTAGGATTGGTGAGGTCCCGGACCACCCGGAAGAGCTCTGCCTGGCGGTTCGAGGCCTCACCAATTCTCAGGGAGTAATAAGATCTTTGAGCCTCCCTGATCGCTCGCGAGTAGCGCCTAGTCTGGATCACAACAGCGGTCTTATTCATCGCCGTCCGGCTCTGTCTCCAGATGCTCTCCAGTCTCCTCCGTTCCCGCTTCATCGCTCTTAACTCCTCCGTGAACCACGGTGAAGTTCGAGCTCTGCCACGGAGGAGACGCTTAGGGGCGATTCGGTCGACGGCGCCGGCAGCTGACTCAAACCATAGGTTGGCCAGGGCCTCGGCCGAATCGTCAGTCAGACCACCAGAGAGCTCCCCGAAGGCTTCCCGGAACCGGGCCGGATCGAGAAGCCTTCGGGGGCGGGCCCAAACAAGGGGCCGTTGGTCCCCGCGAGGAGGGGCCGCCATTGCAAGGGAGAATGACAACAGGTGGTGATCTGACCATGACACAGGAGAGGAAACAATGTCCCTCACCTCCAGATTGGAATCCCCCGACTTGGAGGTAAAGACCAGGTCCAAGGTATGCCCAGATCTGTGGGTAGGGCAAAAAACAAGCTGGGATAGATTCATGGATGTCATGGTTTCCATGAATTCCAGAGCTGCACCGGCGAGCCCATCACCAGCATGCACGTTGAAGTCTCCAACGACTAGAAGCCGAGGGGACCTCAAGAGAGCAGCGGCGATGAACTCCGAGAGCTCTGGTAGGGATTGCGCTGGGTTGCGGGGAGCACGGTAGCCCAGCACAATGCCAAATCTATCCCGCTGTCCCACCAACAGGTGTAGGCATTCTAACCCTGGACTCACCAATGTCGAGGCCCTGGTCACTAAAAGCGATTCCCTGTGAACAATGGCGACCCCTCCCCCCCTCTGACCCTCCAACCTGCCTACTCCCTGAACCAGAAACCCAGGTGGACACAGCTGGGCGAGGGAAGCTCCCCCCTCTGAGCCCACCCAGGTCTCCGTGATACAGGCCAGGTCGGTCCTGCTGTCAGCGATGGTATCAGAGATGACAGCGGTCTTATTATGGACCGACCTGGCATTGAGAAGGAGATAGGTCAGGTTGGAGGCGCTGGTGGAATGGCTACCAGACACGTGGCAGTGAATTGAGCCGGTGGACTCACCGCAAGGTAGGTTTTAAGAGCGACACAAGAGGGAAGGGACACTCAGCGGGGAAGTTCCTTGGAGCGGCGGCGGAATAGATGTTAAGTCGCGGGATGACAGCGCGGAAGCTCGGCCGCTCGGGCCAGATGTTAGGTTCCCGAAGCGGCCGGTCAATCGCTTCAGTTCACTTCAGTCGCTTCGAGTCGCCCAGCTGAGCCCCTCTTAAGCCCCCTCTCGACGCCCGGTAATGTCCCCTGGCCAAGCCCGGCAGGATCAAAAAGAAAAAACCATTTTCGGCAGCGCAAAATACAGAAAATAGAGAAAAGTGTGAGAGCACAAGGGCGCGCTGGAAGAACCGTGGCAGCTGCCGGTCGCCATCTTTTCCCATTCTTATGTTCCTCTCTCTGCCAGTCCAGGGTATCTGGAAAGCTGTCCTCCAGCACTACATTTCAAACAAGCCAATTCTTCCCTTTTAGCTTTCTTGGCTGTCCACCTTTCACACCCATAGTGGGTGACTGGAAATATAAGAATGTGAATGATATTGGTTTTGGTCCCCAGTGACATATTGACAACATACGGATGTATTGACACTTAATAATCTTTTGCAGTTCCTTCATGTCTTCCCTCCTAAATCTTAGTCTTCTTCTGATTTCTTGGCTATGGTTTCCATTTGGATTGATGACTGAAACAAGAAGTACAAAATCTCAAATCACTTCAATTTCTATATTGTCAGTGCTAAAAAATATCTAGTTCTTCTAGTCATGATCACTTGGGACTTCTTAGTGTTCAACAGCAGTCCTGCTTTGGCACTTTCTTCTTTTATTTCCACTAAAAGTAATTTCAGATCATTGCTGCTTTATGCCGACAAGATGATGCCACCTGCATATCTTAAATTATTGAAGCTTCTTCCCCCATTTTCATTCTTTCATCTGAATCTAGTCTGGTTTTCTATATGATCGGTTCAGCATACAGATTGAACAGATAAAGGGATAAAATACACCCTTGTCTGATATCTTTGCCTAGAGGAAACCATTCTGTCTCTCCATGTGCTGTTCCAATAGTAGCTTCTTGTCCATAATACAAGCAACACAACAGGACAATAAAATGCTGAGGTGCTCCGTTTATTTCCCACAGTCAAAAGCTTTGGCATACTCTATAAGCGATAGCTTGATCTCCTGAAATTCTCTGATGCACTCTGGTAACCAGTGCATATTACATGGAGTTAATTATAATCCTGTAGAGAATATTGACGGAAAGCTGCTATTTCTAGCTTGTTGTTATGAAAAGGACATATTTATATTAGTTTCTCAATTCATAACAAATAGCAGTGTTTTGAAGAGGTACATATCTGAATGGAATCTGCTTGGCTTAATATCTGTACAATGTGGTTTAGTACTACATTTGTTCCCCAGGGCAAGCTTAGGTATGCCTATTTAGGAGGAAACACTCCTGAGTTCAACCAGAGAGACTCCAAGGTAAGTATGCACAAAAATGCAGTCGCAGCCCTGGTGCTCTGCAGCAATCCCCAAAGACAGAAGCTTCTTTAGAAGAGAGCAACCCTGATGTTGGATGTACACCTGGAGGTCTAGAGCTTCTAAGGCGGTAACGACACCTACTGAACAATGTAGAGCAAATTCACAGTTACCCCAGTCGCTGCACACAACACAGGCTCTGATGCAGTTTTTAAAAATGGTGCCCATGCACACTTTTAAAAGCTGCCCCAGGGCTTCCCTTGCTGGTCAGCCAGTGCTGGGTGGCGGATGATGTTGTTTCTGCTGGTGAGGAGGACAGATACAGGGGTCTGTTTTTGCCAAAGATCCAAGTGGGCAAGCTGCTGCTCTGACTCTAGCATTGTCAGAGGCAGCAGGAAGTGTCCTAGCACTGGTTGGCAGGGAGCTATTCCATCTTCTGCTTTAAGGTGGTTTTGCTCCCGTTTTTGCATAATCCACCGTAAAAAGCTTCATGCAGGTTATCTGATGGGTGCAGTTCTTACCTAACTAGAGTCATTGTCTCTGAAACAAAACAAAATAAAACCCCTGTCCCTTCAGCAAGACACACTTCTAGTCTTCTTGTCTCTGGGAAGCAAGTGGCCACTCTTACAACTTATCTCTTAAGCTTCCCATGACACTTTACTGCAAATGTGAATTCAATATCGAACATAAGCTAGCATTGTTGTTATATGTTTGTAATAAAATGACATGAACAAAGGAGTGGAATGGTTTAGATTAGAACCTATGGTTTGCTTCAATAGTTCTAACAAAATTCAGTTTTATGTCATGCATTGTGTTCTTTCTCAAGAGATATCCCATGCATATGCATGTCTTGCTATAGTGTTCCTCATTATAAAACTACATTTCTTGTGTGCTTTATTATTCTCACGAGATGTCATGGAAGATTTCAGTGCTTCTTTGCTGAGCACAGCTTAAAAAAACAAAAACATTGAAAAAGAGTTCAAAATGGCCAAATAAAGCTGCCAAACCTTTCAGGAAATGTACCAGAAATACACAAATGTATTCTTCTTTCCACATATATGCACACATATTGCAAGATTTATGAGCAATCTTTCTCACAATTCCCATTATCTGAAAGTGTTTTCTTGCGGGGAAAATATTTGTAACAAGTAAAAAGAGTTCTTAATTCTCCCCAAACGAATAATTATAGTCCTCCCCCATCATATAGCATCATCATAATCACCCCACGTTCTCCCTCCCCAAAACTGGAACTCTGACATATCCCTAGAAGTCTGCAAGATGTTGTTCACTACCTTAGGTCAATCAAATTGACCTTTGGACAACAGTGACAAAAAGGACAGTGCCTGTCTTGTTAGTATAAGAACTAACAAGGAACTTTTTGCCACCAAAAATGTAACTGAAGACAACTGAAAGGTACTCACATATTCTGTGTCAGCTTTTGAGTCATAGTATTCAATATTCTCTTCCTGGAAAACGAAGGAAAGAAAACAGGGTAAGTACAGTGTCCGTTGGCAGACCACAGTCGTATCCCTCTACCATCAACATGATCAACATGATGAAGCCCATGTTTATTTTGTAGAGGTCCCCTTCTCTTGTGGAGGGAGGGGTTCTTTGTGAATCCTAGGGCGTTTATACACGACCCCTAAACTCCGGGGCAAATAGCTCCCAGCTCCGGAGCTTAGAAATGTTTCCCCACCAGCTCCGGAGTTTACAGGAAATTAAGTGCGACCACGCCCACTTTAGCGCGTCCCAGCGCACCTTTCAAGTACCTGCTCTCTGGAGGTGAAAATTCCTTGATGCGGTGTAACGATAGTGAGTGTGGGGCTCTCCTCACTTCTTTTTGTTGTTGTTTTGGCTCCCGACCCTTTAAGAGCTACTTAAGAGACTGGAATGTTGCCGTGGCAAGAGCGAGAGGCAGAACGGAAGTGAGCCACATTCTTTTCTTCCTTTTTTTTCCTCCCTCCACTCACGCAGACAGGAGCAAGGAAGTGCGGAGGGGTGGGGAGACAGGAAGAGCATCAAGCCCCTAAGATCTCTGGTCCGAATGTAAGTGGCCAGTGGATCTTAGGGGTCATGTGAAAAGGCCCCAAGTAAATCTGGGTTCAAATCCTTAACAAATGCATTTATGTCAGTTCCCAAAGATGGGGAAAGTTGCATTCTTGGATGAAAACTGTCCATGCGCCTATTCAGTTGGGCCGGTAATAACGTTCCCCAACTGTGGAAGAGGCAAAGTGTGCTGATCCTGTACCGGGATTCCACTAAGGTGGTCAAGGAACTACTTGGGGCAGGAGGGTGTGATAGGGGTTCCCACAGAGCCAGCTGCCACATGTCCACATTATCTTCTTGCTTCTGGCCTCTGTCGACCCTATATCTTCTCGTGGTGCTTAGCAGCACCACTGCAGTCATCCAACATTTGGTCTATAGAGCCCAGCCCAATGCTTCTATTAAAAATGGCAACAATCATTCTGCTTTTAAATCCCTGCCCCTCCCCACCCCAAAATAAACTCTGGCAATCAGCCATAATTTCTGGCTTTTATAGAAGAAAATGTTAGCTGCTGAACAAGAGGAGGAAAAGATAAGGAAGAAGAAAAACCAGCTGGGCCCCTGTTTTCTTTGCAGTTGGTACCTGAGTGGTGATGCAGAACAGAACATGCATTTTCACTAGAACCAGTAAACTCAGTAAAGCTTCTATTAGAGATGGGCACGACTCAAAAAAATGGTGTTTCGTTTGTCGTTTGGTCGTTTAGGGGTCCGTTTCGGTTCATTTTCGTTTTTCGCGAATTTTTTTCGCAAAAAAATTGTTTTCGTTTCGTTACATGACGAAACGAAAAAATGAAAACAAAAACAAAAAATTGCTGTTTCGTTACCATTTAGCACAGTTCAATGCTTCAGCTGTAACGAAAACGAAACGGTTGACAAAATTTTTCGTGTTTCAGTTTGTTTCATTTCATTTTGGAGTCAAATTCGTTTTTCGTTTCGTTACGTAACGAAACGAAAAAACAAAAATGAAAAATCGCTCGTTTCGTGCCCATCTCTAGTTTCTATTAATAGAGGTCTACTAGGACCTGATAAATTTTTCAGTAGCAAAACTAGTTAGAGAGAAACAACAAGAAATATAATGATGGCAATGCTGTTAATATTTTCTTTCCCCTTTCCTCAAGGGCATTTTTCTGCATAATATGTGTTTGTATTTAAATAGACATTCAAAGCATACTTTCCCCCCCAAACAGACATTTAAATACAATAATACCTTGGTTTAAGAGTAACTTGGTTTAAGAGCATTTTGCAACACAAGCAAACATTTCTACTAAATTTTGCCTTGATCAACAAGCAATGGCTTAATATACAAGCACTGGAGCATGTCACATTATCACAAGTGAGCCAGTGGTGTCTCTCCCTCCATCCTTCCCCCAGCTGGACTATGGGTGATTGTCTGGAACGTTCCGTATCAGGCAGCCTCCAAAGCAGAGGGAGGAGAGAAGAATAGAGGCCTCCCTTGCGCTGGCTTTGAACGTTTTCAAAGAGGAGCGCAGGTTAGAGTTTTATTTTTCTTTATGTTCATATTTTTATTTAATTTGTTTTCAACATTTCTTCTTATTTTTTTCCATACCATTTCTAGTCATAGGGCAGCTGGTCAAGTGTGTATGGGGCTACAAATTGCACTTTATTATTGTCAGATTAAAAATACAGAGTAAACTCCGCAGCTAGGTACCTAAACCATGGTGTGGATGTGGATTTCTAGCCAACTTCTTTTGTGAATTTTGGATTCTGGGTGTACAGTATGTGGTCTATGAGACCCCAGAATGAATCATCTGAGTTTCCATTATTTCTTATGGGAAAATTTGCTTTGATACAAGACTGTATTGGTTTACAAGCATGTTTCTGGAACGAATAATGCTCATAAACCAAGGTATTACTGTATACACCTTGAAATGTAAGCATTTCAAGAGACACAAAGAGAGAAATTTGGAAGATAGCAAAATTCACATTACTTCGAGAGGTGAGGAGGACACTCCATAGAAAAATCTGTAGAGGTGGAATTCCTCAATAATTTCAAATGTGGGTGGAAAATGGCACAGCCTGCTTCTCCTACACGAGAGCTAGTGAACACAGAGAGCTACCTACCAATTGGCAGCTTAGCATTGGGTGCATGCTTCCCTCATTAACCCTCCTACTGTCTTGCTAACTACTATGAGAAGTCCTGCTTTGCAAGGAAGCCACAACCAAACCTTATAGTTGTGTGATGGAGCTGGGACATGTCTTTCTACCCTTAAGTAAGAGGCTGTTCACCAGAAATTGGGCAACCTGCCTGCACCACCCTTCAGCAGGAGGTTCCACTAGCTCAATTGCCAGAAAGTCCAGGGGTGGATTTAGGCAACCAAGGGTTACATTCCAAAACCTGTGTTGCAGGTTAGCAGGTTGCATTCACAAGACTTCTCCCGCATCCTGACTTTGAAGTGTCTCTGAATCCATGAGAGCAAGAAATAAGTTCTCATTTATTGAAGCGGAATGCATGCTAATGCTGATGTAGATCTGCCATGCTAATAACTCCTTCTCCTGCTCAGAACCACTAAAACGGCAGTGAAAAATGATGAAGTGATTTCCTAATTCCAATGAAAAACTGCATGCCATTAATCTGAAGTGCTCAGCAACTATTTACACAGGAAGGTCTATTCCAGTTTAGCTTCTCCTAGGCTAGGGCATGCGGCAGCCGATCAAATTCATAAAAGGGCAGGCAATTCAGAGAGTGGTAAAACGGTCAAAAGGGATTGTTCTAATCTATCAAAAAAGATAATTAAAGGGCAGGCAGAGTGGCTTGTCTGCATGCAGGAGTAGTAGGGACGGCAGCCCCAACTGCAAGCACGCTCAGCACCGCCTTGGCTGCTACTCATCAGCAGCACAACGGGTGTTGTTGTTTTTAAAATGGCCCTCACATTCTGAGATGGCATTGTTCTTAAATCAGTGCTTCTGTTGGGGAAGTGAGCATTTCCCTGCAGTGGAGATGCTGCCGAGTCAGAAAACGGCTGGGACAGAAAAGGTTTCCTGCCCATCAGCCCTCCCACCTATGTGGGGAAACGGTATGCCCGTAACCCTGCCCCAAGTTTAGCCCTACACATGAGCACACAAGTGCACGCAATGCTCACTTGGCTCTTTGAGGTGCATCCAAAAGGCAGCTGGGTGAGGATACCGTGCTGACTCTGCTGCCTTCAGTGGAAAGGCCTGCCAAAATGAACACGCAACTGCGCTGTGAATTGTAAGCAATGCCACAAAGGTAGCCCATCCCCATGGGAAAGTCCAGATACAAGAGTATTCCTACAAACCACGACAATTTTCATGGAGCCATAATCGTTTTTAGTGTTACTAAGAAATGGTCTACTCTGTGGAGTGCAGCGCAAACAAGATGCTTCCTGTACTTTAAAGGGCTTCTCGTTTTACCTCCTGCTCTCTCTCCTGACAGTTATATCCATGTTGTTGCTACCAGGAGCTCTGCAAGCTTCTAGATAGTGAGACACACCATTGCAGATGTGAAGACAGCTGGAAGCTGGCAGGGTGAGCTGGGCCCATCTTTTTTCATACTTGGATGGAGCTCTCTTCCAAGAGGATGTATCTACTGACAGATGGAAGGCTGCAAGGCATGCCCTCCACCCCCAGCATGCATGCCTTTATTACTATCTGATATAGTTACGGAAGGTCTTAAAAACTGTGCATTTGTAGGGAAAGTGTAAAATAACCCCTTCTGGGGACTAGTCCTCTCTATACCCAGATGTTGAGCAGCTAGCTCACAGACAACCCAAGCGAAGTTCCAATGAACAGAACAGAGAAAAAACAAGTGAAGAGCTGAACGAACGTCACACCGCTTGTTACTTCTAAAGGCATTATGACAACACTCATAATTTTCAGAACACTGAAGTGCTTCCACATGCATTAACTTATTGCAAGGTTCACAAAATGAAAAGAGAGAGATATCATTTTGTACTTGGGTTGGGAGCAGCTTCTTTCACATCTAGCTTCCTGCTCACCAATTTATTTTATGGTAGTTGTGGGGGAGAGGTCTATGGAATAACATGCTTGGCCTATTTAGATGGAAGTAAAGCTATTTCTTTTAAGCCAAGCTTTTGAATTTTAAAGGAGTGGGGAATTAACATGATATCTGGTTATTACCACCCCCTCCCACCCCTTTATCTGCAAGGTGAATCAGATTCTTGCACTTTTTATTATTTTAATAGTCCTCTAACATGTTGAACAATTTGATGCTATTCTCAATAGCATTGATGGAAAAACCCTCCCTCCCATCAATCTAAGCTAGTTAATGAACCAAATAAAAAGTTATTCTAGTAGGCTACCAATTCCCTAAAACTTTATAAAAATGCTCAGTATTACTGAATAATAGTTTAATTTTCATGTACATACATTTTAAGCTAAAAAAACTCTCCAACCCCAAACTCCATACTTTGTTAGTACTGATGTGTCTGTCATTCTAAGGAACTTCCACAATGAGGAAAGAGATTATCTCTTCTTTGGCGTCATCACGGAGACAAAATCTGTTCAGTTCAAGCAATTTCTACTTCCTTTTCCAGACTGCTGCTAACACTCTAAAGCTAAAAATATTGCTTCAGCTTAAGGAGATCCGTGCCAATTACTTAGGCGGTGAGCAAGGAAATAATCAATGGGGCGATGTTTGCCAACTGGATATAAAGAACCGAGGCATACGCTTATCTTTAGCATTCAACAAGAAACTTGCACTCCTTAATGCAGATTAGCACATGTTCAGAATCATGTGGCTTTCATGACAGCTTCTCATAGGCATTCAAGGATTCAGTCTGTCCATCCTCATCATTTTAAAAGGAGTTTATTGATGACCTCTGAACTGATATGCAGTATTACTATATCTGACCCTGTACAAGGGAAGTTACAAATCATGGCCGGAGAAGAGGTGAAAATGAAAAAGGAGGAACTTGAAAAACACAGAGACGAAACTGAGTGAATCTTATGTTTTCGTGTCTTCAATACTATTGGCCTGAGGGCAGTTCACAAGGTCAATGTGGCTGATAACAACTGAGATTCTTTATACTTGCAAAGCTGAGTCATCAGACTGGCAATGAACCCAAGCGCACTTCTAAGCTGCTGTCGAGAACACTGATAAGACGCAACTTATCAAAGTGAGGTTAGGAGTGTACTCGGTTGCACTGCAGTCTAATGGGGGCAGCCATGTTGTAGCAGAAACAACAAACTGCCTTTTGTCATCTAACAGACTAGCATGTTTTATTCAGTATAACCCTTAGTGGGTTGTAGCCCATTTCATCAGACAACACAATGAATGTAATGGGCTGCTGCCTATGAACTCATGCCCAATAAAAGTCTTTGGTGACAAACATTTTGTTTGTTTGTTTTAAGTTGATGATGGTTATATGGAACCCTGAAAGTCACTGTGCACAAGAGAGAAATGCACATTTTTGAAGAGAGGAAAGGTACAGATGGCATACTTGCAAAATTCTCATGTTGTTTTCCACCCCTAGGCTTTGTTATAGAAAGAACACAATTTCAATAATCTGTTTATTCCTACCAACACAGTTTAAAGCAATATTCCCCAATCTGCTGGTCAGCAGTCGTGGACAGCTACAACTCTTATCATTCCCTGGCTGGACTACCGTAATACGCTCTATATGGAGCAGCCAATGGAAAGTCTCAGGAAACTTCAGTGGATCCACAATGCAGCAGCCAGATTGCTAACTGGGGAAGGTTACAGAGATCACATGACACCCCTACTAAAGCAGCTCCACTGGTTGCCAATCAACTATTGGACACAATTCAAAGTGTTGGTTTTAATCTACAAAGCACAAAATGGCCTGGGTCCAAGCTACCTCAAATATTTAATCTCAAAAGTATGGACCAGCTCAGGAGCTAAGGTCATCAGTGAAGGCCTTTTCCCCCCATCCTACCACTCTCACAGATACAGCTCATAAAAACACATGAAAGAACCTTCTCTATTGCTAGACTTTGGAATTCGCTCCCACTAGAGGCCAGGATTGCCCCCACTCTGCTGTCTTTCCGGAAACAGGCAAAGACCTCCGTCTTTAGGCAAGCTTTCCCTGAATGAGGGACTGCCTGTTATGAAACTTTTTAGAGATGGATTGCATTGACTGACTTTTAAAGTACACCTGTGTTTCCCATGTTAGTTTCCATCCCTCATTATGGATTTTTTTCTTTTAACTGTTTGTGTGCTCTTTTTAGTTTTAATGTTGCCTTTTAATGTTGTAAGATGCCTTTTCTAATTTCCTGTTCTTAAGCTTGAATATGTCTTAAATGTTCTGGGCTGTATATTGTCCCTCATTATTGTAAGCCGCCTTGGGACCTTTTCCAAAGAGAAAGGTGGAGTAAAAATATCCAAGATAAATAAATAAATAAAACAATGAAATTTATTCTCTCACTGCAAGAGAAGGATGATCAGAAGGGTGCATGGATAGAAGTTAATTTTTAGTCCCTGAGTGGACCACTGAACATCTTCCAGTGGATCATTTCAAGCCTTCATGTTGATGGATTTCTTCCAAAGACTGTTGACCTTGGTGATCTCATCCAGCAAGGAACTTGTAATGTCTCTAATCAGCAGTGCATAAAGAACACTAGACATAATTGGCATCCTTCAACTATTAAAAGGTCTAGAACTGAACTCTTGCTTGCTGTTTCAACAGGGGCAATGTTATCATAGGACCTAATCCACAATTTCAGTCACTTGGAGATTTGTACATCTTCATGCCATTGAAAGGTGTGAGAACAAACAGGCCACTCTCTATACCTTCACATGCACATGTGCACGCACACACACATGCATGCAAACACTTGTGCGCGCACACACAAACACACACGTGTATGGATAAAGGCAAGCAGAAAGAACAATTTTCTTAAAATCAGTGGAATCATAGAAACATAGAGTGGGAAGAGACCTCAAGGGCCATTTAGTCCAACTCCCTGCCATGCAGGAACTCCCATCACAGTATTTCCGACAGATGGCCATCCATCCTCTGCTTAAAATCTCCAAAGAAGGAGACTCCACCACCCTCTGTAGCAGCATATTCCACTGCCGAACAGCTCTAACTGTCATGAAGTTCTTCCTAATGTTTAAATTGAATCTTTCTTTCCTGTAGTTTGAAACCATTGTCCCGAGTCCTAGTCTCTGAAGCTATGGAAAACAAACCAGTCCCCTCTTCAATGTGACAATGTGGAGGAAAGCATCAATCTGCCAAGACATTTTTTTCAGTTGACTTTAAGATAGGTATTTTTTGAAGGAACTTCATGGATAGACTGGAACACGAACTCATTCAATAGCTATTCGTTCAAGAGATTAAAATTATCTTCAGTATTGAACAAAGATAACAATTGCTGCAGCAGCTGCTGCTGTTGAAATGACACTTCTGCTTAAGAAGCTCTGCAGTGCAAGGATGTCTGTGTTATGACCTGTAACATCTTGTGAGTGGCATCTGTAAAGTTAATTACTGGTCTTGTAGATTTTTCTAACTGGATATAAGGGATTAGGCAAGCCTTTATTTTTCCATTCAGTAGTAAACTTGCTCTCCTTAACAAGGATTACCATGTATTCTGAGTCACATAGGTTTTATGACAACTTCTTGAGAAAATAAGATGATGGGAAGCAATGATAGCCCTTTTCAAAAACTTGGTGCAGAGGAGGGTCTTTTCTCAATCATCCCAGAGTGCAGGATACATAATAATGGGCTCTATACAAAGCCAGGTTTAAGCTGAATATCAAGGAAATTTCTCAATTGTTAGAGTAGTACAACAGGAACAATTACATTGAGAGGTGGTAAGCTCCATCACTGGAAGCACTCAAGAGAAAACTGTACTACCATCTGTCAGATTTGCTTTGACTTGGATTCCTGAATTGAGCAGAGGGTTGGATGTGACAGCCTTATAGGCTCCTTCCAACTCAATTATTCTATGATTTTTCCATGCATCAACTGATTCAGTCTGTCTATATTTCATCTGCTTCTGATTCTTGAGTTTACAACAACAACATCTGGTTCTGGTCTTGCTGTGACAAAATGACTCGATAAGCTCTTTGGCTGAATTTCTCCAGATAAACAGGACCCTAATAAGGTAAGTCCCCTTGAAGGGAGGCCAAAGAGAGGCAGCAACCATGGGCCACGAAGAATGTGGCGGCATACTGCAAGGGTGGGGATAAGGAAAGGGTTTGGGGGTGGTGGAGAGAGAGGTAAACAATGTGAATCTGAAGCCGGCCAGGTAATGGTATTTAATGTAGACATGCCCTTGCCTACATCTCAGAGAAATGTTCTCTATGCTGGGGTGCTTAGTGAGTGAAATAAAGCTCATCAAATGCTGACTATATAACAGCAAACCAGCCATCCAAGCATCCAATTAACTAACCCTGCATATCTTAAAATAGTTATTAGAAACAAAAAGGAGTCAGTGTCAAACGGATGGGAAGTTGTTTGTCTTGTCATTTGCACTGAATTAACACTGTCACTGCAGCATGTGTGTGCAAATATTGACAATCTGCAGCAGCTAGGCTGTATTTGTTTCAAATTTGTTTCTTCCGCACCTAGTTGTTCTGTCTTCTGCCCACAGGTTTAAAACATGCTGTTTCCAAATTCATTTCTTCTTCCAAAGCAGAAGAAGCTCTTCACCTGTGGTTGATGAATATAGCATGCCAAGGACCCCTCCTGGTGCAAATGCTTCTCTCTCCTAATCCTGAAATGGACTGTAATATTTCTTGGTTGTATGTATGCTACATGATAATCCTTTATTGACTATCTCTGTGTCTTTGTACTATAAAGCTATATTAATCCTTCAGGAGCTAAATGCTATGTGATGTACATGGTGCGAGATGTGCTCTAAAAGAGTTGGAGTGAGGGTTTCAACAGAAACATGGGTAAGGTAGCCAACTGGATTCTCAGTACCAACTTGGTGTCCTGCCCTATAAAAGCCGGGCATCTGTACGGTATACACATCTGTCTCCATATGTGTTAACAATGCATGCTCTCAACATAAACCTCACAAACTTTTAAATTATGTGCAAGCAGAAAAAAAACAAGGAACATCTTTGCAAATGGCATTTTGGCCTTTCGCAAACATGGGAAGCCTTCAGACTTCCTTCTATGTCCCTTCTGTTTACAAGCAAACATCGCAGCCAGATATTTCCAGCCTACCCAATTGTAACCTTGGTGGTTTCTACTCTTCCTAGTGTGGCATGCGACCCAATCAGAAGTGAGATGGAGATGAAAGACCACTTGCGAGGTGCTAAGAAGCCATGCTTGATGCTGCACCTGGCACAAAACATTAACAGGTCTAGTGAGATTAAGATCTTTCCTGGGACACAAAGAAAGAAAGATGCTCTGCATGGCAGGGGGTTGGACTAGATGGCCCTTGAGGTCTCTTCCAACTCTATGATTCTATGATTCTATGAAATGTTTGAAGTTTGTGGTGTCCGAGAATTGCGAGAATTTAACACATTGGCAGATAATATCCTTCCAGCACTTTTCTGAAGTAGACAGTGTTTTATTAAATAACACATTGCACATTGTGCTGTGGTGCTATTACATCATTTGAATTATAGAACACACCGCAAAACCTTACTCTATCCCATGTGTGTGGCTTATGGCACACACAGTACATAGAACATGTTGAGCTTCTCAATACTAGGTATAGATCTTGAGAGCAGAGCCAGGCAATAGATCCTGTACCATGTTGCATCAATTTATATATCTGTAAATCCACACTGAACATAGGCAACGATGAATCAAAGAGAAACTGGCTCCCTGGATGTGATTACCTGGCTTGGGTTCTATGGTGTGCATGGCACTCAGGAATGGACAAGGGCAGGTTTCATTTTGGACCTCCCACAGGCCAAGCTACATATTCCCTATTCTTGAATAATGACATTCAGGCACCAGTAGAGTTGATGCTACAAATAAGATTGTAACACAGCCATGAATTCTAAATACAGTATCTATGCCTTCCTCCCTTTCCTTCTTGATGACATGATCATTTGGAGGCTTCCATCCATGATCCAAGACCTCTGAGCACATTTCTAAACATCTGAGTCTAATGAAGATTCGGTGTCATATCATCATATAATGCCCCAACCAGGAGTTCATATCCCGTACTTTATTGACTCACTCTTTGCCAGCTTTCATAACTCCTATTGATACATCCCCTTTATCCCCAGGGCCACTCACTGCTAGCAGTAGTTCTATCAGTAAATGGAAGAAATGAGACAACCTACATAGAATACATGTCTACGTATCTTTTCAGCTATTTAAACTTCAGCAGGTGCAACGTTCAAGAGCCTCTGAGCTACTTTTAGCTTCTCTGCAGCACCTTATCCCTTTGCCTGAGTGGGATTCACTTGTCATCATAATATGGAACAGAATGACAAACTGCACCTTGGCTGCTAAGTGGGGGCATCTGCTTCTAATTACACTGGAGTACAGCTGGAGGTCTGCACGGAGCAGCCAAGGACCCGAGTGAAGCACAGGGGAGTCGTTGCAGATAGCAGTGAGCAATAAAGGAAGGAGCCACCTCCTTGGTAATAAATTATCCTCCCCCTTCTCCCAACATCACTGAGAATAAAATGCATAGAGAGAAGCAGGGAGCCAAGTAAGTAGCAAGGCTTGGAAAAGTTACTTCCTGGGTTCCAACTTGTGAAATCCCTAGTGAACATATCCACTGGAGGGGAAGGTTTCTGGAAATACTCTTTTAAAAAGGGGGGTTTTCCCTAAATTCTAGAACAATAAATACAGCATTGGAACTGGTCCTCACAGGTCTGGAGTTCATACATATATTTTGGCAACAAAACAAACCAACAAGCCTTGACGGTTTAAAACCAGAGTTAAGGCTAGCTCATGCTGACTTAAGTTCTTCGAAGCCGGGAAACTGAGCTAAGCGTGATGGCTTAACAAACACACCTTACAAGGAAGTCATTATTGTGCAATTTCACAAAATGTACTCATTAGTATTTACACTTGACACTTCCATATTTTTATTTGTTTTTTTACACCCCCATTCCAGATAGCTGCAAACCATTTATTTATTTATTTATTTATTTATTTATTTATTTATTTATTTATT
>JAHTLZ010000015.1:47830144-47858564 GCA_023846285.1 Phrynocephalus versicolor | reverse complement strand
CTTCTTCTTCTTCTTCTTCTTCTTCTTCTTCTTCTTCTTCTTCTTCTTCTTCTTCTTCTTCTTCTTCTTCTTCTTCTTCGTGTCTATCCCACTTGATGGTGTGGTCCACTAAATATAAGAATAGCAACTGCATTGCATATTTCTGTATTTCCATCATTTTTTCCCATATATTCTGTTCATCTGTTATTTTAATACACCTCTTGAATACACTCACTCAGCACTATGACTTCATCCTTGTTATCAAATATCAGTGAGTTATTATTATCCACCAAGAGCAAACATAGCCATTTTTAAAAATATGCCTGCTACCTCCTTAATCATATTTTAGGAGCATTGAAAGAATTGTGGATTTTCTCTGGGCTTTCTATTTCTCCACACTGTGTTTGAACCAACATTTTTCTTTTGGCTTGTCTAATTTGGTTTCAGATGTCCTTGTGTATTTCTCTGTATTTGATCTCGTCTTTAATTTTCCATTTTTGACTCTTATGCACCAGCTCTAATATTTGTTCTGTCACCCATTTCTTTTTCTCATTTACATTTCTACTGTTGTTGGTCATCCTTACTAATGCTCCTGTCAGTTTAGATCAAGTAGCATATATATCTGAGCTATTTCTATACGCAATTTTATTGGAGCTCTCATGAATGTCCTCAACAACAGTTTATGTAGTTGGAGTACTTGGTTGTTTAATTTCTGTACTTTCCCCCCATTTTGCTGTTTTTCATTTTTCTTTAATTTGAGATGAACTACAATGATGACAAGAGTATGGTCTGAATTTGCATCAGCCCTGGGATACGTTTTTACTAACCTAACCATGTTCTGGTGTTTAACTGATTACCTAGATATAATCTACTTGGTTTCTTACAATATTGTTGTCAGTGCCATTTCGTGGGAATTACCATGTGTGCACCCTCCTTGGTGCTAATGTGAACTAAGCATTAGTTCTTCACAAAACTGTATAATTTATCCTCCAAGTTCATTTCACGTACCTGATTTGTACTGTTCCATAAAATCTCCACAGGCTTTCTTCACGTTCTTAGTATCAAAATCCTCCATCAGAAAATTTATGTGTTGCTTTTTCATAGGCTTTATAGCAAGCCTAAATTTTTCAAATTATTTTTTTCAAATATTTTCTTCACCTTTAATAGTTGTTGGGGCATATTACTTGTATGATATTGATGTCTACAAGGAACTGCCTTTAGTTAAGGACTACCCAATCTGAGTATGGAATGAAGTTTGTAATGTCTGCGCTTTTGCCTTTTGTAATGTTGCTTGCTGCTCCATAACAATAATGTGTCACTCTTGCCTGAATAAAATATAACATGCCCTCCAGATAGTCAGATTTGCACTCCCATGACTTGCCAATGAATTGGATCTATGGAATTTGGGAGCAGAAACGAGCTGTGTAATTATTTCACCTGTGGATGAGAGGAGGAAATCTGATTTCAGATGTTGCAGTCCTTTTCTTTGAAAATGGTATGCAAACATGTAGCTAAAGAATCAGATCAATAATTTGGGGACCAGGGCTGAGATGACATGAAAATACATAGAATATATTGTATTTTTTAATGACATTTTTGCCGGGATTCAAGGAATACGGAGTTGGTTCCATTAAGCCAAAATGGGTCAAGACAATGGGCGCTTTTACACGACCCCTAACATCCGAGGCAAAGGGCTCCCAGATCCGGAGCTTAAAAATGGTTTCCCACCAGATCCGGACTTTTAAAAAAATTAAGTACGACCACGCCCACCTAAGTGTGTCGCAGTGCACTTTTCAAGTACCTGGCCTCCAGGAAGTAAAAAATCTTCCAATGCAAATTGGAAAGCTGTGAATGCCGGGCTCCCTTGCCTTCTGTTTGTTTGTTTTTTGTCCCCGCCGCCCCTTTAAGAGACAGGAATCCCTACGGGGCTGCTCGGGGCTGCTTCGACCAGCAGACGGAGCCTGCATTTTTTCTCCGTTTTTTTCTCCCCCCCCCACGCAGACAGGAACAATGGAGTGCGGAGGGGTGGGAACACAAGAAGAGAGACAACCACCCACGATCTCTGGTCCGAATTTAAGTTGCCAACGGATTTTAGAGGTCGTGTAAAAGCGCCCATGTTTTCTTGAACAGCAACTGCAGCAGAAAAATTTGAAAATTTCATAAGAGACAATAACTGAAGCCCTGTTGCTTATTGTAATCAGCTGCCCTAGGGAAAGTCCATTTGAATACAGTACATGGGATTTATGGAGGAGTAGACTCACCCAAACTCCCAAGGAGACAATGAGCCTACTCTAGTGCAACTTACTACCCTAAGTAACAGGATTTCAGCCAGAAGGCTTTAAAAACACAAGATTTAGGAGTGGAGTCAGGGCAACTGGGCTTCTTTTCTTATAGTTCCTACAAGAAAAGAAGTCCAGTTGCCATTACTCAACTCCCAGATAGCCTCACCTGGACAACTGAGAATCTCCATAGACTTAGTATGAGATAGTGGTGTGTTTTTCAAAGAAAGCATTGCAAATTAGGCATAGCCTAAGAAAACTCTTTGGGCCCTGGCTTATATGTTTATTATGTGCTCATGAACGGTATATTGAGAATAGAATGGCATAAACAGAAGAATCTGTATCATTTGTAGTCATGGCTGCTATTTTAAAAGGTGGCAGGAAACTACGGTAAGCTGCATAAGGCATGCAATTAAATTTCAAGGAAACCACTGTCAACTTTTATCTATTGCTGTTTCCTGGGAGCCATCATTTTAATGCACTGAACAGGCAAAAGCAAAGGGGAATAATGCACTTCTGCTTAAAACAGCAGCATCAAACATAATGAGAAACAAGAGAAGGTTGAAAATAGCAACAAGCTCGGATTCTACAGACACAAGATCAGACGGTTAGTTCTCTACTGTTCCCACTCTTACATGGGGGGGGGGGGCTTCTCAGGCAGCAACAGGTTAAGGAGAGTTTTGTGATTTTTTGTTCTAGTTTGCTGATAAGGAGGTAAAAAAGACCTTCTGGATCAGACCAAAGGTGTAATGGTCCAACATTTTGTTCCCATGGTGATCTACTAGATGCCCACTGAAAGCTCACAAGCAGAGGCCAATACAATTGAAGGCTGCAGCATTCCTCAGCAACAGCCATGAAAAGGGATATCACTTCTGATAGGGGAGGTAAGACTACAGCCATCATGGCTGGTAGCCATTTATAGCCTTCTTCTCCATGAATACTCTTTAGCGGTACATAGTACAGTAGTAGTGGAGGTGTAGAATTAAGATTTCAATGAGATTGATACCTGGGTGACAGGTAGCCTCCTAATCCAGTACAATCTTCATCTGTTTTAACTCTTCTACAACCAACTAGAAGCACAGCACGTACAACATGGATGGGACTGGGGTGGGGTGCTTGTCCCAGTGGACCCTATGCTGGCCTCCAGTTGTTAGGTCACTGAGTTACAGCTGTGACACCAAATAACTGGATGATGTACCAGCAAAGTAGGATAAAATCTCATTAGCTGAAGGCAGGTCCAGGAGAGTAAATCAAAGAGAACCTGAACAGAACCAAAGTCAGCAGGGTGCAGATCTGGCCAAAACTGGACTGAGTTTATCCAGATTTTGGAAAAAGCACAGACTTGAGGGCCTCTTACTAGCAAGGGGACCTGTTGCTTCACTGCAGCATACAGACCCCCTGAAAGCTTACAATGCTGTCCCAATAAGCTACTTAGAGAGTCACGGCTAATACAGTGAGAGAGTGATGGAAGCAGCAGGGGAAGAGAGTCCCCTGAATGCAAGGGGACTCTGGAGGTATATCATCACAAAGCATCTCCTGCTCTGGGCCAAGAGTTTATACGTGCCTAGAAGGCTGAGAAGAATGGCTTATAATGCACGAGCCGTAAGAAAATGGCAGCCTTCATTTGAACAGCATGAGTTGAGGTACCTCTTGGCACTTTGTTGCCAACACAGGGACCTCTTAATACCTGGGTCAGCAAGGTATTCAGAAGGCTCGCAGAGTGTCTCAGTGCAATGCAGTCTGGAGATTTAATAAAGATACTCAGATTAACAAGTGATAAATGTGGCAATCTGCCTAGTGTGGATTTTATCCGAGCCTGACAAAAGGTTATGCAAAATGACCTCATCCTGACGACCAGGAAGTCTAGCAAGATGTGGCTCTAGGTGAGAAGCACGGATGCCCTTGTATAGAGGACAATATAAGATCATATGCACAAGAGACTCAATGGTCCCTGAATTACAGGGACATAACCGAGTCTCCAGTGGTAGAGAACCGAATCTCCCGTATAAGACACTAGAAGGGAGCACATTACATCTAGCTAGAGTAAAAGTGCGTCGTTCATGTGGGTTCTCTAAGAGAAGTAGGTATCTGGCCGGCTTGCCAACAAGTAGCGGAAGTTGAAGACTGAGAGGCGAACATGCTTTAGAGGCTGCTGCATAGAGGTCTTGCCTTTCAATGTCTAGCAATCTAAGCTTTAGCAGCCTATAGGCCTGAGTTAAAGATCCTCTCCAGCTTGACTTTGACAGACATCAGAGATACTTGACCGAAAGGAGAGGTGTGGGTGGGTGGGAGGGTGAGCAAGTAGCTGGCAGTGTGTCTGAACCTGGTGAGATCTGCACAGGTGGTCTTGCCAGTGAAGAGGACACCTCCTGGGTGCTGCTCCAGAGGCTAGGAAACAACAGCTGCTGCCTTTGTCCAGCGATGTCCTGTCCGGCAAGTGTGGCAGCTTGACGCTTAAGATCTGGCAGGCACTGCCGCCAAGCCTCACCCTGTGCCTTGGCGGCTGTGCCAGGGAAAGCAGGTGACGGCAGGCTTCTGCCTCAAGCAGAGTAATGAGGTGGGAGAAGACCAAGCCGTAGTGCAGAGCCCGAGTTTTCCTCCGCTCAGTATCACTACCATCCATTTGCAGCTGGTTATCGGAGGACCTGGCAGGCAGTAACACTCCCTGGACGTTATCTTTTCGGCAGCAACAAGCTGCCCTTTGACACATCCTCTCTCTCTCTCTCTCTCTCTCTCTCCTCCCTCCCTCCCTCCTGCTTCCCCTCCGCAGGCACACAAACCAAGGCACAGGGAAGAAGAATTCAGATTCATGGAAAGGGGCTGAAGGAGGAAGAGCAGCCAAGGGAGTTTTGAATTCCTTTTTTTCCGCCTTCTTGCAACCCGTTTCAAAGTTCTATAATGCTAACCACCAGGGAGCAGCCATTACCTGGTACTTTCTGGCTAAATACTTAGTTTCCATAGAAATTGCTGACTCCCCCCCTTTCCCTCTTTTTCAAAAAAGAAGGAAATGAAAGAAAGGATAATTTAGGCTATGCCTCCCTCCCACTCCATATCCCTCCAAGAGTAATCGCCATTTACCGACACAGGCACAGAAGAGGCAGAGTGAGTGGCTGCAGTTCCACCCCCTCACTGCACAAAACCCAGCTATGATCAGTGGCCAAGACTCCTTGGAAACGGCTACCTAGAAATACGCTATAAAGATGTTTGAGCAGAGTGCCTTCTCGGGGGCGGGGGAGGTGCTTGTTGTTTTTTCCAAATGGATTTTCCATTTGATGCAATAATCAGACTTTCATTGTAGTCCACGGACATAATGCCATGGCATCAAATGTTCGAGGAGAAGGAGTGGAGAAGAGAGAAGCGTTTTAATTTTTTAAAAAACGCCAAAGCTTAAAAAGTTTTTTTTAAATGTAAAAAAAAACATTTTGACATTCTGAATTGAAAAGCCTTATTTTGATTTTTCAGTCATAACACTTCAATTTGACTGACAGACCCAAAGAGGGGAAAGGAAGAAAATGTTATTGGAAAGAAAAGTAGCCTCCTCTAAATCAGTTTTAAAAAGAATGAGCACCTTTTTGAAGGCTTAGAGTATATATGAGGTCCTGAAATAAGATTATGGGAAGATTTGAAGGGCTGATGCAATCTAGAAATTCCCTTTCTCCATCTGAACCAGGTGGTACATCTTCTGCATTTGGTTAATAGCTGTGGTTTGAAGACATTCAAAGCTAATCCAGTTCAGATTCCAGCCTGAAATGTTCTCCCTGGTGACACAAAGGTTAATCCACTTCTGCTTTCAGATGCACAAGTATATGAAGTATGTAGGGAATCCTCTAAACACACCCTCTGTGTGCTGGCTGGGATGGAGCCCACTTGCAAACTGCCAAATGTAAACACCTCCCAAACTGAGGCTGTGTGAGAGAGGAAGTAGAAGTGGAGCAGCTCCACCGCAACAGAGCTGGGGCCTCTCTTCCTTGATATGAATCCTGGATAAGTCAGCAGGTGTGGTCAAGAGTAGAAACTGGCATAAACCAAACCACAAACGGGGATGGTTTGTGGTTTGGTTTGGGGATCCCGTTTTGCCAAAATGAAATGAAGAGCAGAATCTTACACACACACACACACACACACACACAGAGAGAGAGAGAGAGAGAGAGAGAGAGAGAGAGCAGTGTTTTGTTGGGCTTTGGCAAATTTGGTTGCCCACCTTTCTTTCTACCCTGTTGCCCCCCTAACTCATCTTGAAACCACTACCTCTACCCACCTCCTGAGGGGCAGCAGGCCAGGCTCCTTCCTTCTGTCCCTGCCTGTCAGATGTCCCTTCAGCATGAGTCTGAAAACTGAACCACAAACTGGTTCGTTTTTTGAGGAAGTTCGTGAGAGTTCATGGTTTGTGAGTAGTCATGAAGCACGAACCATCAGGAACGATTGGTTTTCCAGTTCATGCCCATCACTCTCAGGAGGTGTCAAGCCGATAGTCAACTTTTTACAAGTACAGCATGGACCGAATATGTGACAAGCAATGGAGCTCCCTCTAACAAATTGCCTGGCTTTTTCCTGTGAGAATGTGGCAAAGATACATTTAAAAGTAACATCTGTGAAGATTCTCAGTCATCCAGGTGAGGTTATCCTGAAGTTGAGTCATGGCAACTGGACCTCTTTTCTTGTGAGATCCAAATATTTCACAGCTCTTCCAAGCAGACTGTGACTTGGATGAGTAGTGAAACATTTCGATCTCACAAGAAAAGAAGTCCAGTTGCGGTGACTCAACTTCCGAATTTCAAAAGTACAGTAATATAACTAAAGGGAACAATGTTACTGGATTTTCCACTACGATGTAATCAGTAATATTTCTAGTTATTTTTTTAAATACTCTTGAAGTATTTTGAGCAGAATTTCCCAAGATTTGTGCTATTTGTTCTGTCATCATTCCTTCTTTTTAAAGAAAGCCTTCAACATCCAAAAAAACCCCAAAGCAGTGTAAGAGGTAATGAAATAAAATAACACATAAAGTTGAAGTTAAGCAAAATACACTGGAGGGAGCTCACAGCCCTTTACACAATGAATTACCTAGCTTTGGGTAAGGATGGATCAGACCTAAAGCTTTGTAACAGTTCAAGGTGAACAAGAGGGGGTTGAGCTTGGGAGGAAGGAGAGGAAGACCCAGTGAGATTTCACCCTACTCCCCACGGCCCCCATGGCAGAGAGAAGAAGTGGAAGTTAGGTTCAGGGAGCTCAAACTAGAAAAATCATTCAAGAATGATTACAGGAAACATATCTTATATACAGGAGACATGCCTTACCCCCCTCCAAGCTGTCTCCTAATTATCATAATTGGGACAGCATCCAATTCCACCCACCACTCCATTTCAAATCATGTTTTATTTTTCAAATGCATTGCTATAATACACTCCAAAATTTTACAACCATAAGAGATTTTAACTACACATAAGAGAATAAAAGTTTGCTGCACTAGACTTTAAACAATGCTGCCTTTTGGAGTTTTAGTCTTGGTGCCCTTGGAACCAAATGCAACATGCTTCTTTTCCGTTGGAGCCTGGTTTGCTCAAAAGACAGTAAATCGATACTTCATCATACAAAGCATTTCCCTGTTGTGCTAGAATTGATAGTTAATAATAATGCACTAAAGCTGCAACCCTATGACCTGGTTCGGGGGAGAGATCAGATCTTCCTCATCAAGGTAAGAGCGGACATTAGATATCCCCTATTTTCCCCTGGGGGAATGGTCAAATTTGGGACATGGTGTAGGTTCAGGCTCTGGACACCCAGAATTTATTTGAAGTTCTCCTAGCCCTGTGCAGGGGGCTTTAGTGCAGAGGAAAGTTGACATCCATGGAGGAGCTAAGCTAAATATTTTGCTCTTGTTATCAGCAGGGTTTGGGGCAAAAGGACATGTTGCAACACTTGGGCGGGTAAAGCTTCCATCCTGTTCTCTGTAATATGCATGTATCTGGGAGAATCAGCAAGGTACAAAGTGGGTTTTGTGCCTCATTATTATAAGACTAGGAATATAATCCAGCAGGTTATTCAGTATCTGCATGACTCAATTCCTATTGGAACTTGCCAAAGAAAGCCGTGTTTGGGGTCTGATCTTGCTGCTGGAATAAACAGGCAGATGGATTGTTCCTTTTGGATTCATGGTAAAGTCATATAGATATTAATCCGAATCCAAAACATTTGCATTGGTGTGTTAATCCTCAATTTTGTTGCCAACAGCTACACCTTCCAATGAATCAGCTCCACATCCACTGCTTGGCCCTTCACATCAACCACCTCAATAGTTGCCGACCACGGTGCCTGCAATTTTGTTCCTACACACACTGCTCTAACGCTCACTTTCAGCTGATTTCAGCTGCATGACTTTTCTAAGCTCTGTATCTTACAGAGTTAGAGTTACAGTGTTGGGTCTCTCTCGCCCTATTCTTGTCTCTGTCTGCCTGCCTGTCTGCCTGTGTCAATGTATGAACACCGTCAGCAGGGTAATAATTAAAAATTCGAGAACAACCCCAATGCTGTTATCCTGTGCTCACCTTCAATTTCTGCCACTATTCTTTAACTCAGATTCCCTCTTAGGTTCGCTGGCTGTTTCCCCATGAGCAGCCTCATTCAATTAATCTCCATCTGTTGATATTTGTGTATGCTGCTCCCACTGTGAGGAGGAAGGTGTGGGATTCAGGTTAAATACACAATGAAGCAACCACCCGATGGAGTTCTCACACATGCTCTGCCTGTGATGCCTGAATAGCAAAAGTCACAGCCAGCCCCGCAGGGCCCACAGACAAGAGCCAATCAACCACACACCCAGCCAAGATATCCTAGAAGAAAGCAGCTGTTGCCACCGACAGAAGTAGTAATGGAAGCATTTAGAGGCCCTGTGGCCCTTGCTAGTTCCAGTGCAGGAGTTGTGAGAGGTTGTATATAATAGATCTTTAAGAATGAGACCTGCAAATGTGATTGAGAAGGAGGTAGTTAAAAGAAAATGAATTGACTGCCCTCTCCAATCAAAATTGAATTAAAGGCTTCCAAAATGTATGCGGGAATATGTAAATCTTAAGTCTCAGGGAAATTCTCTCTCTCTCTCTCTCTCTCTCTCTCTCATTCAGATATATTTGTTTCAGAGCCATTTAGCTTGAATAAGAGTTCTAAATGGGAGAATATAAAGCTCATATGCTTTGGTAACATTTAGTGGGGACACAGCTCCTTTCTTGCTGCTCTTAGACTCTGGAACTCTCTGCTACAAGAGGCCAGGATGGTCCTATATTTGCTGTCCTTCTACAGACAAGTCAAGACCTTTCACTTCTGGCAGTTTTTTTTTTCTCAGTGACTAGTAGTGTGAGAGAATTTTTTTTCTTTTAAAGGATTATTGTGCCCTGTTGTTTTAAATGTGTTTTTTTAGTATTGGTTTTATTTGCCATTTTAATATACTTGTTTACTTGTTCTTTTAAATATTTATATTCTTACTGTTTTTAACTTTTAAATATTACAGTATATATTTAATGATGTAAGACTCTTGGGTCCTTTTAAGGAGAAAGGTGGGGTAAAAATGTTAAATAAATACATAAATAAATAAAATTTGGTCCTAATAAAAATATCACCCAATGAGATAGATATACTTGATGCACAATTGATCACAGACTTTGTAGCATAACTGGTGCATTGTTAATTATTGTCAGTATACCATGATGGGTACACAATGTCTAAACTACTGTGAGGGTAAGGTTCAAGTTCTGAGTTTATCTTCAATTCTTCATTCTGTCCTCTGCCCTATAGATATAATTTGTAGCTGTATCCTAAAACCATCATCTCTGTATCTCTGTAAGCTCTGTATCCTAAAAGCATCATCTCTGTATTTCTGCAAAGCACCCCCGCCTCCTCTTAGCCTTTGAGATGTTTTCTGAAGAGATGGGCTTCTAAACGGAATGGCAACAGGATGTGTCCAAACGACAAAAAGTATACAGCAAATGTCAAACCGCATGCTAAGACATCTCAGATCTTAAAATATCTTGGTTTTGCACCTTTGTATTCAGCTTTTGAAACTCACTGTTAAGACAGAGAGAACAATACATTAAGAAATTAATGACCTTTTATCTTGCTAATGCAGATGGGAAATTATCACTGATCTTTAAGTTTAGTTTCTTTAGGGAAAAATGAACATATATGTAATGAAGTCATATGCTTTCCACTGTGGCAAATTGTAACCAATCTTGAGTTTGTTCTTTGTCTATTTCTGTATACTGAAGAGTATTTAAGACTGGACATTCCATTCAAGAAGTTGTCCCTGTGTCCAGGCACCCCTTGTGCACAAGCTATTCTGAAAGGATCCTCTGAAAATAAATCTGCATTCTCAGGAGTCTGATTTGTCTGTCGTCCATTTTATAGTGATTCTCACTGAGGATCAACCACATTCAAATGTGTGGTGACATAACAGCATATTGACCAGTGTATATCCAAGATGGTATGGAAAGGATTACAGAGGTGAAAACTAGACGTGGGCACGACTTGGCAAAATCCTCGTTTCTGTTTCCGTTCGTCGTTTCCGTTACCTAACGAGGAACGGTAACAATAATTACTCCGCTCCAGCTCGAACCCGAACCGATAAAGGTAAATTGGGTCTGATTTGTCGTTGTCGTTCATGGCATCACAGCGATGGCGCGATGCCAAGCAGCACAGAAAAAAAGTTTTAAAAATAACAAAAAACCCCCCGATTCCTGGCCAAAAAAGCAGGCGGAAATATCAGATCCTGGCCATGAAAGCCTTCAAGAATACATATTATCAAATGCTTTCAGCAAATTTAAACCAAACTGTCCAAGTGAGGAACAACCGCCCTTAGTGGTCTCATAGTATCCATAGAATCACAAAGCTAGAAGGGACCTACAAGACCATCAAGCCCACCCCTACCCCTTGCTGCAGGAATACAAAATCAAGAATATATGCCAATTTGGTTGTCCAAATTTCATATTTGCCAACATTAGTCTCCTGGGAAGAAGCTACCACATAGCCAAATGTCAAGCACTTAAGCGAAAAAGGAAAAAATGTACAGCTTTTTAAAAAATGCAAACTTTATTGGAAGCTAGTACTCAATCCCCAGCCTTATCTGTCTAAGATTTGACAGGTTTGATCTTCTCAGCAGGGGACACTTTGCCTTCAAGCACATATGTGGAAAAAAAAAACCATGAAGCATATTCTCAACCACTGACATTTCCCATACATATTAAATGATGATACTAAAGTTATACTACTAGTTATTTTTCCCATTTGTTCTTATTTTGAATTGTCAATCCATTTTGTGCTTATTTGTTTATTTGTTCTTTTTATTATTGTTATTTGATTATTTGGTTTGATTGATTAGTTTTTATTTACTATTTTAAGTTGTTTAATCTGTTTTTATATTTTGTACATGTTTGTAAACCGCCCAGAGTAGCTTTTTTGCTAGATGGTTGCGGTATATTACATCAAATAAATAAAATAAAATAAATAAATAAAATAAATGATAAGGCCAACTTCTATCCCTGTTTATTTCCTGTGCCTTTGATACATGTGGGCATGAAGAAGCTCTCAAGAAACCACAATTCTGTTTCTTCTACATTTCAATCTCTGCTCTTTGTAGACCTGAAGCATTACCAAGCAATTAATTATGTAGAAATGACAGCACTCGTTGGAAATCTACAGCATGACCCATTTTGGCTCCTTCCCAGGTGAGGCTCGCCTTCCAGTCAGAACAGTGTGGAAGAGAAAGCCTACCTGGAAGAAAGATTGGCCGAAGACTAGCAAAGGAGGCCACAAACTCTCAGCTACATTCAGAAGAAGCCCACAAAGAAGGGAGAAATGAGAGTGGCCCATAAACCAAAGAGGGCATCTTCCAAAGGAAGGGAAGTCACACATCGAGCCTGTGTGTGCTGTAGATCCTGTTATTATTAGAGATGGGCACGACCAGAAAAAATGACGTTTCGAGTTGTCGTTTGTCGGAATGGGTCCGTTTCGGGTCGTTTCTGTTTGTCGCGATAATTTTCAAAAATTTGTCGTTTCCGTTTGTTGTTTGTTGTTTCCACCGCGATTTAGCGCGATTTGACGTCCCAGAGCATGGGGTTAGGGTTAGGGTTAGGGTTGGGGTTAGGGTTAGGGTTTGTGGGCTCTGGACTGCACCTCTGGGTGCCTCTGACCCACTAAGAAGGACAGTGTACTGGCGTATGGGTTAGGGTTAGGGTTAGTGGGCTTTTTATGCCCTCTGGCACATCCAGAAGTCTCAGTCAAAACCTGGCCATGCGATTGGTGGAATGGGTCAAAAAATTTGCATGGTCCCATCCCATGGCCAGCCCATCATTGCACATGCGCAGGTGTAAAAAAATAAAAATAAAAATAAAATAAAATAAAATCAATGGAGACGTTTTATTGCAAGAAAAACCCACTGCTGCTACTATAAAAATTCAGGCAGTTAAAATACCTAATTTTCACATGTTTCTGTTGTGCTTTAGTGGGTTTTTTGACCACGATTTAAAAATAAATATTGCGGTCGCCATTTTGGATCCCCCCCCCACCGCATGGCATAGAGACAGCCCAGGAAAGGGGGGGGAAGGCCGCCCCCCCAGAAACCACCCCTCTGGTAGGTGCCCTCACTCAGGCAGGCATATTTTTGCCTGCCTTGTTGGCCGGGGGGAATCGGGTTATTTTTTAAACTTTTTAAAACTTTTTTTCTGTGCTGCTTGTTGGCAATGGCATCGCGCAAGCCTGCGATGCCATTAACGACAACGACAAACCCGACCAAATTTTTCTTTTTTTGGGTCGGGTTCGAGCTGGAGCGGAATAATTCTCGTTACCGTTATCGTTACGTAATGATAACGATAACCAAAAACGAAAACGAGAATTTTGCCGCTCCGTGCCCATGTCTAGTTATTATGATTTCTAAGGGGCTGTCTTGTTTTCTGGACTGTCTTCCTCCTGGACTGGAGCATTCATATCTCATTGCAAGATCTCTGCCACAGATGACTGCAGGAACTTTAGGAAGGAGGAGGATTGAGCGCATGAAGCTGTTATATTTAGAATCAGAGCTGTGGCCCATCTTCTAGACAAATAATATCTAGTATGGCAATACCTCCCCATAGTCTAAGGCCAGAAACAGACGTTGGGGGGAACCCATAATCAAAGCAAGCTAATACCGCACAGAGGAACTGGCTGAGGCCACCACCCTTTCTGGTGGCCTCTGGGGGAGGTTTCCCTTAGCATTCTGGACGGCCAGCACTGTTCACCTGGTAAAATAATTTATCATAAAATATAATAAAATCGGATGGAGTTGAGTTGCTGCATTTTCTAGACTAACACATGGTGGTAAACTCTTTCATGAACTAGAATCCATTTCACCAGAAGCATTTTTATGATGTAGATTGTCGTCTATGAAATTTTATGCCACCATAAATTTGTTAGTATTTAAGACACTAAAAGCCTCCACATTTCTCACACACCAAATTGCAGTTAATCTTGCTTCTCCGTGGTGAACTGCATGTAATGCAGTGAAAATACTGTAATCCATCCTGAGCCTCTCGGAGACCGTGAGATAAAATGTAATCAAGTGCAAACAAACTGTTGTGAAAGTTTGCAGCAATGAATCCTGCTGTTCATAATCATATAAAAGAGAGGTAAATAACCGTATTGCAGCTCCTCTCCTCTTTAGGACTGAGACCTCTGGAGCAAAGCTAACCAAGGTATCAGTTTGCAATACTGTACTGGCTTGGAGGACAATTTAGCAACAGCAGGTGAACCAAGCTACCTGTGATCCTCTCTAGACGAACAATTAGATTTCCCCCTCTGGAGCATTGAGATGCACAGCAGTGTGTAACAATGGGAATGGTGCCTATGGCAAGACATTGGAAATATGGCAATATGCTTACTAAAATGCTCAGAAAATAATCTAGAATAATTAGCGTCTCAGTTACACATGGAAAAAACCTATTTTTAAATTGAGTGTAGCACATTTGAAATCGATTTTAAACTGACTACACAATGCACATGGAAGCACACATTTTTATGCCTGAGAAAGGTGCTTTTGGTTGGAAAGAGAGATGTTTTATATAGTCACATGAGGATTATTCATTTTAAATCACTTGTGAAATCAATTTATTTTGAATCATTTTGGCATGTGTGAATGCACTTTTCAGTGTAAATTGTGTTTGTGGGGTGTGCCAAGCAATGGATGCCAAGATCATGGGCTGGGCATTGAAATCTGAAGAGAGAGAGAATGAGAGAGAGAAGGGAAAAGTGTTCCCCTCTTTTCAAGACTTGAAGCTGGAAATCTGTTCAGTGTTTCTTAGTCAGTTTCTCTTTGCCACTCGCTGCTGTTCCCTCTGGCTCCCTTTCATTCTCCACTCCTTGTGTGTGTGTGTGTGTGTGTGTGTGTCTGTCTGTCTGTCTGTCTGTCTGTCTGTCTGTCTGATGTGGCAGGCTGCATAGAAACCTCTTATTGAACTAGTGCTATACTGTACTGTACCAGACTGCAATAATGAATGAATGAATGAATAACACCACTGCAGCCACAACTAGAAGATATGAGAGGCAGCTAGCATGAGGATGGATAAGTGCAGGACTAAATTTCAAATATAATGATTCTAAAAACCCATGTAGTTCCATTATTCAATATACTGTAAAAAGATACGTGCTGGTTTGTTTACATATATATACTACTGTGTTGCATTACTGTTTTCTTCACCAATCAAGATCAACGGTGTTAAATGCATACATTTCATGGCCTTTTTTCTTCTGAAAAGCTCATCGAATTAGATAATCCTTCGCTTCATCCTCAAAGAATTCCTTGGTAAGTCCTACAAGGGTCATATTCCTAATCACATATGATATAGCCATTTTAGTACACTGATCTCAGTGATTCTGCTAATTCCTGCCATGTTATATTGGTTTGATGCTGTTCTCTAATCCCTGTCTATGGGTTTCATTCATCCCAGCAGCAGTGTATACAAGCCTCTCTGAAGGCTTTAATTGGCTTGCAAAGAGAGCCTTCATTTTCTTTTGTTTGCCCTGGTTAAAAGAAAAATGGCGTGAACAAATGAACAAATGAACTCTCGCTGTGTGACAGGAAGCAGGAGCTTTTGTTTTAAACAGCTCACTCCTCTGATTTTCTCCACATGACTTCAGAAAATGTGTGTTCTCTCTCTCTCTCTCTCTTTCTCTCTCTGTGTGTCTGAGAGAGAGAGAGAGAGAGAGAGAGAGAGAGAGAGAGAGGCAGTTACTTCACGTCCTACCTTCTTCCACGATTACGTTTGTACTGTGACAGTGTTGTTTCGTGGTCACGTGGTTTTGTCCCTGTTCAGCCCCTGTTTCTGTTTAGACACGGTCGTGTGATAACTTGTTTCATGACAAGTGTTACTTCACGGCCTTGTTTTGTGACAAGATCTGCTTTTTTGGGGGGGAGGAGCATATAAAACATAAATGTGCTTCATCTATTCAAAATGTCGATCCACAGCACTCAAAAGTACGAGAGAACTGGACGGATGCAAGTTTACAAGCGGAAAATTGCCTTCGTTGCATGACAGTTGTTACCTCACGGGACCTTGTTCCGGAACAGGAACAGAGACAAAAGAATTCCCCAGCCCAGGGGCAGGTATGGCTTGTCACACTCTGTTCCTGGTTCCGGAGGCGTGGCCGAGACAACTTTTTGCTGTCACGCTATGGACGTGAAGTTTTTTTGTATCGGTCCCAAGCAGGACAGCAAGGAGGGACGAACGGGACGTGAAGTGACCGCCAGAGAGAGAGAGAGAGAGAGAGAGAGAGATAGAGACTCATAGATACAGGCCAGAACTTTAAATTTCTTTGAAGAGCTACAGCAGAATTACCCTTTGTTCAGTACAGCATCAAGTCTACCACTGGAAATGGGATGTGGGGCAATGCGCAGTCTACTCCCTAAAAATTATGTGAATCAATTTAGTTTGAACCTGGTCTATTGAGTCCCAGTGACTCTAGCCACTATACTGATTCCCTGCCATATTCTAATCTTCCAAATTCCTGCACCCACAATTACAAATTAAATTATACATTTTTTTTGCTACATAAATCATGTGGTGAGCCATGAAAGGGTCAGTTTGGCATGTACTTGTTGTGCCCACTCCTTACTGACCCATCAAGAGTACGTCTTTCAAAGCTGCCTTATAGATAAGGAACAGATGGTGGATCTTCTTGATTTTTCGCACGTAATGCAGGGGTGCCCAACCTATAGCTGAAGCAGTTTTGTGCACCCTCATGACCTTTATGTTTATCACACACACACACACACACACACACACACACACACACACACACACACACACACAAAGAGCTTCAATGCCTTTTAAGGACTTCAGGAAATGCAGACATTCAAAAGGTATAGCTTTGCACAGGAATTTAGATTTCTCTGTAGTATGCTCTTTAAGACATGTAAAATTACACAATTGTGCTTCTGACTGGACTAATTCCTACACTTTATCTGCACAATGGAAACAATCATATTGATTTGAAACATATTTAGGATTCCTTTAAGGATCTTTGAGTTAATACATGCTTTGAATGCTCGAACCAAACCAACCAATGAAAAACGGGATTGGAAAAAGTTTTCTGAACTACAGTTCCCACAAATTCCCAGCAAGCACACATTTCGCTGTGCTTAATGGATCATTCTGGGAGCTGTAGTTCATAACAATACTCTTTTCCTTCTCAACAGGAATAGCGACAATTTTTGGAAATGTGATCCTTGGTGTTCTTGGTGGCATGATAGAACAAGAGCAATGTCAGAATAAAATGATACTTCTTAAGAACGCAGTTACTCTGAAGTAACTATGTTTTCAGACATAGATCTGTGGAAACTTGACCCTGAACAAATGTAGAATGTTCCTGCCTCTGCAATGAATTTTTTAAAAGTTGGTTAATGGTTAATTCTATACATTGAGAGATATTTATCAGTGGGTAACATACTTTTGGCCTAACTTTGGGCATCACAACTTGAATTGAGCACTGGAAGCATTTAATTTAAAGCTTCCCACCCACCTCTCCCTAAGGGATGCCTTAGGTCAGTAGTAGTGAGCCTTCGGCCCTCCATATGTTTTGGACCACAACTCCCACAGTTCTTTGAAATTGGTAATACAGGTGTGGAATTCTGGGAGTTGTGGTTCAAAACATCTGGAGTACCAAAGGTTAACCACCACTGCCTTAAGGAGTCTCAAGACTAGGCAGGATCCTGCACAATGCACATATTTTGAAGAAAGGAGACCTAACAAATTCAGTGGATCCTGTCCAAGTGAAATGGGTAGAAAATTGCATCAGTATAGCAGTGAGCAGCAGAAGAAACACCCATTAACTAAGGATTCCATTGTTTACTTGATGTGCTATTAGGGATCATATACATTAAGGATTAGAAGGAACAGACGTCCATAAGGCCAGAGTACAACCATCAAACAGCATCACTGCTATGATTAATTCCATCTAGGCTTGAGACCAAATTATTATTATTGTAAACAAATGAATGTTTATGCAATGCCACAGTCTTCCTTGTGTTCATTATATGGTGAAGTGCAGGCTCCCGGAATTCTTAAATTTTGGACTCTCAAGTCCAAATCTGTGATTCCTGACTAACAGAGTCAAGTTCACAAACATGACTAAATGAGTTCTCTTGAAATTGTATCTACTCAATGCAACACTGAAAGCAGTGTGTGAGGACAGTTGTCCAGGTCCAGATGTCAAGACTGCAATGAAGATGGACATCCAGAGAAGAGAATAGATCACCTCTCCTGGCCCATCAGTCAGTGGAGAGGAGTGATGTGTTCTGGCATGCCTGCGAGGTTTAATCTGGCTTGCTCCCAATCAAGCCTTTCATTGCCTTGTATAGATTTTTCTTTTTACTAAAATTGATCATGAAAAGGTGAATACAGAGGTGGATAATTTTTACCTCCAGGGAACGAGTAAGGTAAGGGCAAAATTTAGCTTATGGTAGCACAGTCAGTATGCAAGATACTTCGCGAAATTGGTGTGTTCTGATAGCAGAATGCTGTGTGGGGAAACAACACAACTATTATTTGCACAGCTGTAATGCCCATGTCGCTTCAGGCATTTAAAGCTTTAAAAATAAATGGGGGGTGGGGAGGGAGGGAGAAAGCAAGGCAGCTGCCTGAAGTGCTGATAAACTTGACACACAGCATTTCAGTGAGAGAGTCACCAAGTCCTGTTAGGAGTGTAAGAAAGCTGCAATCAGATGGCCAATGGGAAATCAGTGGTTACACCAAAGTATTTGCTTGAGTGCCATGAGATGTTCTTGCCATGCCTACGTGATGTCTTAATTACCCTCTTTGTTTGATTGCCTTAAATTAGAAGTGAACAGTTGATCACCATAATTCTGTGGTCTTGAGAGACGAGTGTGTGTGTGTGGAGCTGAGATGATGGACTTTACAATTTCATTACAATCTGCTGCTCCAAAAGTTGCTCATTTTGAGCTGCTCTTGTTTACAGCTGTCCTAAGGAGAAATGGATCTTTTATCTTCTTGATTTCTAGAGAGGAAGAACTGATGCCCTGATGAAGACACGCTACAACTACATTTTATACATATAATGAGGAGTAGGGACTTTTCTTACCAATATCAAGGTTGTGCTCTTGGTGGTCCCTAAGCAGCAGAAGGAAAAATATCACCCTCAGCACAAAGGCTCTACGGATTTCACAAATGCATGGAACCACGGCCATTAAGCCTGTGTTGGGAACAGGACAAGCAGTAGCAGACTCTCCTCCTGAGGGAATCTTCTTTCTTTTTATGAATCTTTTCCCGCTGCCTGGATATAGTGCATATGTGGTTCAGAAATTTGGTCAAAAAATGTGAGTTCCTCTTTGAAAAAGTGGGAATATAAATGACTGCATATGCCCTTCTCAACCAAAGTTGTAACACATGCATAAACTGAGCTGCCTTAAACATTCAGCCATAGTCTTAGGACCAATCTGTTGTTTGTATTTTTTTTCTCCTGGCTCTATACAGCTATTCAGACATGCTAACATTTTGGTCTATGCTGGCCAAACAAGCCAGCTCAGTTTCCAACATCTTTTCATTGAAGAAAGAAAAACAGCCTAGGGAACCATTCTGAGATTAAGGACAGGAATGGAAGGGAAAGAGTTAAAGAATGCTTCCCCTTATAGAATGAATTTATTAGAGAGGCAGAGAATTCCATATAAAGTATGGTCACAATATACAGCACCTATGTCCACCCCTCACTTCCAGCATCCATCCTTTACTGAATAAGCATCGCTGCAGCTACAATGATCTCTGCAGGGAGACTGTAGAAAAGAAATAATTATCCCACACCTTTCTTTTCTTTTCTTTTCTTTTCTTTTCTTTTCTTTTCTTTGTAAACACTTTTCATTGCATTTCAGTGGCTTTTATATTACATGAGTCCACTGATCAACAAGTCTGCAAAAGTCTGAGACATGCATTGAGACCCGCACAATTTCTTCACTCAGATGCTCCCTTTCTGTTGCCCAAAGTTCCCAGTTTACAGTTTCAACATCAAAAGATAGGTGCTTACTGATTCATTTTCTTTCTTTGCTCTTTGTTAAAATGTTGTGCGTTCTCAGTACATCACTAACTCTTTGTGGGTTTTCCCAGAGTTTTTGGAGGGCTGTAGAGCTCTGCTGACTACTCTTCATTATGCTGTCCTCCAAATGTGATCTCTTAACTTTATTTACTGTACATCAAATTATATTTGCTTACTGCAAAGTTTGTAGTTTGGTTTAATAGTTTGCTCCATGTGTCAGAATCAACTCGGCGGTGTGTATATTATCAACATTATTACGATTGTTGTTATTATTTGAACGTTCCTCTGTTCACAAAATGCATCTCACAGATTTGTTCAGTTGCTGCTGATTTAGACAGGTTTATAGATGAGAGCAAAGCCTTTGACTCTGTGGATTGTGAAAAAGTATGGACTGTTCTAAAAGACATGGGTGTGTCACAACACTTGACTGTCCTGATTCATAACTTATATTGTGAAGAAGTTAGCGATTTAAAAGAATCTGAAGAAAAATAATGGTTTCTCATAGTCAAAAGTGTCAGATAAGCATGTATTTTACCTCACTGTCTGTTCAGACTATAAATAGAACATATGATGTGAAAAGTCGGACTTTATGCAGAGGTTAAAATTGGTGGAAGAAGTATCTGTAATTTTAAGATATGCAGGTACTACTGGCAGAAACCATCACTGATTTGAAACAACTCCTGATGACAGTGGAAAAAGAAAGTGCAAAAGCAGGACTGCAGTTGAACATATGGGAACAGCACCCAAGAAATCAGAAGACTGAGACTTGAGAAGGTGGCGATGAAGGAATTAAGAGGGCCATCAAGTATAAAGATGTGTCACTGGAGACCAAGGCCAAGATTACCAATGTCACTATATTCTTGATTATTACTATGTACCACCAGAAGGGCAAACAAATGGGTCCTAGATAAAATCAAGACCGAACTCTCTCTAGAAGCAAACATGATGAAACTGTCGTACTCTGGGCACATCATAAGAATGTAAGACTTGCTGGAAAAGGTAATGTTAAGAAAAGCTGAAGGAAGCAGAAAAAAAGACCATCCATGAAATAGATTGACTTCATAAAGGAAACAACAGCGCCAGGTTTACCAAGACTGAGCACTGATGTCAATGAGAGGGCATTTGGGAGATGATTCATTCCTAGGGTCACCATTTGAACACCTCATAAGGGCAACAACAGAGTGATATTTTAGATTCTCATTTTTTTTTAAATTCCAGACTTTTTCCTGAAGTTGCACCTTAGGAAGTCTATATAACAATGGCCATCTTTTGTCAAAGCTACATTAACTATCACTTCGTTGAATCCAAATTTGCCATCAGTTCCTGCATAGAAATATTTGAGATCTTAGGGGTTCCTTTAGATTTTACCATTAATCAACTGTTGTGATAAACACTTGCATATTTATACAGACTTCCTGTTGACTGGCTAATTGTAAGTTCTTCATCCTCCCTCAGTGTATGCAAATATAGGAGCTGTTCATCTAACGATCTGCTTCATTCAACTGGTCTTGCACTGGTTGCTAAATCAGGCACGTGACTGATTGGGAAAGAAAACTTGCCGGAGAGGAGAAATCATGATGTGATTGCTGTTCAAGGTGCTGTTCCATGTGTTAATCTTGTCCACAGTCTTTTGAAATGAATAAAATCAATACTTGCATTGCAGTGGTTGAAATCCTATTGCCTATCAGGATTCAACCGCCCATGGTTCCTGTGGGAAAGTGGGTGCAGTTTGGAAATAAATAAATAAATAAATAAATAAATAAATAAATAAATAAATAAATGTCTTTATATCACCAATAGGTATTAACTATGGGACCTCAACTGACTTTTGCAAATTGAAGACTGATTGATAAGATGCACAACAGGACATGTTGATGAAGTAAACTATAGAAGGGACTGTTATATGAGGTTACTGCCCAATGCAGGGCTCTGTGTGTTGGGTGTTCAGGGTAGATGCATCAACAGGAGTAGATCTGGCAAGTTTCAGAAGTTTGAACAGGCTTACAGGTGCCTATACAGAAAAAGTCAAGTATGATGCCGGAGAAGATATTTGGGAATTTGGGCAGGAGCTACAGGAGAAAGGTGGACATTTACTGTAGGTACGTTTAAAATGGCACACCTGCCAGATATAGGCAGACCATGAAAGAGCAGGAGGATGCTTTACTCCATTATTGTGGAGTGAGGTGACTGACCCTCAGCTACAGTATGAGCTAACTCTGCAGCCAAGTATCCCTTCACCATCATGAATGGGCTGGATGTTGAGCTTGATTCTGATGGGCTGCTGAAGATCCAGCTAGATGACCTCAGGCAGACAACTGCAGCTTAGGCATGTACACATCTTATTCACATGTAAAATAGGGATGGGCTACCAATGAATTACCTGAAACACCATATGCATGGGAGAAAAGCACAATTCCTCCACCCTGTACCTCACTGGGCACTGGGGGTTCAACTAGCTTTCTAACTGTGGATCTCACCTGGCCGCATGGCCACATAAACACTTAAAGTGACTGTAGGCGGTGCTGAAAGGCTGGGGACAAAAAGACAAGTAAGTGAGCTGACAATCAAATCAAGCTGGAATTTCTATTAAAGCTAAAATGATTAAACCAAGTCTATTGCACTTTGGACAAGGCTTACTGCATAAGACAATAATGATGGGAAACATGGAAAGCTGGAGGGGGAAAGAATTCCACAGTAACACGACATGAAGATGGATTGACTCAGTAAATGAAGCCACAAGCTCTGACTTCAGCTATAATTCTCATAATAGCAGGGAGATAAATGTAGTGCTTGCCCCTGATACTGTTACAGGTTATCTTGCTTGCATCTTGATTGTAGCTTGGTCCTTAGTGGGCAATAAAGAAACATTAACATAAAGAACAATTGTTTAAATTGAATCTCTTTTTCCTGTAGTTTGAGACCATTGCCTCACATCCTAGTCTCTGAAGCCATGGAAAATAAACCAGTCCATTCTTTCCATAAGAACATAAGAAGAGCCATGCTGGATCAGGTCAAAGGCCCATCTATTCCAGCTTCCCGTATCTCACAGCGGCCCCACCAAATGTGCCCGGGAGCACACAAGACTAGATATCTGTCTCCTGATACCACTCCCCTCCATTTGGTCCTTGAAGTACCCTGGTTTTAAGCCTGGAGATTACACATTTCCATCATGGTTTGTAACCTGTGATGGACTTCTTCTCCAGGAATCTGTCCAATCCCCTTTTGAAGGCATCCAGGCTAGATGCCACCACCACACCTTGTGGCAGGGAGTTCCACAGCTTTACAAAACAATGGGTCCTTATTTGTTGATACAGTCAGATCCATTTGACAGCTGTTTTGGAGTCCTTTTATGTGGTGGTGTTGGGTGGCGGCGGCTCGGAGGACTATCACAGTTAACACCTGCACTTCTAAAATAACCACTATATGAGTTATAGTGGAATAATTTAGCCATACGATTCTTTAAGGTAAGGTTCCTTCAGTATATGTAGCAGCAAAAAAGGAAGTTGTTGAAAAGAGAAAAGAAAACTCTTCTATTACATGTGCATAACAGTTGCAATCATTTTGTCATATACCTACTCCATTTTGTTTTATGAGATGAGCTGGTCGAGGTGGCTCCTCCTCACTTCATCCACACAACCGACCCCTAAGGCAGGCTAAGCCGAGAGAATGTGTGGCCCAAGGCTACCTAGTGAATTTCATGTGCAAGTGGGCACTTGAACCCAGAGAGTCCTGAGTCAAAGTGTTTGGCTAGTCCACTCCAGTGCTAGTAGGGAAGCCTTGTTTTCTCTTCTTGACTGCAGTCCTCTATTTCTAGTTGCTGCAAAGTGTTTCAAATCCTCCAGCTTTAGAGACCGAGAGAACCTGGGACCGCGTGTAGCCCTGAACGTTCAGGGGCTTCCCTGGGATGCTCAGATGGCATTTTGCTTCCTAGGCTTGTCAGGGAGAGTGCCTTATCCGGAGGGCTCAAGGACCACCAGCCTGTGGGCTTTGATTGCCAGTCAAAGGAAACATCCCAAAGAATGGCTGCTGAAAAGCAGATGAACACTTTTTTTTAATTTCACTTGCAGGAGACCACATTCTACAAAATAAATCTGACTTTAGTGGAAGGGGATAAACTTCAACATTTGCCAGCTCTGTTGGCAGGTGTGTCAAAGTACCTGAGATGGAAACATGAGGGGTGCAGGTGTGAGGGCTGAGATCGAGCCCACCTCTTCCAAAGACCCCGGCACAAAAATCTCTCTCCACCCCTGCTGCATTCAGCAACATGACATGCAAAATGTATTACCGCACACAGGTGAAAACAGCTGGCATAATCCACCTTGGCATCTCTTTTTTAGAAAAGCAATTTTCTCTTCTGCTTGGCTGACAGAGCTGGAGAAATATTTAAGTGACCCATCAACAGCTTTTTTTCTTCCTTTGCAGAGGGTATTCTTGATTATCTTTACTTTTTCACAGATTCTCTCCTTCTATCGGCTGAAGACTTGCTAAGATGAAAACAGGTCAATTCCTTTCATCTGTCTATCTTCCCTATACTATATCGCAGCCGTCCCCTGTGATCAGGTGTGGTGTTTCGTTGAAGCCAGTCCTAATTTGCCTGGATTCACATTACCAGCCAATACAGTCCACAGACTTCTTGGGCAGAGCTGAGGCTCATTGCTTTGTCAGGTGGCAAAGACCTGTGCTGGCAGTAACAGTCTTTTAACAATTCTGTCGGTGAATGCAAATAATCCTTTAATAATGTGAAATGAAAGAAGGTGGGGGGAAAGGAAAGGAAAACTGTAGTTCCAGAATGCCTTGCTGACTGGGTGGCACGTAACACGTGCTGAAATCTAGCAGAAAGATGTAACTAGACTCCTTGAGCCAGTGGGGCTTACTCCAGTTGTAATTTACTTTTGGAGCTCAACTATAGTGTAATTTTGAACAAATAAAATGAACATAAAGGAGAAAAGGTCTTCAGTTCCGTTTTTTTTTAAAGCAGCTTGTGCTCCCCTCTCACATTACCCGAGAAAGAGCTGTCTCATAGATTTGTACTCACTGTCGGGTGACTGCAGCCTTTGTGAACTGAGCACTGTGGATCAAACACTATACAGTGGACCCTCCTATAACAAAGGGTTTGTATAACATAAAATCTGTACAACATAACAATTCCGGAGATAGGGGAAATTTGCTTAACAAAATGATCTATGGGGCAAATCCGTACAACATAAAAATGGTCACGATTAGGAATTACTCTGTTTTCAATGCGTTCCTATGGGAAATTTGTATAAAGGAAAATTTGCTTAACAGAATTTCATTTGGAACGAAATAATTCCTTTATACAAGGGACCACTGTAGAGAAAACTCTCAGGTGACTTCAATGGCTGATGTGCACCAAAGGAATCAGTGGACAAATTCAGGGAGTAGTCATCAAAGTAACGATTAATAGGGATGTCCAAGGGGTGGGTGGGTGTCTGGTTTAATTTCATTTCAGCTTCTTTTGGTGGTGGTGGTGGTGATCTTTCACCTTTGAGCCCCTTTGGTCAAGAGGAGAGGGCATCAACCTTTCACTTGCTTTCGTTTTAGTTTTCTTTGTTTGGGTCTCTGCTGCTGGATGCACGTTAAGTCGTACAGAACCCTCAGAGCTCCTTCCCTCAAAAATCAAGGTCAAGCAAACAGGCCATTGCTCATGGCGAGAGCAAGCAGCACAAGAGGACTGCCTGAGGAACAGGAACTTGCCCTCAGATCCGAGTAGCAGGCACCTGGCACCACATCACATCCTACTCAGCACCACCGGCAGGGAAGGATACCAATGAAAAACAGAAGCCTGGTCCAGCTTGTCAGATCTCATCATCACCGCTCACTGAAACCTGTGACCTTCCAAGCAATGAAATCCGCGCGAAGTAAGATAGTTTCATTACGCTCACTTTCAAAATGCCAAATCCATCCTATTTCGTTGGCTCTCTATGCTAAAGCCACGAAGGACTCCAAGAATGAAAGAAAGCAGCTCTTCCATTTGGGTCAACTGGAGAGCCCCATCCCTAAATTAAATAAGATGAGGCTTAGTCCTTGAAAAGCACATTTTGAGATAATCACCATTCGACAATAAACCCGGTCTACAGACTACAGATGGACCAATATTCGGCCTTTCAAATACAATTGCTCTGTTATGGTCAGAAAGGATGGGTGCCTAAGATCGCATTATCATGCCAATGACATTTGTAAGTAGTTTCTTCTCTTTTTCAAAAAGAAGCAGGGAAACATCTTTCCCTGATGCACTGCATTTTCTTTTAAAAATAGATCCCAAGCTCCTATGTGTGTTTGTGTTTTCCCTCAGAATGATTTTATTGTTTTACTTTAAGTCAGAATGATTCTACAGCAAGGTTGGTGCTTTAACACAGAAATTCTAAGCGTGCTCTCAAGGTATAATGAAAGCTGACATTATATCAAACGCAATAAAGAGGCTCAGTTGATGAAGATCATTCCTGAACACACAAACCTATTAAACCAAAGGGGGGAAAAATATCAATTCTATACACTCGCCAGCCAAAAGAAAATGTGATTTGTTATCTAAAAGGGAGTTATAAACACAGCTTCAAATGCACTGTAATGAAAACTAGGATTGAAATGGCAAGATGATTGCAAATTAGAGCATTTGGTTTTATTTTCTAGCTTTTTAGGTAAACCTTCTACAAGGGCAAGTGAAAGGTTAAAGAGACGATCTTTCTGGTCTCTGCCGATAAGTGGGCTCGGCTCCATAATTAAGGGAGAATAAGAAATGAAATGGGGGGGCTGAGCTGCCTTTGCCCTTCTCATGCTTTGAACACAAAGGAAAGCCTTCAGTAATATAGCTCTGGAAATAACGAGATGATAGGCATCATATGTACACATATATTAGCCTATTCACCCCACGCGTCTAATATATGCAGTCTGCATATTTTCCATACATTTTAGACATTATCAGTGCAATTATTCTTTGTAAATGAAACACCAATGCTGCTGCTGGATCTAGCAATGCAAACAGACCCTGAAAACTGGCCTTTTGAAAAAAATGAAAAAATAAAAAACTGAACTTCTCTCTGCTCAACCCATAAACTAGAACAAACCCCGAACTTTTAAAATGTCTCTCAAACCAGATCTGTACCTGCTCAGCAAACAAAACAGACATGGGAGATTCACCATTCATACAATGGGAGAGATTAAAACATGGTCGCCTGGAAGATTAGGGACAGAGAACTGACACAGTTCTACAGGTGTTAACACTCTAGAGAACAGACTGTGCAAAGACACAGTTGTGAAGGACAGTGGAGAATAAATTACTAGGGAGCCACAGGGCCACCACCCCACCAGCCAGACAAGACAATCCATAGGCAGCTTGGCTGGAGGCCAGCGTATGTGCTTCAACTCAACATTGCGGGACAAGGCACTAAGCCTACCCTGGTGGACCTACAACTCCAGGGTGGTCTCCACACTGTTGGTCAGTTGGCCCTACTATTCCTCAGCTGGGAGGAGGGGCTCTCATTCTAGATCCTATCTTGACCCACAGCTTCCAAACTGCCTACAGAGGACAGCATATCCTCATCTACCCAGCCAGCATGAAGAAACAGCAAGCTGCAAGTACAAAGGACTTAATCCCAGAAAAATAGGAACAGCTGCCTTAGGATAATGGAGCTATCATGGGCCAGCAGATGAACAGGAAGTTCAAATACACATCTTAGAATGTGACAGTGGTGGGAGAGGAACCTGTTTATGGTATCTGTAAAGACTGACAGAGATGTCCATTGTGTTCAGAAGTAAATTCCAAGTTCAGAACTCAGGTTAAAGAAAGAGCAATGGGGAATGAGTTTGATGTGTAATGTTGATTTTATTCTGACCATTTTTGTATTTTTATGGTATTATTATCATTTTTATTTTTTTATTATTACTTTCTGTATTATTTGTATTTTGCTGGGATTATTATTTGCATTTTGATTTGGTATTGTAGGTTTGTACACCTGTTGTTTTTGCAATGTGTTGTACACCTCCCAGAGTTCCCACGGGAAATCGGGCGGTTAATAAGCACAAAAATAAATAAATAAATAAATAAATAAATAAATACTGGGCAGGACTGCAATGCTATGACAACTTGTATTGTACTCAGGGCTATCTTACCTGTGAGTGTACCTCACTGAAACTTACTCTGACTTTGGAAAAATCCAGTTTTGGTCTGCAACGTCCAGGATCTCTGAGCCAACATAAACACTAGCCGTGTTCCCATGCCTTTGGGCTAGCTTCTATGCGAACACGGGTTTGTAAATAACTGTTTATGTTAAGCCAACACCTACCTAATGTGTAGACACAGTATCTAGCCAGACATGTCAGTTCTCCTGAGTTACAGCTCCTAAACATTTTTGCTCCACACCTGTTTATTTGGGAGAATGGCATCCCAAAGCTCATTTCCAGGACCTTAAACCTAGACGACCAATAAAAGTTCACTTGTTTTATTGTCACTTATGCTGTCTATTTCAGTGGTGGGAGAAATATGACTCTAGGTCCCCCTCCACTCAATTTCTGTCCCCTGGCTCTCTCCCAACCCTCCCGCCAGTGTGTGTGTGTGTGTGTGTGTGTGTGTGTGTGTGTGTGTGTGTGTG
>JAHTLZ010000015.1:47785045-47830134 GCA_023846285.1 Phrynocephalus versicolor | reverse complement strand
GTGTGTGTGTGTGTGTGTGTGTGTGTGTGTGTGTGTGTGTGTGTGTGTGTGTGTGTGTGTGAGTGAGTGTGTGTGTGAGCAAAGTGTGCTGCTTACATACCTCCCCATAGCACTCAAAACACTCTCTGGGTGGCTTGCAATTTAATTGTGCAGGCTACACATTGCCCACCACCAGCAAGCTGGGTAATCAACTTCCCAACTTTGGAAAGATGGAAGTCAACCTTGAGCAAGCTACCTGCATCTGTTAGGACTGAACTCTGGTCATGTGCCTAGTCTTGGTACAGTATTGCAATATAACCATTGTGTCACAAGGCTCTTTTAAACAATTATCAAAGTCTCTTGATTTCAATTCCACTTCAGTTATCAGATTTTAAAAGAGTAGGTGCTCTTATAGTTGTTGTGAGTTTTTCGGGCTGTTTGGCTGTGTTGTAGCTGGCATCTTCAGAGGGTAAGCAACTCAGGGAACAAGGAGTTTTTTCTCTGTGCTCTGGAATATAATATGAGTGAGACTGGGGTTCTTAAAGTTGTGGGAAAGAGGAAGCTTCTCCAATGCAGGACAATAAGTATTAGTCATTCTACAGTCACTCTCCGCCGATCGCGGGGGTTAGGTACCCACCCCACCCACGATGCATGAAAATCCGCGATATGCGGAAATGGGTGGGGTGCGGCCTGGAGAGATCGCATGCCTGTTCAAGGCTTCTCGGAGGAGCGCGGGGGGTGGCACGGAGTAACCAGATCGTCCCCCGCCGCCCCCGCACGGCTCCGAGGCTTCTTGGAGGAGTGTGGGGGCGCAGAGCGACCTGATCGCCCCCTGCCCCCCCCACCGTGGCTCCTAGGCTTCTCGGAGGAGCGCGGGGGGGGCAGCGCGGAGGCTGCTCCGAGGTGGGACCGCAGTACCTGAACTGCGAAATGGCGGGGGGGGGGTGACTGTATTGTGAAGGAGGGATTAAGAAGCTTTAGCAATTATCCTAATATGTAGTTGATGGGTGTCATTAGTTTTTCTGTTGTGTGAACTGATCACCTTTGCTTATGGCTAGAGGGGAATCATTGAGCTTTGACCTTTTTGCACTCTGTAGTCTTTAGTACTGGAAGCCAGGCTTTGTTGATTTTTAGATTTCTTCTTTTTTTGTTGAAACTGTGCTTATGTTTGTGGATTTCAATGGCTTCCCTGTGCAGTCTGACATAGTGATTGTTAGTGTTGTCCAGTACCTCTGTGTCTTGGAAGAGGATTTCATGTCCAGTTTGTTTCAGGGTGTGTTCAGCTATTGATGATTTTTCAGGTTGTTTTAGCCTGCAGCGTCTTTCATGTTCTTGAAGTTGTCTTCACTACATTCCACAATGCTAATCCTCTCAATAAGGAAAATCCAAAAAAATGCAGGCAACTTATTTATTTATTTATTTATTATAGAGCTTATATACCGCCCGTCTTCCCGAAGGAACTCCGGGCGGTTTACAACAGTAGGTCAAACAACGACAAATTCAGAACAATAAAATCAACAAAGTGACAACATATTAAAACAGCAGTTTAACCCTGGCAACTAAGATAATAAGACTAATTAATACGATGGCGGGGGGAAAATTAAATTAAACTAAACAGGGTCACCAAATGCCTCACGGAAGACCAGCGTTTTCAAAGCCTTCCGAAAAGCTGGCAGGGACTGTGCAAGGCGCACTTCGCTGGGTAGATGGTTCCACATGGTGGGGCCAGCCACAGAGAAGGCCCGGTTTTGAGTTGACGTTTTCCAGGCCTCCCTGGGCGTGGCAACCCGAAGCGAGTGCGCCCGCGACATCCGCGCTGGACGGGCCGAAGTTGACTGCTGGGTGATCCGCTCTGCCAGGTAATCAGGTCCTAAGCCATGGAGGGTTTTATAAACTAAAACCAGGACCTTGAATCTGATTCGGGACGCAACGGGCAACCAGTGCAGGCAGGCCAGGACTGGGGTGATGTGCTCGTAACGAAGCGTACCCACCTGGACCCGCTGCAGTCGCCGAAGGAGAGTCAAGGGCAACCCCATGTAGAGAGCATTGCAGTAATCTATCCTCGAGATCACCAACGCTTGCACAACAGTCCTCAGGGAGTTACCATCCAGGTATGGGCGAATCTGGGCAATTTGACGTAGATGGAAGAAAGCAGCCCTGGACATGGCAGCCACCTGGGCCTCCATGGTGAGAGCCGAGTCCAGGACCACGCCCAGATTCTGAACACTGTCCGCCAGCTGGAGGGAAACTCTCTCCAGGCTGAGGAGAGGGCCTCCATAACTGCCCGGGGAGCCCCCGAAGAACATCACCTCAGTCTTCTCGGGGGTGAGTTTGAGCCTGTTAACCTTGGTCCATGTCATGACTGCCTCCAGACACTGGTTGAGGGCCTGGACAGCTTCATCTGCAGAGGTGGAAAAGGACATATAGAGCTGTGTGTCATCAGCGTACTGGTGGCAGCAGACTCCATATCTCCTAACGGCCCCTGCCAGCGGCCTCACATAGATGTTAAACAGCATAGGGGAAAGAGACGAGCCCTGTGGAACCCCACAAGGGAGCGTCCATGGGGCCGACAACTCGCCCCCATGCTGCACATACTGGGAACGGCCCTCCAGGAAGGACCGGAGCCAACTGAGAACAGTGCCCCCGATACCCACCTCAGAGAGCCGGCCCAGTAAGATACCGTGGCCAACGGTATCGAAGGCCGCTGACAGATTCAGGAGGACCAACAAGGTAGAGCAACCCCTGTCGGCCCCCCGAATAGGGTCGTCTTGCAGAGCGACCAAAGCTGTCTCAGTTCCCAGACCCGGCCTGAAGCCAGACTGGCATGGATCAAGGAGTTGTTGTTCCTCCAAGAAAGACTGTAGCCGGATCGCGGACACCCTCTCAGCGACCTTGCCCATGAAGGGGATGTTGGCGATCAGACAATAATTTGCCAATACGTCCGGTGCCATGCCTGGTTTTTTAATAATGGGATTTACCACAGTCTCCTTCAGGCACGAGGGAAAAAACCCCTCCCTGAAGGAGGCTGTGGCGATGGCAGAAGCCCATTCCGGCATGCTCCCTCCGGCAGTTTTCAAAAGCCAAGAAGGGCAAGGGTTGAAGGGGGTGGACGCGGGCCGGCAATGGGCAATAGCCCTGGAGGCCTCAGAAGAGGAAACAGGCCCAAACTCAACCAATCGAGGAGAGTGAGGTGGTGCAGTGTCAGGAGATGCCGGGGGTGGATTAGTGCAACCAGAAGCAAGACCGGTCCGGATGGCCTCTATTTTTGTTCTAAAAAAGGCTGCAAATGTCTCGCTACTGAAATCAGTAGGAGGAGGCCTTGCTAGACTAGGATTGGTGAGGTCCCGAACCACCCGGAAGAGTTCCGCCTGGTAGTTCGAGGCCTCATCAATTCTCAGGGAGTAGTAAGATGTTTTAGCCTCCCTGATCGCATGAACGTAACGCCTAGTCTGGATAATAACTGCAGCCTTCTTCAATGCCGTCTGGTCCGTTCTCCAGCTGCTTTCCAGCCTCCTCCGCTCCTGCTTCATTGCTCGCAACTCTGCCGTGAACCACGGTGAAGGGCGAGCTTTGCAGCGGAGGAGGCGCCTAGGGGAGATCCGGTTGATGGTGCAGGAAGTTGTTTCAAACCATTGATCCACCGCTACCTCAGCCGGATCGTCAGCCAGACCTCCAGGAAACTCCCAGAAGACCTCCTGGAACTGGGCTGGGTCCAGGAGTCTCTGGGGACGGGCCCAGACAAGTGGCCGGTGGTCCCTGCGGGGTGGAGCCACAACCGACAGGGAAAAGGACAGCAGGTTGTGATCTGACCATGACACAGGTAGGGAAACAATGTCCCCTACCTTCAGATTGGAATCCCCCGACATGGAGGTAAATACCAGGTCTAGGGTATGCCCTGATCTGTGGGTTGGACATAGAACATGCTGGGTCAGGCTCATGGAGGCCACGGACTCCATGAATTCCAGAGCTGCACCGGAAAGCCCATCGCCAGCATGCACATTGAAGTCCCCAACCACCAAAAGGCGGGGGGACTTCAGCAGCGCTGCAGTGATGAACTCCGTGAGCTCCGGAAGGGATTGTGCTGCGTTGCGGAGAGCACGGTAACCCAGCACAATGCCAAATCTGTCCCGCTGTCCAACTAACAGATGAAGGCATTCTAACCCCAGACTAACCAATGTCAAGGCCCTGCTGACATAAATAGAGTCCCTGTAGACAATTGCGGCCCTTCCCCCCCCCAACCCTCCGGCCTACCCACCCCCTGAACCTGAAACCCAGGTGGGCACAGCTGGGTGAGTGAAGCCCCCCCCCCTCTGCACCCACCCAGGTCTCAGTAATGCAAGCCAGGTCAGCCCTTCCATCCTTGATGGTATCATAGAAGATGGGGATCTTGTTATGGACCGAACTGGCATTCATCAGAAGGCAGGACAGGTTGGAGGTGCTGGCGGGATGGCTCCGAGACACGTGGCAGTGAGCTGAGGGGTCAGAACAGGGGACAGGCATGAGTTGTCTGACCCAAGTTCTTCTCACCCGACTCACCCGACAGCTCCTAGCATAATGCCCACGGCCCGTCACAGTCGGAATAGCAGTCCCTGCAAGTATGGTGATCCGAAGAAGGGGAAGAGGGGGGGAAAAGCCCTAACAAAAACTAAGAAATCTAAATAAAATTACCAATAACAACTCAACAACAGTAAATGATCAGTTACAATAACAATTAAAGAAAAAGAACATAATAAAAGGGCATGCGAGCCAGGGCAGATGGACAAAGGAGAAGAATGAGATTCAGAAGGCAGCCCAGGTGGTTCCAATGAGTGACCTTGATGTTAGAGTCCTGCCTTGATAACTCCTCCAGTCATAGATTACAGTGGTGAGCCAACTCCCCAACCACGGTCCCGGAGATAATCGGAGAAAGTAACTCCTAAGCGCCTCTAGCTAATAACAAAAGTGTCCAAAATCCCAGCCCAGCTAGGATTCCCAGGGTTGAAAGAGAAACAAAAAGCAGCCCTCAGTAATAAATCACCACCAGCAATCCCCCAAAACCACATGGATATTATTAAGCAGCTCCACTGACTGACCGCTGATCTTGGTAATAACTGAATTTTCCCAGGGACACTATATTTTGCAAGCAACATATCCTGTGTCAATTACATAAATGATGAGCACCTCTTTTGTAAGGCTAACTGCCCGTAACTGCTCTCTCAAGAATGAACCACTTTCAAATACATTGCAGTAATAACAGGAATAAGTTGCAAGAATATATCATTCCCGGGAATATCCAGTTCTTTCCCAACTATTCTGAAGAGTCCAGTGGCTCTGTTCCCAGGTAAAGGCTAAGCTGGGTATGAGTGAGGAAAGTGGCATCATAATAGCAGGTAATCAGAAAACCCCATGGCTTCTGATTTGAACCCCAGCAGAACTATACCACCGACATTCATTTTTATTTATGTTATTAATGAACCTGCTCAAAACTTGACACAATCCTTTTCATGGCCACTGAATGTTCCCTGAAAATCTCCTTCGAGGCTCTCTTTGAGGTCCTTTGTCCTCTCCCACCAGATTCCTTGATGTGAAGGAGAAGTCCACAGCTTGACTGCTGGGAAGTGGGTGGTTGCTGAGGCAATGGGGGAGATGCAACTGTTGACTTTTACCTCAGGAAGGAGTGTTAGTCTCTCCCCAACCCCATCCCACCCACCCCATGTGTTTCTTATGACCGTCAGGCCTGTACAATTTATAGGGTAGATAAAGTTGTGATCAGCTTTTTCTTTCTAATTAGAAAGTGGCTTGGTCACTTGAGGAGAAGGATGGGAGGTAGATGGAGGGGGAGCTGTGGAATAAACTTTTATGTGACTGCCGGGAAATATAACCGTCAGCATAGTTAGAAGCTCCAAGTCTCTGTGTTGTTCAGGATGTGTGGGTGAATGAGAAATAGTTCACCTTCTGGGTTCTAAAGAAATTTTAATTTTGCAAGATGCTACTGGCAATGAGTGCTGGACATGTAAGAATATTACAGCACGGGGAGATAGGTATCTTTACAGAAATCCTAATATTGTGAGAGAAAATTAAGAAGTTAAATTAAATGGTTGAAAACTGCAATACAGAAGGTCAAGCAATACGAGGAACACCCAGCAGCAAGCAGAAGACTGACTTCTCTGGGCAGAATCAAACCTACATATTAATACCATTTTAAAGATTAATAGTAAAGGAGAAGCAAATCCTGGAAAGTGGACTCTGACCTAGGAGGCGGATGGAGGAAGTTGCATTTGTACCAGATGGAGGATGGGCTGTCCGGTAGGAAGCGACCGTGCAAGACATGAGCTTTGGATTTGGTGAGCACAGAAAGGGAGCAAAACTTGTCTAATTATAGTGAGTCTGAAGATGACCATTAGATGAAAATACCTAAGGTGCATATGTTGTTACCACCTGTCCTGACAGGTACTTATACTGCACATGCTCTATGCCATGCTCCCACCTGTCTTTTCCCAAGCACTTTCCCTTCCTGTCAAAATAGGGAGCCCTTCCCTCTCACCACTTTGCAAGAATATTGGGCATATCTGCTGAATGGCCGGTCTGGGTTGCTGAGAGGCTTCAGAACTCACCTTGCTTTAACAAGGGGTATGCACCCCTCCATTATACAAATTATGCCCCACTTCCCTGTACTTTGCAAATTTACATATTTTCCAAGCAAGATACAGGAGGAATTGATATTGCATAATTTTTCCCCATGCCCAATTGCGTTCAGCATTAAAGGAGGTTTCTAATGCATACCGGCACAGTCATCAGTAAAATAATGAAGAGCTTAGAAAAGTTGCAGTACCTTCTCACATTATGGCTCCCATCTACAAGGCCAGAACCCATGGGAAAAGGGGTGGCAGCTACAGGGAACTGGGGATGTCAAAATATATACAGTGTGGGCAATTCTGGAAGCTGTTGTCAAAAGTTAAAATTTGATAGAACAATAAGGGAATATTTCAAGGAATTCATAGACCCATAGAATAATGGAGTTGGAAGAGACATGACAGCATAGAGACCTTTATTGAGTGGGAAAGGCTTTCCCCAGGATTCAATAAAGCTTTTTTTTTTTAAAAAAAATCAGGATTTTCTTGCCAAAAACAGAATCCTACACAACTTACAGATGAGAAACACCCACAAAAAGCTACAACTGCTTTTAGTTGCACTTGCCACAATGCCTCAAGGATATGAAAAGGTCTGGAGGTCCCGTGTGATAGCAGGTAGCTGGACATGTTCTTTATTCCGCATGTGCCAAGAAGTGAAGCAGCTTAAAAGGGATCTGCCAATTTTCATGTCAGCCTCAGAAGGAAAAAAGAAATTACTGGGCTTTGGAGACGCTTAAATATCTTGTCCTAAATCGGTACTGTTATTTAAAGAGACTAGCCTGACATTTCTGAGAAACTTGTACCTTTTCTTTTTATAAACATTTCAACCTTTTATGCCTGTGGTTTGGGGCTTCTTCTTTTTTTGTTTCTTTTGGCTTTCATTTCTTTTTCAGAAATCACATTTAAAACTGAGTTCAGCTCGATATGTAGCTGTAATCCAAACTGTGTACGGCCTTTTACGTAAGATTCCCCAGGTCTTTCTGCTGATTAACTGTCCTGGTAAAATTCCAGTTCAGCTAATTATAATGCCAACCTAATATCTCCCAGCAGTACCAGAGGAATGAAATGTAATTTGTCTCTACATCACTCCGACTGTTGTGCGATGCACAATGTAACAGTTGTGTATTCTATCAGGGAGGTAAGGGATTCTTCATTGCAGATATGACGTGATTAGGAAAAAGTGTGAAGTCCTCGAAAGACCCCTTTTTTTGATTGCTTAGGAAAGAAAATTCAAGCTGAGTTCTGTGGCATAAACAGCAAACTTTGTTGATCTTACATAAATCAGTAATGGAAACCACCATGGAAAGAAGCAAGGGAGGTTTTTTTTTTGGGGGGGGGTGAGGAAGTACTATCACAGAATAAATGTGCAAAGTACAGGAGGGTACGGCATAATTTGTATAACAGAGGGGTGCAAATCCCTTATTAAAATAAGGTGAGTACTGTAGCCTGCCAGCAATGCAGGCCAGGCATTCTACAGAAATTCCCAATATTCTTGAAGAGCGATGAGGGGGAAGGACTTCCTGTTTTGACAGGAAGGGAACGTTTTCGGGAAAGGACAGGAGGGAGCATGACATAGCACTAACATGCAGGCGGGAAACAGGTGTTAAAGTTCAACTCCCTATTTCCTTCATCTTTTCAAGCCATACATTGTGTCTGGGTGTGATCTGGGACGAGAGAAACAGAGAGGGGGAGATGAGGTTTAGCGAGACGTGAGCCTCAAAATGAAGAAGGCAGGAGGGAAAAGCAGCAGAGAAACAACCGTGATAAACATTTTATGAAGCCAGAAAATGGCTTATAAAGAAGTAAACTTTTAAAGGCAATTTATATAATCCTGCCAAGTGCACATGAATCGAGAAACAGCATTCTCCGCAACCACTCAGCATTTCTTTAAATGGGACAAATAGCTCCAGCAAATGGTTTGGGATGCCCAGACAAGCCTTCCAGAAACAACACTGAAGAGGGTAGTAGGCACTGTAGTCCTGTCAACTGTACACAGGGAGGAAGGATTTGCTGAAGCGAAGCATTTGGGTCTCACTAAACCTCCTCCTCCCCCTTTTCTACACTTCCTGTTGGGCTGGATGGGACTCAAAGTACTTATGGGACCCAAAGAGACTACGCATGGTTGCCAGTGACTGTTCAATAAACAAACAGCTGTTGTCCTTTCTTAAGGCCTCTCTTTTGTCTCCCACTTGTGTCTTAAAGAATTTGGGGCACAGGTGCATGTGAGACTTCACTGCAGCCAGTATGTGCAAACACTAGCAAATGTCATAGTCAAGAAACATAAATAGAAGACTGGGGTTTCTGTTATCCACTTTTAAAAAAACCAACAACTAAAAACCTTTAAAAACATGAATAAAACCGAGGAACTTCTAATTTATCTTTTAGTGTTGAGGCTTTAAAGCTTAACAGGGAAATTTGGATTATTTATTTGGTATCTGAAGCTTTACAAAATGCAAAATGCTTCAATCTCTTTTACACATATATAGATGGGATATTTTAATATAGGGGTGCTTTGAACTTTTGGCAACTCCAAATGTTATTACTGTAGATTGTAACAACCATCTTTCCTGAATATTGGGAGATGCTTGCTTGGTCTGGTGGGAGTTCGATATATGTCTAATGTCATCTGGAGGATTGTAAGTTTTGCACCAATCTCAGAGGAGTTATTATGCCACAAGGGATGGAAATGCCCTTTCCGGAAGAAATGGAAATTCAGAATTGTGTTTTTTCTTTTCTTTTTTTGCTTTTCAATTTTACAGAAAGGTCAACAGACCATTAGGCTGGGAAGACCACTATGTCTTATAGTGCCATACTCTGCAACTTAAGTCACTGACTGAAAGTTTACATCCTAATCCATATCTCTAAAAATGGAAGAAGATATGCATAGAATAATTCTAAAATTAGGCTAACTTTGAAATTCTTTACTGGAGATTGACTGGAACATTTCTGCACTGGAGTTCTGTCTCTTTTTAAAAGCACATTTCCCGACTGCACATGTCCTGCCAGCTCCCTCCCCCAAATGCCCAACATAAATTTTCAGCTTGAGTCCTCGCCCCATTCTGCTCTAATATGAAGGTGAATAAAAGGATGTCCTGTTTAAAATGAAGTTGTTACTTTAACATGGTATAAGAGGTTTGGTGTAAACAAGCACTTTCTAATCTTTATATCAAGGATCTAATTCATTGTTGCAATACTTCTCCTTATTTCTGCCTTTGTTAGTCTTGCTGAAAATCTCAAGATGGATGTCATGATGCCCAAGCTTCATAAAGCCTAAAAATGATTCAATTGAACTCTGGCAGCCACTAGTGGTGCAGGTCCTGGTCCTGGTCCTATTGCATAGTTCAAAAAATGATGCACAGTACTGTCATGGTCCAATTTAGCATCATTTTAACCATTTAGTTCCTGAGATTAAACATGCTGGAAGACCAACAGTGCAATACACTATGAGCCTTTTCACACGACCCCTAAACTCCGCGGCAAATGGCTCCCAGCTCCGGAGCTTAAAATTTTTTCCCCACCAGCTCCGGAGTTTACAGAAAATTAAGTGCGACCACGCCCACCTAAGCGTGTCCCAGCACACTTTTCAAGTACCTGCTCTCCAGGGCTGAAGAATTCCTGATGCAGATGTAACTTAAGAGTGCCGGGCTCTTCTCGCTTCTGTTTGTTGTTTTTTGGCCCCCTGCCTCTTTAAGAGCTACTTAAGAGAATGTAATGCTGCGGGGGCAAGAGCGAGATGGCAGAACGGAGGTGAGCCACATTCTTTTCTTCCTCTTTTTTTTCTCCCTCCCCTCACGCAGCCAGCAGCCAGGAATGCGGAGGGGGTGGGAACACAGGAACAGCGACAAGCCCCCAAGATCTCTGGTCCGAATTTAAGTGGCCAGCGGATCTTAAGGGTCATGTGAAAAGGCTCTATCTGACCAGGAGGAAATAAAAAGAAGAGGGAAAAAGTACACTGAAGATTTATATAGAACTGATGAGAGGATGACCAGTCCTTTGAAAAGGAACTCTAGGATGAAGAACTTGTAGTTATAGGAATGGAAATGAAAGCAGCTCTGAAAGACTAGGGACATGTTAGGGGTGGAGACAAGTCTGGGTCAGCCTGGGCACTTCCTCTGTGTGGGTGCCTGTGGTAGGAGGTGGAGCAGTGAATTCAGGGTCATCATATAACACTTGTGGGCCCCATCAGCTGAACCACTAAAGCGCTGAAGTATGATTCATGCTCATCTCCATTTTTGATGGGTAACTTGTACTGTAGACAAGAATATACCATGGCATTAGGATATAATATGGAGAGACAAAATGGTTTCCTATAGGCAAAGTTGTTGGACAAGGGTGCATTTTATGGCCTTATCAGTTAAATTCTACACACAACATATACCATAAGCTGGGGTAGATTCATATGAAGGAGTGAAAATTAGTGGAAGAAGCCCCAATATTTTAAGATATGCAGATAACACCATCTTACTGGCAGAAAGCAGCAATGATTTGAAAGGACTTTTAGTGAACATAAAAGAAGAAAGTGCCAAAGCAGAAGTGCAGTTGAACATCAATAAGACAAAAATTATGACTATAGAGAAAGTAAAACTTTGATGATGACAATGAAGAAACTGAATTGGCTAGAGACTTCATATACCTTGATTCAGTCATCCATCCAAAGGGAGGCTATGGCCAAGAAATGAGAAGAACACTAATACTTGAAAGGGCAGCAATGAAAGAACTACAAAAGACCATCAAGTATAAAGAGGTGTCACTAGAGACCTAAAGCAAGATCATCTTCACTACTGTATTTCCTATCACCATGTCTGTTTGTGAAAGGTGGACAGTAATGAAAATGGACATGGGTAAAATTAATTTGTTTAAAAGGTGGTGCAGCGGGAGAGCTTTGTGGATACTCTGGACTGCCAGAAAGATGAAAACATTAGTCCTAGCCAGAAATCTGGAAGCAAAAATGTTGAAACTGGGGTCGTCTTCCCTTTCGACATATTATGAGAAGACAATATTCTCTGGAAAAGACATTAAAGCTGGGAAAGGCTGAAGGCAGTGTAAAATGGAAGACCAAATAAGAGATTGATTGGGTCCCTAAAGGAAGCCACAGGCGTGGATTTGCAAGAGCTGAACAGAGCTGTTGCAAATGGCATTTTGAATATTGCTCATTCATGGAGTCATTGTCAGGCAAGGACAACTTAATGGCAGATAACAACAATGACAACAGTTTCCCATCTCAGTTTCTTCATTTAAGATTCTTCTGAACCAAGTAGAGGCTTAACCCTTCCCACTGGAAGATCAAACTCTCATGGGGCGTCAGCTAGTCATGTGAGGTTGCTTTGGGCACAGGCACTGCCTACATTCCATCCAGGAACAAGTAGACTATGTTGCCCCACTTGGCTAGACATTGGAAGAAAAAGAACCCAAGAAGCAGCTTCTATGCCTCCACAAATATCAATGCATAGACACATAAAGATGGACGAAAACTCAAGCACAGAGACCAGGCCTCAAAGTTCACAATGGAGTATGTATACCATAGACACGTGTCCCACATAACCATATTGGTAGGTTTACTTGTAAAAAAGGAGCAAAGGAGCAACTTGCCAGCAAACAGTACTGACCTCCATGTGCTAGCTGGAAACCAGTGGGTGGAGGGCTGGGATGGCTTTTCAGCTCTGCAGCTCTTCCTCATTTGCAAGGGACACATAAAGGGAAATTACAAACAACCAAAAAGCATCACCTTCTGTAATTTTTATAGGTACATTATGCACCTGTTCCTCATCTAAAAGAAGTGGTAAATGGATGGCTGAAATATGGAGAGCAACACTGCAGTGCTCACTCCAGATCAAAACCATCCAATCCACCAGATGTCCAGGAACATCCAAGAGGAGGGTTGGGACTCATACAGAGGGCCTGGCCTATCTCAACCTTCCTCTGCATTCCAATGTGCTTCCGCTGCTACTGAATCAATTGGCAGAGGCGGTCCATCCTCTGTGCTATAATGAGGCCAGTTAAGTAGGAATAAAAACTAACCAATATAACTAGAGCCAAAGGAATACACCCTCTAAAGTAAATAGGAACAATGCATGCTTTGAAAGAGTTGAAAACTGCGGTTCTCTCTCCAAGGGATAGAATATGCAAAGGACTTGCATAGGACTGTTAAAAACTAAAGATTAGCAATGTTTTTATGATGGAAAGAATGCCACACAGTTCCTGTCAAAATCTCTGATCGTGGTGCCCTCTCTGGCCCATTTGTCCTCAAGGTAACACAGAGCTGGAATCTCATATAATAGCTGTCAGGAGTGACTGATGGACTCCAGCAGCCACCACCCTCCAACTCTCATAGAGGGGTAGAGGACAGAACCAAATGGGGGGAGGGTTCATTTATGTGCACTGTCAGTAGGAACATAAATCCTGACCTAGTTTATTTATCCTCACCTGTTCCGTAGGAAACGAGAAGGTGAAGATAAGAGACTCTTGAATAAACTTGCCAGTCATGGGATAAAGGGATAAATCTTGTCCTGGATCAGCAATTGGCTAAGGGACAGAAAACAGAGGGTAGCACTAAATGGACACTTCTCCAAGGGACGGGAGGTCAAGAGTGAGGTCCCCCAAGGTTCAGTACTGGGACCCCTGCTTTTCAACCTCTTCATAAATGATCTAGAAGTAGGAGTAAATAGTGAGGTAGCCACATTTGCCAATGATGCTAAATTATACAGGGTAGTACAAAAACCAAGAGAGATTGTGAGGAGCTCCAGAGGGATCTCTTGACACTGGAGGAGTGGGCAAACTAGTGGCAAATGAACTTCAACATTGGCAAGTGCAAAGTGATGCACGTTGGGGTATAAAACCCTCAATTACGTTTATAAACTGATGGGTCTGACATCTCTGCAACAAACCAGGAAAAGAACCTTGGTGTCCTGGTGGCCAGATCAATGAAGGTGTCAACCCAGTGTGCCACAGGAGTGAAAAAAGAAAACTCAATGCTAGCGATCATTAGGAAGGGTATAGAAAATAAGTCAGCAAGCGTCATTTTGCCTCCATAAATCTATGGTGAGGCCCTATCTGGAGTATTGTGTACAGTTCTGGTCATCATACCTCCAGAAGAATATTATGGAAAATGAAAAAATGCAGAGGAGTGCAACTAGAATGATTAGGGGACTGGGACACCTTCCTTACCACCTGAGACTGCAACGGCTGGGCCTCTTCACTCTTGAACGACGGCACCTAAGAGGTGACCTGACTGAAGCTTATAAAATCATACACGGTGTGGAGAAAGTAGATAAGGAAAAACTGTTTTTCCTACCACATGACACTAGAACTAGGGGGCACTCTATGAAACTTTTGGGTGCTAGTTCTCAAACAAATAAGAGAAAGTGCTTTTTCACCCAGAGGATCACCGGTCTCTGGAACTCCCTGCCAGAAGACGTTGTGACAGCTGTCAGCCTTGCCAGCTTTAAGAAAGGATTAGACAAGTTCATGGAGAACAAGGGTATCAATGGCTATCATTATGGATGCTTAAGGACAACCTCCAGGTTGGAGAGATAGGCAGTATCTCTTTCAATGCCATTTGCAGGGAATCATAAGCAGGTGAAGACGTCTGCTTGGGAAGACCCTGAAGCAAATGGTGAGCTAGTGTGTGAGACAAAATGCTGGACTGGATGGGCTGTGGCCTGTTCCAGCAAGGCTGTTCTTATGTTCTTGTATCTTATGCATTTTCAAGATGGCCTTTCTTCAACTTTTAACAAAAAAAGTATCAAAAATGCTGCAAAAATATATCAAAAAGTGCTTCATTCTGGCATAGAATCACCACTGCAGCAGTAGGGGTGGACTGTTTGCTTCTTTTGATAAACCAATCTGTTTTTTTTAATGCATGTTTAGCTTCCTTAAGGAAAAAACACCCCAGTTTTATGCAAAGACATGTTCTCAACATGAAGAAACCACCATGAAAAATACACACACACACACACACACACACACACCAGTATCCATGATCTCACTTTGTGTGTATGCTGGAGGTGAAAGCTCTCATGGAGTCTGGATACTTGTTTTCAACCATAATCAAGGTCCTGGAGAGATTTCCTAACATCCCTATCTTTGCTCTCAATTCACCTGTGTTTCTTAGTTAGAGTGGAATGACCGGGTGCACATCTGTTATTAACTGGCCAGTTCACCTGGCTCTTCCTTCTTACACAAGAAAACAGGAAGAAATGGCTACGTATTACAAAGGATCCAGTGTGCTAATCAGGAGCAGATTATACAGAAGCTATGTGGCCATTGATGAAAAGAGCCACTCCAGGTCATATTTGGTGTCAGCATGTGATATAGAGCTATGAAACAAGTTCATTCACCCTTCAGGCTGCAACCAAAGATGCGTAACGAGGATGGGGGGAATTTGCCACAAAATAGCATCACATCACAATAACATCACATCTTGTTTCGTCTTACTCAGTTTTGTGCAGGAGGGAAAAGGATACAGGGCTAGTATTGCAACCTTTATCATTACAACCTAGTGTACGGAGCCCAAAGGAAAAACACGGTTCCTTTCCGTCATTGGCTTTGTGCAAAAACCTTTGGTTTTTGAAGCTCGGTTTGGAATGATTCCCAAGGAGATGGAATGCTCCTTGCACAGCAAACCTTTCTGGTTCGATCAGGCACATGTCTTTCCGGCCCTCTGATCACAACCTGACTGCACTAGCACTCATAGCAATTTGGTTGTGGAGGTCTTTTGAAGGAGCCCGGGGCTCTTGCTTTTCAAAACAAATATTTTTAAAAACTCACCTTCCTTTTTAAAAATGGTCTCTATAAATACACACTCATGTACACCCATGTGTGTCTAAAACAGAACACAAATGACGTGCAAGCCGGAATCCGAGGCACTGTGATTCCTATAATGTTGGCAGACTGAAGTGCCCTTCATCCTTTCTTAAGCTGACAATCCAAGGTCACTTCAAAGGCTGTTGCTGCTACAACAGAAAACTGTCTTGTGTTTAAGACAGGGGGGTGGGGGGAGGAAAAGGAAAAAAAGAAATAAACTTTCTTCCTAGGGATCACAGTTCTGACTGATTGCCCAGCCGATGATTGCTGGAAACAGCCTAACAGTCGCTTTCTCTCCAGCTCTTGTTTCATTTCCCCCTGAACTTCCATAGCAACCCATCTGCAGTGAGTGACTCTAATGTTTAATGGTCCTGCCATTAGCACTAATGCATTCCAAACACTCAGCATCTGCTGTCGCGCATTCAGATGGAAACACAAAAATAACCATGTTTGGTGCAATCTGTCATAAATTCCAGCTTGAGGTTATAAAATGACATACCAGGAGAAGGAAAGAGAGAAATGGCCAAAAGTAACAAGTCACTTGGTTTTATATATATATATATATACACAAAAGGTAAGGGAGAGGCTTGCTGATTCTCACCCCAAGCTCTCCAAAGGTTGGGATGGTGGCAATGGCAAAGGTGGGGTGAGGAGGTGTAGTTCTCCAAGGTACTGAAGGAGCTTTTACCTGGGCTTGCCAACTACATGTGAATGGAATCTGGGCCACAAATGAAGGAAAACAATGATTTGAAAATAATTATTTGAAAACAAGCTCTGTATAAGCAAATAGCATCAGCGGATGCAAAACCTGAAAGTCCTCTTGCACAGTCCACTTTCCGGGAATAGCTCAACATCTAGCCACCACCCTTATGTTGGAATAAGGTTTGCCTATAGAATTCCCCCTCCATTGTTGATAAGATGATTCCATGAATGATAGTCAGAGCTGAGGGAACTTTCCAGCTTGATGCTGACAGGATTATATACCTTAGCTATGTGTGTGTGTGTGTGGGGGGGGGTGACACACACACACACACACACACACACACTTTATAGGCAGTAAATGTAATGAAGAAGATGCTCCCATTTTGGGAGCATTTTGTTGAGGACAAAACAAAATGTGGAATTTTGTCTCATTAGTACCGAACAGCTACAATCCCGCCATCATCTCACCCACCACAGCCCCATGAACATATCACATCCTTCCCCGTTTTCCCCGCCGCCTTGTGATGTTTATGCTTAGATATTCTTCTTCCTTTGAAAGAGACAACATAATCATAGTTTGCAGGCACTAACAGGATATGTTATTATATGAAGGGGCTCTTTCATATCATTCCTGTAATGGATGTGTAGAGTTGCAGGCATGGCATCTTCTTGGTTTGCATAGGAACCTAACATTTTCTACACAAAAGAAAAACTTTAATAGAAAAAGGCATGATTCTAAAAACAGGGGAAGGTTTCTGCTTCTAATCAAAGATTATAGGGAGGGAGGGAAAGAAAGAGAGAACATATCTGAATGGATGTAGGTATGATATCATTACAGAGGCTTCATGGGCAACTCCAACTTATGGTAACCCTTACAGGGTTTTCTAAGTAGTAGAGATGGGCATGAATAAAAAAAATGGTGTTTCGTTTGTCGTTTAGGGTGTCCGCTTCGGTTCGTTTCCATATTTTTGTGAAGTTTTGCAAAAAATCATTTTCGTTCGTTTTGTTACCGTTTCGTTAACATTTATTTCAATTTTTTGTGATTTTTAAAGCATTTAAAGCAGTTCAATGTATTGCCATAACGAAAACGAAATGGACGACAAAATTTCTGGTGTTTCTGTTCGTTTCGTTTCATTTTAGAGATAAATTCGTTTGTCGTTTCGTTACGTAACAAAACGAAAAAACAAAAACGGAAATGAAAAATTGTTCATTTTGTGCCCATCTCTACTAAGTAGTAAATACTCAGAAGTGGTTTACTTCCTTTTTCTGGGGATGTCCTGGGACTGTACAGCTTGCCCAAGACCACACAGGGTACTTGTACTCATAGGAGGGTCAGGACCCACATACTAGCTCCACAAGCCATGTCTGCAATCTACATATCCTGTACCAACAGGCTATTATATCACATGGTCTTTTCACACTGTTCTGACCTTCATGCTGGATCACAGAATCATAGACTCATAGAGTTGGAAGAGACCTCAAGGGCCATCTAGTCCAACCCCCTGCCATGCAGGAACTCCCATCACAGCATTTCCGACAGATGGCTATCCAGCCTCTGTTTTAAAACCTCCAAAGACGGAGACTCCACCACCCTCTGTGGTAGCACATTCCACTGCCAAACAGCTCCAATTGTTTAAATTGAATCTCTTTTTCCTGTAGTTTGAGACCATTGCCTCACATCCTAGTCTCTGAAGCCATGGAAAATAAACCAGTCCCTTCTTTCCATAAGAACATAAGAAGAGCCATGCTGGATCAGGCCAAAGGCCCATCTAGTCCAGCTTTCTGTATCTCACAGTGGCCCCACCAGATGCGTTTGGGAGCGCATGAGACTAGATATCTGTCTCCTGATACCACTCCCCTGCATCTGGTCCTTGAAGTACCCCGGTTTTAAGCCTGGAGATTACACATCACCATCAAGGTTTGCAACCTGTGATGGACTTTTCCTCCAGGAATCTGTCCAATCCCCTTTTGAAGGCATCCAGACCAGATGCCATCACCACATCCTGTGGCAGGGAGTTCCACAGACTAACAACGCGCTGGGTGAAAAAATATTTTCTTTTGTCTGTTCTTACTCTCCCAGCCCTCAATTTGAGTGGATGTCCCCTAGTTCTGGTATTTTGGGAGAGGGAGAAGAGCTTCCCTCTATCCACTTGACTCATGCCCTGCATTATTTTGTACGTCTCAATCATATCCCCCCTCAGGCGCCTTTTTTCCAGACTAAAGAGGCCCAAATGTTTTAGCCTTTCCTCATAAGGGAGGTGCCCCAGCCCAGTAATCATCTTAGTCGCTCTCTTCTGCACCTTTTCCAGTTCCACTATGTCTTTCTTGAGATGCGGTGACCAGAATTGTACACAATACTCCAGGTGCAGCCTTACTATTGTTTTGTATAATGGCATTATAATGTTGGCTGTTTTATTTTCAATCCCCTTTTTGATAATCCCTAGCATGGAATTGGCCTTCTTCACTGCTGCCACACATTGGGTAGACACCTTCATGGAGCTGTCCACCAACACACCAAGATCTCTTTCCTGCTTCGTCACGGATAACTCAAAGCCCATGAGTTGATAGATAAAGTTAATGTGACATCCTTTCAAATATTTATACATGGCTATCATATCCCTTCTCAGCCTTCGTTTTGTAAGGCTAAACATTCCCAGATCCCTAAGCAGCTCCTTGTAAGACATTTCTTCCAGAACCTCAGTCATTTTGCTCGCCCTCCTCTGGACCCATTCAAGATTGTCAACAATCGTTTTAAATTGAGGTGCACAGAACTGGATGCTTCACAGAAAACAATATAATTTCTGATTTTTGATATTTGTAGATGTACAGTATCTGTATGCATATATATATAAATATTTGCAATATAAAACAAGGAGAGGCAAAGTGCAGCTCAAGGCTGTTTTGATACCTTCCAGTACCATCAGGCTTCACCTTCACTTACACATACAGAAGTGGTTTTCTCCTTGAAAAGCAAAGAGCACCATGGCTCCTGGCAAGCTCCAGTTGTGAGGATCCACCTTTCAATGAGGCCCTCACCAAAATACAACACGGTTTGAAACTGTTTTTGGAAGAGTGATGGACGCTTCCAGATTTGTTTCAGGTTTTTCCTCCTGTTGATCTTCTCAACTTTGGCAGCCCTGAGCAGCCTCAGGCCCCCTGATCCCTGTTCCAACCAGTTCCTATTCCTGCATTTTATTATATATAAAAAAGATATTAAAAGGCTTATTTATATTATGATACCTTCAGGGGTAACATTCTGTCTTCAGGGAGGTTGGCTCAGCATGGTTTTGTAATTTGCTTTGAGATTACTTTGGACTAATAATGCACAGCATTAAATAGGAAAAGAAAAAAAGAAAAAGAAATACAGGAACTACAAAGGAGATTTGTAGACCCCTATAATGAATTATATGCATCTGTGCATGGGCAAAGCTTTGAAAGGCTAACACTGGATCTCACCCACGATAAATTATCCAGAAGGATGACTGTGCTAGTCTGTCGTAAGACAACCATCCAAACTCTTAGAGTGCCTAAATTCATCAGCTGGTATTTAAGTGATCACAAGACTCTTGGCTGCTTTACAGTGTCTCTGTAGCATTAACAGAAACCTTCAGGGGATATTTCTAGCACCACTTCCTTTCAAAGTCCTCTTTTTTTGGAACCACTTCAACGCTACTTTCTCATAACTTTTCTCTCCTTGGGTAAACCAGCTCCAGGGTCTTGCGTTAACGGAGTCTTCTAAAAACTAGTTTTTAAACTAACAAGTGTAATATCTAGTACAGATGATGCAACAGCATTTAACAAACCTCCTTTTTTTATGTCAGCGTAGGTTGGCGAACAGGTGTGCGTGTCAGTGACTGTGTGTGAGAACGAGAGATAGAAAGAGAAGGAAAAACAGACTTGTTGAACAGAAACACTCTGGAATCAAGGAGTGGAATCATGGGCATATGGAGCCAGTACAAGCTCGTTATACCACTGATAGCAAAGTAAAAAAAAAAAAGGCTGAGGGAAAAGGAGCAGGTACAGAGCCAGCCTTTCTGCCAGATGCAGTGGGCTAGTTGCTTCAGATGGCAGAGTACACAGGATGAGGACTACACAGTTCCATGCAGCTGGATGGTCACTGCCATTCCAACTTCTTTCTGTTAAATACCTGCTGGAGTTATTGTTTTCTGAGAAGGTTCCATTTTGTGGTGTGCTAGGGCAAAGATAATAACAGGAGAAATGATCAGCAAAACTAAGAGGTCACGCCAAGGACTCATGGTTTGTTCCTCATGACATCTGAACATATCCTAGAACAAGGGCCGGTGCGTCCATTAAGGTGAACTAGGCAGTTGCCTAGGGCGCCAAAATGGACAGGGGGTGCCAAAATGGACAGGGGACGCTGCCCAGCCTGCTGCCCCCCGCCACCGCTGCTGCCGCCACCGCTGGACCCCCCTGCCGCCACCCCCGACCCCCCTGCCGCAGCCGCCCCCCGCCACCGCCGCCCTGCCCCCCCGCCCCTCACCTAGGGCACGAAAAGCCCTAGCGCCGGCCCTGCCTAGAACGCTGCCTGGCTGCAGTCATGGAATGGACCAGGATGAATAAGCTCAGGTTGAACCCTGAGGTTCTGTTCTTAGCGGGTACCACGTAAAGTTATGGTGGCCCTCTCCCCAGTTTGGATGGGATCTTCCTCCAACTGGCAGAGAGAGTGAGGAAACTCCCAAATCATCCTTCTATCAGATTTGACTCATCACCCAGATCCCTCCCTTTCTTAATGAGACTTCCCTGAGAGCAGCTGTGCACACACTGGTTATTCCCTGGATTGACTACTGCAACACACTCTACATGGGGCTACCCTTGAATCTGATCTGTAGACTGCAGCGGGTGCAGAATGCGGCAGCTAGGCTGGTGGATGGTGCAAGCAAAAATGACAGCATCACTCCCATACTGGCTCACCTGCACTGGCTACCTGTTGTGTCCCGAATCAGGTTCAAGGTGATGGTTTTAACTTATGAAACCTTCCACAGCTTAGGACTTGAATATGTGATGGAGTGCCTGTCCCTTAAATTAATGAATGCCCATCCAACTAGATCTTCTTTAGTGTTGGCTCTTAGGGTGGACACCCCTAGAGAAACTCAAAAAAGTGTTACGAGAAACCCGGCTTTCTCAGTGGCCATCCCTGCTCTCTGGCACAAATTGCCAGTTGACATCTGTTTGGCTCCATTTGTGGAAAAGAATTCTTTGAAGACCTTGCTCTACCGTGAGGCTGTTGGCAGTGCTGCACGTCGCTCGCCACCTACCTGATTCCTTATTATTATTCGTTTGTTTTATGTGTTTATTATAATTACTTAATATGTGTAAAATGTTATTTTTATTTTAATGTTTTAGCTTTACTTGTACACCGCCTGGAGTAGTTCTCTGAATTAAACTTGGTGGTATATAAATCCAAAAATAAAGGAACGAATCAAGGAATAAATAAATAAACTCAATACTTTTCTCCCATAAACCAGAGAAGAGACTTTGTTGTTGATTTGTTTCTCTAGGTTGTTGGGGCAGAGATGAGCCAAAGTGCTTGATTCTGATGTCCTGTTTGGCCAATGGTGAACAGGAGAGGGTTGGTGGGTAGTGTAGCTTCTCCCTTTGGATGGGGAGGAATCATAAGACTCATGCCCATACAGCAGAATTTCAACAAATGTTGTCCTGCCTTCTTTGTCTTACTGCACCCATTCCCTTTAACGTGTTCAACCTCCATCTGCCTTCACTACTGTAGTTTTCGCTGCAAGGCGATGAACTTCCTGTGGGATGCAGACCCACGGACTTACTAAACAGTAACTGCCACTGAGCAGTGTTGTACTTCTGAGTCAAACTGAAGTAAAAATACAAGACCGGTAATAAATTCAGGATTTAGCAGCTGAGGTTCTATGAAATGCAAAGGTCTCAGATAATGTATTCATCTGGAATAACAGATGTCTAACCCACTGCCCGGAGAGGCAGGTAGCAAGATGAGCTAACAAAGCATCCATCAAATGTGCAGGTAAATGACACACCGTACAATTGTACACATATGTCTACTCAGGAGAGCTTCTCTCTCTCTTAACAGGACTTCCTCCCAAGAAAGTAACAGGGTCGCAGTCATCTTGAGACAATTCCTCCTTTGTTGTTACATCGTTTGCTGGATCACAATAGTGAAACTGGCAGCTCTTCTGACCCTGAGCTGCAAATTAGCCCCCCCCCCACCAGCTGGAGGGCCAAGTTCAGCGCAGGAGGTGTGCTGTGAAGGGTGTCCCAGGTACATAAGAATACAGCTCTGGGCTATCCCGATAAAGCAGTTCTGCCTTCTGCAGAGAGGTGCCAGAGCACATCGGATTTGGGCGGCTTGTTCCTAATTACCTGCATCCTGATTAACTGGAATGATTGGCCCCATTAAAAATATTTTCCTGTGGACTGCTGAACAGTTTGCAGCATAAAATAAGCTAGCAGCCCATAGGCATGAAAAATCATTTTAAAGGAGATAATTAACCTCTTTATGCCCCTCGAAGGCACTGAATCAGATGTGGTTGGGGCTGGCAGTGACCAAATACCCCTCTCCATCTGTGTAATGCTTAGTGGTCTGTGTAGAATGAGAGTGAGGCTGTCAGTGGAGCAAGGAAGGGTTTCTAGCTGGCTGGCCAGAATATTACACTTCCCTTTTTTTCTTTGTGCCTGATCCACAGAAAAGGCGAGGCTGACAGAAATAATGTATAGAACTTGCAGTTCCACCGCTCCAGCTGTAGCGACCCCTTTGGCTACTTCCAAGGGCAGCCTGTAAGGTCCCAGCTCATGCATGCATATTTATGTGTGTGTGTGTGTGTGTGTGTGTGTGTGTGCGCGCGCACACACACACGCGAGTGAGAAAGAGTGAGATTACAGTTGCGATTGACTCTTCGTGACCCCATGTCCATGAAGTTTTCTTGGCAGGAATAGTGGAGTGGCTTGCCAGTTCCTACTCCAGGTGCCTACAGCACGTGGTATTCTCTGGTGGTCTCCTATCCAAGTACTAGCCAGGCCCGACCCTGCTTAGCTTCCGAAATCAGGCAAGATTGGATATGCTTCTTAGGGCACCTCGGCAACTTGATGCAGGAGTAACTCCTTGTAAATTTAATGAGGGTAAATTTAATATGTTAATGTGTGCAACTTTTCAGCAGCGACTGATCTACTTACAGGTAGGACTTCAAAGCAAAGAAGCCAAGTATTCAACAGGTACCTTCTCCTTCTCATTTTAAGAAGTAATGCAAGAACTGTGCTATATATCACGCACAGTCTGTCACTAGAAGCAGAAGTCTATTAGGGTTTCAGGGGCATGCTTTCAGCTGACCTGTTTCTAAGCAACCCTATTGATAATGGAAACTATGGTACAGTACTTTCTAAAGTCCAATCATATAGTAATGCAAGACAATTTATAAACTATGGGGAATGTGGGAAGCTCACACTCAGACCACCAGATATCTTGCAATATATAAGGGACTATTTCTTCTTATGACAGGCATGTCCAAACGTCAGCCCTCCTGATGTTTTGGACCACAGCTTCCAGAATTCTAAGCTTAGATTGCCAATGGCAAAGGACTGTGGGACTTGCGGTCCAAAACATCTGGAGGGCCAAAGTTTGGACATGCCTGTCTTATGATGTCCTATGTATAATGTGTGTTTTGATCGTTAGTGATCTCTTTAGGAAAGAATGCATGCAGGGTATTGTGTTGCTACCTGGCTCAAGGTTGACTCAGCCTTCCATCCTTCCGAGATCAGTAAAATGAGTAACCAACACATGTAGGGGGAAAGAGGGGGCAATGTGTAGCCTGCATAATTAAATTGTGAACCACGCAAAGAGTGCTATGGGGTGGTATAAAAGCAGCACACATTGCTTTTACTGCTTTTCATCACATGTACTTCAATTGGTAGCCAAGTACAGACAAACCTCTGAGATATTTATTGCCATTATGGGTAAGTGCTAAGAAGACTGGAGGCTGGGCAGTGCAGAGCAGGACTGATGCTCTTTATTGCAGGGGAAGACGAGAAAAACAGAGAAAATTGGAGGCTCCACGTGCCAGGTTTTTAAGACAGGCATCCAGTATTTTAATGTGGTTGTCTGGGGATGCATTCTGAGCTTCTAGTAGAGGAATGGGAAAGGTATGGTCCTCTAGATGCTGATCGACTGCAATGTCCTATCTTCTCTCACCATTAGCCATGCTGGGAGTCAAACAACATCTGGATCCCTATTTCTGTGCGAGTCCATATATCGATCATCCTGCTTCATAGGAAGGAAGGACTGGAGGTGGCCCTACAAAGTCCAGGGAATTGTGTTTTCGAAAATGTCCTGCCTCAGAAATGCAAAAGGAACTTGGACCACCCCCACCCCCCAGGGCTTTTTGTTTTGTTTTTGTTTTTGTTTAAACCTGGTGCAGGGTTTAAACAATGTGCTGTGAAGAATCCCCCAGTCCCGCTGTGCTTCCGAAGGACAATACAAACAACTCCTTGCTCAGAGGTTTTCTTTTTGTTCATCAATGGTGAGAACATTTTGGCAGATGCTCCTCTTCCAACTTTGCAGTGGAAAAACAGGGGCTTCTGGAGCCTTCAGTTCCTGGGTGGCTCAGTAGAATTTCAGCACCTTAGGCTCAAACAGCCTTGACTTTTCATACTGTCATTTCTCCATGCAAGTTGTTCAGGGATGTGAAAGTCTTGAGATCACCTTCTTGACACTTCCCTGAATTTGTCAATCTTATATCCCATTCTATTTCTCTCACCACCCCTAATCCCACCCACTCCCCACCCACTCCCCATGGAGAACGCATTTCCTTCTGCTTCTGCCAAATGCATGCATCCTTTCGTCATCTTTCTTCCACAGACTCAAATGTGCATGTGCATTCTGCCCCCCCCCCCAACATACACATTTTACTGCAATCAAAATTTGTTCGGATGACTGACCCTGACTAGTCTTCATTAAAAAAATAAATAAATCTACATAGAGTTTTGTGACCTCTTGGTCTTCCTGAAACATTTTGCAAGCTTCTCAAAGCGACAGATTTCCAAGGCAAGATGTTCTCCCTTTTTAACTGGCCGCTTAGAGTACACAATGTAGATAAGCGGGGTATAAATGCAACAAATAAATAAATAATAAATAAATAAAATCCCCAATGGGGTAAAGAGGTATATCTGAGTAGAAAAGCAAAACCAATCCTAGACACATCAGACAGTAAGCCTGCGCTACCTGAGCAGCTAAGGCAACACAAGTACCAAGGTAAAGCATTGATAAAATGCTAAGATCAATAGAGCACGGGAGAAGAAGAATGATCCAACAAGAGAAGCAACAGGAAACATGGATTTTCCTGGGCAATGTTATGAAGAACATTGATTCTGAGCCGAGGCCATCACCGTTCCGCCTAGTTGGGAAACAGCTTTAAGAGGCAAAAGAACAGCTGTTACCAGCCCAGAGAGTAGGTTATGTTTGTGTCCAAATGTGGAAAGACGGATGGCGGTGGATGCATCTTACGAGGCACGTCATGACTGATTCGGCATTAAGAGAACATGCTCCGCTATCATCAGTTGCAGCAGTTATAATTAGCTGTGGCTAATACAGAAAGTCCTGTGAATTACCATCTCAGAAACTATTCCTCTGTGCTGTAAGAATATCTGTGTGCTAGTCTAAGGAGAAGGAACAAAGTTTTGGTGCTCCAGCTCCTTGCAATCTTGTTTGAGAATGTCTGAATTAAACATGTGCACGGAACTGTGGTGTGGATGTGTCAGAACCTCAGCTGTACATCAAGCATAGGAGTCCTCCTCCTTACCCTTTCTTTCTCTTCCTATTCCGTATAGGTTAAAACTGGCCAGCGTTCAGATACGTCAGCAAACAAAGCCAGGTAAAAATAGCTTCTGTACCTTACCAGAGCATAATTGTTAGCTTTAGCTATTTATACAGTCCCACGCACGAGCTCCTTTCTGTATCATTAATGCCATTTCTCATGCCTCCGCCTTCTTCCAGAGAATTTTTGACGTAAAGCAGTCGCATCCACCGCCACCCAAAGACAGGATGGGGTGCATTCTCTCCTTGTGTTCAGTAAAGATGATTGTGTGTCCCCATTCTTCAGCTGAGAAATAGGGGATGGAAGTAATTTCTGCCTATTGGGAAAGGTGTGTCTTAAACGGAGCTGCAGGACAAGTTGCCTTCAAGAGGGAAATATTTGGTTATGGCCTAGGAGGTTTTTTTTTTTTTAAAGACTGGCCGCTCATTTCCAGCCATTGCAAGTTGCCAGAAAGCCGGACCTTCTGAGATCAGTGAAAGAGAAGTCTTGCTTTAAAAGTCATATCATGGAGGTTTGAAGGATCCAAGGAAGGGTGCATGTAGCTGGGGCTTCCTAGGGGTGTCCCCAACATGGTTTCATGTCTTCCAATGTGAACCCAAGTCTTTCATGAAAAAAGTAAAGTGTCTCTCACAATGCTTATTAGTGATGCTTAAAGGTTATTTTTATTTGTAATTAGGAAAAAAAGGAGATTATTTTTCTGTGCTTGTTAGATTGCCGGTGATTTTTTTTCTGTTTTATTGTTGCTACTCTTTTTAACACTCTTTTTAAAATTCTACATGAATAACGCAAAACTACAAAAGCACCTGACCAGCGGTGGTGGGGTGAGGGTGGGAGATTGTTGATGATCGGAATGAAATGCTTCCTTATTGATCGGCGTGGCCTAAAGATATCAGCAGCTCTTCTCTTTCAGGGATGAAATGAACCTGCCCTACAGTGACTCAGGGAGCGCAGCCAGAGGACAGGTTTTGGAGGCACCATCCCAACGACGCCTTCCGGTACGGGCGAGCATTTTATTTGGCTCCTGCTTGTCCTTAATCGTGCAGAACCAGCATCATCTCCTCCGAATCAGGACAGGCAGCTCCAAAACACACTCGGGACACAGAGCAAGGGGACCACAGGGCGTGTTACCAACACCACCAACACCAGCAGAGGAGAGCAGGCAGCATCACCAGCAGCAATGGCAGTAAGAGGTTTTTCACATCACTGAGGCTCCCTTTTTGCCTGTGTGTGTGAGAGAGAGAGGGGGGGGGAGGGGGAGGGAGAGAGAGAGAAAGAGAGAGACGGAGAGTGAAGGAGGGAAGGGTTGTAGGAGAGGAAGGATTGATAAAATAAAGGGTGATTAGTGAAGGGGAGGAGCTGGCACAATTCTGGTCTCCTGATCTTCCTTGCCTATTAAAATTTTGTCTTATTTGCCCTTTTGATGGTGCTCATACACAGCATTTTTTTTTTTTTTTTGCTGGTCACAGACTTGGGTTCTGCCGGTATACTGGTGCCAAAAGAGGCTGGATTGCCCCTTCCCTAGGTTTCCTGCAAAGGAAGCATGAAAGTGGCACTAATTTACTAATTTTTTTTTTAGATATAAAATAAAGGAGGAGGAGTGATTCCTTCCTGCTTGCCCTCTGTCCATTATGAAATGGGGGCAGATGGAGGAGGAGGTCAAATCCAAGGAAGACGCCCCCCCCTCCACGCACACAGCTCTGTAATCGGTTTCCTACAATTAAGCCGAGGCCGCTGAGTACGTTTTCAGAGGAAAGGTGAGAAGGGAAGGTTGCAGAGGTAAGAGAAGCCCAGCTGAGACTTTGCCATTCTCAGGCCTTCCTAATAAATTTCGACCAACAGCTAGGCTCAGTTTTTGCTCCCAGCCTGGAAGCTGATCCCCTTTGCTGTTTTTTTTTTTTTTTTTTTTTGCTCTGCCTCATTAAGATCCAAGTTGCATCCCCATCCATTAGAATTTCCTAAACATCCAGCACTTTTGAGTGGGAATAAGGAAAGAAAAGTGGAAAAACAAAAATCCTGAAAAAAGGAAACACAAAGAGGATGGAAAGGGCAGAAGAAAGTTGAGTGCACGGCGCACATCGGATATGATGAAGGAGAGCCAGAGTGGCGCCTTTAAGCTCTGCTTTATACCAGGGGTGTCTGAAAGTGCGAGATAACAGAGATGAAATGTGATTTACTAATGTCTGCATGATGGCACAATGCCCTGTGGGTTGCAAGCAACGGGCAAGGGTACATCTAAAGCTTAAGGGAGAAAGAGGCCTTTGCGTTGTTGGCTGAGGTCACGGCTTCTTGCTGTCACCAGCCCAGGAGGAGGGTGATGTACCTGCAAGTGGCAGATAACCACAGCCAGCAGGGGGTCACCCTGTTGCGGCTGTTTTTATTCCATTCACTCCCAAAGCAGATCTCCCTCGTTATTGAGGCAGTAGCCCGAGACCCTTTGATTAGGCTGCTGCACATAGGAAAAGGGAGAGAAATGGAATAGGACCTCATGATCTTCCAAGCTGTTCATCTGCCAGGTGCCTAAAACAGCTTCAGTGCCACTGAACCTGCTTGCTATGGGTCGCTGGTGCAGCAGACCTTTGGGAGAAATCTTGTGATCATCCAACCTGACCTGTAGAAAGCCCGAGAAATGGATTAAGTGACTTTTGAACCAATCATATATTCATTATTGGACTTGCCTTTTAATAGAAACACTGAGTCCTGATTTACCGTACTTATTGATCTGTTTCCCTGGCAGGCAACAGCAGCTGCTGCTGTTAACCACTTCCATTCCATTTTATATTCTCTTTCTAGCACAAACTTGCCTACGAGATTCAAGTTCCATACCTTGACTATCTTCTTCCTTGCATAAAGAGCTATGAAAAATACTTAATGGACTGTTGAGACAATAATGGGGAGGAATCTCTATTGTACCTGCTAATATTGATGTGCAATTCCAAGTGGCACATCGTAACTGTGTCAGGGTGTGTGTGTACTTGTGGTGTCTAGTGAGGCCATGGGGAACTGAGGAACTCAGGAGCAGTCTATGATGGCTCCCACTGATTATGGTGTCCCATTTGCTCGAGAGATTTTGCATGACTGGAAGCCATTTCCTGATCAAGCTTACATAGAGAAAGCTTGATGTTGTACACAAAGCTATAACGTCAGAATCCTAGTGACTTCCAGCAAAGCATAATACTTCCTTGGTATGTCTGCAAGTGGGCCTTGCTGCATTAGAACAAATAAGTCTTCTCTGCAAAGAGATACAGGATGCTCCTTTGTCAACCCTTGGAAAATGTCAAAATTTGTGTGACTAAACGTGAGTCCGGTCCAAGTTGTATGAACCTCCCTCACATGTCAGAATCATACTGACCTCTGTTCATTGCCAAGTTTTATGGCCATTGGTCTTATCTTTCCATTGTTGGCTTTAATGAGTGCACTGAAAATGGAAGATTATGCCTGCTGGCATCAGGTGAGGTTGGCTGGCTACGTGGCTCCTCTAAAGCAGTGCTGCCACATGGTGTCCAGAGGGTATTGGATGTCAACTCCCAGAAGCCTCAGACAGCATTGCCAGCAATCAGAGATTCTGGAGCTTGTAATCCAACAATAACCAGGGTTGAGGACTACCACTCTGGAGTGCTAATGGGAAGTCAGATAAAGAATGCAGATAGATCTGAAGCCTGATTTCTGCTTTGCTGCTCAAGCAACTCAGTGGTGACTGTTACCCAGAGAGCAAAGCTGGTGCCACCAAGCTGAGCGAGCTCTGAGGCAACTATAGCAAAGGACAGGTCAAGATTGAACAACCCGCCCCCAGCGCTATGGGCCTTATCTGTCTCTCTCAGAACAACAATGTTCGTTGCTCACTTCATGTCTGCTGACTTGAGTGAGCCATTGCCTGCCAGCTCTGCTGTTTGGAAACGCAGGAACAGCACAGGGGGTTGCCCCCTGGCTCCTTATGCGTGTGTTCTAGTGCTGTTAATAATAGCTCAGTGGGAATGGAGCTTCTCCCATGGGAATCGGGGCTCAGAGCTGGCCAATTGGGAGCGGTCAGTGAGGTGACATTGGAACCCAGCAATGTTGCTGGGATTCCAAGGATAAAATGGGCACGAGGTGGCATTTATCTAGCAAGCTGGAAACAAGAAAAGCCACATGCTTCGGGGGTTGTCCTTTAAGGAAACAGGAAGCTTGAAATATGAAAGGAGTCTAAACAGAAGGGAAGCAGTTGTCCTCTGCTCTTGCTACTGGCAGCAGGCTGTCATGGCTCCGAATATATCCTAGTTAGTCAGCTACAGTGCCCCAGAAACGCATGCACTGTGACAGAGCTACTTTTTGGATAAATGCACTGCCAAGTAGACCACTGGATTAGTTGTGAGGGGAGCTGTCTCTTTCTAGGGGAACGAAAACATTAACATCAGAATGCAAGCCTCTAATTTTTGACCCTTTTCCAACAACATACCAGAGATCTCACCGTATCAGTTGCTACTGTATATGTAGAGATAGGGCATATGTACTCAGCAAAGAACTTGGAGAAATAATGAAGACAGACTGAGAAACTTGTGTTTCCTAATGTTGGGGGGGGGGCAAGGGGTGGGGGTAAATGGAGATGTGATGAAATCTGATTATGGTTTTCAGCTAGAGCAGACTCACTGAATCCACTGTGCAAGGTAAATTAGCACTTCCATAAACTCCATGTATTCAGTACGGGACTCTACTGGGAATAGAGATTGGATTTAAGCCATGATATGAATGATGTTGTGAAGGTATATCTGAAAACAGGGAGCTTACTGTGGGCTTATATTGCAAGAGCAAGAATATATTGATTTAATTAAAACTCATAATCTTCAAACTAATTTCAGGAAATCCCCACCCACCCACCCCACATGCATGCATAAGTACAAGGCAGACAAGAGTCACGTGAATGAAGTAAATAATTCTGCAAGGTTTGCCCAGAGTTATTGAAACAAGTACAAAAAGGCTGACCGGGACTGAATAAACTAAATCTCTCCAGTTTTGAGCAGTGTTCTGAGCTTTAGGACGGTAACAAACCTTCAATAATCAGAAATAGGATGGTACCTTAATGGAAAAGTTAATTTCACCCCTGCTCTTCATAGGAATCTTATCCCCTGTTCTTTGAATAGCTGGGCAGAAACATAACATTTCAAATTTTACTGCAGAGCTTGATTCTATTTTGGAGTAAGAGGCCTTTGAATAGCTGGGCAGAAACATACATTTCAAATTTTATTGCAGAGCTTGATTCTATTTTTAAGAGCTGTCTCCACACATGCACACAATTGGAGGAGGGAGGGGAAAAGGTGTGGGGCAGGATGGGATTTTACAAAAGGCCCAACTAATTTTTTGAAGCTTAAAATCTGGAAGCCGGGCTGCTTCAGCAGTAGTTGTTCTGCTCTGAAGGTATGTTTTAACAATTCACAATACAGGGAAAGCTACCCAGCCCAGGAAAATGACTTAAGAAAACTGGGGTCTGTGCAATATAAACAGATCACTCAGTGAAGGTAGGCTTGTAAGCCAAAATTCAGGGAATGAAGGCCACTGGGGAGACCAAATGTTGCCTGCCCCAAATAGCATCTGCTGGTGGAATTCACGTTAAAGCACTACCGAGGTGCAGGCTTGCCTGGTAGCCAGTGCTGTCATATGTCAGTGCCAGGGATAAAGCAGAAGGTAGCCGAGAGGTCCTAGAAGACAAATCTAGGTTGCTAGGTAGGAATACCCAGCAGTATGGTGCAGCGAGATGCTCAGTGTAGCACAGTGAATATAATGAAGGACCTGGGCTCTGGAGACCTGGGCTGAAATCTCAACTTGGTCACCCCTAAAGATCTTTTAGGGTCTACACTAGAGATGGGCACGAATAAAAAAAATGGCATTTCGTTTGTCATTTGTCGCTTAGGGGGTCCGTTTTGGTTTGTTTCCATTTTTCGCGAATTTTTGCAAAAAAATTGTTTTCATTTTTGTTCGTTTCGTTACCATTTCGTTACCATTTATTTCAATTTTTTTGTGATTTTTTTAGGATTTTAAGCAATTCACTCATATTGCAGTAACGGAAACGAAACGCACGACAAAATTTCCGGTGTTTCTGTTCGTTTCGTTTCATTTTAGAGACAAAATTCGTTTGTCGTTTCGTTATGTAACGAAATGAAAAAACGGAAACGGAAATGGAAAATTGTTCATTTCGTGCCCATCTCTAGTCTACACCTTGATAGCACATAGCATATAAGGGAGGAAAGAGAAAGCCAAAATGCTACGTGTTCTGTGCTTAGGGCTAGCAAAGTTGAGGAGTTCCAGTGCATGGCTGGGATACAGGTGTTAAAAAACAGGGCTACATGTATTTTAGGTGTTGGGAAGTGTTTGAGACAAGCGGCAAGCAAAGCAAAGCAGGCTGCTTATATATCACCCCATAACGCTTAAAGTACTATCCGGATGGTTTACAAGTAATTTATACAGTGATGCCTCGTAAGATGAATGCCCCTTAAGATGAAAAACTCTGGCCGCAGCCGGAGCGCTCATGGCGGGACATTTTAAAATGCATTTTCTCCCAGCCCAGGAGGTTTGCAAGGCAAGGGGCATTGGCGATGTGCCGCTCTTCTAAGAGAAACAGATAAGGCCCATAGCGCTGGGGCCGGTCTGTTTGATCTTGACCTGTCCTTTGCTATAGTTGCCTCAGAGCTCGCTCAGCTTGGTGGCACCAGCTTTGCTCTCTGGGTAACAGTCACCACTGAGTTGCTTGAGCAGCAAAGCAGAAATCAGGCTTCAGATCTATCTGCGTTCTTTATCTGGCTTCCCATTAGCACTCCAGAGTGGTAGTCCTCAACCCTGGATTTCCAGTTATTGTTGGATTACAAGCTCCAGAATCTCTGACTGTTTTCAATGCATTCCTATGGGAAACCGTACCTCGTAAGACAAATTTTTGGTAAGACAAATGGACTTGTAGAACAAATTAATAGAGATGGGCACAAAACGCCAACATGGTATTTCATTTTGTTTTTCATTATGTTTTTATTTGTTTTATTTATTTTAAAACAAAATATTTTTTTTAAAAAAATTATTCCATCTTCCGTTTGTGTCATTTTTTGTTTTTAATTTTTTTAAAAAATCATGCCAAACAGCCTGGCTGGCGTATTTTTCAATTTTTAATTGTTTTTCTTATTGCACCAACCAGCTGGCCTGTGGGCTGGGTTGGCATGTTATTTTCCTTACAGTGCCGACCAGCTGGCCTGCGCGCCAGGTCAGCACATTATTTATTTATTTATTTATTTATATATTTACTTTTCACACCAATTAGCTGGCCCACAGGCTGCATGTTTTAATTATTATTATTATTATTACTTATTGCGCTGATCAGCTGGCCCATGGGCCGGATCAGGGTTTTTTAAATTTTTAATTATTGCGTCGACCAGCTGGCCCGTGGGCTGGGTCGGTGCGGTTTTTATTTATTTATTTATTTAGTTAGTTAGTTAGTTTTACTTATCGCACCGACCAGCTGGCCTGCAAGCAGCATCAGTGCGTTATTATTATTTTGTTTTTATCTTCCACCCTATCGTGCCCAATCGGGTGGGGGGGGGGACGGCAGGCTTAAAAAAAATTTCCCCACCAAAGCCCTGTGCTACAGCTGATCGATGGTGGCTTTGGCGGGAGAAAACACCCCGCCGTCCCCCCCCGGGGGGGGGGGCGCTGGATTTCCCCCCATAGGAATGCATTGCTTCAATGCATTCCTATGGGAAAACAAAAAACAAAGCAAATGAAATGGAAATTTCCATTTTGTTTTGGCTCATTTTTCTTTGATGGGTCTGTTCGTTATTCATTTCATTCTGTAAGGAAATGAATAGCGAATAACAAAATGAATTTAAAAATTGTTTCGTGCCCATCTCTGCAAATTAATTTCATCTTATGAGGCATTACTGGTAATTATAATTATGCAGAGTACACATTGCCCCGCCCCAGTGAGCTGGGTAATTTTACCAACGTTGGAGAGAAGGAAGGCTGAGTAAACCTTGAGCCTTCTTTCAGAAACTGAACCACAGGTCATCAGCACAGTTATAGCTGCAGCACCACTGTTTAACCACTGTGCCACGAGGCTGTGTCTGCACACAAGAGACTGGCTTGAACCAGAATGGAATCTGATTGATTGATGGATTGACTGACTGACTGACTGACTGATTGATTGATTCTGGGGTCCTATACCTGGAGGATAGACCCTGGCCATAGTATAAAAGATAAGAGGCACCACAAGAGAACAACAGGCTTTTTTCTGGAACTGGAAAAGATGCAGAAGAGAGTGACTAAAATGTTTACTGGGCTGGGGCACCTTCCTTATGAGGAAAGGCTACAGCATTTGGGGCTCTTTAGTCTGGAAAAAAGGTGTGTGAGGGGGGATATAGTTGAGACGTACAAAATTATGTGGGGCATGAGTAAAGTGGATAAAGGGACACTCTCTACCAGAACGAGGAGACATCCACTTAAATTAAAAGTTGGGAGAGTGAGAACAGACAAAAGAGAATATTTTTTTACCCAGTGTGTTGTTAGTCTGTGGAACTCCCTGCCACAGGATGTGGTGATGGCATCTGGACTGGATGCCTTCAAAAGGGGATTAGACAGATTCCTGGAGGAAACGTCCTTCACAGGTTACAAACCATGATGGGGATGTGTACTCTCCAGGCTTAAAAACAGGGTACTTCAAGAGACAGATGCAGGGGAGTGGTATCAGAAGACAGATATCTTGTGTACTCCCAGAGGCATTTGGGGCGGGGGGCAACTGTGAGATACTGGAAGCTGGACTAGATGGGCCGTTGGCCTGATACAGCATGGCTCTCTTCTTATGTTCTTACAGCCTGCAATTAGGACTTTTTAGCTGTGAACTTCCTGTTCCAGCAGGGAGTAGGTCTTGAAGGCCCTTGAGATGCCTCCCAGCTCTACATCTCTACGGCCCGTATCCTGATGCATACCTCCACTTGTGCCATGGGACCAATGCCACTACCCAGAGTGGAATGACATTCATTAAATAAAACTCAAGCCCAGTGATATAAATTATCAGTTTCCAAAAGTAGTTTACCAATAAGAAGTAGCTGTCATTTGGCAACATAAATGCTTAGGTTGCTTTGAGATGGAGAATGAAAGCAGAGGAACAGGGTTTGAAAGAAGAGGATGTTGTAGAAATGGGACACTTCAACTTCCCTCCCTTTGTCTGGACACATGTGATTTCCAGTCATGGCAAAGAAGTCAATGTATTAGATGTACAGTATTACACATCAGATCATGGAAGTAACCAGTAAGGAAGGGACCGGAGTTGTGCTATCACATCTAATTTATAGGCATAAGTTTCAAAATATATATACAGATATCCAGTACATTCTTATGAGATGTTTATAACGTACTGCTGAGCTCAGAGAGAAAGCAAGAGAGGGATGATATGACAGAAATGTATAAAAATGCACCTAGTGCAGGGAAATTAGACAGGGCGAAGCTTTCCTTCCTCCTTCATAATATGGTAACCCACTGAGCTGAACAAGGGTAGACTCAGCAGAGAGCAGGGAGAGTACTGGTCGTTATTCCCAATACAATCCCATATACAGTCATACCTAAGATAACAAATGCCTTGGATAGCAAATGTTTCGGATAACAAACAGAAATTTCCAGGTATAGGGCTGCCTCAGATAACAAATGTTCACTATTGGCTGCCTCAGATAACAAATGTCTCAAAATGCCTTGCAAAAAAGTGTACCCAGGATGCATTGCATCCCCCACAGTTTGTGGAGGGGTGGGAGGAGTCAGAGCGCTTCTTAATGGTGTTTTGGAGCCATTCTGGACATTTTTTTGCTGATGAATTTGGACCATTCAAACTTGGAAAGGTAGGGAGCTAGTTCTGGGGGTTTGTGTTCCAGCACTGCATGCCTTTAAAGTGCACTTTATAAAGAGGTCTGCGGAAAAAAAAATAGCTTTTTAGCGGTTTTTTGGACCTCTGGAACAGATTAATCGGTTTCCCATTCATCTCATTGCTAACATTATTTTTATCTTGCCTTCTTTTTCTGTGCTTGCAGTTTTAATTGTTTGTCGTGGTTTTTTAGGCATTTTATTGTGAACCGCCCTGAGTTCCGGTACGGAAAATGGTAGCGGTATATAAATGTGTCAAATAAATAAATATAAATAAACTATTTTCGGATAACAATTTTTTTCAGATAACAAATTGCCTCTGGGAATGAATCAAATTCGTTATCACAGGTACCACTGTACAATCAACCAGGAGTTCACAAAAGCAAAATGTAATGACAGTGACCAACATCAATAGCTTTAAAGGAGGACTAGACAGATTCACAGGGAGAAGGCTAGCTAGCAGCCATGATGAGGGTTTCAAGATTAAAGGCCTTATGCAATGTGGCACTAAATATGAGGGTATTGTTCACGATAAGACATGCGGAGTGTGCTAAGTCCTACTTCACACAGTGCTCCCGGTTTATAACAACAGAAGCACTAGTGGGAGGAAAAGTATTTTGAGTCTGTGGAAGACATGGTAGCTGCCCAAAAGAAACAAGAACTTTGGACCCTGTGCAACGAATGAGAGCTACCATGACCTTCTTTTCATATACCTGCTCCTTCTAATCTTAGCTTCTGATCAATATTCAGCACGGCTTATTATTAAGAATAGAGGAAATCAAGGACAAATGGACTGAGTATCGAAGAAGAGAATGAAGACATTCAGTGGAAGTTTCCAACTTTGTGCCCCTGCCTGAGAGAAATAGGCTGAAAATAATAGACTGGGGGGAGGGGGATGATAAGATGGAAAATGTAAAATTTAGAGATGAATATGCAGAATTGAAGAACTTTATCAATAAAAAGATTAAGAAAAAAAGGTAGTCTCTAAGACGTGGCCACCTGGCCCTCAAGGCCCCTCCAAGTTCCATTCCTGTCTTGCTATTTCCATGCCTCTGTTTTTTCATCAGCCACAGAATCTGTCCCTGCCTTGTCTCCTCACCTCCTCCCGCCAAACCTTTGCTCTTAATAGAAATTTCCATTGTGCCATGAGAGGCCTCGGTAGGTTACGCATTGCCATTCAGCCTGTGTTCCACCCTTTTGTCTTTTCACAAATGATACTCTGGTTGAGTTTAAGGTCTTGAACTCACTCAGGTGTAAAGTTATAACAACAGACTTTAGCAGTGCTCAGAGTGCTTGCCCTTTGATCCTTGAAAGGAGTAAAAGGAATGTCAAATTACCTCTTTAAGAAAAAGATTGCGTCTCACTGGAGAAAAGCAGAAAGGCAGGCTGTGGGAAGTATCTTGGGCTGGCTGGGACAGAGCAGCCACAGGTTTTTGTTTTTTCCCGTCTTCCAGCCCTTTGAGATTATTAGCTCTGGATTCTTTCTTCCTTCTTTCCTTCCTTTCTTTCTTCCTTCCTTCCTTCCTCCTCCTCCTCCTCCTCCTCCTCCTCCTCCTTCTTCTTCTGTATGGTGACCTTCTGGTGCTTTTCTTTCCAGCCACTCCCTCTTGTATAAAAAAGCTTATCAAAAAGGGGATCTTTCAGAGAACACTAAATAAAATGATAATATTACTATACTTTTAGCAATGAATCCATTTATGGCCTGTCAAGCCAGGGCTTTGAATCAGACAGGAGAAAATCCCTCTAGGAGACTTGGAAGAGAATCTGAGCTTTATCAAGCCCGGCTCCTTGCCTTCGCTCCGTTCCATGGTCAGACTCAGAACCAGGGCAGAGACATTTTACTCCCTGAAAATGTCACCCTTTCCTCAACAGCCAGCGGTGCTCCTCCATCCCCTCCCAATTCACCCTGCTGCAATATTCTGAGATCCCACATTCCAAGATGGCAATGGTTGATACTTCACGTCCATCTCATTGCTCTTCGCAGTCCCGCTTGGGGCCGGTAGGAAGTAATCTAACCACATGTCCATTGCGGGACGAGGGGAGTTCGTCCTGACCATGCCCCCTGAATTGTGATTTAAGCAGGATGAGAGATTCCCCTCCCTGGCCTCGGGAACCTGCTCGTCACGCTTCTTGTTCCGAGATGAGTGGGCGTGGGGTAAGGCTCATCATGCAACGTGCCATTCTCCATCTAGTGGCAGGAGTGCGAATTGCTGTTCACCAGTACATTCCCTATGGAGTCAGCTACGCAGTGCAGAGAGATTAAAAAACAAATGCCTCAAACTCAGCTCTGTAATGCATTGAAGGCAAGGCTTCGGAGAATTGAAACATCAAAAACAGAAGGTTGGGCCAAAAAAAAACCCGGAGAACAAAGGCATGGAATTTCACCTCTCATCACAGAACGAGGACATGCGGTAACAGTCATGCTGGTATCATCCATCACGCCTGTGCGTACATGGGAACAGGGACAGAACCGCAAGAGGACCACGTGACCGCAACCGACATCAACACACAACAAACTTCCTCCTGGGACGAGAGTTACCGTCGTGAAGTAACCGTCAATGTCATCCTGAATGCTACTCTCCAACACTGAAAAATGAACATGTGTGAATGCTCTCTCATTCCAGTGCCACTGCCTCAAACTCACCATTAGCTAGTGAAACAAGATGAAACAAAACACCATTTTTCCTTTTAGAACAAAACGATTCATTCTGGAGCAGTGGTTCCCAACCTGGGGGTTGGGACCCCTTTGAGGGTTGAAGAACCATTTCACAGGGGTCGCATTGAGCCAGTGAAGAAAAAGGCACAAATGGTTTGGGTCTGGAGGAGGGGGAGGGGAGGAAGGGGGGAAGAGTGAGTTACAATTTGATAGGTTGGAGGGGATGTCAGTCAATGGCACCGGAGGCTGTGATTGGCTGAGGGTGCCTGTAGAGGGAAGTTCTCTATGGCACCTGCAGCAGTGGCCTGCCAAAGGAGGCTTGTGGCCTCTTCCAAGCAGGGCAAGGGGGTCACCACAACATGAGGAACTGTATTAAAGGGTCGTGGCATTAGGAGGGTTGGGAACCACTGTTCTAGAGGAAATGAGAGGGGTACCTTCAGAAAGCGATTCAAGCCTACCCCATGAAATTTGGAAAGGTTTTGGGTTCAGGGAGCTGAGTTATGAAGCCCCAATGGGGGTGCCCCTAGGAAAAAAACTTCTAATTGGAATCAGAAGCTGATTGGGTGAGTGATAGCACTGCCACCACTTTCCATATGATTCCAATTAGACATTTTTTCTGAGAGGCACCCCATTTGGAGCTTTATAACTCAGCCCCCTTATCCCAAATGTTTCCAAATTTCAGGGGGTTCCCTAAAATCACTTTCTGAAGGTACCCCTGCTACTTTGGTGCTCCCAAGGTACATAATTTTTGAGGTAGCAGGGGTACCTTCCTGAAGTGATTTTTAGGGAACCCCCTGAAATCTGGAAAGACTTTGGGGGTAAGGGGACTTAGTTATGAATTTCTAAAGGGGCTGGGGGTCGTTAATTGGCAAAGTGTGCTGGAAGAGTGGAGGCAAATCAGGGAATTTACTCTATGGTATTAACTCCCTAATTGCCTCCACACTCCCAACACACATTGCCAATTTATTACCTCCAGCCCACTTAGAGCTTCATAACTAAGTCCCCTTACCCCCTGTCAAAAAGCCCCAGTTGGGAGGCAGGGGAGGGGTGAAAGGCAGAATGGAGCAGTAAGGGAAAAAAGCCTGCTCCTTTCTGCCTTCCACCCCTCTCCCTGAGTACATTCCACCCCTCTCCCTGCCCGCTCTCCATACCCTGACCTGTCTAAAAGCCCCAGTTGGTACACGGTGTGTATGTGAAAGACAGAATGGAGCAGGGTTTCCCCCCTCGATGCTCCATTCTGCCTTTTGCCCCTCCCCTGCTTACCAGCTGGGGCTTTTTGACAGGTTGGGTTTCTCCAAAACCAAACCTGTCAAAAAGCCCCAGCTGGTAAGCAGGGATCCCAAGGAAGAAGGAAGGAATCAGCGGTAAAGTGAAGCTGTTTGAATTTACCGCTGCCTCCTTCCTTCTCCCCTGCTACCCCCTCCACCCAGAGAGATTTTCTGGACAGGGAGGGCTGTGGGCATTGGGGCCAGCCCCATTGCCTGGCATTCCTTTCCAAAATACACACCCTGGGAGGGGTTGGCAGGGGAGGAAGCAGCAGTCAGGCAGGGAATTTACTTCTGCCTGGCTACTCCTTTCCTCCTACCCGCTTGCCTCCCAGCTGGGATCGAGCTGTCAAAATTAGCTGAGAGGTGGTTGCAAGGAGGCTTTTGATTTCCCCTTGGCACCAGCTAGAGCCCTGGTGCCGAGGAGGATTAGTTTTGTTTTGTTTTGTTTCGTAAGTATCAAAAAAGTTTTGAAAAATTTCATTACTTACAGTATGAAACGAAATACATGGGCGGGACAAAATGGAATGAAATGAAACACAATGTTTCTGTTTTGTGCCCATCCCTACTCACCATGTACCCAGTCTCACAAATATTGATGGCCCTCCTGCAACTGTCTGTATAAAAAGGCTTGATTCACAATGATTTAAATTTTAAAGGGGTGTTTCTTCGGTTGCTACTGTAGCTACTGACAGACAAGGAGACTCACCAATGAAAGTCGCCACGTTACTTGGAGCTGGTCCCTAACTCTCTGCCCAACTAACAGATACAGAATAAATGGTAGGATTGAAATATCCATGAAAATAAAAACAAAATGGGATTTTGTATGCAATCTGTAACTCTTGGAAGAACATTGGATTTTAGGATTCAGGAAATTAAAGGATTTTAGGATTCAGGAAATTAAAAATAAATGTACTTGTGTGGAAAGAACGAACTTCCAGTATGTTGTAAACCATCCAACCCAAGGCTTCCTAACACGTTGCATGCCTGCTTTAACTATTTAATTGCCATTAGCCAGAGCACTTTGTCTGTTGGGTGAATAATAAATATATTTGAAGATAGTCCACGGACAAATTGATAAAGAATTAAGGGAAGAAAGTAGCACTGGCTGATTCCCCCCTCTCCCAAGTTTGTTAGTAGGATGGTGTGTTTGATTTGAGTTTCTTCGGGGTATTTACAGTACTTTATTTAGCATTTATCTACCACCAGCTTGTAAAAAGACAACTCAAGGCGGTGTACAAAAAAAGAAACATAAGCAAGCATAAAAGTAGCAAATAAGCAATAAGCAATAAAATACAATTTAACAAAATACCTAATAAAACGAGGAAAGCATCAACACAAAAATAAAGGCATCCGGGCATTTATACTAGTGCTATTTCTAAAAGGAAACAAATTCTTTCCTCCATTTGACGCCGCTATAATCTGAATGCATTTCCAAGCGTAATTCCACAATTTCTCACTGACTTTCAGTGCTGACATAATTACAAAGGCAAATGCAATCATTTTAAAAGCAAGATTTGCTCAGAACCCTCTTAGATTGCTCTTTTCTGTCCTCCTGAACTAAACAAAATAGATAATAATAACTGGAATGAGCTGTGTCAAATGGTATATGTGTCCACACCCAGACATATACTTTTTGACAGAACTCGTCCCAGTTACCAATTTTGGTTGGTTCAGGAGGACAGAAAAGATGAATTGCAAAAGAAAAACAAAAGGGGTTCCTATTGCCTTTTAGCACACAGAAACACCTCACCTCAATCCTCAAGTCATCTGAGAATGCCGCTGGATGTAGAGCCACTTCTGACCACCTCCACCTGCAAAAGGTTGCTTAAGATGCACCTCATCAGAGAGGCCTTTGAAAGCAACCTTGCTTGAATTTTCCATTGCCTTGTGCCCAACCATCTAATTATGAAAATATGGTGCTGCCGCGCATTTGACAGTCAATTTGATTTGTCCCTTATCGTCCGTCTAATTTTATTGTCTGTTAACAGCTCAGAATAATGCATTGTACCAATGGGATTTAAATAAATAAATAAATCCTCTTGGGTTCTTATGGTGGAATCCCTGTAAGCCTTTGGGGACTTCTCTGTAACAATGTGAAGCCAAAGTTTTCAACTTAGTATGACCTTCACCTTCTGTCTCTGGCTGGTCTTATTACCTGCACATGTAGACAGAGGCAATATGAAGAAGATGAGCTCAAAATGACTTCATTCACTTTCATTACAGCTGGCAGGTGCTGAGGAACTAACAGATAAGAAGTAGGGCATTTATATATGAAATGGAGAAGACAAAGTTGGCTTCAAAATACAAGAGGTAGAATATAACAAGCATGGAGACATAGAAAGAAAAGACAAAAATAAACAAAGGCTGTATGAAGGAGCATGAGGCTGAAGAACACATTCTCTCACACACATACACAGAATAATTTTACAGATTTATTTAATTTGATTTGAGTTTTATTGTGCACTTGTGGTTTATTGTTTGAATTTTTTCCAGCTGTTGTAAACCACCCAGAGTGGCCTTTGTGGCCGGATGGGTGGTATAAAGATAGATAGATAGATAGATAGATAGATAGATAGATAGATAGATAGATAGATAGATAGATAGATAGATAGATAGATAGATAGATAGACAGACAGACAGACGCTATCTGAATAGGATTCTGTAACCAACTGTGCATCCACCTGACACTAGTTCTATCCGGTCTACATCTAATTAGCTTGTTAATCAGAATACAATGGGACACTTAGTTAAAGGCTTTGCTGAAGTCAAGATATATATATTTACAGCATTCCCACAGTCTACCAGCTGATCAAAAATGAACTAAGATTGGTAAGGCAGGATTTGTTCTTGAAAAATTCATGTTGGCTTCGAGTTATTATAACTACGTTTTTTTCCAAGGTGTCTGCAGGGTGACTGCTTCATAATCTGCTACAGAAGTTTCCAGACTGTTGTTCCCTGGTTCCTCCTTTTTTGCCATTTCTGAAGGTAGGGACAGCATTAGTTATCCACCAATCATCTGGTACTTTACCCATCCTCCATGATTTCAAGAAAAATAATAGTGGTTTTGTGATCTCTTCAGTCAGTTCTTTCAATATTCTTGGATACAGTTCATCCAGCCCTAGGGATTTGAACTCATTTAAACCTTTAAGAAGCTCCTTGACTACTTTTTAAAAATTAATCTAAAGTTGTAATTGTATTTCCTCCCTTTGTATTTCATATCTCCAAGGCGTATAGACCGGTGTTGGCGAACCTATGGCACAGGTGCCAAAGATGGCACTCAGAGCCATTTCAGTGGGCATCTGACATCACCCCTTCATAGCCATCTGTATTCAGGTTAAATTGCTGTATTGGCATGTTGCAAAAAATTAGTGGATTTTGAATCGCAGTTTGGGTGCTCGGTCTCTAAAGGGTTTGCCATCACTGGTATAGACTGTCTTTTAGGAAAAGGCATCTGCCTTTCTTTGTCATCTGTTATCATTTTCCTATCCCCATTGAATATCTGAGCCACTATTTCTTTCCTGTCTTGCTATGCACATAGCTGCAGAATGCATTTTTGTTGCTTTTAATATCTCTTGCTAACCTCAGCTCATTTTCAGCATTTGCCTTCCTAATGGTATCCCTGCAATTCTTTGCTACTTGTCTATTCTCTTCCGTTGCAGCCTAGCCTTCCTTCTACCTCCTACATATATGTGTTCTCTCCCCCCCAGTCCTCTCTGAGCATATTGGGAAGCCACAATAGTCTTTTTTTTTTGCTATGTTCCATCTATTTTTCTTGTTGGAACTGTTTTCCTGTCATGATTTTCTGCCATGGTACTCCACCTATCATTGTTCTCAGTTTATTAAAATTGACTTTCATAGAATCGTAGAATCATAGAGTTGGAAGAAACCTCAAGGGCCATCCAGTCCGACGCCCTGCCATGCAGGAACCCCTATCACAGTGCTTCCGACAGATGGCCATCCAGCCTCTGCTTAAAACCTCCAAAGAAGGAGACTCCACCACCCTCCTTGGCAACATATTCCACTGCTGAACAGCTCTAACAGTCAAGAAATTCTTCTTAATGTTCAAATGGAATCTCTTTTCCTGTCATTTGAAACCATTGCTTTGAGTCCTAGTCTCTGAAGCCATGGAAAACAAACCTGCCCCCTCTTTGATATGACATCCTTTCAAATATTTAAACATGGCTATCATATCCTCCCTCAACCTTCTTTTTGTAAGGCTAAACATTCCCAGCTTCCTAAGCTGCTCCTCATAAGACATTTCTTCCTGACCTTTAACCATCATGGGTGCCCTCCTCTGGACCTGTTCAAGGTTGCCAACAATTCCTAAAGTCCAGTGTATATGTGCTGCTACACTATTGCTTTTGTTTCTTTTGAAATCAAGAACTTAAGGAGCACTAATTTACCTAGGGCTATTTATTGTCCTTTAAAGTCACAAACCAACCTGGACAGAGTTACACTTGTCACTGAAATCACATGTCAGTCCAAGAAGAGAGCTACACTAAATTTGACTATCTCTGAGAGATGAAGACCTATAAACTCAAAAGCTGCTGCTGGAATGCCAGGAATATCCATAAATCTTGTTAGAAGGATACTGTACATTTAAACCAACACTCATATTACTCGTATTTATTTCATGATACACTTGCAGCGTAAGATCCACTGGCAATGGGTGTTTTGAAGAGGGCATTTGTGAGAAGGAGTTAGGTATAGGGTGTGCATTTTGGACTATGAGGTGGTTGCCTGCCCCAGAAAGGAAATTTAAAGGCTTACCTTGATGTTGTCTTGCCAGCGATGGGCCTTCTGAAACCTTTCTGCTGCATCAGCCAATCTCTGAAAGTATAAGAGGAGAGACTGGGTGAGCCCATACAGTGAGGTCATGTCTGATCGTAGTAATGAAAGATGACTGATTTCAAACTCTACTCTATCACATGCGGAACCAGCTACCTCACTCCTGCAGTTTATTAGGTAGCAAATCTCTGTGATGGGGAGAGGTTAATTAAAGGTTTATAGCTTCCCATGACTATCTTCTATATGGAAATCTGATCCGACTTAATTAAATGCTCAAATCACTGGAATACCTTGCACTTTGATTGCTTCTGGAGACCATATTCACTTTCCTTCGTAACAGAAACTGGCTTGCCTCAGCAAAGCTACATCAAAGTAGACAGACAGATGTAAAGGGCCATGCTGAACCGAATGGAAAACCTTCTTTCTATTGCTAACAGTGAAGTCAGCAGGAGAGCTCTCCTCTCATTAATGCCTTCGGTTTTCTTTCTCTCATGAACTGCAATAGTTCTTACTGGCTTCTGTAGGACTGGTTTAAGGTAGCTGCAGTTGAGGCACACTTCCAATGTCAGGTGTGTGTGTGTGTGTGTGTGTGTGTGTGTGTGTGTGTGTGTGTGTG
>JAHTLZ010000015.1:47762747-47785035 GCA_023846285.1 Phrynocephalus versicolor | reverse complement strand
TGTGTGTGTGTGTGTGTGTGTGTGTGTGTGTGTGTGTGTGTGTGTGTACATTTTATTTATTTATTTATTTACAAGATTTTTTAGCTGCCCCATTACCAAGAGGTCTCTGGGCAGCATACAACAAGTATTAAAAGCTATAAAACAATAAAATTATTAAAACTATAAAATACAATACAGCTAAAACAACATCCAGTACAAATTATAAAACCCTGCTGCTCATGTGTCCAGCCAAAATATCTAGTAATTAAAATGGTGGCCGAACAGGAAAGTCTTTGCCTGGCACCGAAAAGCCAAAAGTGTTGGTGCCAGGCGGATCTCCTTAGGGAGGGCATTCCAGAGTTGGGGGGCAACCGCCGAGAAGGCCCTGCTTAGACATACCCCCCTCACCTCTTTGAGGGATGGCACCTTCAGCAGGGCCTCCTGGCCTGATCTTAGAGTACGGACAGGCTCATGTGGAAGAAGGCGGTCCTTTAGGTAACCAGGTCCTAAGCCATCTAGGGCTTTATATGTAAGCATTAGCACTTTGAATTGGGCCTGGGCAGCAACTGGCAGCCAGTGTAAATTTTTCAGAACCAGTGTAACAGGAGTCCGTGCGGCAACACCACTCACTAGCCACGCGGCCCAGCTCTGTACCAGTTGCAGTCGCCGGACCATCTTCAAAGGCAGCCCTACGTAAAGCACATTACAATAGTTCAATCTGGTTGTTACCAGTGCATGTGCGACGGTTGCCAGGCTTTGCTCATCCAGGTAAGGGCGAAGTTGATATATTCTCCGCAGTTGTTAAGAAAGCACCCCTGGCCACCGAGTCCACCTGGGGACCAGCCTTCTAAACACCTAAATACCATTAATAACTTTATTGCCATTCTCTAAGATAAATATCTATTGTTGTTTTTCATTTTGTGCAAGCATGTGTACTGGTCAAGTCAAGATTTATGCCCCCTTTGGCAATCACTGTATGGAACATACTTCACAACAGACACGGGAACATTAACAGCTCTCCTTTCAAGCTGTATTTGCCCAAGGACAGTAGCAATGCATGAACAACATGTGTACATTCACTGTGTTCACACATTGAATGCAGAGCAAACAGACCTCACAGGGGGCAGGGTATAAGGAATGGCAGGGACTGTGCTACTCAGCAAATTTATTTATTTATTATTTTATTTATTTGTTGCATTTATACCCCGCTTATCTTCATTGCGAACTCTAAGCCCTGCGTTCCACCTGTGTGTGGCTTCTTGTACATATCACCCTTTAGAAGAGTCTGACAATTGTGTGGCATCCATTGGAGAAGAAAGCAAAGTACACGAGAAGCTCACGGTCACATAGTGTTCCACAAAAATAGGCACCTACTGATTTAATGTTAATGGGCAGATTTCCTTCCCAATTGGCTGGCTGTGACAGCTACATGGCAGTGCTGTCCGTCAAACCTGCTCCAGGATTAAGCAGGGGCAAGTGGGCCTTGGCTTTGTCAGGCTGCTGGCGGCGGTGGAGACACCTGGGTCTCATCAAGACGAGGGAGACGGTTCCTGGCTGCTTCTGTGATGCCTGAGAAAGTCCATCCAACCCAGACCAGTGGAAAGTGAACAACCTTTCTGCCAGCCCCAGTGGCTCAAGCTGAATTTGCAGAATAAAAGACCAAAGAGCAGATTCCAATGCTTGGCTGAAAGCTGTGGGACATCCATGTAGCAGCTGGAACCAAGGGGACACGAAAAGCTCTTTGTCTATACACAGCTCTAATCACACTTTCTATTTTGGTGGTTGTAGGTTCTTAGCAGAGCTGGTTAACTTCTCCTTTTCTGTGTCAGATTATTTTTACATTCTCGGTTCAGGCTCTGGGGAGCGCCAGCGTGGGGCTGCTCAGCTTCCATCCCATCGCAATGCGCCAGCCCTTCCTAGGAAACTGTTGAAGGGGAATGAGGAATCAGGTAAAGGTATGTGCACAAACCATTCCTTTAATTACAGGCTGCAGCAAGAACCGCCAGGCTGAGAGCGCATTTCAAGACAGCCTGACAAGATCTAATCAAGCAGGATGTTAAATGCAGATGCAGGAGCTAGCTTCCTTGCTGAAAATATATGAGACTTAAAAGAGGACAAAAGGAAGGGGGAGGGGGGAGGAGGAAAAGAATTATCCAGAGTGATTTTGTAGAGTTTGCCATTCAAGTGATTGCAGAAGCACGCCTCATTACTTAGCTATGGGGCAGGATTTCAGCATGATCAAGGGCAGTGCATCATCTCCCGCTGCTGTCTCTCATCATGCCAGCGGCCCCTTTGGTTATCACAAGACCAAAAAGGCAGAAGGATCCAAAGTTATCTCAGAAGGTCAGTGGCAATATTTTTGAAGGTTCTGCCATCAGCATGTGTGGCGTAGGCAGAATGGCTGCATGTCTTCTTTTAGGGAGCCCAATCCTCCATTAAAAGGACTGAGAAAGGACGGTGCTCCTTTCAAAGGTGCCTAATTCCAAGTCTGATTTAAAGTCAAAGCACCAGGCGTAAGGAGACCCAGAACCCTGAAGTTGCCCGTTAGCAGCTGCTGGGTGGCTGTTCACTGCCTTCCCTGTACAGGTGAGAGGATGGGTGGCAATTCTCTGTAAATTTTAAAAATCATTTCTTTGCATCTGTGCACATAAATTAGTACATGCACTTTTGTGCAAGTCAATGGCCTTTCCATTGCCTTGTGTGTGTGTTTATGTTGTGTGATTCCTTGCTGCTGCTTCTTTTGGTGATATCTAAGCTGACATCTTGGGCTCTGACGCAGGGTGTTCTCATTCCACCCTTTCAAACTGGAATGCCTCCTGCTGCAGTCACAAGCTATGCATACAGATGGCCGGCAAAATAAATGTACTCTATATTGGACTCATGTTTGGGCAAGACATATTGCATCTGGCAACTGCTACTCCAAGTGAAGCTGAGGGAAATGGTTCCTGACCCTGTCTTTTAAAAACTGCTTGCTGAAGGGATGCCAAAGTGTGACAGTGAAGGACCTTCAGTGGAAGTGGTGGACTGCTTCCAGGAAAGCACTGTTCTGTTTGACCCTTCTAGCTTTTTAGCTGTTTCCTGTCTCTTCCAAGTCTGTTAATGCTTTCAGGAATAGCTCTTTTCCCTGTTAAATCGTCACAACAGTAATTCTCTCCTCTCTCTCTCTCTCTCTCTCTCTCTCTCTGTTGCCATCTACATTGTAAACATCTCAATCTTTATCTCTTTCCAAAAGATTTTACTACCTTAATACTATAAAGGCAGTGGTACCTCTTTTACTTTCATCCACACTTTCACCAGGCTCCATGGAGACATTCACTTGAGGCCTATCTGCCTTCCGGTCAAGGCATCAGCTACACGGAACCTGCTCCTCTTTGGAGCCCACGTTTCAAATGGAGCGGGAAACACCAATTTTACACCAGATTTTTTTTTTTACAACACACAAGTTATGCTGTATAACTTATGTATTTTTGCAAAAAAAGAAGAAGGGGGGGCAGCTTCTACATACTGTATATAGATAGGTAGATTGTTCCATAAATACGCAGTGGGAAAAATGGAGCATGAATAATATCATAATGATCATGACAGGTGATGAACATAATGATGATGATGGTGACGACCAAGATTGATATAATATGATTAAAGGGTCCTAGAAGACAAGCTACTGAGACAGTTTTTTACATATATCTTTCTTTGAAGCAACTATGCAGACTGTTCCATGAGCCAAGGCAATCTGTGGGAAGGGTGTCCTGGGAAGTGGTTGTGCAAAAAGCAGTCTTGTAATTAATTTGGGATATAGTTGAGGAACAGCCCTACGCAATGTGGGAGGACAGAGCAGCATCATAGGTGTTGGAAGAACTTGAGCCACCCCTGACAAAGAACTTACAATGAACCAGAAGGACCACCAACTGATTTTCAGTTTTCATCAGCCATACTGTAGTCAGAACACAGGCTGTAAGGCACAATATACAGTCAAAAAAAGGAGGAAAGCTCAGGATTGCCACTGTGTGAGAGGACAGAGCAGAGATATGAAACATGTGGCTCACCAAATGTCACTTGATTAGAACTTGCCTCCTGCCCTATCACTGGCTATGCTGGCTAGAGCCAAGGGAATCCCCGTCTAACAACATATGGATGGTCACACAAACCACATCCATAGCCAAAAGCTTGGATTACTTACAGCTATTGTTTCTTGGAAGTAGGTCTGTTTAAATGCTGGCCAGAATCCTCCTGCCTTACATGTAAAACAAACAGCTCAAGTAACCCTACCTCTTCACTCTGCCACCCATTGTGTTCCTCTTCATCTACCTGTCACATAAACAGCTGAATAAGTGACAGCACAATGGGCAAACAAGAACAGAGAGAGAGAGAGAGAGAACGACTTGAGCGAGTGCCCTTACGGTGTACATGGTTTTCCCAGTATGATTTTAGCCATTATATTATGTGAAAGTGAAATGATACCATGAACAAACACATGCATTTCCATACTGATATGGATGGAAGGATGGACAATTTGAGGTGGTATTGTTCCAGAAAGAACTTTCCCCTTATCTGATGTCTAAGAAAAGAGGTTCAAATATGTGCTAATCGGACTGTGTGAATTTTGTGTCTAAAGCAGGGGTGTCCAAACTTTTTGTAAGGAGGGCCAGATTTGGTGAGATGAAAATGTGTGGGGGCTGATGATTCAGCTGCATTTGGCTCCCGCACCGGACTTTGGACAAGTCTCTATAACATGCAAGGAGGTGGGGAGGACACTGCAGCAACAGATCCAGGGGCGGGTAGGCTGGGCAGGTGGTTGGGGGGACAGATGGAGGCAGGGAGGGTAGGCAAACCATAAAACTGCAAGCTGACGTCTCCATCCGGTATGGTGAGGGGCCATTGGGGAGAGGAGACCACAGGCCGCTCAAAATTTGAAAATGGGCTGCATTTGGCCCCCAGGCCTGACTTTGGACATGCCTGGTCTAAAGCATCAAAATCACCACCAACAAGACTGCCTTCAGCCGTACCCAAGTGCCATCAACTTATATTCTTTCTATCCAAACACTGCCACTCTGTTTCCTTGTCAGCAGCCAAACATGGATGGACAGCCACGGACGGCAGGAAAGCTCCCCACAATCCCTTGCACTGAAGCCCAAAAGAGAGTTGGGAGGGAGAGGAAAGAAAGAAATTAAAGTGCAGAAAATTGATCCATGTAATGAAAATGCTCAGAAGTAGCAATGGTTTGTTTGTTTTTAAATTAATCTGAAAGGTATGAATATATGGAGGCCAAAGACTTCCAGGGGGATCAATTTTGCATCAGCAAGTAAATTAAAAACACAAGCAAAATAAACGACATCCCCCTTCTGGCACCACACAGCTCCCACCTCCCTTTTCAGGGAGCAGAAAGCTGTCAGGTAAGAAGAGTAAATGCAGGCCTGCTCCCTGAGCCAATCTTGGCTTTGGAGAGGTCAGAGGTCAGTCATGGAGGGCAACCACAATTGGTGTCACAACAGCATCTTTTGGGGAAGCAGAAAATGAGGTGGAGGAAGAGCAGAACTTTATTTTACAGCATATATGGAAATGCCAACTGTTAAGAGGAAAAGGGGGTGAAAAGGCTACGGGGCCAGCATTTCAGCAAATACTTACAAGGACACCTTATTTGAACTGTTTGGAAACAAATAGATACAGCTATTGCCCTCCAATCTTTGTTTCTGGGGAACAAACATATCTATACTTCACAGTAAGTTCTTTAAACTTTGGGACTCCATTTGAAATTAGCTCTTACAAATGCTTATATCAGGCCTGCCAAAGTCTGGCCCGGCGGGCAAATCCGGCCCGTCAGGCCATTCTGAGTGGCCCGCGGCTGGCTGGCCAGCCCCTCCCTCCCCCTCCTTCGCCCCATGTTTTTTTTTTAAATCTTCTGCCAACACTGACACCGCCGGGAAGCTGGGCGGTCTGCCACCACCGGCACCACAGGGGAATGTGTGGGGGGGCAGGCCAGCGGGCCTCTGCCACTGCCAAGGAGCTTTGGGGTGGGCTGGCGGGCGAGCCGTCACCACTGCTGGGGAGCTTGGGGGGGGTGCAAGGTTGCACAGATCGTCTCTTCCAAGGGGCGACCTGTGGTCAAGGCTCCCTGTGCTTCCTTTGGTCCCCACCTTCCTTCTTTCCTCCCTCCCTTGGTCCCCACCTCCCTCCCTCCCTCCCTTCCTTGTTCCCCACCTTCCTTCCTTCCTCTCTTGGTTTCCACCTCCCTCCCTCCCTCCCTTGGTCCCCGCCTTCCTTCCTGCAGGTGGGGTTGCAAGGGGTCAGTGGGTGGCGCTTATGGGTCAGTGGGTGGGGCTTGCAGTGGGGTGGCAAGGTTGGGGAGCAACCGGCCCCTGACACATTCTCAGCCACCAAATCTGGCCCTCCTTACAAAAAGTTTGGGCAGCCCTGGCTTATATCTACGTACCCACAGCCAGCATGAGGTAACTTGAGTCCTACGCCTCTTTTATGCAAGGACGTGAATTCACATTTGCCTTGTGCTTATGTCTGAAAATTTTCTCCTCATCTATGTGATTCTAAGACATACTCTATGTAGACATGGATTTTCACATTCATGGCAAAATATTTCCACAGGTGACACAAATAATGTAAATTATAATAAATCATAATGTAAATAATGTAAATTATACATGTAATGTAAAATTACAACAGCAGCTGCTTTGTTTCACAGCTTGTTAAATAGTACATAGACGGCTTGTGCAATTGAAGGACCATGTTGCTGACAAATGCCTCCTTAAGCTTACAACGGTGCTATGTCCTAGTGTCTAACCCAACAACTACACAGTGCTCTGCAGCTAATCCACATAACCGAGAAATTATTTGGCCATAAAATATGCCCATGATCTCCCTGATCAGCTGAAAGGAAGCAATGGGGGCAGCAGGAAGTGGGCGGGCAGGCATCCATTTTGCCAAAGCAAAATAAAGGGTTCTGTAGATAAAGGTTTAGTGCTTTATTTCATTTAGCAAAACGGAGCCTCATGCTGCAGTGGTTAAATTGCTATAACCGTGCTCACGACCTGGTAGTTGGCTCATGGGTGACTCAGACTCCTATCTTTCTAAGTTTGGTAAAATGAGTAACCAACTTGTGGGTGGGTGTTGGGGGAATGTGTAGCCTCAATAATGAAATTGTAAACTGCCCAGAGAGTGCTTTAAGCACTATGGGGTGGTATATTAGCAGAACACCTTGCCTTTTTTTAATGGGAAACATTTTTAGTTTCACCCTCATAAGATGACTGAACCCAAATCAGATGTTTTCTCTATCTTGTCAAGAGTCGGTTTGAAAATTGCTCTGTAAAGCACCAGCTCTCTGGGTCCAGTCTGGCTCAAATGCAGCCCCTCAGTTATGAACAGGCTCAAATGAAAGTACCTATCATCTACACATCTGGGTGTCTCCACTTTGCCTGGCCAAGGTAGCTTTGGAGAAAGCTACCTTGAGGCCACTGGTTTTATCTTTCTACTTTGAAGCCCAGACTTGTCTTCCAGGACTTTGTTACTCTATTTCATACCTCGCTGTTGCAAAAAAATGCACCCTGATCAAAGACTCCATCCTACCACCATCTGCCAAGAAGAGGCAGGTTACAGAATCAAAGAAGAATGAAGTTGGAAGGGGCCTACAAGGACATCGAGTACAACCCCCTGCTCCATGCAAAATACTCTGCCAGGTGGGTTGTCCACATTTCTCTGGAATGCCTCCATTCAATTTCTCCTGAATGCCTCTCTTGGTTCCATTGCCATACTGCTCTAACGGGAAGTTTTTCCTGACATTCAGCTGAAAGCTGGGTTCTCTTAACTTGAGCCCATTGTTGTGCGTCCTGCACTGTGAGATGATCAAGAACAGATCCTGCACCTCCTCTGTATGGCAGCCCTTCAAATATTTGAAAAGTGCTATCCAAACTCCTCTCCGCCTTCTTTTCTCTATGCTAAACATGCCCAACTCTTTCCGTCTGTCCTCAGAGGGCTTTGTTTCCAGCCCCTTGGTCATCCTTGTTGCCCTCCTCTGAACTTGTTCCAATTTCTCAGCTTGTAGTATTGCTAAGCCAGGTGCCCCCATCTTGTAACTGTGCTTTTGGTTTTTACTTCCCAGGTGCAGTACTTTGTGCTTATGCGTGTTAAATTTCACCCTGTTGGTTTGAGCCCTGTGTTCCAACCTATCAAGAAGATCAATTTGAATTGTGTTTCTGTTTTCCAGGATACAGTATTAGCTATTCCACCCAATTTTGTGCCATCCATGAATTTGGCAAGCATTCCTTGTACTCCCTTGTCCAAGTCATTAATCAAAATGCCAAAGAGCACCGGACCAGGGACTAAGCTTTGGGTTATCCAACTTGTTACTTCCCCCCACTTAAAGAAGGAGCCATTAAATATCACCCTGTGAGTATGATTCTGTACCCAAATGTGTATCCAGCTCCTAGTTAGCTAATGATGTATCATTATCTGTGGAATTCACATTTTCTTGAGTTTCCAAAAAAGGTTTATTGAGACATTGGTCACTGTTAGCGATGTGCAAGAGCTTCAGTGGATTTGCATTTTATTGTAGGAAGACCCAGTTCTCACCTTCCAAGACTAACCACACTGAGCAGAACACATTTTGCAGGGAAAATCCATTCTTGAAAATGTTTCCAAAGTTCACTATGCATTTTGAATGGGAGAAGTTACAGAATTACAGGTGTTTTACCCAAACCACTGATCATTCATTGGTTTAGGTATCTGGTTTTGGAGCCAGAGGTTGGAAGTTAAATTCCCCATTGTGCCTCCTGAGAGTAGAGCCAGCCTGCATGGCCTTAAGTCAAGATGCACAGTCCCAGGACACCCTACAGAAGAAGAGAAGAGTAAATCACTCCTATGTATTATCTACCAGGAAAACCTTGAAAAGGGTTGTCATAAGTCAGAATTCACTTGAGAGCACATGATGATTATGATGTTTACAAAATTACACATTTGAAATGTGCACACAAAATGCCTTTCTCTAAAAGAAAATGTGTATGTCTTCCTTTGAGATCTCTATCTATCTATCTATCTATCTATCTATCTATCTATCTATCTATCTATCTATCTATCTATCTATCTATCTATCTATCTATCTATCTATCCATCCATCCATCCATCCATCCATCCACCCATGTGGTTGGAAATGCAAATGAATGACTGTGCAAGAAAAGCAGAGGTTCTTAATCTGGATCAGACCCAAGTTAGAACAAGGTTGTTGGTCAAAACCAGGAAGCTCAACAAGGCTCAAAGAGCAGTGAAATGTTTCACTCTCTCAAGAAAAGAAGTCCAGTTGCCATGACTCAAATTCCAGATAAACTCACCTGGATGACTGAGGATCTTCACAGACATAAGGCTCAAAGAGATTCACTTAACCTTGATAAGGAGGGCAAAGAGCAGCCGAGTTGTGCTTTGCTTGAGGAATCAGCTTGCACAGATAAGCTATTAGTGCTTCTCTCTAGATCGGGCACGTTCAAACTTCAGCCCTCCTGATGTTTTGGACCACAACTCCCAGAATTCCAAGCCTTTATTTCCAATGGCAAAGGACTGTGGGAGTTGTGTTCCAAAACATCTGGGAGGGCCAAAGTTTGGACATGCCTGCTCTAGATCTTATCATCTTCAGTCTTTCCTTCTTTTACCCATGCATTCTAGGTATGGGCAGGAAACAGATGCATTGCAGTAACAATGGTTCATCCTGAAAGAAATCAACCCCAAATGTTCACTGGAAGGACAGATTTTGAAGCTGAGGCTCCAGTACTTTGGCCACCTCATGAGGAGAGAGGAGTCTTTGGAAAAGTCCCTGATGTTGGGAAAGATTGAATGCAAAAGGAAAAGAGGACGGCAGAGAATGAGATGGTTGGACGGTGTCATCGATGCAACCAATATGGATTTGACAAAACTCCGGGAGGCAGTGGAGGATAGGAAGGCCTGGCGAGCTCTAGTCCATGGGTTCACGAAGAGTAGGACATGACTGAACGACTGAACAACAACAAACAATGGTTACCTTACCACAGAAAAATTCAAGCAGGTCAGTCTAGGCATCACTAGTACCAAAAGGAAAGCGGCTTTCCTGATTCTCAAATCAGACCCTTACTATGAGCAAAAATAAACTCCACTAGTGTCTTCCAAAGGAACACCTTCAGCTGGACAGATCCATCCTAGAGATCTTATTATTCTGTTCCAGTTATCTCCGACCCCCAGGGTATAGAATTGGAAAGTGAGGTCTAGAGATCTTCAGATGACTACGTAGCACTGCTGACTAGGTCTCCACACATGTGAGCACCATTATTTTTGAGCAAGTAGGGCAGAGGTTACTAGGATGTTGCAGTTTGGGATTAAAGTTTGTGCGTATCTATGGCCAACACAAGTTCACTGTTCTTTTGTTTGCCCAAATAGCAAAGCCCGTCTATGCTTCCTTCCCATAAGGGGGAAAATTATTCAGGCACAATAATAAGTCATGCATGGAAAACTAAAAAAGTAATTAGAGCTTCCATGAATTAACAATTAATGTGAGATCGGAGGATGGTGATAAAATTACTGTTGCATTAGTAATTGATAATGCTTATAATCAAAGCATTCTGCATGTAGTGGAAAATGATCATTGGTTTGTGGTTGTTTTTATAGCTGCACAGCAAACACTTGAAATTTCCTGGAAATATTTTGAGGAGCTTTCAGTTAATCATGGTTTGTCCAAGTTTTGAATTCAGTTTTAAAGATGAAGTAATAAAGGTTGCTTAAAGGCTGTTCTAAAAAAGAGAATATATTTTTGTTTCTAAGAAGGCTTAAGATTGTGTGGATGGAGCCAAGGCAACTTAAACTATCACAGAATGCAATCAATCTTGTACAGCCCTTGGACTAAGATGTCCAATGCAGCATCTGCATTACAAGGTGAAACTGAAGTACTCATGACAGAGGGTCAAGAAGTATTTTTTAAACACCCCTAGCAGTGGGAAACCCTTCACCCTTCATATCAGTTTATCCCATCACCAAACACCTTGTAGAGTTCAGAACCTAGGGTCCAGCTGTTCTGTCCATCTATTGATGACTTGTCTAGCCACTGTTTCTTCCAACTCATCCCTCTGCAGCAACAGAAAACCGGCTTGGGCTAAGGAATCTATTGCATTATAAATTTAATGCACAATAGGAACATTGAAATTTAAATGCATCAGCTGATTATATGATGAACCAAAATATTTATGTATTGCTTTCCATTGCAAATTACCTAACACAGAAATCTTAAGCTCCCTGGGAGAGTAGCCTAAGGTTTTTTGATGGTGATGGTGAGGAATTTTCCTCTCTGAGAACAAAAAGAGAGGTAGACTCTTAGTAAAGGAGACTTGGCCTCACAACTATGGCCCCAATGTAAACCCAAGCAATGCCCACCCTCAAGTATTTCCTGACTGATCCCTTATCAGTAGTGCTAAGGATGTTGGGTTATGGTTTTTGTTCGTATTTTACATTTATCTGGTGATCACTATTTTTACATATTTACTGTATATACTCAAATATAAGCCTAGTTTTTCAGCCCCAATTTTGGGCTGAAAAAAGGGGCCCTCGACTTATATTCGGGTCAATCCTTTTAGTCAGTGAGGCAAGTGCTTGGGTTGAGCTAAAAGTCATTTTAAACATTGTGTGCTGCTTCTCATGATCCCCCTCTGCATCACCAGGGAGCAGTGCACGATGTTTAAAATGACTTTTAGCCACTGACCCAAGCACTTGCATCAGTGGCTAAAAGTCATTTTAAACATAACACACCACTCACCCAGCTCACAAAGGAGGAGCTGCCAGGCCCTGCTGCATTTCCCACCCTAGACTTATACTCAAGTCAATACATTTCCCCAGTTTTGGGGGGTTAAATTAGGGGCCTTGACTTATACTCAGGTCGACTTATACTTGAGTATATACGGTACTTCTGCTTGCATTATTCATTGTCATAAGCTATTTTGCATTTATGTTACAGAAAGCAGTATAATTCTACTAAATAAATAAAAGCTGAATGTATAAAAATAAATACCTAATCAATAGTGCTGCAGGTGCTACCCAATCAGCAAGTACAGTATAATTGAAGTCCGGCGTTCTTTGAGAAATCATCAATAGGATGATAACATTCAAGTTCCCTAACCTTCTGCCACACATGAAAAAAAATAACAAAACAAAAAACCCGGCATATCTTTGAAATAATACCATCTTTCTGGATTTTGGGGATACCTCTGCCTTCTGGGACAATGAAGATATAACCATGGTTGGGCTGCTTGGGCTTTGCCCTAGGATGCTGAAATCTAGAGATGATGAAAGAGATGTGGCATTATAGAAACCTGTGGACCATTTGACCAGATAAAATAGTGGAATGAGACAATAACAGTGGGGGCCCAATTGTAAGTTCATTCTTTTCTGTTCCATGTCCTTCTCCATTGGACCCGTCCTTTTTGCTTCCAGCTAAATCTACCTGCTTGTACTGAGATTTTATATCTGGCCTGCTAATATCTTTAAGATTCCTTCTCTACATTACTTGAGGTTTTCTCCAGCCCAATCTATGTGAGTCACACCTGTTCGTACAGGCACCTCCCAGTAGTCTACAGACACAGTAATAACTGCATTCGTTGTAATATGATTTCATTATTTCTGTAGTAAAAGAAAAGAACAGATGCACACTTGAACCTTAGGGCAATTTTTTATAAGATGCCAGTTTATTCCTGTATTTCAAGAATCACATTATTTTCTACAGACACATTTGAAGCCTGGAAAATTGCTGTTGCCTTTGTAATTTATACTTTAGATTAAGTAAAATCGTCTAGGATTATTCAGTACCTAAGTGTCTGTTTTTGATTTGCTTACCATATAAAAGGAAAACTCTCTCTTTCCAACATAAATAGGAAAGCAGCCCAGGCTGAGTATAGAAAAGAACTAGCTCTCCCAAAATTAAATAGTGGGTTTTGATGTTGTTTTAATGAAAGCTAGAAATCAACTGGTCTGGCATCATAGACATAATTCTGCCTACTCAATTGATTCCCTAGCATAATTCATTTCCAGTAACCCCCTACCCCAGTCTCTTTTGCATCTCTACCACTCTGATCTGTGTTGTATCTTTCATAGCAAGCTCAAGGATCAGCTTCATTTAATGAGAAAAAGAAGGACCGAATAACTATAGACACTATACCTCTCGCACTCTGCGACTATAAATTACACTTAGTCAACGATATCAATGGCAAAGAAATACGCATTTCATCTTCAACTGTGAATTACAAGGGTCTCTCTGTACATGCGATAATGATTTTATTTTGTTCTTGCTTTTTGATATACAGTATATTATTCAATATAGTATATTATTCTTTCTGAGCTGTAGTTAACTTGGGAAACATTAGTTAATATATTTTCAACTGACAGCAAATTTGGGGGCAATAGGTACTTATGAGTTCTCTTTCTGGGAGAATAATGCTGCATCCAACATATAATTTAATCGGAAATGTACCTAACCGTTGATTTGTGTCCCAATTCTGAATGCATTCGTATTTCACAAAGGCTTTATCTGTATTTTTTAATAGATTTCCTTTTTGGAGGCTGGGTGGGGAATGTAGCAGAGTGTTCTGTAGTGCTACTGTACTGGTATTTGAAACAGAGGGCAAGAGATCAGGACTCTTATTATCACAGCTTCTGCTAAAGACGAATTCCCACAAAATAAAACAGAGTGATGGAAGTCAGTCTTCCAACAAAAAACAGAAATGTTCTTTATTGTTGAAACCGCTGCTCAGGATTTTAGTTAATTGTTGCCTCCATGCCAAGAAGAGAGTTTAGACAGACATACTTGCAAGTAAAGGTAGACATAAACTTGCAAAATTGTGGTCTGTGGTGGTTTGTGGTTGGCCATGAACCACAAACCATTGCAAACCAACCAGATCCAAACTGAACTGGTTTGTACCTGGTGAGGGGTTTGTATTTTGGTCTGTACCCATCTCTACTTACAAGTAGTCAATTTACAAGTAATAATATTTTGTGAGGAGACAAGGGTGTTAATTTAATAAATAATATAAAGTAGTTATAAAGTTGAGTTTTCCATGTAACAAGTAGCATTGTCTAGTTATTTTGCAAAGTTATTTTGATTGCATTGCACAGCATTTTAAAGATATTTTGATTGGATTATTTGCCATCCTTTTATGCATTCTGAGTGGCAAGGGATGTGTTACCTTATTACATTATTTGTAATTTTGCAGTTCAAAATTACAATTTCAAGCATAGCAAGTGGTGTCCATGTTCCTGGCTGTTATATTCATGCCATACCCTAATCCTAATGAAATCAGACAAGAACATTAGTTAGTTTCCACCACCATGTGTTTAACTTACACTGCTGTCCATGATACTTTTCAAGAGGACATGCAGAGATTCCATTGACTCTGCCACATGAAACAGTTTGCTGGGATAATACAGTGGTACCTTGAATAAAGGAATTAATTTGTTCCAAATGAAATTCTGTTAAGCAAATTTTCCTTTATACAAATTTCCCATAGGAATGCATTGAAAATGGAGTAATTCCTAATCGCGACCATTTTTATACTGTATAGATTTTTATGTTGTACAGATTTGCCCCACAAGCAAATTTCCCCTAACTCCAGAATTTTTTTTATGTTGTACAGATTTTATGTTATGCAAACCATTTGTTATACAAGGGTCCAATTTATTAATTTTTCACATTCTCCAGAAAGGAGGCGCTGCCTCTTTTCTTTGCAATATGTATATATTTTCTGAAGCATGGACTAAATATATCTAATAAAACAGACCAAAGCAAACCATAGCCCTGCAGCTTAGATCAGAGTATAGTAAGGATTCTATGCAGAAAATGTTCAGTGTTCCCAGCTAGGCTTGTGTAGGTCATCTTTTTCTTTTAACTGTCAAAAAGTCATTCTTTGCGATAATCCTAGAACAAAAATTAGCAAAGCCCTTACTTTCATTATCCTTAAACTTTACACACACAGCTTCCAAATGGTCCTTAGTGTACATCTGTAGTAGGCTTTCTTCAAAGATCAAGGAAATGCATATGATCATATTCTGGTTTTGCAAGTAATGTCTCGGCAAGCAATTCCCCATGTGAAAATGTGAAGTGAATTAATTTTTGTTTGACTTGAGCTTATTTTGTGGAAGACTGAAATCCCTGAATGAATGGAGGAAATGCTTTCGTTAAAGGATAATTCGACCACGCAGGCACCGAATGTCTTTCCAGTCACAAAGGCCAGCCATGTGGATGGAAACGCATGCATGGTAGCACAAGATTGCAACACAGGCCTCTATCACACACACACACTAAATGTGCACGTTGATTTGATGCATACTTTTTCCCAAACTGGTCACATGATATTAGATGTGCACTTTCAGTCCCCACGGTTGCATTTTTTGATGCTCTATTCGCACGTCCCCATTGGCCGAAAGTGCATCAAATTACTGTTTTGAAAAATAAATTGAGCAGAATAACCAAAATGTGCACTAACTACAACCCTACTTACTTTTGATGTGCACTTCTGTTCTTCGAAAATGTGGATCGAAAAATTACAACTGGAGGGGCAAGGATCAGAAAAATGGCAGTGGGTCGTGCTTCAGGAGGCGTGGCAGAGACATCTATTTTTTTGATGTGCAGCACAGTGGGGACCAGCACTCCAGATGTGGATTTTTTTTAAAAAATGTGCTTTTTAAGTGCTGTGTGATAGAGGCCTATAGGTAGAATATCACAACAGTCATAGGTGTAGAAGAAGAAATGGGCTGCAGGAGATATAAAATGTGGAACAGGAGTGGAAACCAGGCAAACCTTGGAACACCTTGGAACCTTCCAAGACTATTTCTGTATACCCTCAAGCTGCTCAGATGAAACAAAGGAAATATTTTCTTTGTTGTTGTTTTTTGGGGAAAAATGAAGAATCACACCTCTGAACCATAACTTTAAACCAAGGCATATCCCATTGAGTTCTAGGGAAAAAGAAATCCACTTCAAAACGCTTAGTTTGGGGAGGGGTGCGGTGGAAACATGTTTTTAACCAGATGTGACCTCCTGCTCACTTCCATATATTTTGGTAGGAGTGGTGCAACCCCTGGGGTGGGGTGGGGAATGAGAAGCCCATAACTAGCCAATCCACTCACCCCCAGTGTCGGCAGAGGCGTAGCACTTATATACATACAATGGAAGTTGCTTTGAAAGAGCGTCCTGTAGCAGCTGCGGCAGTGTGCTCTGCAATGTGTTTGCAATGGTTAACTTCTATTTCAGACAATTGTGATGGCCAGATGAATGCTGCTGTTAACGTAAGAACATAAGAAGAGCCATGCTGGATCAGGCCAAAGGCCCATCTAGTCCAGCTTCCTGTATCTCACAGTGGCCCCACCAAATGCATTTGGGAGCACATGAGACTAGATATCTGTTTCCTGATACCACTCCCCTGTATCTGGCCCTTGAAGTACCCCAGTTTTAAGCCTGGAGATTACACATCTCCTTCATGGTTTGTAAGCTGTGATGGACTATTCTTCCAGGAATCTGCCCAATCCCCTTTTGAAGGCATCCAGGCCAGATGCCATCACCACATCCTGTGGCAGGGAGTTCCACAGACTAACAACGCGTTGGGTGAAAAAATATTTTGTTTTGTCTGTTCTTACTCTCCCAGCCCTCAATTTGAGTGGATGTGTCCTAGTTCTGGTATTTTGTGAGAGGGAGAAGAGCTTCCCTCTATCCACTTTACTCATACCCTGCATTATTTTGTACATTTCAATCATATCCCCCTTCAGGCGCCTTTTTTCCAGACTAAAGAGCCACAAATGTTTTAGCCTTTCCTCATAAGGGAGGTCCCCCCCAGCCCAGTATTTTAGTTGCTTTCCTTTGCACCTTTTCCCAGTTCCACTATGTCTATTTTGCGGTGACCAGAATTGTACACAATACTCCAGGTGTGGCCTTACTATTATTTTTTATAATGGCATTATAACGTTGGCTGTTTTATTTTCAATCCCCTTTTTGATAATCCCTAGCATGGAATTGGCCTTCTTCACCGCTGCCACACATTGGGTAGACACCTTCATTGAGCTATCCACCAGCACACCAAGACCTCTTTCCTGATCCATCACAGATAGCTCAGAGCCCATGATTTGATAGATAAAGTTTTGATTTACATTTTGATACACTGAAATGCATTTTCCATTTCACACCCCATTCCCCCAGTTTGGAGAGATCCTTCTGGAGCTCTTCACAATCTTCTCTGTTTTTTACCACCCAGAAAAGTTTTGTGTCATCCACAAACTTGGCCACCTCACTGCTTATCCCTTACTCCAGGTCATTTATGAACAGATTGAAAAGCACCAGTCCCAGGACAGATCCCTGGGGTGCACCACTTTTCACCTCTCTCCATTGTGAAAATTTCCCATTGACACCTACTCTTTGTTTCCTGGATCTCAACCAGTTCTCAATCCATAAGAGGACCTGCCCTCTTATCCCCTGACTGTGCAATTTTCTCAGCAGCCTTTGGTGAGGGACTGTGTCAAAAGCCTTCTGAAAATCCAGATAGACAATATCCACCAGTTCACCCAAATCCACATGCCTGTTGACCTTTTCAAAAAATTTTGAAATTGTCCATGTTGACATGTTAAACATGGCAACACTCACTGTACCATAAAGCAATGGTACCACTGTACGTCTGTGAAGATTCTCAGTCATCCCGGTGAGTTTATCTGGAAGTTGAGTCATGGCTACTGGACTTCTTTTTTGAGAGATAGAAACATTTCGCTGTTCATCCAAACAGCTTCATCGGTCTGAATACAGCTGGTGCAAATCCTGACTCTTATAGGCAGCTTTGACCTCTAGTCACCCTGGCCTTAATTAGGCTCATCAGATGAACGATGGCCTAAATAGGCTCGTTAGGGAGACAATGGTATCCTTAGCCTTGAGGTGAACCATGGCTTAAGGTGCTGAAACCTATCAAGAAAGGGTCGTTAATGGGTCGTTAGCTATGGCCTTGGTGGTAAAGGCTTTTTGATTTGTCTTGGTAGTGTGGAAAGCACAGCTTGATAAGTAGCAGATAAACTATGCCGGAGGCCACCACCTCTGTTGAGGGAGGGATTTTCAATGCTCACATGAATGGCCTCCCTTACTCCTCTTTCAAACCACCTCTCTTCTTTGTCTAATATGTGTACATCCTCATCTTTGAAAGAGTGCCCTTTCTCCTTCAAATGGAGGTGTACTGCTGATTCTGGTCCTGAGCTGTTACCCCTCCTATATTGGGCCATCTTTCTGTTTAATGGCTGTTTGGTTTCCCCAATGTTTCTATCTCTCAAAAAAGAAGTCCAGTAGCCATGACTCAACTTCCAGGTACCACTGTACCTTAAAGCAACCTGCCATAACATGGGAATTGGCCTTATACCAAACCAACCAAGAATAAACAATGGCTGCTAGAATGTGCAGTCCAATCAACTTCTTCTGCCTGAATTATGCTTTGCTGCAGTGGCTCATCTTGGTTCCTAACCTCCTGATCTCAGCCTTACAGGCACTGGAGTAACTAGATGTGATACTACAGCTGTTTACAAATTATTTATATCTTTACTTCTTATTAGCCAGAGTAAATAAGTGTGTTGGTTATTTCTTTCTAAGCTATGTTGATTTATTTACAGTCATTGACCAGCATGTACAAACGTACATTTAAATAAATTCGTATAAATGTGTATAAAACTGTATAAAATTAAATAAAAGTCCTATCTGGCCCATCTAAGCCCTGCCATAGAATCACAGAATCATAGAATTGGAAGATACCTCAAGGGCCATCCAGTCCAACCCCGTGCCATGCAGGAACCCCATCACAATATTTTAGACAGATGGCCATCCAGCCTCTACCATGGAAATTAAAAGCAAGAAAGCAAAGTGTTCTGCTTATATGCTGCCCCATACCACTTAAAGTAGTATCTGAGTGGTTTACAGTTTTAATGACACTGCCCCCCCCAGCAAGCTGGGTACTCATTTTACCTACCTCGGAAGGATGGAAGGCTGAGTGGTCCTTGAGCCAGCCACCTGGGATTGAACCCCAGGCCATGACCACAGTTTTAGCTGCAGGACAGGCATTTATCCACTGCACCACGAGGCTCCTAGATTCTATGTTAATGACTGAAAATGTATAGCCTATTAAACGTAAAATCTGTCCCTCCATATATAGTTAAGAAATTATAGCACATTTCTCCTGGTAAGAAACAAATGTGTTCATACATAAATGGTCCTTCATGTCTTTAAAGACCTATTTCAAGGCTTGACATCTGATGGGCTTCAAAATGTGTCCCACAGCTATCTACAGTTTTTCCAGCCATGCCATGTTCCAAATGGTCTGTCATCAACAGTGTCAAAAGTGTGCCAACCGTATGATATAGTTTGACTTTCAGTTTTGGCAATTCCTGTATTCCTCAACCCCATGGCTCCCCGCCCCCCATCGGATCCTCTAGCCATGTTAGCATCATGGTTTTCAGTATTGTGGTGTTGAATGGCTGTCTTCCAAAAACCACAACCAGAAAGAGTGGGACGAGATGAGCCTGTTTGTGTTTGATATGTCTGTTGCTGCTACTCTTTCCCTGACTTCTCTGTGGGGTGGGGTGTGCGCGCGTGTGCAGATTGATAGTGAAACAGAAGTAGAAGGAAAGGGCCCTCTGGGACTGGAGGCCGTTTTTGAGGACAGACGTGTTAATGCCAAATGAGTTCATCATGAATAATCTTACCGGGATCAATACTACTCAAGGATTACCTTTAAGCCCTAATAATGATTAAACCATTACTTTTTAAAGCGCAGCAGATCAATCGGTCCATCTCGAGGAATGCCACGTGCACAGCCTGCAAGATATCCTGACGCCCAGCTGCAAAGCTTGTGAAAGAGAGAGAAAACAGTACTTACACTGGCATCTTCCCTAAGGGCAGGCTGGCAACAAACAGAAGGAGGAAGGAAAACACGGCTTCTGCAGTTCCAGTGCTTTGCTTTATAAAAGGAACATGTTGCAGTTAAGAGATGGGCACGAAACTGCAGGGATGGCAGTTCGGTGCAGTTTGTTTCCTGGCCAACCAGCAGAGGAAGCAGGGCAGGGCACTGTTGGCAAACAGGCACCTGCTGGAACCAGCTGTTCGTGTCTCTCTCTATTTATAGTTATGCTTTCAATGCCCAGTCGGTCATTATTTACTGTTAAAGATGCCACTTGGAAAAGCAGTTTCTTAATTTCCTGTTTTTAAATAGAAACTTTGGTTGCTTTAAAAAATACATAAATGTTTTATATAGTACCAGGAGGAACAACATAAACCATCCTTTTTAATTTCTCCGCAATTTACTGAAGCAGCTCTTCCATAACCATAAAAGTTAACTAAGAATTTACTACATTTATGCAGTAAAACAAATCATGTTATTTATCAAGTTACTCTATTGATGTAATGCAGCTACGCCTTCAGTTTTAGAATCTGTTACAAATAGCTAGCTATCGCAATCAGTTACAAATAACTATTATTATTATTTATTTATTATTTACGCTTATATACCGCCTGTCTTCCTGAAGGAACTCTGGGCAGTTTACAACAAAAAACTAGTTACATCTTCATTAATGGAATCAGTTACAAGTAAATAATTATTTCAAAGCCCAGCTCCAGTGAAGCTGTTCTAAAGAAGGAATGGTTCAGAGTACTACTGAGCATATAGGCACAGAACATAAGATGTGCTTAACGTGTTTCAGAAGGCATATAGAAAGGATGATTTGGGTGACTGTGGAGGGATAAGAACATAAGAACATAAGAAGAGCCATGCTGGATCAGGCCAAAGGCCCATCTAGTCAAGCTTCCTGTATCTCACAGTGGCCCCACCAGATGCGTTTGGGAGTGCACAAGACTAGATGTCTGTCTCCTGATACCACTCCTCTGAATCTGCCCCTTGAAGTACCCTGGTTTTAAGCCTGGATATTACACATCTCCATCATGGCTTTTAATGGACTTTTCCTCCAGGAATCTGTCCAATCCCCTTTTGAAGGCATCCAGGCTAGATGCCATCACCACATCCTGTGGCACGGAGTTCCACAGACTAACAATGTGCTGGGTGAAAAAAAATTATTTTGTCTATTCTTACTCTACCAGCTCTCAATTTGAGTGTATGTCCCCTAGTTCTGGTATTCTGTGAGAGGGAGAAGAGCGTCCCTCTATCCACTTTATTCATGCCCTGCATTATTTTGTATGTCTCAGTTTAATTAACCACTTTCCTGTCCTATGTGGGAATGCTCAAAGAACATTTAAAGCAACACACAAATTTAACTCATATTACATAAGCATTCTTCCTGTGCAAGTTTTTAAACTAATCACAGTGTGCTAAGGCCTGCACGGGACAGTGAAAAAACACAAGTTCAATCTAGTTATTAAGGCGGATGCTTATTTCATCTTAGTAACCCATGTTGTTTCCCAAAGCAGGATTCCATCAAAGATAGGTGCTTCAGCAGTCGGTCAGAAATTAAGCTTGTACATATTTGCCTTGCAATGACTGATCATAAAATGAAGGATGACAGCAGGAGTGGGGAACCTCTGGCTCTCCAGATGTTTTGGACCACAACTCCCATAATTCCTAGCTTGTATTGCAAGTGATAAAGGACTGTGGGAGTTGTGGTCCAAAACCTCTGGAGGGCCGAAGGTGTAGAACCCTGGATTAGAACCACTGTGGTGTAGTGGACAGACTGTGGAGGAGGCCTGAGTTCAAATCCCCACTTGGCCATTAAAAATCACAGGAAGGTTGGTATACCTGAACACTGCTTGAACACCTCACATATTTTGAAATTTTAACAGGGTTGCCATGAATTGGAAGTGACTTGCTGACCCATGCCTTATTATTGTACTACCAAAGTGCTGCTTATATATTGCCACATAGGGCTTAAAGCACTCTCTGGGCGGTTTACAGGTTCATGATAAAGGCTACATATTGCTCCCACGACCACCCCCAAGAAGCTGGGCACACATTTTACTGACCTTGGAGAGACAGAAGGCTGAATCAACCATAAGCCAGTTACCTGGGATTGAACCTTTGCTTGTGAGCACAGTTTGGCTCGAATTTAACCACTGAGCACCATGAGTCTTGTTGCAGAGAAGGTTCACTTAATTTCATATGAGATGCAGAGGCGTTTACCTCAAACATCTGCCTGTGCAGTTCCTAGACCTAGAGCAATAATAATGGATTCCCAAGGCAAAATGATGATGATGATGATGATGATGGTGATGATGATGATGATGATGATGATAATAATAATAATACATTATTATTATTATTATTATTATTATTATTATTATTATTATTATTAT